>CM053772.1:84380168-84476547 GCA_028658325.1 Potorous gilbertii | reverse complement strand
AGCCTGGCTCCTCAGTCCTTTGCAGGCAACCTCCTTTTATTGAGTGTTACGTTATTTCAGAATCTTAGGAAGCAGACTGGGGACTTACAAAGTGTTTCATTGATTCCAAAGTGTTCTGAACTAGGGAAAAGTCTGTCTTCATCCCTACTCCCAACTTTGAGCTTTACAAGTCCTGACCTGCATTCGCATCTGAGCAATAGTAGAATGCTGTTGCACTCAGACCTTATCTGGCAGCTGAGAAAGCTCTGCTGGTGCAGCATGACAGAACCAAAGGCTTCCCTTTGTCCTGATGTTCCTGTCCTGGTTATTACGTCCATGTTTCAGATTGGGTTAGAAGCTGGACCTGAGATTGTGTTCTATTCCTGTGATCGGAGCCAAACTGCTGCTGTTTGCTTTGAATTTACTCCCTTCTTGGTACACTGGCACCCCAGGGCACAGGCCCTTCACAGTCTACCCCCTATGGCCTGTCCTTGTTTATTGAGTGCCAACACTGATGGTTGGCCTTGGTTCTGTACCCTGTTCACTGGGCTGAGTCCTTGACTTAATACTTTATTGCACAATTTCTCCCTGCTTCCCAGAGTGCCCTGTCTGCATCATATACCTGATAAGACATTATCCCTTGTGTCTTCCAGCCTCTCCGTGTGTCTCCCGATGGCATCCTGGGCCAGACTAATGAGTCATTGGGACTTTTTCTGGATTCTTACCATTAGGATTCAATTTGCATCATTTTCTATTTAGTATTTTATTTCTCTTCAGTTACATGCAAAACCCATTTTTAACATTGTTTTAGAAACTTTGAGTTACAGATTCTCTCTCTTCCTCCCTCCTTTTCCTTCCCCAATTGGATAAAGATTCTACTTATATAGTCAGTTTTATATCATTTTCTAGATCTCTCTGGACAAGTTTGCTTTGTGGGGAAAGAATGCAGTGTACTTCTCCCTGTTCCTCTGCCATCTTGTCTCTTCCCTGGAGCCTCATTTTGAGAAACAAGTTGTGTCTCAGAATTTTCTCTTATATAGGCAACAGAGCAACCTCCAGGCAGTATCAAAAATTAGTTACAATGTTCTTGGCAGGAAGTACTTTTCATTACATTATCCACAAATTGGGCTCTGTTTCCTCTTTGTCTTTCAATCCATTTTATTCATATATTTAACGCCTGACTTGGGACTTTTTTTGTAATAAAATGATTTTGCTTGTGTAATTTTTGCTACAGAAGGTAGCAGTGAAAGGTGTTACAAACTGGTGGAAGAATTGCCTTGCCTCGTGATACTATCATTGCCCTGGGAATGTAGTGGAATCTGTTGATCCTGATGGGGCTAGTCTCAGACAAGTCTTGTTTGTGTTGGTATCAGTGTCTTTCCCATTGTCTTTATTGTCCAGGACACTTCAGGTAGACTGGTCAGAAGCAAAGTGGAGTAGTAGTGTTCACTGGATAAATTGTTGAGTGCACTAACCTTTTCCATTATTTTTCTATATTATTGATATACAACCCCTTTTTTTAAAAATTTGGAATCTAAAACACATACAAATAAGATAAACTGCCTAAATCAGAGCCAATGTTTCATCTACTCTCACCCTTCCATATTGCCTCTTAAATTTCTAATTAACTTAAAATTCAAGAGTTTCTCAATTCATTGAACATGTTACAATATTTCCTTTAATTTTTTCTCTTTTTTATCCTTGTGTGGAATGACAGGCAGATGAGCCAGTAAACCTCTTCTACTTTACCCCTTACTAGATGTGAAAACTTAAATACTCTCCCAAAAGGAATTAACATTAATCACTAATGAATATTTCTTGACTTTTATGTCTTTCCCTGATGGTAAGGATTGTTCTTCCTCATCTGAAAGGATGGGAGGAGATATCTGTTCACTAAGAAAGTAACCTTCTATGGTCTTATATTTTTCCCCCTTCTTTGGGCATTTGGGTCCTTTGTCAAGAGTAGAGTATACTCTGGGAATCTGTAAAATCTCAGTTCCTCCAAGGTGGCACAATCAGGCGTGTACACTGGTCTCGGAGCAGGGAGAGATTTTTGTGCCCAGAATCTTAGCAGAGTTTACTCTCCACAGCCACCTGGCATCCAGTTCCACCAAGGCAGCACTGGGCGGGGTTAGAATTCAGTCAAGCTGTGGGGGCAGGACCGCCATTCAGTGCCAGACAATGACTAGCTCCCTCAGGGCATCTACACAGGGCTGAGGTAATAATTAGCTCGTTGTTCCCCCAGGGGTTTTACAATCCAACAATGGATGTGAGCTGCTTTAGGTGCTGAGGTAGGAACCTCTGCTGCCCACCTGATGTGGCCTCTGCAGCCGCTGTCTGAGACCAGAGCTGTGGGAAGGCCCTTCTCCCTTCCCAGCCAGCTGAAAAAACCCCATCACTGACCTTTGGTGCCTGTGGATTGAGGGATCTATGGCTGCTGCTGCTGGGACTGGAGATTCTGCCCCTGAGGGCTCGTCGCAAGCTTGCGCTTCGGCCAAGTCTGAACTGGGTTCTGCTCCATGTCCTGTGCAGCAGACTTTTCCTGTGGGCCTTTCAGGTCACCTGGGCTGGAAATCTCCTCTACTCTGTTGTTCTCCACTTTTGCTGCTCCAAAATTTGTTGAGAGTCCTTCTCTACAGGTATTTTATGGGCTGTGTGGTGAGAGCCTGCATTTGTGTGTCTTTCTACTTGGACATCTTGGCTCTGCCCCTAATTAACATTTCTTTTAAAGAAAAAGGGAGTTTTATTTTCTTGTAGTTTATATTATGGTCCTTTTTAAAAATCTATATTCCTTGCTTCCTTGTGTTGGGAACATTTTCATTGGTCTTTCCACTGATGTTTCACTTATATTCCATGTATGAACTCCCATCAAATATGTAATATAGGTTCCCTTTCCTAACAGTACCTGGTTGGCAAGCTGGTAGAACCGTGGGAGGAGTGTGGAATATACTATTTGTCTTTATATCTTTTTTTTACTCAGATTGATTATGAAGAGCTTTACCAAGTTGAATCAGTTTCATTTCTTTATTTTGCCTCCTTTTCGCTCCCTCTTCTTTCCTGCTTTTACTCTATCTGCTTGTATCTGTCTTTTTTACTCTCCCTGAAGCTAGTCCATTAGTGGAATAATGCTGCTATTCTGATTGTTACCAGCACGTTTTCTTTATTTCTTTTGTCTGTGGAGGCCATCTTTTTAGTTTTTAGCTTTAAAAGAACTGGCCTTCTTAATCATTTGTTTGAAGAATGGGGGAAAATTTTCTAACTTCCCAAACCCCCATGCAAACGTTTGACAAAAGAATAAATGTTTCAGTCTCTGTGTTCATTTTCTGCCTTTTAGTGGATTGCCAGGATGCTACCCCCAAATCTCTTGTGATATCACTGATTTTTAATGGTGCCCAGAAAAGCATTGATACTAATGAATTGCATAATACTGGTGAAAATGGAAAATGCACTCTATTCACTGTGCCACCTAGCCGCCCCAATATGGTACAGTCTTTTTGATCTATTTTGTAATATTTTATTTTAAGAATTTTCATCCTTGTTCATTAGAGATATTGATCTCTAGTTTCCTTTCTCTGTTTTGATTGTTTCTGTTGAGGAATCAAAAATCATATTTATATCATAGACAGAATTTGGTAGGACCCCTACCTTCTTTTGCCAGACATGTATTTAATATTGGAATGAATTGGTCTTTGAATGTTTGATTTAATTTTCTCCTAAATCCATCTGGTCTTGTCATCAAAATATTTTGTCATTTATGTTTGATTTGTTCACTTTCTTTTTCTAAGAGTAGGTCATTTAAATTCTCTTATTTTTTTTCCTCTTCACATTTCATATATTTCTAAATAATATTCATATTATTTAGTTGATTTTATTGGCAGATATTTGCTAACAAAGGTTCTAGTTATTATTGCTAATTTGTCTTTCTTTCTTTTCATTTTTGATATTGCTAAATTAGTTTTCCTCCCAGGCAAATCAGCTAATTTTTTTGAACTTATAGTTTTTATAAGGTACTATTATTATTGCTTTTCCTTTCATATTAGTTAACCTTCAATTTTCAGAAAGTCTGTTTTTGTGGCTAACTGAGGTTTTTAGATTTGTTGGGTTCCAGTGTTTTTATTAGTTAGTTGTATGTTCAACTTATCGACCTGTTCTTTTTTTGATTAAAGTGTTTAGTGATGTATATTTTCCCATAGGTACTGTTTGACTACATTCCAAAAGATTTGAAATGTTGTTTCATTGTCATAGTCTTTAATGAAATTATCTGTTGATATAATTTATTCTGTGATACTCCCCTTTTCCCTAGTTTTTCAGGATTTGTTTACTCAATTAATTTTTATTCTACAGTGGCCCTTTATTTTTATTGCATTTTCATCAATTAAAGATATGTTTAGTATTTCTGTTTTAACTCATATATTTTTGAAGTTTTTATACCTTAATATATGCTCAGTATTTCAGTATTTGTAATTGCAGTATTAGTGCAAGCACCACAGCTGAGCAGTAAGTGTATTCCTTTGCATTATAAGTCAGTAACCTCCAGAGATCTATCAGATCTAAATTTTCAAAATTTCTTGTTGGAGTCGGGCACAGAATCAAGATGGTGGAGTAGAAAAACACATATGTTCTAGCTCTTCCCCCACAGCCCATAAAATACCTGTAAAAGATGACTCTCCACTAATTCTAGAGCAGAAGAAGCCAGAGAGCAAGTGAGTAAAAGAGATTTCCAACCCAAGGTAACCTGGAAGGCTGACAGGAAAGATCTGTCCTCCGGAATGCTGAGTGGAGCTCAGCCCTGGCCACGTGGCACTGACACTGGGAGGAAAAGGACCAGAACAGGCCTGTGGGGCAGAATTCCCAGCAGGGAGGTTTCAGATCTCTCAACCCAGAGGCAGCAAAGAAAGTTTCAAAGGTTAGTGAGAGGGCTTTCCCACCTTGGTGAGAGGGGAGCAGGGACCCCCCAGCATGGGCCCCAGTCAGCAGCCATGGTAGCTAGGGCATCCTCCATCTGTGAAGCACTGACCTAAAGCCCCTGGGGGAATTTAGCAGCTGATCTGAATCTCAGCCCTGAGCAGGGTCCTGATTGAGGAGGACCACTAGGACCCTCCTCTTGACAAAGGATTCAGAAGTCAAATAATTGGCTGGGAAAATGGCCAAAAAATGGGGAAAAAAATGAGAGGATAGGTTACGTTCTTGGTGAACAGGTATTTCCTTCCTTCCTTTTGGATGAGGAAGAACAATGCATCCTGTCAAAGGAAGTCAAAGCTTCTTCATCCAGTACCTCTGAAATGAATATGCAATAGGCTCAGGCCATGGAAGAGCTTGAAAAGTAAGTCAATAGATTCCTAAAGGAGACCCACCCCCCCCTCCCCAAATAACACCTTTAAAAATAGACTAACTCAATTGGAAAAAGAGGTCCAAAAAGCCAATGAGGAGAAGAAGGCTTTAAAAAGCAGAATTAGCCAAATGGAAAAGGAGGTTCAAAAGCTCACTGAAGAAAATAATTCTTTAAAAACAAGAGTGGAGCTTCCCTCAGCTAATGACTTTTTGATAAACCAAAAAGTTACAAAACAAAACCAAAAGAATGAAAAAATAGAAGATAATGTGAAATATCTTATTGGAAAAACAACTGACCTGGAAAATAGATCCAGGAGAGACAATTTAAAAAGTTATGGAACTACATGAAAGGCATGATCAAAAAAAGAGCCTAGACATTATCTTCTGTGAAAGTTGCCTGAAAATGTGACTGCTGTCCCAAGTCTCAGTGATGCTGTTGCATACACAGACCTCCTAGTCTTTGTGATTCCTCACCAATTCATTCTGATGAGATCACTGGAGGAGTCCCCAAGAAAGCTCTGGGGATTACCTTCATCAAGGGAATTGATAAGAGTCCCTAATGGCTCAAACTTATTTCCCCCATTATCAGAGAAAAATGGGCATCAATATCAGCATGCTGATAGGCGCCAACATTGCCAATGAGGTGACTGCTGAGAAGTTTTGTCTGACCATGATTGTGGCAGTAAGTTCCTGGAGAATGGATTTCTCTTCAAGGAACTTCTCCAAACCCCAAATTTCCAAATCAATGTTGTAGATGATGCTGACACCATGGAGCTGTATGGGGGCTCAACAATATTGTGGTGGTGGGAGCCATCTTCTGTGCTGGACTCTGCTCTGGAGAGAACACCAAGTCCTCCATCATATGCCTGGGGTTTATGAAGATGTTTGCCTTCAGCAGGATCTTTTACAAGAGGCATGTGTGTACAGCCACCTTCCTGGAGACCTGCGGTGTGGCCAACTTGATCACCATGTACCAGAGAGTAGCTGAGGCATGTATCAAGACTCAAAAGACCATCCAGGAATTGGAGAAAGACATGCTAAATGGCTAGAAGATCTAGGGATCCCCACTCTGGCAGAAGTGTACCGCATCCTCAAGCAGAAGGGAATCCTGGATAAGCTTTCCTTGTTTACTGGATAAGTTTCCCTTGTCTATCAGACCTGCTACCATGGTCGATCAGACCTGCTATGATGGTTGACAAGTCCAGCAGATGCTGTCCTGCCTCCAGAGCCACCTGGAGCATTTCTAACAGGGGTGACACTGCCATGTGCCAGGCAGCCTGTGCCTTCCCAAGTGAACCATGGGTTTGGGTAGCAATGATGGTGAAGGCCAGATGCTCCTTGCCTGTTGCTTTATTCCAAATGGGATTATTTGTATATTTCTCTAGCTTCATTCTTTTCTAGCCCAGGAGGAGGGGGAATTTGTGGATGGTCCCCTGCTGGATAGATTTGGAACTCATTTCATTGACCTAGATGTGAGTGTTTATGACACCATCATGCAAATGTTGCACAACTATCCTTTTGTGTGTGTGTGTGTGTGTGTGTGTGTGTGTGTGTGTGTCTATCTTTCTGTCTATTTATCTATCTGTCCATCCTCTGTGTGTGTGTGCCTCCAAAACTCACTCACATGTATTTTTGGATTCTTCACAGTTTATCCTCAGAGAGTGGAGTTTGTTTTGATTCGGACTAATTTCTTACTGTAGCTACACTCCCTATCATTTCTTCCTTTCCCAGCATTTCTGCAATCCTGTTTTTGCCCCATTGACCTTAAATGTATTTCTCTGTCCAGATGTTTGTATATATGTATGTGTGTGTATGTGCACATGGTATTCTTCTTTCAGCAGTTTAGATAAAAATAAAGTTTAGGTTTCCTTATACCTTACTTGTTTTTTAGTTTTCTTTTTTTTTGCCTCCCATATTTATTTGAGATAACCCCTCCCCTTTCTCTTTCTTCTGCCCCAGAGTATTTTTTCCATCTCTTTCGTTTCTTCCTTTAACATCATCAAAACACAGTAAATCCACTCTTAGTTTAGGAATGAAGTAGGAGTGGTGGTAGGAAGAGTGATTATTATACATATGTCTCCTCCAAGACCTAATGTCATCAGGGGTTCAAAGGCCTGCACCTGTACACATATCTCAAACTCTTTATTCATTTTTCAAAGAAAAACTACTGCTTCAGATAGTTTGAGTTGAAGCCATGTCCTGCGTATTAAGGTGATTTTTTTTCTTTTTAAACTAAAATTGGGATTTAGTTATCGCTGTTTCAGTAAAACCTGGGAAATTATATCTGGCCTGGCTCTCCCATGCCTTCCCTCCAACTCCTTCTCTATTGAAATCTCCCTTTCTTCTGCTTTGGAAAATTGTGGTAATATTTTTTAGGGGTAAGAGGAGGAAGAGGAAATACATTACATACATAAGTATATTATCTTTAAATTTCTTTATTTTGAAATTAAACACCAAAAAGAAGAGAAGCAGAGCCCACAAAGTGGATTGTTTTTGAAACTGTGAATCTATATTTCATACCACTTTTTAATAAAGCATCTAACGAGTTACACATATTACTTTTTAAATTGTCCTACTTAGAATGATGGAGCCAAGATGGCAGAGCAAAGGCAAATACTCTCCTGAGCTTTCCCAAATTTCCATTTAAACAACTGCAAAATAACACCTCAGAATGAATTCTGGTGTGGCAGAATCCATAAAAGAATGAATTGAAATAATTTTCCAGTCCAAGATGACGTAGAAGGTTGGCAGTGAAGGTCTCTTGCACCATAATTAGAGTCCAACACAGACAACTCCTCACCAAGCCAGCAGCAGGCTTTAGCGGCAGCTGATTTGAACTCCAGAGATCACAGCCCACCAATGGTAAGGTGGTAGGAAAACTGGCTAAAAGGAGATTCCAGGGGTCTGTTTACAGACACTGGGCACAGGACTCTGTTACATTGCCCATATGTGGATACAGGTCACAGCCCCCAGGTGAGGAGGAGCAATAGAACGCTAGGGTTTTTGGCTGCAGGGATAGAGATCCAGTTCACATTTCAAGTGAGGAAAAGAAGGAGTGCTTCTGGTGGCTGAAGGACCATAGCACAGGCCAGAAGAGCGCTATATGTATCTCTCCTTAGATCATACCTTGTTGGAAGCATTGACAACTTACAGACATGTAGAAGTAGCTCTATACATAAGTGCAACAAAAAACTTGGAGGGGGAAGAGTTTACGACTTTACCCTTCAATCCATGGGGCAGAGCTTATGAAGGAGGTGCAACTACCAAGTCTGATTGGGTCTTGCAGGATGAGGAGATTTCCTAAGATTAGCTTCCTATAATCATGTTGAAGAAGTCCAAATTGTGTACAACTGGGGTGAGGCTTGCCTAATAACTACATTAAGGCCCAAGATATTTTATATATATATATATGTAAAAAATCACTTGGTAGACCTTGAAGTCCTGTATAAGTGTAAATTATAATTATGAGGTCATGAATCATGAAATCAGTCTTAAGTAAAGATTAGCGATTGCAATAACATGCCCCCATGTGTAGGAGAAGTGTGAGATCATCACTTGGGCTTTTTTGCAAAGAGAATAATTTGAGGGTAAAACAGTTTCAAGGGAATCCCTTTTTACTTGCGAGTGTTTTACATCCTTACATTGGGTAATGTTCTCCACCTCTCTACTGTCACATTGCATTCTAAGCCTGGGAACACTTCAAGTAAGGATTGTTTCTCAATTAAAAAAAAATACAGGCGTTTCCCTCCCATTTCATGCTTTTGTGACCAATTCAATAAGTCTACTATAGCAGTCCTTCCACTTCATTCACTTCTCTCTGTTCTGTTCTTGTCGATGGTAGTTTTAGTTCTCCCTTTCCTTCTTTTTGGTACTTAGCCTCTGTGTGACACAATTTTTATTTAAATGAATAATATATGTTGAATGGCAGTCGTGAAATGGGCTGTGACAAGAGTGTTGTTGTTGGCCAAGGTAACCTTCCATTTCCTATTTTTCTCTAAGCTCCATTAATGAACCAACTCTGAGGACCTTTCAACTGAAGGGAAAAAAAATTATGCCCCAGGCACTATCTTTCCTCCTCACAAGACCCTACAAAGTATTTATTTCTTCATACATGCTTTTCAGACTATATGTGATAGGGTATTGTCAATGTCAAATGAAAGAGTAGGGAACTGCTTAGATCTTTGAGTTCCATGGAAATGTTGAATGGTCTGCCGCATAGTAGCAGGTCTTGAATCCCTGGGCAGATTCCATTTCTATGTATTTTATTTTTTTAAAGATATAATTTATTTGCATATTAGTAGGTTCTGGCCAGCTCTTACTATGTGATGTGTGAATCTCTTTATCGCCATGTATCACTTTTGAAGTACAAGTATGTTGAACTCCTTGCAGGCTTCTCTTTTTCAGTTCGGTGCCTGGGCCTATAGTCAAGAAGTAATTCTATGTGATTTTGAAATGAAAGGCGCTGAGTCTTCTGGGCTACTACAATACCTGCAGGGCCTGACTGCCTCTTCTCTGATCTTGGTTAATAACAGAACAGAATGGGACAGGATTTCCTCTGCAGAGAGACCATCAGTATAGCAGTGTGAGAGCTCCTATGGGTGTTAGAAGACAAAAGCCACCATCATTTCCCTTTAGCATAGAAGGGTGAAGAAAGACCTTCTGAAAGATGAGAGAAATAGAGTTTTGTTTTATTTTGCTCCAAACAACCAATAGGTAAAATTTGTGCGGAGGTAAATTTTGGTTCAATCTGTCCAACAGTGAAATAAGTTGCCTACTGAGATAATGAGCTCTGAACAGGGAGATATTGATACATCTCCCTGCCAAGTGCTCTAGAGAGCATTTTTGTAATGGGCACAGCTTTGGGATAAATGACTTTTGAGATCTCTTTCAGTTCTGAGGTTCTGCGCGCTTCCCTCCAGAGGCCGGGTATAATTTTAAGCGTGATTGAAGAGGATCATTATATGCTTTGGCAAAACCAAATACATTGGCTCTCCTAGTACCAGTGCAATAGAGGTCCGTCAGTGGCCTGAAACACGATTCTTTTCTCTCTCCTTAGAACAATTTATGCGCAAAGCTTTTTATTTTTCCCTAACAGTTATATCTCAGTATCATTCCCCTCTGCCATTGCATCCTTTTCTTTAGGAAATAAAAGCAGTTAAGTAAAATGAGTCAAAAAAAGCGTCCATGTTTGACAAAGCATGCAACATTTCCTAGCCTTAATAAACTACATGTCCAGTGAGAGGAGAGACTTTGTTTTCCTGTGCTTTACAGTTCATCAGAGTTTATCTTCCTTCAATTGTTGCTTTGCTTTATAAAAGTATTTATTTTTCTCCTGGTTATTTTTACTTCTCTCATACTTTATACCAGTCTTTCTATCCTTCTCTGAATTCCTCATTTGTCGTTTCTTGCATTGCAATCGTTTTGAGTTATTTGCTTTCTCACGTTTAATTCAGATATTGATGGACAATCACTTCCCAGTTTTTATTCCCTACCATAAAAAATGGTGCCATGAATTTTTATTATTATTTTGTTTTTGGTGAGGAGACCTTTCTGTCTTTTTAAAAAAATTTTATTTGCTTTCAGTGTTCTACAGTCACTTCCATATATCTTAGACCTTTCCCCCTCCCTCTCCCTGCCTCCCCCCTAAGCCCCCTCCCTCCCTGAGACAGCATACAATTTTATATAGGTTCTACACATACATTCCTATTGAATACATTTTCGTGTTAGTGCTGTTACATAGAAGAATTAAAATCAATGAGAGAAATTGTAAAACAAACCAAAACATAATACAAAAGAAAATGATCTACTGCATTCTGTGATCGAATTCCATACTTCTTTCTCTGATGTGGAAGGCATTTTGCCTTGAGTCCATTGGGAATTTTTTAAGTCCTTGCATTGCAATGAAGTACTAAGTCTACCAGAATAAATCCTCGCACACTGTGGTTGTTACTGTGTACAAAACTTCTCCTGGTTCTGCTCCTTTCTCTCAGCATCAGTTCATATAAGTCTTCAGGAAAGGCTTCTTTAAGAAGGTGCAATTTTAGCTAAAATTTTACGAAGATTAGGGAAATCAGAAGATGGGGATGAAGGCAGAGAGACTTCTAGGCATGGTGGACAGTCAGTGCACAATCTGTTGTGTGAGAAGCAGTAAGCAAGCTAATGTCCCTGGATTGTAGAGTACATAGTGAGGAGTAAGGAATAAGAAGCCTGGAAACATAGGAAGGAGCCAGATTATCAATGGCTTTAGAAGCCAAATAAAGCATTTTATATTTAATCCTTGATGAAATAAGGAGCTTCCAGATTTTTTTTTGCATTCATTTATTGTATTTATTTATTTTTAGATTTCAACATTCATTTCCACAAAATTTTGAGTTCCAGTTTCCTCCCATCTCTCTCCACCCCCCAGCCCCCCCATAATACCTTGCATTCTGATTACCCCTTCCCTCAATGTACCCTCCCTTCTGTCCTACCCCACCCTTCCTTTATCCCTATCTTCTCTCTTTTCTTGTAGGGCAAGATAAATTTCTATACCTCATTACCTGTGTTTCATATTTCCCAGTTATATGCAATAATAATTCTCAACATTCATTTGTAATACTTTGAATTCCAACTTCTATACCTCGCTCCTTCCCCTACTCATCCCCACTCAGAAGGCAAGCAATTCAATACAGCCTAAGTATGTGTTGTTTTGCAAAAGACTTCCATAATAATTATGTTTTGTAATACTAACTCTATTGCCCTCTATCCTCCCCTGTCCCTCCCTTTCCCCTCTCATTTGACCTTGTCCCTTCCCAAATGTGTTTACTTTTAGTTACTCCCTTCTCCTATCTGTCCTCCCTTCTATCATCCCCCTCATCCCACTTGTCCCTGCCTCCCCTACTTTCTTGTAGTGTAAGCTAGATTTTCATACCAGACTGAGTGAGCATGTTATTCCCTCCCTAGGAGCTTCCAGATTTTACAGAATGAGGGATGTGGGGATTGATAATGACCTGAACTTTAAGAAAATCAGTGTCACAAATTGAGGACAGACTGGGATGGAGAAGAGACTTCAGGCAGAGATATCAGTAGTGTAGGAATTAGGTGCTGAGGGACCTACATAGGAAGATGGAATGGACAGGGTGTGCTGCTAATTGGATATGGGGGCTTCAGAGATAGTGAGAAGTAGACGATGGCTTCCAGATTATGAACCATACTGACTGATGAGGGAAGGGCTTGTGGCATGAAAGATAATGAATCTGGTTTGGGAAATGTTGGATGTCTACAAGATGTCCAGTTTGATGTCCGATAGGCAATTGGAGATTAGAGACTGGAGGTCAGCATAGAGATTAGGGCTAGATAAACAGATCTGAGAATCATCTGTATAGAGGTGATAACTGAATCCTGGGGAGCTAAGGGCATCACCAAGGGAAATATAGAGGAAGGAGAGGAGATAGTCCAGAATGTGAATCTTTGGTGAAATCCATAGTTGGCTGGTATGGTCTAGAGGAAATGGCAGTGTGATCACAGTTCTGAACTGTAAGTAAATTTTGCCGTCTTCAGAAATATAATCAGGAACATATTTTTCAATAGTGTCAGTAGTAGTACAGGAAGAAAACTACACTGCATATAGTGACCAGCTATGTGGCACAGTGGATAGTGGGTTGGACATAGTGTCAAGAAGACCAGATTTCAAATGCATTAGGAGCTATCAACTCAGTTAAATGACTTGATCAAGACATATAACTTCTCTCTGCTTCATTTTCCTCATGTATAATGGATATAATGATAGCACCTGCCTACCAGGGTTATTGTGAGAGTCAAATGAGATAAAAGTAAAGTCTTTTTGTAAATCTAAAGCATCATATAAATTTAACTATTATTTTTGTTATTGTTGTTTTCATTAG
Organism: Potorous gilbertii; assembly: GCA_028658325.1. Classification (NCBI taxonomy): domain Eukaryota; kingdom Metazoa; phylum Chordata; class Mammalia; order Diprotodontia; family Potoroidae; genus Potorous; species Potorous gilbertii. Next base: position 84,463,354 of record CM053772.1, on the reverse strand, counting down.
ATGTATTCTTGTCTGTGTCATAAAGTAAAAGTTCCTTTTCTAGCCATTTAAGTTCCTTTTCTATGTGGCTCTCACTTTTGCAACTTCATATCCCATTTTGTCTTGTTTGTATTCCAAGCACATGAAACGATTGACTATTCTTCACCTTACTTTGCGCCCTGGACCTTCTAGGACTGCAGTATGCTCCTTCCTCATCTTGCCCGGCTAAAATCCTTCCCTTTGTTCACAATTCAGATCAGGAGTTACATTTTGTGCATAATCTCTCCCTTTCCAAGTTGTCTTTTTAACACCTAGATTTCTAACTTAGTTCACATATAATTTGTCCATTTAAGTACACAATGTAGTTCCCTCCCAGCTCATTTTGGTTAGATTTTAAGTTCTTTGAGGCCAGGGACTAGTGATTTTCATCTTTATATATCTCTGGCATTCTGAACCCAGTAGGGAAGTATAAATGATTGAGTGCTTGAAACATGCCTTCTAATGTTAACTTCTGTCTGCTTGGCATGTACCTTTTATGTGCCTCATTATTTTCGTGTTTTCTCCCCCATTTCAGTTTATACATGTTGTCATGTTCCACGTCGTTGAATTTCCAGAATTTTGTGCAGTGCTATCCTGGCATACAGTAAGCACTTAATAAATGCTTATTGATTGATCGATTCTTTTCCTTGAATAGTTTCCAATCAAATTGGGGACATGATATTTTAAGACTTTCAATATGTAGGGCCTGTCACGTGAATTTTCCCCAGTCATAGTCCCTTCATTATAAGAAGTGATCATATTCAATTTCTACCTGTCGTTGGAGAGACTGATTTCTCACTTTTAGAAAACTTCACTGACTTTCCAATTTTTTTTTTTTTTGTAATGTATGCTCTTTTCAAAGTAGTGGCATTAAGTATCCTTAGGCTCCCTTTGTCATGGTGTAAAATGACCACTTTTCTTAGTCATCCAGCTTTGCATTTTTAAGTTTTTCTGTCAGCCAAACTCAAAATTGAATTCTGAGAAGTAAATATCACACATAAAGCTTGTCAAATTTCTATTTGCCATATTTGTTTGGTCCTCAACACTGCATGTTTGAAATTATGCAAATGATGTTTCAAATCAGGTATAAAGTACTAGATCAGATGACTTTTACAATCTACAAACTAAGGTCTGTGGTCTTTGAACTTTCCCAGAATATATGGTCATGGGGGAGTAGGGAAAACATGGATTGGAAAGACTTTCTATTGGTAATAATTGTTGACATAAGTTTTTGCTTTTCCCCCCGGATAGCCCATAGCATCACAGCGTAGGAAACTGGAAAGGAACTCAAAGATCATCTACTCCAATCAAAGCCTTAAAAAGGCTGTCTTTTTTTACAAGGCTATAGCTTATATAAACGATATCTTACAGCATATCTTATGTACCTTTAAAAAGTCTTCTGGAATTTGTTCGGAAACCACGGGGAGGTGAAACATCTCTTTAGGTAGTCCATTCCACTTTTGTCTGGTTTTAATTGTTTGAGAATTTTCCATGTATCAGATGTGAATTTTCCTCTTCACAGCCTTCACCCATTGTTACTGGTTGTGTCTTCCATTTTCTTTTTAAAAAATATTTCTGAACTTAATGACTCCTTTCCCCAAAGAAGATTTCAGTATTCATAGAAAAGCTAAAAATGAAGATTATGTATGAAATTATGAACCTTCATTTCATACTACTTATTTCATTAAATATATTTAATAGTTTCATACATTAATTTTAAAATTTCCCAGTTGGAATGGGACATCCATTTTTGGATGTTACCAAGGTGGGAGTTTATTTTTCTTGAATATATATGAGGCAAGAACTTTCTTTTTCTTTTTTGTGGAGGGGAGGTTGGAGGTAGGCTGGAGAGTAAATAAATGCGCTTCCATTGGAACTTCTATCTATTTCTTCCTGATTGTTTTTTTTTTTTTTAATGGATCAGTGACCCTCTCTTTTTATTTTGCATTAATATTGCTAAGTTCTCCTAGTCATCTAACCACCAATACCCAATTACAAATGGAAGCGGGGGAAGTCTCTTCTAACAAATAAATCAAGCAAAGGAATCCTCACAGTGACCTTGTCCAAAAAATATAAATGTTTCTTTCTATACCTCATCAGCTTTCAGGAGGTGAGTAACATGCTTCATTATAGCTCCTCTCATGCCATTGTTGGTTGTTGCATGTTATTTTCAAAGTTATTTTTCATTACTATGTTGTTATCCTTGTATAGATTGATCTTTTGGCTCTCTTTCCTTCACTTCTCATCTCTTCATATAAGCTAACGTTTCCTTTGTTTCTTTTGAAATAAATGTTTTCATTTTTGTTACTAATTCAGGTTAATTTATTTTTAAAATAATAATTTATTTCCCCCAATTACATGTAAAATAATTTTAACTTACTTTTAGAGTTTTGAGTTCCAAATTCTATTTTTTCCTCCTTCCTCTAGCTCTCGCTAAGATGGCAAACAGTATGATATAAGTAGTACTATCATGTAAAACATATTTCCATATTAGTCATTTTGTGCAAGAAAACATGAACCAGAAAAAGAAAATGAGAGAGATCAAAAGTAAAAAAAATAGTAGGTTTCAGTCTATATTCAGACTCCATCACTTCTTATCCTGAGTCCTTTGGAAATGTCTTGGACCATTGCATTGCTAAGTCGTTCACAATTGTTTATCATAACAGTCTTGCTGTTACCGTATACAGTGTTCTCCTGGTTCTTTCTCACTTCACTCTGTATCAGGTCATATAAGTCTTTCCAGGTTTTTCTGAAATCGTACTGCTCATTATTTCTTATAGCACAGTAACATTTAATTACAACAGTAAACCACAGCTTGTTCATTCCTCAATTGGTGGACATTCCCTCAGTTCCAGGTTTGGTCACCACAAAAAGAACTGCTATAAATATTTTTTGTACTAATAGATCCTCTTCCTTGCCTCCTTCCCCCCTTTAAAAGATTCTTTGTGATGCAGCTCTAGTGGCAGTATTGCTGGTCAAAAGGAATGCACAGTTTTCTAGTCCTGTGGACATAGTTCCAGATTCTCAATCAGAATGGTTGAATCAGGTCATGACTCCAACAGTATATTAATGTCCTAGTTTTTCCCATATCCTCCATTTATCATTTTCCTTTTCTGTCATATTAGTCAATTTGATAGGTGTGGAGTGGTACCTCAGAGTTGGCTTAATTTCCATTTCTTTAATTAATGTGTTTTAGAGCATTTTTTCATATGACTACAGATAGTTTTGATTTCTTCATCTAAAAACTACCTACTCATATCCTTTGACCATTTTTCCTTTGGGGAATGACTTGGATTCTTATACATTTGATTCAGTTCTATATATATTTGAGAACTGAGGCCTTTATTAGAAATACTTGCTATAAAATTTTTTTCCCCAATTGTCTACTTTCCAACCCGAAGATTTTCTGAAGTGATTTCATTCTTTCTTATGGGGCAATAATAAACCATTTCATTCATATAATACCATTTCTTCAGCTACTCTCCAAGATTGTTGTTTTTTCTTTTTCTTTTTTCCCTTTTAATATTTCCATCAGACTTGGAAAGTTTCTTTTGCTTTGTACTTTTCCTTCTATTACCCTTCCTTCTCATGACTCCTCCCCTAATTCCCAATTATTTATTTTCCTGTTGCATTTTATTTCTACATTAAATTATATATCTATGTTCAACCCTCCTTTATGTATTTCATATAATATTAATAACAGCATTTATATAGTGCTTTACAGTTTGCAAAATGCCTTATCATTTATCATCTCATTTGATCCTTCCAATAACTCCAGGAGATAGGTGCTGTGAGTTTAACTATTTTACAGATGAAGAATCTTAGGTTAAGAGACATTAAAGGTCTTGCCCAGGGTCATACTGTTTAGAAGCGTCAGAAGCTGGTCTCCCAAGTCCAGCATTCTCTCTCCTGGGTCATCTAACTTCCTGAAATATATGCTGTAATATATTTGGAGATGGAGAAGATAGCACAGAGAAGGAACTTTTGGTAATGTTCAAGGAAAATGAGTTCACAAAGCAAAGGTTAAAAAAGTATTGTACTGTATTTTATAGTATAATACTCAGAGATTTATTGCAGAAGCCAGAAGTCAAGAAAATATCAATGGAAATAAAAGAAAAATGGTTTTTAGTGAAGAAAAAAAATTGAAACATTAATAGTACTTCTTTCATGTGCCAACAGTCCTAGTGTTTTCCATTCTCAGTCTTATTAAAAAGCTTTTTGGAACTGAGTTTGACACTTAGACTCCATTAAATAAAACATAATTAAAATATTTTCATACTTGTTAAACCTCTTGGGATGAAGCACTCCCCTTGTCTCCTCCCATGCATGAAGTTCAGAGCTCTGAGTCTTTATGGCCCTCTCTGACTTCTCAGGATGACTTTAGAGACCTAGGTTCCCTTGAGCCAGGGCTTCTCATTCTCATTGTCTTTATACTTGTCCTTTCCATTCCTGTGGCCTTCTAAGACCTCTGCCTTGTAGCTTACTGAATGCTGTTCTCTCAGAGGGGCCCTCCTGAGTCCTCAGGAGTGCAGGCTTCTCTGGCCTGTGGCTGCCCCTCCTGGGAGGCTGAGCTGTTTTTTGGCTTTACTTCTTAGCTTTGCTGAAATGCTACTTCCTCCTTACCTCTGGGGTTCTGTCTGACTTTTTGCATGTAGTTCTTAGGTAGATGAAGTGACTTATTATAGTTTCTCATTAGGTTTATTGATAATTATTTAATCTGATGTCCATTTCAGGTTTTTGTTGGATTAGGTAAGAGGGAGCTGGGCTGTTTGCTTCCAGATTCAGGGAGCCATCTTTGCCAGAAGTTCCTTAGGTATTCTGGTGACACGTAGAACAAGTATAATTTCCCTTCCCATTGCCAAACCTTTGCATTTTTTATGTTACCCCCCTTATTTCTCCTTCACAGTAATATACACTATCCTTTCTATGGCATGTGGTGAAGGCTCTTCCTATTCCTGAATACTGTTCCCTGAATAGTCCCTAGCTTATTGATGGCCTCCCTAGAACATGGTGCTCAGAATTGAACACAGCCCTGCATTTATGGTCTTACCCAGGGAGAGGACCCTTACCCACTCCTAGAAAGTAGGCATTGAATAAACATTGAACTGAATTGGGCAGAAAGCTCTCAGATTGAGCAAGTAAATGAAAGGTTCTCATGCCTTGCTTGTCATTCCCTTGCTATATCTGTGCAAGCCCCATCATCAATCAAGTGAACTCCATAAAGTATGTCTATGAAGACATATTTCTGTATGTGTGTGTGTGTATTTTTTTCTGTAAGAGTGTGACATTTATGTCTTACTACCTGAGATGATAGGTCTCTTGAAGTCAGAGACCTTTTCATAAGTGGCTAGCAACTTATTTACTATTATTTCTTAGTACTGTCCCCAGGAATATTGACTGGCTTACGTGGCATCTATTCCCATTAGCCAAGGAAGAGTGAGTAGCTGATATTAGGATAGTTAAGGCTGGCTCAGAAGGAATACTGTGGGAGCACATTATACAAGTAAAATAAATGAAATGGAATTTGTAATAGAGCAGCATGAAATCTAAGTGATATTGCTTCAGGAAATCTCAAGTGATTCTCACTCTTTTTTTTTTTTTTTTTTTTTTTTTTACAATAGGTGTTGTAGAGCTTTTATCAGGAAGTAGAAATTGCATGAACATAACTTGCCTGGTGAGGAGTATAGCACAGCCTGTTCCTTCTGCCTCTGCATCCTTTCCACCCCCTCTAGCTAAAATGTACAGGTGGGACCACTGCCGAGAGAGAACAGTCACATTCTCGGCATTAGAGCGGTGAATCAGTGGGAAACCGATCCATCTGAAGACATGAGGAGAAAAGATACATTCTTTACAGCTGGCAGTAAGGGTAAGGGTAAAGGTCTGTTGAATCAAACAGTATGAAGAGAGCAGAAATTTCCTCTCTTGCTGTGACTGGCATTTACCTTTACTTGGTTATCATTTACCATCACTGTCTTTGTGAAGAAGGGTTTTTCTGAGAGAGAATGGTGTGACTGAGATTATGGCGAAAGGATGGCATAAAGGAAATTAGAGATTATTTACTTCAGAGACTAAGCTTTTGGTCAGGAAAACATTCTGCCTATCCAGTGTGTTGCAACTGCTGAATCATTAATCATAGCAGTAATCATTTACATCGAGCCTCCTATGTGCAGGGCACCGTGCTGAGAGTTTGACTCGCTCTTCATGCACTTTTATTAATTAAGCCCAGGGCTGGATTCCTTGAGAAGACTGTGAGTGCCTTCACTTCTCTCACTCTCTTCTCAGCTCCCTCCTGACTTTATCCAGCTTGAAACTATATCGTCCATAATCATAATTGCCAAGTGTAGTGACCCTTCCTCAGTCTTCGTTCAGCCTAGGACAGCATTGATCACCTTCTTCCTGTTTTGGAACCGCACTCTCTCCTGGTTGTCTGATCTGTCTTCCCTCTACTCAGTCAACTTTTCTGGATCCTTATTCAGTTTACACCCACTTACCACAGGTCAGCCATATAAAGAAGGCTCTCTCCTGGGCCCTTTTCTCTTCTCCTTCTGTACCATTTAACTTGGCAATGTCATTAGCTTCTATGGATTTAATTACTGTTTCTATGCTGATGGTTTCCATATAACTTGTACATCCCTAATCTCTCTGTTGATCTCCGTTTTCTAGTCTACAGCTGCCTTTCAGATATTTCAAAGGGGATGTCCAGTAGATATCGTCAATGCAGTGTGTCCAAAATTTAATTCATTTTATTTTCCCTTAACCCTTCCCTGCTTTCTTACTTTCCTATTTCTTATTCCCATATTCTATCTGGTGCTAAGGTCTGTTGATTTCATTTTTGCAGCATCTCTTCAGTCTGCTTCCTTCCCTCCTTTGATTCAGGTAGAGGCCAGCATTACCTCATGCATTGTCGTTAGTCTGCCTGTCCTAAGTCCCTCACCACTCCAGTTCCTCCTCCCTTCAGCTGCCACAGTGATTTCCTTGAAGCACAGGTCCAAGTATGTGGCTGTCTTACTCAGTAAGGTCCAATGACTCCCTTTCATTGCGAGGATCAATCCCAAAGTCCTCTCTTTGGCATTCAAAACCCTTTATGACCTAGCTCCCTCCTACCTTTCCATTCCTCTACAGGAGTTCTTCCCTGGCTTGTCTTAATTCTAGTGCCTTCTCTGTGTTAATTATTTCCTATGTGTCTTGAATATACCTTGTTTTGTATGTAGTTGTTTGCATGTTGTCTATCCCACTAGATTGTAAGCTCCTTGATAGCAGACTCTATTAGTCCTTTCTTTGTGTCCAGCACTTAGCAAGATACTTGGCAGATTCTAGGTGCTTACTAAAAGTTTATTGACAGAATGACAGAATGAATGAGTTTTTACAGATCTTACCTTATTTGATCCTCAAAATTGCCCTGGAAAGTGCAATGATTATCTCAATGTTATAGTTGAGGAGACTGCTGCATAGAGGTTGCTGACTTGGCATGAGGTCACACAACTGGGCTTTGAATTCAGGTCTTACCGCTTCCAGAACTGGTGCTTTTCCCACTCAAACCTCTCTTGAAATTGGAGTAACTTAAGTATGGTGTTTTAAAGTCTTAGGACAATTGAAAAAAACAGATAAGGAATGAGGACAGTAAGTTGCTTTGGCCATATCTAAATAATAGCTGACATTTATACCACTGTTTTATCTTACACTTTTGTTCTAACCTTTTTGAGATACACTTAACAATTCTGGGAAGTAAGCCTTACAGGTTCTGTTAGCCCATTTTATAATTGCAGTGAACTGACTTATTTATCTATAGTCACATAGCCAGTAACTGCCAAAGGTGGAGTTTTAACTCATATCTTTTGACTGTATAATCTACTATTCTTTCTCCTTCTCAGGAGTCATGTTCTTCTTTCCTGCAATAGAATATGAGTATCTTGTGACCATCAGCCCTATTTTTGCCTCTTTATTTCTTCCATTGCTTAGCAAAATGCCTACCACAGAAAAAGTGCTCAGTAAATTACTGACAGATTCATTCTTTCCCTTTTTATTTTTCCCATGATATCTGACTCTTAAATTTTTTTTTTAATTAGTTGGGTTTAAGTGACTTTGCATAGGGTCATCCAGGTAGTTAATAAGTGTCTGAGACTGCTTTTGAACTCAAGTTCTGTTGACTCTAAGACCAGTGTTCTATCCACTGTGCCACCTAACTGCACCTATTTTTTTGTAATAACTCTTGTACGGTTAACATCATGGTATATCATAAAAATGTGGAAAGTCAGGAGACCTAGGTTCAGTGTCCTTCTTTTCCACCTTCTAGTCTTGAGAAGTACAAGCCTGTAAGCTCTTCTGTTTCCTCAGATGTAAGATGAAGAAATAGTATTTGTACTATCTGCCACTCAAGGTTGTTTTGAGTAACAAATTAGATAATTAATGCCAAGTGTTTTTTAACCTTAATCATCATTTAAATATCAGTTATTATTAAATGAATTAAGGAATAAGATAGTTGAAAGCCAAAGAATGCAGGTGGTAGCAGTACATCCGCAGTTTGTGAAAAAGCAAGACGGTGACAAACTTCAGGAGAGGTAGTAGAAGGTAATAAAACATGTGAAGGAAGAAAAAAAAGAAATATTATGGTAGCCTAGTGGATGGGAGAGGATGGTGACATTGCATGTATTAGTAAATGTTCTTACATCTCCATTAGCATAAATATTTTGATGATGATTCTTATTCTTCGAGATTGTTTTAATTAGAATCTATGTATGCTCTCTCCCTGTTCCCTCAGAGATGATTATTATACATTCACACACAGGGCAGCTAGGTAGTGCAGTGGATAGAGCACCAGTGCAGGAGTCAGGAGAACCTGAGTTCAAATCTCACGTCAGACACTTGACACACACTAGCTGTGTGACCTTGGGCAAGTCACTTAACCCCAATTGCTTCATCCTGGGTCATCTCCAGTCATCCTGATGAATATCTGGTCCCTGGATTCAGATGTCTCTGGAGGAGAAGTGAGGCTGGTAACCTGCACAGCCCTCCCTCATTCAAAACAAAGTCAAGTGCAAGTCATGTCATCATTTCTCTGATGGCATGGTCTTCTTTGGCAAAGAAGGACACACACACACAGAGACACACACAACCCAAACACCTTAAACCATGTTAAACTAAAATAAAAGTTTCACTACCTAAAAATTACATTCCATGTCTTTCTTAGGAAATCTAACATATGGAAACTCTCATTTCCTTGTTCTGTGTAGTTATTTGGAGGCAGCTAGAGTATGCAGAGAGGTGGCTCAGTGGAGGTAGAGTAGAGCCTGCAGCCAGGAAGAGCTGACTTTAAATCCATCCTCAGTCACTTTCTAGCTGTGTGATCCTGGGCAAGTCATTTAACTTCTTTTGCCTTAATTTGCTGGAAAAGGAAATGGCAAATCGCTCCAGTATGTTTTCCAAGGAAACCTCATGGACAGGGTGCTCCATGGGGCCACAAAGAATGGGACCCAGCTGAACACCCCCTAGTTATTTTTATTCAGTCATTTCAGTCAAATCAGACTCTTTGTGATTTTATTTGGGATTTTCATGGCAAAGGTGCTGGAGTGAGTTGCCATTTCCTTCTCCTTCTCATTTTACAGGTGATGAGTTGGAGGCAAACAGGTAGGAGTGACTTGCCCAGAATCACACTGGTAGTGTTTGAGACTGCATTTGAACTCGGGTCTTCCTAGTTGCAGGCCTAGCACTCTATTTACTAAGCCACATAGGTGCCCTACATAGTTGTTTAATGCTAACAAGTTTAAAGAAATGGGTGATTTATTTTCTTAGTTGTTTAGCAGAGTTGACTAAGCAAATTCTTACTAGGCATTAGAATCATCTATTGTCAGTTGCTAAGTTTACTGTATTCTGTCTAATAAGGTTTTCTTTTCATATTATTTTCATTTTGTCTTTTCATCAGTTAATATTGATTGCCCTCTTCCTTTTAATTAATAAAAATTAAGCAGGTTTGAGTACCCAGAAAATAGCCAGTTCCTGGATGACAAAGAGATTCCCTTTGTAATTGATGTCCTGAGAAGTTTTTTCCTCAGACTTGTATTTAAAATATTTAAAGTATGTTATGTGATCAAGATTTTTTTTATATGTATATAATAAAAACTAACTTTTAAGCCTCGTTTGCTCATTTGTAATTGGGTGGGGTGGGGAGTGGTAAGAGGAGGGTAGGTGAGAATGTGATGAGTTACTATTCTATTGCTATAGTAGAAATGTAAAGCTAACTTGCCTTGAAATATGAATGAAATCAGTCTTAAGAGGTTTCCATTTGGCTTGAGCTAGCGTATGCTGGGGCCAGCAATTCTGAAATTGGCCTTAAGTCTTATTCCACAAAGAACTGTTTCCACTGCAGGTTCTTCTGGGATGTACATAGGAAGTACAGGCTGATATCGAGGTGGTCATATTCCTATGAAATCAGACTCATTTAAGACTTTTAAAGAAGAAATTCTAGCCTGTGCATTTGGAATCAGGACTGATTTTCCCGTCAGCATCACCTTCGGGTCCTTTTTGATGGTTATTTTTTGTTTGTATGTTGCTAGTCTTTATTCAGCCATCTTGCCAGTTTAGTCTTCCTAAAATACTGCTTTTTGCTTGTCATCACTCCTTTGTATGTGCTTCTGAAAGAAGGTAGAGAAAATCCCACAACTTTTCTGACTGGGTCTGCTACAAATTTTTGTTATTCAACCTCAATTTAATTCTTACTGCTGCTAGACAATCTTATTATATCTCCCTTGTCACCTCACTATTCTATTCTCTTCAGTAGCCCCTCTTCACATCTCCTTTGGCCCCCCCTCCCCCAGCAAAGAACCCTGCCTCATTTTATAAGTAGCACTGACTAATCCTCACCCATCATGAACTTCCTTTGCTCTCTTCCTCATACTGGTATTCAAGTACTTAGTGCTACTTTCTGCTCTCTCACATGAAGTAGTCTTGCTCCTTATTCCTCTACCTGCACAAGTGATCCCATTCTATGCTGTCTCCATTTTATCCCCACCTTATCCCTTATTTTCAATCTCTCCCTATTGACTGATTCCTTCTCAGCTTTCTCCAAACGTGAATATTTCCCCTTTGATCTCCACTGTCATAGTCTATCTCTTTTCCCCTTTGGCTGGAGTGAATTCCCATGTGTAGAGAATTTCAGTTCCCATTCACTCAACTTCAGTTACATATGGAAATGGTAATACCATCAACCTTGCCATTATCTACAAAGATTCCCTTTCCACAACCATGAACTCAAAAATTCCTTTCTTTGATCATAATTTCATCATTCCATCTTTCCTCATTCACTACAACCTCCACCAGGAGAGTGTACTGTCAAGAAAAACTAGAGAAAAGAGCATCAAGCTGAGTCAGAAGCTGAGGAAAATGGAAATCAAGAGAAAGCCATGGGATTTGCTAATTGAGAGATCATTGATAACTTGGACAGAGCAATTTTGGTCGAATGATGAAGTCAAGATGGATCGTAAAGGGTTAAGAAGTAACAAGAGGGTATTTGATCCTGGATATGATAGGGAGCCACTGGAGTTTGATGAGTTGGGTGGTGACATGCTCAGAATTGTGACTTTGATGGCAGACTGGAAAGGGGAGGAATTTGTCACATGCGGACCAGTTAGCAAGTTATTGCAGTAATCTGTATGAGGGAGAGGGGGTTATATATATATATATATATATATATATATATATATATATATATATATATATATATATTTTCTGAATTGGGACAGGCCCTGTTTGGCCAGTCAGTCCATAAGCCTTTACTAAGGGCTTACAGTGTCCATGATTCTGTGCTAACCCCTGGGGTCACAGGTGCAAATAGAAAGAGAGGCTGTCCTTGCTCACAAGCATTTATTAAGTTCCTCTTCAGTGACAGCCATTATGCTGGATACTGTGCATAGAAAAAGAAAATCAAATAGTTCTTTGCTTTCAAAGAACTTATATTTTGTCAGCAAATACAGCACATGCATATTTAAGTATATCCTATGTAAATACATTGTAATTTAGGGAAAAAATGTATTGTGGTTGTGAACAGGAGGCAAAATACAACTAATGAACTACTCCAAAGAATAACAAGAATATGTCATCAAGGAATATTATGATAGGAAGAGAAAATAGACCAGGTGTATGCTGAGGGTCGGGGAAAATTTGTAAGCAGTCTGAGTGTGCCATTGGTGACCTTGCAGTGTTGGGGGAAAGTGAGAAAGGCTTATGGTGTGGTATAAAGACCCCCTGGGATGAACTTTTAGGAGGACATGGATGAGAACTTCACAAGATGAGCAGTCATCAGTAGGATGCAATGTGCATCAGTGGGGGACCTCCCAAATTGATGAGACTACAGATCCACTTGAAAATGTAGTCATTTTGAGTGTATAGGTAATAGCAACTGAGTGACTGGTAAGTGTTTCATGTAGATTGTGACCCTTGAAGTTAGGAAGAAACAAGGAATTCTAAGTGATGTAGGTGTAGATGGAATATATTCTAAGCATGTGGACAGGCAGTGCAAAAGCACAGAGATTGGAGATGGGAGAATCATGTGTAAAGACCATGAGGAAGGTCAGTCTTGCTGTACCACAGCATCCAGGAGCATGTCTTTGGCTGAGTTTGTGTCAGGCTTTGAAGGGCTTTAAAAGCCAAACAATTGAATTTATATTTGATCATAATGACATGAGGGAGCTATTGGAATTTATCGAGTAAGGGAAGTTTGACGTTTTCTGATGTGGTCATCAGACCATGCTTTCAGAAAATCACCTTAACAACTGAATGGAGGATGTATTGGAGTAGGAATAGATTGGGTGGCCAGAAGAATAATTAGAGTGCTTTTGGAGTAGCAGGAAAGAAGACTGTTATACCAGTCTTCTACCTGGGGTCTTGCAATTTATGAGTCCTATACTATACTTACCAAACAGTTCAATGTGAATGTCACACTGATGGCAATAGAGTGGCACATGCTGAGTGTCATCAGGCTTCTACACTCAACTGAAGAAGCGTGTAAAGGATATCATCAAAGATATGTCCAATCAAAAAAGAAATGTCATCATATGACATGATTGATGGATAACTTGTGGACAGCCAGCACACCACTGATGGATAACTTGTGGATAGACAGTACTTCAGTTGTAAGCACAATGTCCATAAAGTATCTGTAAAGAAGAAAGGTTCCCTGGGAACTTTTGGAAAGACACGGACAGGAACTGCACAGAACTTCTATTTGTACCTGGGTTACAATCTGTATCACTGGAGGTCACTTCCCTCTCAATGAAAAATCCATTAGTCATTTGAGTTGTTTCTTCAACTAGATAAATAATCTTCTCAAGGCCAGATTCCATTTTTTATGTAAGCCCATGGCCTTAGACATGAAGTCACCTGCCTACAGTCCTAGGTCACTAGTCTGTGCAGTCATGTAGTGAATTGACATGAATGTGACTTGACATTTCCCATGTCTGTATTTCAGGAGTTCCTTGTATTCTTCTCATTTTTATACTGTATGGTAATCCCAGGGTCTAATGTGATGATCCAGCCACTTAGTCTTTTCAGAGCGAGGCAGTGGAAACAATGTTTTTCTCAATTCACCTGTTAGAGAATAGGCTCTGTGGTCAGTAATGGATTGGTTGGTTGGGGGACCTTAGTCTACACTTAACCTCTGCCTGTTTGTTACGCTAGATCTTCACCTTTCTCAGACAAGCTTGCACTTGCCACTGCAGGACTAGTGTGTCTGTAACACTTCATTACGTCTTGTAAAAGAGTATATTTTCGTACCTCCAAAAAATAATGAAGGATGGTGATTGTCTTTTTTTCTTTCAATCTTTTATGATTTCTTTCACTCCAGTATGATTGGTCTCCTATTTTTTCCCCCACATGCACCTTGATTTAAGGCATGAGGTTATGTAAACAGCGCTGCACTAGGATACTGAGGAGGTGGGTTTGAGAGTTCTAGCTCACTGCCTTCTAGCTGTATAATCTTGGGGAAGTTATTTTGATCCTTGCCTGTAAAATGGAGATTTTACTTTGCTTCTCTACTTCATAAATTTATGAGGATCAAATCAGAGAATATATGAAAATACTTACTTAATGAGAAGGCTATGCAAATTTTAATTTCCCATTTTCTACCTTCATGCCTTTACTTAAGCTTTGTGCTACTTGGAATCTTGTCTTCTGTTATGCCTTCTTGTTCCTCTCCTTCTGCATATTTAAAATTCAGACCATATTACCCTTATGCAGGAGGCTTTTCTCCTTTCCTGTAGCCTTCATTTGTCTCTTTTCTGTTCTGAATTTCTGTGACAATTATAAAACACATTATTTAGTACTTAGACAACTCCTGTCTCATATTATATTGTAATTGTTTTATGGGGATCTTGCCTCTCCAAAAATTATGTAAGCTCTTGTAAGGATGAGCCATATCTCATGTTTCTTTGATATCCCCCTATAATGTCTAAAATAGTGCTGGACATGCATTAGCTTCTCACTAAGTAATTGATTCTCATTGTGTATAATTGTGCTTGTTCTTTTCATGGGTTATAACAGATGAATAAGCTTAGGAATATTTTGGGGCCAAGACAGATTCCTAAAGAAATATTTCTAGCTAATGCCACTATTTAATTTTTTTTTTTAAGCAGCAGCAAGAGTTGACTACATAAAATGATCTGATGATTTGTGGGTAGATTATTCAGCTTGTGGGTCTGGAGCATTTTTCATTGTGGGGAAGCAAACTGTCAACTAGTATGCTTGTGTACAGATTTCCTTCAGAATCAATATGAAGATATTAAATTTGGACAGTTGCTAATATTAACTTTAGCAAAGTTGAAGAAGATGTACAAACGATAAAAAAATGAACCAAATGATGGAGTCCAAAACCAGACAACTTCTTTTTGGATTATCCACCCTTGTGGATTATAGGCCCTGTGCTCTTATGGATTATTTGTTCCTTTATTTTCTCACTGTCAATGTGGACCAAATCTTTTTCATTTGTTTTCTTTCTGGCCTGGGATTCCATTAGTATTTGGCAATCTTTGGGAAGAAATTTTCTTGACCATTTCAGATCAGCACCTGTTTTTCATTTGAATGTCTTAGGGAGCTTTTCTGGGCACTTGAATAATTAAATAACTTGCCCAGGATCATGTAGTCATTCTCCCTGATAGCTCAAACCCAGGTCTTCCTTACTTTAAGGTCAACCGTATCCATTGAAGAATGTACTACAGAGAGTATGAGAAGACATGGAGAGCTTGTATTTTTTTGGTGGTGAAGGGATTACTTGCACCAGTAAAGTCACAGTCTTTTTTGAGTCTCTGATGTTACTGTAAATTGAATAAATGTAGACATAAACATAGATTATTTACAATGAGAATCGTAGTTCTTTATTATTTGTACACAGCTTAGAAAAAAATGCAGGTTTCTCAACAAAGGTCGTTCCTTTTATGTGAGGACTGAATCTTGATTTTTCAAAAACTTTTCTCACTAGAGAAAAGGAAATTGGAATTTAAGTGATATTGGAAAAAGAAGAGACCACTGGACTAGTATTATAAGAAGAGGTGAAAGAGGCTATTATAAGTCAGACAGGAAAAGATCCTGTAGTTCTTCTGGAAGAAAACATTACGTGAATTATTTTCTTCCTTCAGATGAACTCTAAATATATGGGATATCTTACTTCACTTTTTCTGTTTAACAGTTAATATTATTGATATAAATATTAGACATCTACAAGGTCTTTTTGGTCATGTTTTCTATTAGATCAGAATTCTCCCAACCAAAAACAAACAAAAAATTGTCATTCAGCCTCCACTAAAAGACAAATACAGATAGATACTCTGTGATACAGAGCTTTCTACCTCCTGAGGTAGCCATTTCACTTCAAATCTCTTTTAAGTGTAAAAGTTTTAATTTCTACCAAGCCTAGACTTTCTTCTCTGTTATTTCTATTCATTGCTCCTAGTTTTGCAGTTTCAAACTATCCCTCTTCCACATATTAGCCTTCTGTTATTTGATGACAGATATACTAGCTCCCAAATCTTTGATTTGGATTATAAATTCCCAGTTTCTTCATTTAATCCCCTCATGGTACATCTTCAGATCCGTCACCATGTTGGTTGTTTTCTACAGGTGTTTCTGCTTGTCAGTATCTTTCCTAATGTGTGATAATCAAAATCAATCATGATTTACTACCTGTTGTATGACCTGGATGGTGTACAATCATCTGCCTTCTTTTCTTAGATGAAGAATATGAATTGACTGTGATGGCACATACCTAAAATTTCAGCTACCAGGGAGGCTTAGGCTAATGTGTCTTTTGAACTCAGAAACTCTGAGCACAGTGGAATAAGGTCATCCACATTAAATTCAGTGTCAGTCGAAGTAGGGAGTCATCAGATTACTTAAGGAGGGGGAAACCAGCCCAGTTTGGAAAAAGTTCCCCTGATGATTATATTAACGAGATTGGGTTCTGAGCAACTATTATACTTGTAGGTATGAGAGAGAGAGGAAGGGAGGGACAGAAGGAGGGACAGAGACAGGCAGATAGACACACATACAGAACGGGGGAGAGAGAGAAGGATACAACAGAAAGTGAGGGTGGGAGATGATATGTTTAAATGTTTGAGTTTAATGAGGAAATTAACATAAAGATCAAGCAGTAAATGGGAGGGATACTAAATAGACAGGAGCTTTGAAAGTCTAGCATCTGTCTAGAATACTTGAAAGATGAAGTTATATTAGAACATGATCTCTCTGCCCCTGAAAGAAAGGTTTGTTTATCCAAGGACACTTGGATGGGCAGGCCATTCTTTATGAAGATTGATACTTTCTTGGAATTGATGCTAGTGCTGGAAAGTTGTCATCGGGGTGCCATTTCATTGTAAACTTCAGTTGCCTGTCTGAGTTCAGTAGCATTAATAACGAAGCCTTCAGTCGACTGCCACAGAGACTTTTCTCCCCCAACAACCTCATGCTCAGTTCTCATATTGACTCAAATACCTGGGTGAGAAACTCAGGTGGAAAGTTTTTGAAGCCTCTGGGTTTTCATAATGCATATTAAAGTTTATGGCTTCTGAAAAGTGAAAAGTTTTCCCCCTTATTAGAATAATGAAGTTTTGATAAAGTGTTATTGAAGGGAAATATCCTATTCTGAAATGAAAAAGAAGAGTGGAGGAGTGTAGAGGGTTGAGGAGAAAAATGGAATCATAGGATTTTAGCATTGGAAAGGGCCTTAGAAGTTCTTTCAGTCCTTTCGTTTTACTGATGAAATTAGGTTAAAAAATGGGGGTGAGGAGGAGAAATGCAGACTTGATAGCTTTGAGGGAAAGTGCAACCCTCTTATTGACTGATTTACTTTTTCTAAAGAAGGATGCAGGTTTTTATGAAGATGTTTTCCAGTTTTCTAGTTGTGCATCTGATAAACCTCAGGGATGTCTATGTTGAATACTAGGAATTGTTATTGTAAACACTATACATGTTTTTGATCATTAGAAGGCACTGAAGTTTGATTTTCATGACTTTTTTTTTTTTAAACAAACTGGGAACTTGTATTTTTATATGCAGACACTTGGACAAATACCTCTCCTCTTTGTTCCTCAGTGCCTTCTCAAAAAACAAAAACCATGAATTTAGACTAGAATCTAACTGAAAAGATTGGTTAGGCCCCCCCAGGGGTGGGGAACATCTGGCCTCAATGTTAGCGTATCTTTGAAACCTTTTCAGCCATTCAGAATATTATATATATACATATATACAACAATACACACATACAATAATATATAGAAATATCTACTCCCACATTACCACATTACTCTTCCTTGTGTCCTCTGGAATCCAACCCCTGTGACCTTTCTGTTTTTCACATGACCTTCCACCTCCTCTCTCTGTGGCTTTGCAGGGGCTCTCTCTCATGCCTCAGAAGCACTTTCTTCTCTCCTCTGCTGCTTAGAATCTCTGGTTTTCTTTCAGCTTCTTTCCACATCAAGCCCTTCCTATTTCTCCTTCCCAAATGCTAGTGTTTTCCTTACTCCTAGGTTATTTTATGCATCTTCTATATCTAGTTTGTGTTTGTCACATGTGTATATGCCTATTCCTATATTTATGTCTATATTATCTTCTCCAATAAAATAAAAGCTTTTTGATGTCTGTATCATTTCTTTGCTTTTTTAAATTATCAGTTAATCAGCTAAGAAGCATTATTATGTGTTAGCAGTGTCTTAAGTGCTGGTAATAGAGAAATCTGTTATCCTAGAGATCACTTACTGTAAATTTGTAACCAACATGGTTGTATGACTTTCTCCAGAAGAAAGGAATAGCACCAGAGAAGATGGATGGTTGGTATCTTGGTAAAGATGGGGCCAGGAATAATGAGTAGCTGTCTGAGAGTTAATGAGTTGAAGGATGTTCAAGGGATGATCACTATATCTGTGGAAGCCTTGAAATAAAGAGGCCTCCATGGGAACAAGGTGTTCAACTCTGAGAAATGAGGAAAAGTGACCTGGGGCATAGGAGGTAGTTGCAATAATCACCTGGACTAGGTGGAGGATATTGCCTCAGACAGAATGAGACCTGGAAAAGACCTTAATTTAGAAAAGCCAAGGTCACCTATGCATCTCAGGCTGGAGCCAACTATCTTGACTTTGTGGAGGAGAGAGTTCCCAGCCCCTCACCAAAATCTAGTTCACTTGCTAGTCTGTACATTAACCTGGTGATGTCTCTGGTCCTCTTTGATAGTGACAGGGGAGCAACTACAATGTAGCACGAGTTAAAATGTAGAAGGGCTGAAAAGTGGCAGGGGTGGGTTATAAAGGGCATTGAATGCCAAAGCAGAGGCTTTTGGAATTGAATCCTGCAAGTGATAAGTGCTGGAGTTTATTCATTAGGAAATGTTGTATGGTGGAGAGTGTGATACGGTCAGACCTGTGCTTGGGAAGATCCCTTTGGCACCTTAGCAGAGGATGGATTATAGTGGGGAGAGAAGTGTGTCAGGGAGAGCAGCCTGCAGGCTATGGAAATAGTTCATATGTAAGATTTGAAAGGTTGTGAGGACTGAAGAAAATGTCCAGTTGATTGTCTAGTTGGTCATATTACCTGGAAGTTAGATCTTCTCTGCATATTTAAAAAAAAAAGTTTCAATGACCTTTTTTCTTTTTTTCCTTAAAAAACAGTCAGTAACTATTATCCTTCCAACCCTTACCTTAAGTAGAAAAAAAAATGGGAATAACTCAGTCACTGTAAGAAATAAGCATAGCCAAGCAAAACAAATTTACCCATTTACCAGGAACAAAATATATTTCTAATTTGTATCCTTGAGTGCATCACTCCTCATCAGTCATCAGGCATCGTGATTGATTACTACTTTGAACAAAGGTCCTGTTTCAGTTGTTTTTCTTTTTCTTTTTCAAATTGTTGTTATTCTAGGAATTGTTATCATTTCTTTCTGTAACAGTTCATACAGACTTTTCTAGGTTCTTTCATCATTTCTTATTATAGTTATATTCTGTTATGTTTATTTACCATAGCTATTCCAAGATTTCAAATTAATGGATACCCATTTTGTTTCCAGTTATTTTCTGCAGCAAAATGTACTACTGTAAATATTTTTGTTCACATGGGTCCTTTTCTCTTATAGTTTCTTTGGAGTGTGGGCCTAGAAAATACTATTACTAGTTTGAAGAATATGTCCAGTTTTGTTGTTAAGTTCAAATTCGGCCTTGGGCATTTGCTAGCTGTGTTATCCTTGGCAAGTCACTCTGTTTGCCTCAGTTTCCTCAATTGCAAAAAAACAAAAGAGCTGGAGAGTGATATGGCAAACCACTCCAGTGTCTTTGCCAAGAAAACTTCAAATGGAGTCTTGAAGAAATCTGATACAACTGAAAAATGACTGAAAAACAAAAGCAGTTTGGTTCTGTAGTGCCAGATTGCTTTCCAGGATGGCTGGGCAAATTTAGAGCTTTATCAGTACCATACTATTGTGATTCTCTTCCCCGGACTTCTCCAACTGTTTTCATTTTCTCTTTTTTGTCATCTTTGCCATTGTGATAATTGGAAAGTGCATCTTCAGAAATTTTTTAATTTAATAAAAAATACAAATGTTTTCATTAACATTTATTAGTGACAATAGAGCATTTTTTCATATGGCTGTTGGTTGCTTTGATTTCTTCCTTTGAGAACTGTCTTTGAACATTTATATGTTGGGGAATTACTATCATGTTTATATATTTTAATCAGTTCCTTTTATGTCTTATATAGCAGACCTTTTTATGAAAAAAATGCTACAAATTCTTTTTCTAATTATCTTTTTTCTAATTCTTTCATCAGTGATTTTGTTTGTGCAAAAATTTTGTTTTACATAATCAATTGTCCTTTTTAATGATCACTTCTATCCCTTTTTTCAGCATGAACTCTTCCCATGTTCGTAGTTGTGAAAGACATTTTCTTTCATGCTTCTCTAATTTGTAGAGGATGTGACATTATATCTCGGTTATTTTTTTCATTTAGACCTAATTGTGGTATATGATATCAGAACTTGGTCTAAACCTGATTTCTGCTGGTACACTTTTTAGTTTTCCAAGAAATGTTTTGAGTAGTGACTCCTGACCTAAGTATGTGTAGTCTTTCACAGTATTGCGTGTACTCATTATTGCATTCATTTGCTTTTTTTTTTTTTGACAACAATTAACATTCTTACTAGCCTTTGTTAGATCTGTTCCATTCCTGGCCAGGAATCTGTCATCCCTTTATTTTAAGCAATTGTCTAAAAATCTAACTTCCATTCTCAATCTCCATCTTCTAAGACATCTGTTCTCTTCCTAAATTAATATATCTCTTCTACATGCCTTCCCTTAATGGCCATCGGTGAGGAAATCACACTCTGCGCCCCTTTGGATTTCATTTTCTCTCCTAAGACTTCATAATCATTGGCAGTTACTTTTAGATTTCTTCGGATTCTGTGCTTTTTTGCCCATTTGGGTCGTTGTAATCATTTTTGATAAATCTGGGGACATTCTCTGTTATGTCTCGGATACATATCCTGGGAAGAGAACAGAACTCTCTAATGTTGTTATAAGTTCAACAAATAGCTCCCTTAATTCCTGTCAGCAGGAAGTCACCCAAATGGTACTGCTCTCCTCTTCTTCCAGTCACCTTTATTGAATGATCTCTCACCTAATAACTTCTATGACTTTACTTTATCATTCTTTGGAAGACAAGCAGCTTTTTCCTTCTTAGAGCTTCCAGTTTCTTGCTCTTCTTTAAAAACCTTCAAATTATTTTAAGTTCTTAATTGTACAGTTCCCCCTTTTTACCCTCTTCCTCTTCATTGTAATGGTGGCCCTCCAAAATCCCAGAAAGGATTAAATGTCTTCTTCTGGTTGTGATCTCTCTGCACCCAGCTCCCCCACCCTTTCCGTTTCCTTTGCCAATCCTTAATTCTTCCTAACAGCCTGGGGTATGGAAAAGAATGAAACTTCTTCTACTCTGTGCTGATTCCTCATTCCTAGTGATTCAAATGACAATGTTTTCTTTATTCTCTCAGTGTTCACAGAGAAAGACAAAGTTGGAATCCCCTCCAGTTCTTTTCTTTGCTGAAACACTTTAGCCCACATAAACAGTCATAAGAAATGAATTTTTTTAAAGTGCCACTTGCCAGACTTTTTGGGGGGTGCAAGGACTGTTGGTGGTCGTGGTAAATGAAGGCAAGTCACTGTGGTTTAGGATGCTTAGAGCTTGCCCACCACATTTTCTGCCATTTTCCTGTAAAATGGCAGTTTCAAATTAAATGAAGCTCCTTAAGTGGCGCTTGAAATGACTAGAGTTTTCTTTTGTTTAGTGATTGTTGCATCATATCACTTTATGTCGTCACCATTTAGATGAAATTTTTAGCCTGTTCTTACCAAAGCAGCACCAGCTGACATGAGAAGAAAGATTCTGATTCATCTTGTGCAGGATCTAGTGATTGGCTCAGATATGCTTTTGGTTTGGTTATTAACAGGAGGTATTTTTAATGCAGTCAGCTTTCAACTACTCCCTTTGTTTATTAACTGAGGAAGATTTATCATCCCTCAACCCTAATTTATTGAATATTTACTTTGTGCCCAGTCTCATGCCAGCCAGTTTTGTTAATAGAAGAGAAGAGGGAAGAATGATCCCTACTTTATAGTCTCCTTAGGTTAGACCTGCATGCAGGCTACAGAGAGCAAAACCAGACTACTTTTTGGCTTTGTGAAAAGACTTTGTCAATCTTGTGAAAATGTAGTTGAGCTTTATAGAAATATAAAGGAATATCACCCTCCTTATTATTGTTGCTATTTAGCAGTTGGCTTGACCATATGTTTTAGCCATTTTACGTTTTTTACTCTGAGAGTTCAAATGTATTTTCATAAAGATATGATTAGGAAGGTAAATATGCTGACCAAAGGAAAAAAACAACATTATGTCCTCCAAATCCCATCATAACTCATTGGGGATTGTCTATCGGCTCAGATAACCCAAGAGATCCTTGAATTTTTATGAAAATATCCCTTTACTATAAATTGTTGGTTAAGAAATCTGACTTGAATTGTGTGAAGCCTATTTTGTATATTGTGTCAGTAGTGTGTACATACATATTTAAACACCTGTGTTTTGATATTCCGCTATATTTATTTATTAGGAGAGAAAGAAGAATGAATTCTTACTGTTTAGTAACTCCTTTCCTCTTGGTTACAGACCTAAGTTGTGAAGATCCCTAGTTCTCTGTTACAGTTGTTTTTACGGAGGCATACAGTCTAGTTTGAAGCATTAATTTCATTTGTTGGCTCAGCTGATTGGCTGTTATGAATGCTTGTCACAAAATGATGTTAAAAGAATCTTCTCTGAGGAAGGGATCCCAGTACAGTCCAACTTAGAACCTCCCTTGATTTATTTATTTATTTTTTAAAACAACCCAGTGGCATTTGTTATCATTTCCAGTAATTAGATGCAGCGTTGTTTTATAATGGAGGAAAGATCTCATTTTCTGCAGTTAGATATGGAAAAAATTGTCATTTTTATCATTCAGGAATTCAGCTTTCCAGTCAAACCTGTCACTAGCTTAGTGTTTTCACAGTAGACCTTAGTTTTGTATTTGTGTAATGAATATATGGAGAAAACTTGGAGAAGTCATAGACATGGACTATAGGAGTTGATGTAGGTTCTAATGGGACTCCGCTTTTCAGATTATTTGCTTTTTGCAAAAGATCCTTAAAAATAATAGACAGGTGGTGCCATGTCTGTGCAATTTTCAGTAGCCTTTCCACCATGATTCACATTCTAATATGTCTAAGGGAGAGGTAATTTTAAGTAGTAGCAATAGCAGGAGTAAATTAAAACAGCAAACATTTATAAAGTATTTATTGTGTGCCAGACACTATACTAAGTGCTGGGGTTACAAACTCAAGCAAAATTATATTCCAATGAAGCGGGAGGGGAGAGAGAGAGAGAGAGAGAGAGAGAGAGAGAGAGAGAGAGAGAGAGAGAGAGAGAGACAGACAGACCCTGTAAGTGTTAGATAGGATTTCAAATCAAATCTTCCTGGTTTAGTATCCATCCACTGTGCCATTGCGGTGGTTTCTGTTCAGTTGCATCTGACTCTTTGTGACTGCTTGGATGATACTGTTCTTAAGGCTTTCTTGGCAAAGATACTAGAGGGGTTTGCCATTTCATTCTCTAGTATTTTTTTCTTCCATTCTCCCATATGCTCATTTATTTATTTATTTTTCTTTGTTTATTTTTTGTTTTCCATTCAGGCTTGAGTTGAGTGACTTGTCCAGGGTCACACAGCTAGTAAGTGTCTAAGGTCATATTTGAGTTCTGGTCTTTCTGACTCCAGGTCCTGCTTTCTATCAACTGCACCACCTAGCTGCCCATGGCATGGGACCTGCATACATTTTTTTTGTAATTTTATTAATAGCTCTTTGTTTTATATCCTCTACATTTTTCCATTATATTCCTACTGGGGCCAGCTAGGTGGTGCAGTGGATAGAGCACCAGTGCAGGAGTCAGGAGGACCTGAGTTCAAATCTCACCTCAGACACTTGACACTCACTACCTGTGTGACCTTGGACAAGTCACTTAACCCCAATTACCTCATCCTGGGCAATCTGCAGTCAAACTGATGAATATCTGGTCCCTGGATTCAGATGGCTTTGGAGGAGAAGTGAGGCTGGTAACCTGCACAGCCCTCCTTCACTCAAAACAAAGTCAAGTGCAAGTCATGTCATCATTTCTCTGATGGCATGGTCTTCTTTGGCAAAGAAGGACAAACACACACACACACACACACACCCAAATACCTTAAACCATGTTAAAAAAAAATAAAAGTTTCACTATCTAAAAGTTACATTCCATTTCTTAGGAAATCTAACATATGGAAACTCTCCTATAGAACTCATTTTCTTGTTCTGTGTAGTTATTTGGAGGCAGCTAGAGTATGCAGTGAGGTGGCTCAGTGGAGATAGAGTAGAGCCTGCAGCCAGGAATCCATCCTCAGACACTTTCTAGCTGTGTGATCCTGGGCAAGTCACTTAACTTCTTTTGCCTTAATTTGCTGGAAAAGGAAATGGCAAATCGCTCCAGTATGTTTTCCAAGAAAACCTCATGGACAGGGTGCTCCATGGGGCCACAAAGAATGGGACACAGCTAAACACATCCCAGCCAAACTCTTCTCTACCTAGAAAGTTTCTCAGTCATTTCTGGGCAGTTCAGTCTCTGCTTTGGGTGAAGTAGATGTTTGGTTTGGAGTGTAACATCAGGGACCTTGATGTACCATGTTAGTTTCACTTTCCACTTCGTAACTGGACAAGATTGGTCCTGTTCTCTGAGGAGGAGCATCTCCGTGAGCAGGTCCCTTCATCAGTCCGCGTAGTTCACAAGATGTTCTGACAGTCAGTGTTCTCTGCATAGCTGAGGCCTTAGCTGAACTGCTTCTTTATTCCTTCCTTCTGTTTTCAACAGGAATCAGTGCTCTAGCACCACCAGGATAGATGAGGAGCTGAGTGGAAGCGGGAGACACAGGCACAAGTCATTTCAAAAGCAATTTAACTTCCTTTGCAGGGATACGGAGCTACCTCATTCATTCATCTGACTCACCACTGCCCTCCCAACTCTTTTTAGAGTCTAAGCATGGGGAAAAAGCCTGCCCACCAGCCTTGCCATGAGCACTCACTCACAGTGATCCCAAAGGCTTTCTTGTGCTGCTAAATGGGCTTCCATGTGATTGGTCTCTTGGACCTTCCCTGTCAGTTTCTCTAGGGAATGCTGATAAGTGTTTAATTATATTAAAATGAAATTAGTTTTGGTTTATTCTCTTTTAGCATTTTGAAATGTGGTATACATAAAAGGTGCTCATTATGTATCATGGGATAGTGGTGGATAGAGTCCTGGGCTTGGAGGGAGAAAAGTTTTAGGTTTGAATCCTAACACAAAACACTGCAAGAGCCTGAATTTAAGAATGCACTGAAGGACCAATGTATATCAATTGACACAATTTCTTTTTAAAAAGAAATCTGCAAAGCAAAGAAAATGGAGAAAGTGGGATGAACATTTTTGTTTCAAAGTGAAATAATAATATAATAATTGAAACAATTAAACAGTATAATTATAATTATGAAACTTGTTATACTTAAATAATGTATAAGATTATTATAATAAGTAATGTAATATACTTGTAATTATTTCTATTTAAAACACAGATAAACAAGTATTTAGTACTGAATATATTTCTTTGTAATCGCTTATTTAGGAATCACATTTGAATACTTTTTGTGCAGTATTTACCACAACAGGTTTTTTGGGTTTTTTTTTTTTTTTGCAAATGCAGCATATTTCTATGGTCTCATTCTGACACTTTGTTCTGTTACAAGTGTGATGAAATGTGACTGGAGGAGAGTCTCTATACTTCAACCGTGGTGATGTTAACTTCTGACTTAGACAGTCTCCAGTAAGCTCCTCACTCATTCACTGAGGTTAGCCTAGAGCCCTCAGCTCCTTTTGGGGATGACATAAAAGAAGGGTTAGGCAATGGTGATGGTAAGTTAAAGGCAAAAGAAGGGAGGAGAAAAGGAAAGAAAAGGGAAAGCAAGATAAGAAGTTAAGAATTTTTGTAAATAAATGTTTGATGCCTACCACCATTTAGTCCTGTTATTTCTGGGTTAAAATGGATTTTTTAAACCTTCAATATTAATGTATTTCAGTAGTTTCTTACCATTTATAAAGAATTAGCTTTGACTGTAACAAAGAGACCATAGCCCAGGCTTTCTGTTGTACAGTCTTTGTGTAATAAAATCCTGAGCCCCGTAGTCATGGGGTCTATAAAGTGACTACCACACCAATGTCTTGGCCTTTCTGAGGTTTCAGGAATTTGTCTCCCCTTGCCTTAGCAAGAAGATAGGCACAGAGTTGGCCCTGCAAGCTATGAGTTTTTGCTTTTTCAAGTTTTCTCCCAAGTTTTGTATAATAACCTTATTTTCTTTAACCCTTTGTGTCCCTTAACTGATAAAAATAAAAAAAACAACTCTCTTTACAAGCATAGTGCAGCATCTCACCTCAGGTATGTGAGAATGATGCTATCAAGCTACCATCACAAGGGCATGTCATCTGAGTTGTGTTTCTGGTAGTGAGGATGGATTTTCAAGTGGGAGGAAACTTGCCTTGTAAAATGGCTGACTGGGATGAAATGTCTTCAATTATGGAACAGAGATAAATGAATTGATTCAGATAGGGTTATAATTCATGACCCCAGTGCTCCAACCAACAGGCCATATATTTATTGTTTTGAGTGCCATAGGTTGCCTATCTTATCAATATATTGAAGAGATCATCATCATTTGTCAGAAGGAAAGTCTTAAAGCAAAGAAGAAATATAATAGTGTCATGAACTTCTACCAGGAAGAGCAGGATGAGAATTTACTGTTTTAAACTTTGTACTACCTATATTATATTGTTTCTCCTTACTGATCAGTTCTCTAAAGAGATATGTGT
Organism: Potorous gilbertii; assembly: GCA_028658325.1. Taxonomy (NCBI): domain Eukaryota; kingdom Metazoa; phylum Chordata; class Mammalia; order Diprotodontia; family Potoroidae; genus Potorous; species Potorous gilbertii. Next base: position 84,436,366 of record CM053772.1, on the reverse strand, counting down.
TAGAAAAGGATCTGTAAATATTTGTGTTCACAAAACTAAACTTACTTCCTTCCTTCCTATTCTTTTTCTTTCTCATTCTTTCTTCCTGAAGGTTATAAAGTCAATATAAACTTATGGATGGAGTAAGAGTTGTAAGTGGACCCAGACTTGGTGAGATTGATTGTGAGGGAGAATTTGAATGATTAGGTTAGAAAGGGTTTATTTAACAAAGAGAGAGAGAGAGAGAGACACACACAGAGAGAGAGAGAGACAGAGAGAGTGGAAGAGCTGAAGGCAAGGCTCATCTGAAGCTAAGCCACCACCTGTAGAGTGAGACAAACTGTGAGTCCCTTTTAATAAAGCATTTGGTTTGAGTGGGTGTAAAGGAGAGAATGAATCAGATATCTCAGCTCAAATGAAGTGATGAAATGAGGTGGGAGTTTATTAGAATGAAAACAAATTAGAGTTTAGTCTGATTTCCATTGTGGAACAGAGGAAATGCTGATCTACTCTTAGTCTTTGCAGCTCCTTTTGGAGCTTAATGGAGGTAGAGGGCCTCAGCAGTGACATTTATGATTGATTGAGTGCTAGCAGTTCTATTAGAAGGCAGGTATACTTGCTGGGATGACTCCTTCTGAACATCCTAACTAGGCTTAGTTTTTAATGGTCATGCCTTCTTCAATCTGTATAAACTTCAAACATGATGGAATTGTTTCTTCATTCTTTTCTCTTATTCTTCTCTTTCTATTCAGGAGCTACATATCAGTCAGTCAAAGAGTCAACAAGTATATGTCAAGCACCTGAAATATGCTAAACAGCTCTCAAAGAGCTTACATTTTGATAGGGGCTATAATGTATATATGGTGGCCAAGGAAGTCCCGGTGGTCACAGGGATCATTAGTGGATCCATATTTTGTGATACCTTTTCCAGCTTCAGTAGAGATATTGATTAGATGATTATTCCCAGAGAAAGATCAGAAAGTGGACCCTGCCAGTAGAGTAGATTGAAAGGGACCCGTTCTGGGTAAGACCTTGGTGTCCTGGTGTGTGACTGGATAGGATATAAAGAACAAGCTTGATTAGTGAGAAAGCTTAGCTGCAATTTGTACATTCATTGTTACTCATGTGAAAAACTTAAGACTTTGATGAAACCGCAGGGCTACTTGTGTGGTATTACTACCAGTATGGCCATGGACAAATCTTTTTTTTTTTTAAATTTACATTTTTATTTCCAATTCTCTCTTTCCTCCACCCTTCTTCTACCCATTGAAAAGGCACGAAATACAATACTTATATAATATGAAGTCATACAAAATATTTCCATGTTAGCCATGTTGGGGGAAGGGGCGAGGCTAGAAAAATAAAGGAAGTGGTAGAAAAATGCTTCAACTTCTACTCATTGTTCATCAGTTCTCTCTCTGGAGGTGGGTAACATATTTCATCTTGAGTTCTTTGGAATTTTCATGGCTCATTTTATTGACCTGTGTATAGCTAAATCTTTCACAGTTCATCATTGCTGTAGTGTTATGGTTAACCATATACAGGGTTCTGGTTCTGCTCCCTTTGCTTTGCTTCAGTTCATAAAAGTCTTCCCAGGTTTTTTTGAAACCATCCCCTTCATCCTTTCTTACCAGCACAATGGTATTCCATCATAATCATATACCACAACTTCTTTAGCCATTCCTTAATTGATGAGCATCCCCTCAGTTTCCTGTTCTTTGCATGGGTGAGTCTTACATTTTAAGGCCTTCATTTCCTCATCAATAAAATGAGATTAGACTAGATGTTTTCTGAGGTCTCTTCCAACATTCAGTCTGGGATCCTATTCTTATTCTTTGAAGTTAAAAAATTTTATGACATATACCTCTGATGTGTCATGTTCTAAATTTATAAATTTGTTTAATCATCCCCCATCCCCCTTTTGGATAGCTTTTGTTCTTTCACTACTGTTCATCATTTTCCCCCTAACCTTCCTAAATTAATCACTTCTTTTACAGAGGTTTGAAACTCTTTAGCCCTCCATAATATCCAGCATTTAACCCAATGCAAGGCACCATTAGGTACTTAATAAATATTTATTGATGAATTGAAGCCATAATATTGTTTTTTAAAATGTTTGATAGCTCCATCCAATATGTTATTGATGTAATAATTGTTAAGCTCAGTATTATCAAGTGAGGGAAAAAATACTTATATGTAACAGGTTTTGAGAAATACTGCCCCTGAATTGATATTACTGCAGTATGATTACCTGTTTCCTTAGACTGTATAGTGTTTGCACACATACAAGCATAACTACCCTCTGTTTCCTGGGTAACTAGCCCTGCATCTACCTTCCTCCATATATATATTCCTCTGCTTTCTGGTGCATACCCTAAGTTATTCTTGCTTGCTCACGTTTTTTTCCTTTTCTTGTTACCGTCTCTCTTCTCCCTTTGTCTTTCTCTGCACCTTTCCCCTTCTTTCTCTCTCTTTTCTTAAACATATCTGTGTGTGTGTGTGTGTGTGTGTGTGTGTGTGTGTGTGTGTGTTTGTGCATTGGTACCTTCTTGTATTTATACTTAAAAATGAAGTGCAGTTATTTTCACATCAAGAGTGAATGATGATGAGGAGGAGGATGTTGATGATGATGGTGGTGGGTGGTGGTAATGGTCATCTTTTCTATTACTGTTGTCCAGGCAGTTTTTTCAATTATAGCTCTCAATAATTAGCCAGGTTAATATGTACATAATGCTCATGGTATTTAAAATATAGTGGCTCATCATGACTGATTCACAAATAGTATTCATCTGAGCAGGGCGTTTGTAGCATGGTTATATTTGATATTGGGGATATGCCTAACTGTTAGTTTGGGCTTGTCATGATATCGATACATTGTATGCATTAAGTAGTAATTACCCCTCTGCTCCCTGTATGCCACCTTTTAGTGTACAGGAATATTTATTGCCATGTTTCATGTAGATTTATGGTGCTATATAAATATTGATTTCTCAGACAAACACTTGGCTGAGAAGCCTCCACTAATACATGTAACCTTCTCTTTCCTCTTTCCTCTCTGACTCAGACCTGTCACTCGTCTGGGGACTTGTCATCCTCCCTTCTCCAGAACATTTTTTCTTCCTTTCTCTAAATTTGCTTTAATACAGAATCACAGCATCCTGGATCTGGAAAGGCCCCCTCAAGGCTAGTTGGGCCCTTCCTTCAGCCCCCATTCAAAACTGTACTAAGCTAATCCATCCTGATTAGAGGGTGCCAGGCTTTACAAGTCTCTTATTATTCAGACTCTCCCTTCCCCCTTTTTATTTGAATCTGTTCCTACATTAATTTCAGAGATACTCCTTTGCATTCCAACTTCCCTAGTCTAAGTGTTCCTCTATGCTGTCTTTCCCCAGTTTACATTATATTTGCACTAAACCCTTCAAAAATGATTGAGTAGGATTTTGTGTCCCAGAATGTTAGAATTGGAAGAAACCTTAGACATTGTTCAGTCCTAGTATCTCATTTTACAGAGGAAAAGATTGACAACGGAGAGAGGAGGTGAGATATCTGACGTTTTATAATTTATACCAGGCTCCTTATTCAGTCCTTTTCAAACTGTGGGATTGCCTCTCGAGGCTAAGATCCATAATAGTCGTAGCTCACAGTTGTACAGTGTGTTGCAGTTTAGAAAACATTCTCCTCACAGCTGTGATACTGATATATAAGGAGTGCAAGGTATTAAAGTTCTCATTTAACAGAGGAGGACACTGAGGCTGTGAGAGCACACATGCTACACTGAGCCCACAGGGGTGGAATTAGGTCTAGCATGGCAGTCTCATGACTTCCAGGCTGTCTTTCTCCTCCCTGCATCATGTGCAAAACCCATCTTTGGTTTCTGGCACCTTCAAGCACCTGCTGGCACCTTAACTGTACCTTGTGCACAACAGGTTCTGAATTTATGCTGATGAAAATGAGAACTTGCCAAATAGCAAGTTATATAGTCAGTTCTTGTTTCAAGGATGGATTATTCAGGCACCTTCTTTGGTATCCATCTTTAGCTACTTTATGACTCATTGGCACTTTCAGGTAGGGATGGGAGGGAAATTGGAGAGCAAGGCGAGGTAGAAGAAATGAAGCTTAAATATATTGATTTTATGCATGATGTAGTGGAAAGACAGTGGACTGGGCACATTTGAAGACCTGCTGTGTGACCTTGGGCAAATTCCTTCCCCTCTCTGGGCTTTAGTTTCTTCATCTTGAATATGAACGATGGGATGAATGATCTGAAATATTTTTGTAATGCTCATAGTGAATATTGTATTCTATATCTCGTATCATGTGATCTTTGTTTCCAGAAAATAAAAATGGATCCTTCATTATAAAAATCAGAGTAATTGAACATCATCAGAGCAGTATAACAATGCACAGAGCATTTTCTAGATTTAAAAGAACCCCAGTCTTTCCTGACTTCTAGGATATTATTGTGAGGCCTTGGATGTCTTAGAGACTACATTGGAGTTTATGAAGAAGAAATAAAATTCTGAGAAAAGGTGTTTTTTTTTTAAATTTGTATTTATTTGTTTATATTTACATTTTTATTACAGAACCAGATAGCAAGTTTTTGACTGCCATTTTGATTAAAGTTTGTAGTGTGTGTGTGTAGAACCACACATGTATTACATTTTCATACAGTTATCTTGTAAGACTTTAAAATTTAAGTCATCCTAGAAGTGCTTTAGGGAGACCACTAGTGCCTGAGGAAGGACTCTTGGAAAGTTAGGAATGAAATATATACACTTTGGAAACATGGGAAGAGAAAGGGGAAAGTGGGATGAGGAAGGTAAGGTTTTCATAGTAAGAAGAGGACTATTCCAGGCAGATTTTCTCTATGTGAAGCAGAGTACAGTAGTACATGAATATAGGACATGAGGCTAAGGAGACTTGAGTTTGAATCAGGCCTTAGACACATTTACTGATTGTTTCACTGTGCAAGTGCTCTCTGCATCTTAGCTTCTTCATCTGTGAAATGAAGGAGTTGCACTTGACTTCAGAGATCCCTTCCAGTTATAAATCTTAAACACTATTTACCCTTGAGTGGAAGGCATGCCTACATGCAATCTAAAAGAACAGGTAGAAAAAAATGGGATTTTTAATTATTTTTACCTGACGATTTTATATGGGCCTACTACCTGAGCCTGTCCCCAACCTAACATAGGGACCCTTTCAGTGGCAGTGGCTTGACTGTTTTTTATAGGGATCTGCCCTGTTTTGGAACAGAACATCATACCAAAGACTGAAATGGCACCATCTCACAACCTAAGCCTATTATTAAATATATCCTTCCTATATATTTTTCTGCTTCCACTTTACTTTTTTTCTATTCTTCTCAATAATTGGACTAGTTTAATTTTGATGCATACCCTTACACAATCCTACAGTTGATTTCCTCATAACTAACACAATCTATTAGTATTCTCTCTTTCAGTCACTGCTAATTAAGCAAAAGGCAAGTCTTACCTCCAGGAGTAGGGTTGCTTCTATGCCATTGAAAAATCAGGGAATGAAAAATATTATTATGATTTGTACTTCCCCAAGCAAATCTTAGATTCTGCTCTGCGCAGGAGCAAAGAAAAGGAAAGCAAGGCCTTACATGTTTGTTTTTAGATTAATATTTGAAGTTTGGTCATGTGGAAATAGAAGGAATTTCACCATGATTAGAATCTGTCATTAAAAAGTCATTATCGAAGTCATCTTGCAGACTTCTTGGTTTGTTATTGTTAATGACAAAACAATGTCTTAAAAAGAAAAAAGAGAAGGAAAATTTTATTTTTATTTCTATTTAGTATTTTTCTACTTTCAAAGCCATGTAGTGTTGAAGACTTAACAGAATAGAATTTTAGTGAAGTGAGGCAGTTTAGAGATTTATTGATCAATAAAAGAGACAATTACAGCTTGTTTATGAAAGGAAAAACCCCTTTGGCCCTTTGAGCAACATAGAGGCTCTAATAATGATAACTCTGGTAACCAGCTTGAAACTATAAAAGTCAATAGGAAGATATAGGAATTCAATAAAATTATGACACTAGATAAACCTTACTCCAGGAACAAATTTTCCACAGAAGGTGACTTGTTTCAGTTAGATCTGTAACTTTAATTTCTCACTTATTGGATTTTTTGTCATCAACTAATTGTAAAGTTTATGGTACAGTGACAATTCCATGTCTACTGACATGAGAGTAAGCCACATGAATCACCAGTCTCAACTTTGAAACCAGCTTTCCCCAAATCTGGATTTGTGATGTTTCAGGGTCTTCCTGGTTTTCTCAGGATAATTCCATGAATTCTGCCAACCAGAAGGACTTGCTTCACTTACATGTAAGAAAGAGGTGCCCTTGGCTGACTTTTTTTTTTTTTTTTTTTTTTAGGAAAAGTATAGGCATAAAAGTTCTTACCACAAAAATAATGAGAGAATGTCCCCAAACTTCCTAAAGCTTGGGCCTCATTATTCTAAGAGGTTGAAGAGTTGAACAGTTTTTCTAACTCTTTAAGGGTAGTCACTGCATTCTACTCTTTTCTTAGAATGAAAGTTTTAGAGGTAGAAGAGTCTTTAGAGACTCCTTAGAGACTCTCTGTTCATTTTACAGAGATGTGAAAGAAATTATCCTACTTAGTTTATAGCCAGACTAGATCAGCTTTTTCTTATCTTTTTTTTCCAGAAAACTTTTTGAGGGTAGGAGCTGTTTGCTCATTAAGTAGAATTGGAATATAAATTCTTTCATCATTACCTCAAGTCACCGCAGCCTCTTCTTCCCACACTTTCTTTACTAATATTCTAGCATTGTGGTAGTTGTGAAAATAAAGTTCCTGACTTTGGCTCTATGTTTGCTTCTCTTATTTCTCAGAGGGATGGCTTCAAGGTAAGGATTGAGTTTTCAGTACTTGCTGTATTAAAGTTTAGCATTTTGTTGGTAGTAGATTTAATAAGTTGGTGATGGAGACATCTAGCCATTTGGATTGGCCCTTAAGTTTATTTGTTAACCTGAAATCTATTATGTTATAAGCACAGTTTTTCTGGAACCAGAGTTCATGGTTGCTTTGAAAATGGGATTTTCTAAGCCAATTGGAAACCATTTCCTTTGCAGATCTTGCCCTGATGAGAAGTTAGAGAAGGTGTAGAGAAATGAGCAAAAAAGTCATGGCCTAGATTGAGAATTGTGCAATTATTCTTTGGGGCCCCATTGAAAGCAAGTGAGCTCCACATGGTATTCATGAAGACATGAATTTGTATTATAGCTTAAAACTGTTTCCCACTAACCCTTAAAGCAGATTTGATTCATATGACCTTGGCTAAGAAGCCTAGAAACACTGATGTTAATCAAGAAACATATATTAAGCAACTACTATGTGTCAGGCATTGTCCTGGTTTCATGGGATATAAAGACAAAGAATAAATCCCTATTCTCCCAAAGCAAATACACATGTAATATACACAGAATAAATATAAGGAGATACAGACTACAGGGTACTTTGAGAAGGAGATTGTTGTTGTGTTTGTCCTTCGTTGCTGAAGAAGACCATGCCATCAGAGAAATGATGATATCACTTGCACTTGACTTTGTTTTGAGTGAGGAAGGCATTATCCACCCAAAGTGAGTACCTGTACAGGCCTTGGCCTGAAGGGGCCAAGGTTTCCCAGTGCATCCTGGGTCATCTCTAGTTATCCTGTGGAATATCTATCTGGTCACTGGAACTATTAATAGTAATAGTATCAATAGTTGCTGTTTCTCTCCCAGCCTGAGAGCTTTCTTTTCTTTGCATGCCCTGACTACTTCTTTTAAACAGGCCTGTTCAGTGAATAGGTGTTACCTCACCCTAAGTGAGTACCTGCAGAGACCTTGGCTAAAGGGCCCAAGGTCTCCCCATGCATCCTGGGTCATCTCCAGTCATCCTGAGGAATATCAGGTCACTGGATTCAGATGAATCTGGAGGAGAAGTGTGGCTGGTAACCTTGCACAACCCTCCATCATTCAAAACAAAGTTGATAAGGAGGTTACTAACAGTTGGCAGGATCAGGAAAGAAGTAACATATGAGGCCCTGTGTGAACTGAGTCTTGAAGGAAAATACAATTTCCCAAGGAAGGATAGAAAGGATTGCATTCCAGGTTGGGGAAGCGGGGGGAGAATGGCATGTTATGTGTAAGGAATGGCTAGAAGGTCACTTTGACTGGATTACTGATTGCAGAATTTCCCTGGGCCTGTAATGTCAGTGGGGTTGTAAAGATAGGCTAGAGTCAGATGGTAAGGTCTTTAAAAACCAAAAAGAATTAAGATTTCATTCTAGAGGCAATACAAGAAACCACTGGAGATTATTAAGTAGTGATGTGATATAATCAGGTCTTATGTCAAGAAAAAAATCAAAAGTGTTGATTCTCCAAGACTTTATGATTTAGAGTGGAGAGAGACATGAGGCAGGGTTATCAATTAAGAGGACATCGCAGTAATTTAGACTAGAGATGATGAGGGTCTGGGCTACTATAGTATCTGTGTGAGTAGAGAGAAATAGGATATAGATTGTGATCTTTGGAGACCGGAGGGTGGAATGATGGTGCCTTCAGCAGGATTCATGAGGTTTGAAATAGGAGAGGGGTTTAGCAGAAAGGATGAGTGTGAGATATTTCCAGGACATCCAGCTTGAAATATCCAATAGACATTTGGTGGTACAGCACCAAAGCTCTGGGGAGAGTCTGTTGTTCATTTGTTTTTTGGTTGTGTCTGACCCTTCGTGACCCTGTTTGAGATTTTCTTGGCAAAGATACTGGAGTTGTTTGCCCTTTCCTTCTGCTCATTTTACAGTTGAGGAACTGAGACAAAAAGGATTAAGTGACTTGCCCAGGTTCACACAGCTAGTAAGTATCTGAGGCCAGATTTTAACTCAAGAAGATGAGTCTTCCTGACCCTAGACCTAGTGCATTATCCAGTGTACCACCTAGCTGCCCCAGGAGAGTCTAGGGCTGAATTTATAGATCTGGGAGTCATCTGTATAGAGATTGTAATTAAACATATGGGATTTTGTGTGATTATCAAGAAAGATGGAATGGAGAGAAGAGTGCCCAGGATAGTGCCATGGGAACACATTTAATTAGGGGCTGGATATGAATTGAGAGAGGTGGATGATGGAGGCTGCAGTCCATTAAAAACATCTGAGGGGTTGCCATCCACAGCACATGTAGAGAAGTCCTTAGCCAAGTAAAGGACCATTTCAATAGATTAACTAAAAGAGAAGGATTTTGAGGAGGAATGGAAGAGGAAGAGAGAGAGAACTGAAGGTAAATGGCCTCCATTTTCTTTTTGTTTTTTTTTAATGTTTCCCCCCCCTCAAATTTATTAACCTATAATTGTTTTCAGTTTTCAACAATCACTTCTATAAGTTCCAAATTTTCTGCCTCTCCCTCCCCAAGATGGGGAAATTACCTGGAATTTGAACAGGAGTTGAGGAGGAGAGAAAATTGGTGAGCCAGTTGCTGAAGTCTTTGAGCATGGATGGAGAATGACCTAAGAGTGTTGTGTATAGTCCTTGTCATCATCTGAATAAAGCAGAAAATTTTAATTGAGTGCATTTCAAAAGGTCACTGAAGGATCATGGGAAAGGAAAGGTGGCAATGGAGAACAAAGGCCAATGGGTTTGTGTTGGGTGGGTGGAAAGTTAGGATGAGTTTCCTTGCTTCTTCTTGGATGTGTGTGGTGGAGGAGGATATTATGAAGTGCCAAGGCGAGATCTCCAGTTGGTAGAGATACCATTTTGGCAGACTTTGGTCTGATCTGCTCTGGCCTGTTCTTCCTCTGATAGGGTTTGGAACTTGGGTGCTGTAGGTAGTCCTCTAAGTATTTTATGCTGTAATGAACTGCAAATCTAATGGTGAGCTTTATCTTCCATCATAAGGAGAAATGGTGCTTGATTTGGACTGCTGTCCATTAGCTTCAGAAGCCTCCAGCCTCATCAGTGACTCAGGGGTACAACTCAGATAGCAGGAAAGATAACTTTTTGATTCCAACTTGTGAGCTCAGGTGGAAGAATGAGTCAGCAAGGCCTATTGAACAGGGCTGGTAGTAGAGTGATAACTTTGTCATACTTTCATGCTTTTTTCCATACTTTTGTCATACCTTCCTGAATTGAGCTTTTGTCATGTATAAGATGGAACCTTTACCTTGAGGGAGAGATTGCTTATGGATTAATATGTTTGCTTTTTGTAAAGGTTTGATAAACACATTGCTATTCTTAGGATAGCCTGTTCCACAATAAAGGATCGAAGTAAACCAGAAGACCCTTTTAATTTTTTAATTTGCCACTTCCATTTGGTTATGAATTTGAAAACCTCTCATGACACTTGTTCATGACACTCCATATCATATCTCATGTGGCAGCCTGTCTCCATGCATTTTTTCATGCAGCAGGATGATATTTAAGTTTCTTATGTGTTCTCTCTTCTTTATTGTAGTTCTTCCTTTTTTAAAATTGTAACAGTCTCTTATTTGAAAATGGTGCATCATTTTGATATCTTCATTTCCTCTTTCAGCTCCAGATTATGCTAATAATTTATTAATTTAGTCTCATTTCATATGAATGAAGGATTTAAGTGCTTACTGTAGACTAAGCAGTGTGCTAAGCATGGAGTTCAGAAATACAAAAGTTAGACAGTCCCTGTCCTTTAGGAATTTAAATTGCCAAAAGTGGAGAGAGACCACAAATATAGGGGAGAGTGCTGTCCACGGAAAGGAGTTTTAGCTACTTGAGTGTGATAATGTAGCAGTGCTTTGGCACATTCTTTTTCAAATGCAATAGTAATGTTAATTTTATTATATTTCTCAGAATAAGAAGTGGAAGGGGGAGGGATTTAGCTTTGTAATTTACAGGCAGAATATAAAATACCCACGGTAAATATGAGGATACCTGGTCTCAGGGAGTGCAGAACTAACTAGCTTAGCTCCTTCTGATCTTGGTCACTGGTGGTGTTAGTTATAGCAGTAGTAGTAAAAGAGTAGAAAATGGAAAATGCTTGGAGTGAAGGTGTGAGCACAGGGTTCCAGGAAGTACATTGAATATCATCTGTAGAAATTTTTCTTTTACTTCCAAGGGCTTTTAGACACAATTCTGAACCTACGTTTGAAGGACTTTGGTTCCCCCTCTATCTTGACTGCTGATTCATTGGTGCAATCATTTTGGGATAATGGTTATCCTCTTTAGCAGTTATTATTTTGGCTCTTCATTGATGTTGATTCTGTAAATGAAAGAAAAAATGTTCCAGATGACTTTAGGAAATCAAAGGAAATTTGATATGGACCATAATTTTTTCACACATCACTGCTTTAAATTGGTGGGATATATCATTCCATAAAATAAAGGGCTGATGGGGTTTGAATGGATTCCTCCAACCTTTTTTGAAAGATAAGTGCTGAATAAAGTCTACCTTCTTATTGTCAATCCTGTTGATACAGTTCACTATTTTCTCCTCTTTCTAGACATTTGGTTTATTTACTTCCAAGTCCCCTTCCCTTGGGATCATTTCATCCCATTTTTGCCCAAAGCTTCTTCCTAGAACTTTACCATCTTGTCATTTCCATCTTTCCCTTTAGGGTCTTTTCCAAGTGTTTTTCTTCTTTCCATTCCATTTCTTCAGAGGGTTACCTGAGGTTCAGAGAAGTCAAACAACATGTCTCTTGTTGTATAACTATTAAATACAGGTCATCTTGATTCCATATCTAGCTCTTTATCTACCACACCACTTTATTTCCTATAGTTTCACAATAGCCTTTTAATAATGACAGTGATAGAGTTCCAATCCACTTGTTTTTCTCTGCCTACAGGAGCGAGACGTCATGAGATCTATCTTGGATTCCTTTCAAAATGATATGTCAGCATTGGAGCATTCTCCCCAGGTGGCCCTCCAAGTCCATGAGGACATGGTGCAGAGTTTGCATGCGCATTGTGCTGAAATGGAGGTAAGTGAACCTTAGAATTAGTGTACCTTGTAAAAGGACTTTTTGGATGAGTAAGGATGACTGTCCCCATTTACTCTGGTTCTTGACATGAGTAAGTATGCTTACTACCACTGAAAAGCACTCTGTATTTTGTATCTTGGTCTTGTATTCTAAAAGACACCCAATATTTTTTTCAGTATTACCTGAGAAGATAATAAAGTGAGTGAATCTTGCATCAAGTCCAGTTTAGAACACCAGGTGTTTCTCTGTAGTGTCTAGGTTTTGAAAGAAAATAAATTGAGCATGAGAGCTTGGGGAGTCATTCCATTGCAAAAGTATTTGATACTGTTTTGGAACAACCCCCCTATCAGTATATGTGGGAGATGTCCTTTAGTACCTCTCTTTACTGCAAGGATCTGATTGGCCATCTTAAAGAAAGGTCTTTACTCTTTTGTTCCTTTAGATTTTGATAAACACTGAAGAAGCTACAGCTCTTAAACTTTGTCTTGGGAAAAACTGAAATGATTTGTTGTAGAAACTCTTTCTGCTTTCAATACACAATTCAGTATTTATAATGCACACTTTCAACACAGTTGATTGAATATTTTGTATACAGGCTTTCATTTTGAAAAACAAGCACTGCAATTAAAACTATTAGAATAAAATCTATTAAATTATTTAAATTAAATTAAAATAAAATATTAAAATTAAAGCTATTAGAATAAAAAACATGACTTCATCAAGGTGATTTTTAATTCATAAATTTATATCTCTTTGTCATATACTGTTTCTTATCAAAACTGCATATGCTTCATATGCTATCTCTTCTTCCAGTATTCACGGAGCTTCTGGGCGAGGTATTGACTGATAAAAGTGAAATAGTAGAGAAAGCAGAAGAACAAGGAGTTTGACTTCTCTCTATCTTTGGTGTGACCCTGGAGCCAGATTGCCAAGGGTATACTATATAGCATTAACAGCCCTTCATAGAGCAAAGTGTCAATGCAGTGCTGGAGAGAAGGACCATACTTCTAAATGCATGAATTACAGTCAGCATAAGGGATAGTTTCATTTTAATTCAGTGAAATTAAACAAACATTTATTTGCCTTCTATGTGCATGGTATATGAATAAGTTTGTGAGCTGCTGTTAACACAAGGATAGAGAAAGACAAAATTTTCATCCTCAAGTTGGAGTAATAAGAAGTGTACATAAGTAACTCTAACATAATATACGATAAATGCAAAGGAGAGAGTCTATGAAAGTACTTTTAAAGGATTGAGGAAGGACAAATCATTTTTGAGTGATGGGATCAGATAAGTCATTGTTGATAACACGAATTGGATCTGGAAGGTGGGGTAATACTTCAGTAGGCACAACTGGGAATGGGGGAGTGGGTAGCAGAGTCCATCCTTGACATGTACAGTAGAGGAGCAAAAGTACAGAGATGGGAGAGCCCATCATGAAAATAGGAGATGGGGAATAAGGCAGTTAGCATGAATGTAGAGCATGGGAAAGAGTAATCTGAGATCAGTCATAGCAGGTTGGAACAATGCTACAAAGAAGGAAATGTTTAATGCAGTGATAACAAGTCTGTACTTTGGAGCAAGGAGGTGATGTTTTTAGAACAGCCAGTAAGCAAAATAATGCTGGACAAATGTGAAAAGCAGACTGGAATGTAGACCTGTAGCAATAGCAGTTGGAAGGATGAGAGTAGTGAGAACTAGAGTAGGAGAGGTGGGAGTGCAAAGTAAGGGACATCTTTAACAAAGAGCAATTCAGTCAGTGGGACTTGGCAAGAGATTGAGAACCAAAAACCTCCCTCTTAGATGACCTGGACATTGGGAGTCTTGGAAACTGAGAAGCAGAAATAGGAAAGTGGGCAGGAGTGATTGGGGAGGGGAAGCAAAAGGGAAGATGCATTCAGTTTTGGACATGTTAACGTTGTCTTGAATTTAAGATCTTACTGGAATATCCAGGTGAAAGTAGACATTTAGAAGTGGGGATCTTGAACTGGAGGATGTATCAGGTTTGGAGATATAAATATGACTTACTTTCAATAGTAATTAGTTATTGAAAGGTGGAAGAGGTTGAAATTGAAAAATAAGAGGGTATAGGAAGAGCACAGAAGGTCAAGGGACATGGCCTTTTGGTACATTCACTATATAGTGGGGAGAAAAGGAGGGGAAGAAGGAGAACCAACAGTGAGTGGGGAGAGAAGATACTAGAAGTATGGGTTCAGTGTCTCAGAAGTCAAGGGAGAATACAGTATGAAGAAGGAAGGAGTGGTCCCTCCTGTGCAGTCCTTCAGCAAAGTCAAGGATAATAGGGACTGAAAAAGGTCCTTAGATAATAGTGAAGACCTTGAGGAAAGCAATCTCAGTAGAGTGGTTAGCTTAAGAAGGCCCTTTGCAGTGGGCGGAGGACCTTGGTGACTATTTTGTCCACATGTTTGAAGATGGAAAGAAAGATCAGTGAAAGATGTATAGGGGTTTTTTGAAGTGTGAGAGAAACCTGAGTGGGTTTTCAGCATAAAGTGAGAAAGCCAATAGAGGATGAAGGTTTTCTGTTTAGGCAAATGAAGAAGAGGATGGGTAGGAAGTTCCCAGTTGTTCTGGACTGATCAGATCATGGTTCCTCTCAGGCTTTCGATCTTTCCTATTCCTTCCTCTGCCCTTCTTTTAGTCATAGAGTCTAAAAGTGATGATTGTGTTAGTTGTTTAGAGTATTGTATAGATTTAGTTTTTCTGTGTTGTTCTTCTGCCACCCTGCTGCAAGAATGAGCTGCACTCTTCTCCAGGAGCGTATTTGTAGATCATGACATAGAGAATGCCTGGTGATGGAGAGAAGGCCGATTCCAGTGTTTCAGGGGCCTGAGAGGAGAGTGCTCTTCCCACTGCATCTTGCGGCCTCTGTTTTGAGGCATAGTTCTCCAAGGCAGCAGAAGATGCCTGTGATTTTGAGAGATGTGTTTCTGTCTGCTCCAAAATGATGTTAAATCATCCAGCCTTATCTTAAAGTCGAGCAGAAGGAGTCATGGACAGTTTTCTGCACATAATAGGTATTTAATAAGTTGAATTTTTTGAAATGCCTCATTTTGTGACTAAAAGGCAAATTGGGGCCTGGTTGAAGGTTGATAACAAAGACAGCAGTCTTGTGCTGATGCACTGAATTACTGGGCTTGTTAATATTTGATCAGAGGTGTTTGTTCTTTATACTTTATGGCTTCATGTGCATTTGTTATTGGTTAATTCTGCAGAAGGATGAGAGCAATCAGTCCTCAATTTTCCCCCCCCTCTTCATCCTTCACTTCTCCTTATATTTTACCTACTCTTCTTTGTTTCTGCTTTTTACCATTTGTTATAAATGTTGGATTACAAGCATATTGATATAATTAACAGTTCACCTCAATGTAATTTTTTCATCATCTTGCCTCTGTGAATCTTGAATTTCCCAAGCCTTGGGATGAAATAACTCCTGGTTAAAGAGCTTTCAGCCACTTTTTTTTTTTAAAGGGGAATTCTGCATAGTGGTTCCGTTGTTCTAACTCCAATGACCTTTCCCCTGCAATTCTGGATGGAGAACTTTAAGACTTGTAAAGTATCTTTATGCATTGATAATTTGCCATTACACTATGTCAGTTCAGTTTACCAAAACATATTGATTGATGCAAAGTAGCAAAGGCCAAGTTTCTGCCTCCAACGAGCTGAACATTCAGTTCATTCCTGTGTACTTCCTCATTATCTGAAGAATTGTGGTATTGCACGGTCCAGACAACATTTTTGTAGGGCTCATGATATCCCAGTGCTGAGAACTTACTCAGAATGACTCTCCAGAAACAGAGTCACTTTTAACTGGGCTAAGTTCTGACTAGGATGGGCTCAAAAGAAGGCCATGATTTGGGCCCTAAACCTAAGCCCTCCTTATAGTTCAAGTCATACCTTATTTCAAACTCTATGTCAATCTTCTCATTTTCAGCTTGGTTTTCCTAGGAAAGAGAATTAGACATGATGAAACCAGATGAATTGGATCATGTCAAAAGTTGTAATCCCATAGTCAACTTCTGGTTTTCATTTTGACAGTAGAATGTCATCAGCCTTGTGGGTAATGTGCCAAACGACCTTGATAGTTTATTTTCCTCAGTGTCCCTCTTTGGGGTACAGTGTCCATGTAAAAGGGGAGAAACATAAGCGGTACCCCCATACTTAGAAACAGCTGATGCCACGGTAATTACTGAGCTCTGACTTTGAGTGTAGGATTTGAAAGGTTGACTCCAGCTGCACAAAGTGAAATCATCATAAATATAAGTGCATTAATAACTATTTTATTACAACACATTTGACTCCATATGAAACATTAATGAAGAGAGATTTTCAGGGAAGATTCACCCTGACACCTTCAGTAGTCCCCAGCATTTCTTACATGGAGAGATTTATATGATCTGTACTCACCATATGTGCCTTTATCAGTTAATTATGAGAGTGACAGTTTTGGCACATCAAATACCATATGTTCTGATTTTTTTTATACACTAGGAGAATTAGAGACTGTCAGTGACCTCAAAACACACTCACCAAATATTACCACCTGATCAGCAGCTAGAAGAGTTGTACACCTGTCTGTTCAGAGTGCCGACACTGCCAGTGCTCATAACAGGCCTCATATATGGGGGTCTTTGTGCAGCCAGGTGCTCAGCTGTCACCTTCTGTATTTAAAACGCTTAACATTTACATGTAAAGGTAGTAAAAATGTTTGTCCAGTTTGCTCATAGCATTTCTTTGCTTGTCTCCTCTGCCTCTTTGACCATTCTCTTTATTCTTTTCCTAAGGCACTGTCATCATTCCTTCTTCCTTTGTCATTTTCTTTCCTTGTTGCAAACATTTCCCCCACCTTCCACCTTAATTTCTCTTCCCTGCTCTATTTTATCTCATGTAGAAAAAAGGAACCTTATTCATGGAATCATATTTGGAATGTCAGAGGACTGAGTTGCTCTGATGAAAATGATATTTAAACCAAACATACTTAAAAATGAATTTTCAAATTACATGCTAATTTTTTTCAAGATGGCTTACTGATGTTAACCTCTGGGTCTAGAAGGACATATATGTTATTGTATCTGAAATGTATTTTTGAAATTTATTACTCATTTTATAGATGAGGAAACTGAGTCATGAAGAGGGCAAGTGACTAGAACGAAGTCATTTGAAGATTCTGTGGCAGAATTGGTCTAGAAACCATGTCTCTTAATCCATTTCTTAGATAAGACAAATTTCTGGTGCCATCAGAAGAAACTGTGTAGTTTCAGTGATTATTCTTCCCCAAAGGTCTCAATACTCCTAGTTTTCCTACTCTCTGAGAATACTTCCCTAAAGTTTTCTTTTCTTGTTACTGAGATGTACAGTAACATCTCAGCTGAAACTAGAGGCAAGAGACAGTACTGTCATCTCTAAAGGTAATGCAGATATACTTAATGCATCAGTTCCTCACTCACTGAAGCACTCAGAGAACCGTTTCCTCTTGAGAGAGCAGATATGTTACATGCACACCTTGCCTCTTCTGTGCTACACAGTAGTTTGGCAAATCCTAGTCCCCCCAGTACCATATCACTACTCACCCCCACCCCTTTTCGCTTCCTTTGTCTCCAAAGCCAAGGTGACATTTAGCATATTCTCCATAGGAGAATGGCTTGGCTTTTGACCTATTTTGTGGTTCTTGAATTTCCTCACGTTTTAAGTCATCAATGAAGTTGCTGTGATTTGACATTAGGGCATTTTTCTGTGCTGATATTGAAATCATAGTTAGCTTGAGTCTCACAGGATGCTGAATCCTGTCACCTTGCCAGTTTATTGTGGAGTGTTTTGCATTATCATGGCTATGTTCATTCAGCCATCCTGTGCATTCTATACTAATCCTAAAGTAAGTAGCACAACTTTTCACTGGGTCAGAAGAGCCCAGTAAATAACAAAGGGAATATTCTCATACAGATTCCTGCACCTCCCCACACTCCCCAGGTAACTCTAGATCCTGAGTCCCAGCTCCTACTTCAACCTACTACAACCATCCCAGCTCCAGCTTCCAGGAGCTCTTCCTGCCTCCCTGTGAATTCTTTTCCTGGCCCTTAGCTGCTGCTCTTGCTCCAAGGTTGCTATTTTTCCCCCCATTTAATTAAATCTTTATTCAAAGAAATGATTTATAAAAACTTATAAATCTGAGAACTCAGCTATACGTGAAGGATGATGGGATATTCCATTTTAAACATATACGCAGAGCAGAGCTATTAGATGTTATTCCTTTTCCCCACCTCACTTACTTCATTTTTGGCTTACTTTGTGCCCTGAGCCACTCAAGGTCGCCATTTCCGTAGGGCCACTGCTGTTGGGATTCTCCACCATCATCTGATTAAGTTGTCTTTGGCTTCCAGGCCTTCTTCCTTCTCAAAAGATGGGTTATTGTTTATTAGACTGTTGACTTGGCCAATTTGTATAAGACTATTCTACATCTTTGACTCTTTCCTTAGTCAGGCCTAAGGGCACACAAAGGGTGGTCTAGGTACCCCCTCTAGAGGAAGTTCTCCCAGGCTCTTTGGATATCTAAGTTGTTGCTTATATTTTACTTTCCCATAATGCCTTAGGCAGCTAGTACAGGGGCCATGCAAATTAGCCAGGAGCTTCCAAGCTGTATAAGCACCTGACCACACTGGAGAAGGTTTATATGGAAGGGAGAGAAGGATCTGGCAACATTTGACTTGTGTTTCTACCTCTAGCCTTTGCTTTCATTACAGAGAAGTTTATGGCTTTCACTAATTCTAATGATAATTCTAGTCACAAACACTTATTTCACAGATGAGTAAACTGAGAAAATGTAAGGCAAGTCAGCCTCGTTAGTTGAGTCCACACTCCATATGGGAGATCAGGTCATCTGAAGGTCTCTCTTCTGACATGATGCCAGGGTAGACAAGGATCCTTCCTCACTCTACCACTGACTGAATTTATGTCTTATCTTCCTACTGGCTACCTCTAAAAGACCCATGACTAGCCAGGTAGAAACCACTTCTCCTACCCTGTTGTATCTTGGAGTCATCAGCTTTTCCAACACAGCAACCTTGGGAGTAGGGAGGAGATGACTGAGAAAACTCAACGATGAGTCAAGTCATATATAAGGGTAAGCAGACAAAATCCTATGTGTTAGTCTTCATGAGGCAGCCAGAACACACTATGTGTTTTCTGAAGGCATTAATGGGGAGATCCTGCATTTGAATAGAATTCTTTAATAGGGTTTCTTGGAAGGGTATTTTGTTGTTTCATCATTCAGTCATGTCCAACTGTTTGTGACCCTGTGGACCCTAGCATGCTGTTACTGTGCATGGCGTTTTCTTGGCAAAGAGAGTGGAGTGGTTTGCCATTTCCTTCTGTAGTAGATTAATGCAGACAGGTTAAGTGACTTGTCCAAGGTCACACAGCTAGTAAGTGTCTGAGGATAAATTTGAACTTAGGTCTTCCTGTCTTCAGACCCAGCGCTTCGTCCACCGAACCACCTACCTGCCTCCTAGACAGAGGTTAAGGACTTGTCCAAGGTCACACAGCTTATAAGTATCTGAGTCCAGATTTGAACTTTGGGCTTGCTGACTCCAAGCCCAGCACTCCATCTACCGAGCCATCTAGCTGCCCGTCTTTAATGAGAATTTTAGTTGGGGATGCTATACCAGCACAAAGAAAGAAAATGCCTTTACCACAAACATTGGCTAATATATTTGACCCAAATTCTATTGTCTTTCAGTGTTTTCTTAATTTACTTTATTGCCAGAATTTTGATTCTGCCCTCCTCTCTACTTGCCCACCCCATCCCATTTCATAGCTACCTATATGGATTCTGAATTCTTTGTGTTTTGTTATTTCTTATGGCATCATAATATTCTATTATATTTATAAATTAGTTTGTTCAATTTTTCCTTATTTGTTATGGCCCTTTAATTTTTCTTTGCCCTGTATCCTCACACTTGCATTTCTTCTACAACCTATTTATTCAAATCCTAATTTGATGCTTCAATGCTTATTTTATGTGGTGTCTTTTAAGACATTATCATAAAGAGTTAAAAATTGTGTGTTGTAGCATTTCATAAGCAATCCCTCCGAAGTAACAAATAGCTCAATTCCTTTGGGGAGCCTTGATGGGCCCTTGAACACTACCTGCCTTGGTTGGAAAGATGCAGGAAGCAGAAGATGAATTGGCCCAGACTTTCTTTAGAGAGTTTGAAATTGGGTTATTTTCTGTACTGCATTTGGGAAGAAGAGATAACTAATATGTGTTTACAGTTCATTTCCGTTTACCACAATAGGACAGAAAATTCCACATGGGCTTGACTCTTTTCATGTGGAAGAGTCTGCCTGTATCTGGAGATAGGGCATTCAGAATTGTGTTTCCCAGAAGGGTGGGTTGGTGGGGTAGGGGAAGGCAACGTGCTCAACAGCATTCCCCATAGCTGCAATGTGCCCGCTGCCCACCAGATGGCAGCAGACAAACCCTGCATGATCGCTTTCTTTCTTCTTACATAGGAGTCAATGAAATAGTACTTTCTCACATGCTGGAAATATTTGGGGGGTTGGGGGAAGAGAGCCCTACACTCCTCTGGGAAGAAGAGCTTTGATTTTGTTTTTGTTTTGGTACCGTGGCCACATATAGACACAAAGACCAGAGTGAGCTTCTGATCTTCGCCCTCACCTGCACCCGGCTTGTGGGGCACTAGGTGTGATGGAGAGGGCTTGGGGCATGTTCTGTCTGGGCACTTCCTGCTTTATGGTTTTCCCTCTTCTTTTCATAGAATCCCAAGAGTGTGGGAGCCAGGGAACTTAGGAACTGTGTGTGTGTTCCGAACCCATCGTTTTTTGAGAGGAGCAGGGAGGTCTCTGAAGGGGAGGTCTACCCATGGTCAGGTATAGTGAGGTCAGTGGAAGGAAGAGTCAAATGTGGA
Organism: Potorous gilbertii; assembly: GCA_028658325.1. Classification (NCBI taxonomy): domain Eukaryota; kingdom Metazoa; phylum Chordata; class Mammalia; order Diprotodontia; family Potoroidae; genus Potorous; species Potorous gilbertii. The sequence goes on along the minus strand of CM053772.1, from coordinate 84,415,468 downwards.
TGTCTCTCTTGCAGGGTCCTTTTCCTTAGGAATCCCCTATGGGAAGCATCATCTCTTATCTAGATCTCTTATGTCTGGGTAGCAGCTGCTTCTAATTTATTATCCTCAGTGCTTTCTCCCTCTCAAATATTGAAAAATGTTTATTGTAGGTGAAGCAGGCTATTTGGATGCAGTTTAGATGATTCCAATTTTGTTGGGAACATTCAAAGCATTGTAACGGGAGCAGGCTGTGCATAGGTCTTCTCTCTGTCAAGCTGTACCATTGTGTTGACTTTGGCCATATTAACATCATACAGATTCTTTACCACATGCTTGATCTGATGCTCGTTGGCCTTGGCATCCACAATGAGGATGAGGGTTTGGTTGTTTTGATTCTTTTTCATGGAAGACTCGTTGGTCAAGGTGAAACTTGACTTAGTGATCAAGCTGGTTTCTCCTAAGGGCACTTTGGTAATTTGAGCTGCTTTTAAAGTCAGTTTGGATCACTGGAAGGTGGAAAACGGTCAGATTTTTTAGTGACCCTTCAAAACTGTTTTCTTGACCTCCAAGGCCTTGGATGTGGCCTCTGTCTTGGAGGAGTGAGGACATTTGCTTCCTTCTTCATCTTTGGCATCATCTTGGGGAAAGACTCTACCTTTTCAAAAGAACATTTATTAAGAATCTTTTGTGTTCCCAGTACTAAAGAAGAACAGAAAGGAGATGGAGCAATTACTTTCATGGAACTTATAAACTAAGAGGGATATTTGGCAGAGGCACATGTATAAACAGTCATTATTCATATTAGAAAATAATTATTAAAAAAGCCATGAGAGGAAAAAGGGTAGAAGATCATTTTCAGCTAGAGGTATTCATTGGCAATCCTTTGTGGGGAGATCTAGGAAGGCTTCATGGAAAAGGTGATATTGAGCTAAATTTTGAAGGGATTCTAATATCTAGAGACTAGGACAGGTTGGGAGTGGAGCACGTTCTATGAACAAGGCATGGAATGATTAAATGCATTTATTAAGTTCGTTTTATATCTAGCACTGTGGTGTCGTAGGGATCCAAGGGAAGCGCTGAATTTGGATCCCTACTTCTGTAGTGTAAAAGAATATGCACCTCACTTAACATCTCAGCTTCAATTTCTTCACTTTTGAAAAGAGACTGTAATATTAACATTGTCTCAGAGGAATATTTAATCAGTCATTCAACCAGCATTTATGGAGTATTAAATAACAAAGTGAAAGAAAAATCAGCAAAACTAAGCAGCACTTTGACAGTAAATGTCATGATCCATATTTATGTTGCTGTACCTGTGGAAAGAAAGGGGAAAAATGAAATTTTCTTGTCTCCTTTTCAGGATCGTGCTTGATCAATGTGATTATACAGTATTCAATTTCAGTTGGTTTTTTTTTAAATTTGCAGTGTTGTGCTTATTTTGTAGATGGTTTTTACTAGTTCTCTTTTCTTCAGTTCATATGTCTTTCTGTCTTTTTCTGAAGAAAACTTTGTATTCATAATTTCTCATAGGACAGTATTATTTTATTACATTCAGGTGCCACACTTTATTTAGTCTTCTCCATCCATAGGGAATCTCATTTTTTCCAATTTGTTACTACCATAAAAAGTGCTGTGATAAATATTTTGATAAATATGTAAGTTCTTTCTTTCCATGTTTTGCCTCTTTTGGGTAATGCCTGGTATTGTAGATTTGCACATTGTAGTCACTTTTTTATCAGAGTTCCAAAGTGATTTACAGAATGGATACTCTAACTCACAACTTCAACAATCATGGATTAATGTGCATTCTTTTCCATGACCACTGTAACATTGACTGTACTCATTTTTTTTTAATCTTTGCCATTTTTCTGGGTTTGAGAAGACATCTCAGAATTGTTCTAGTTGCATTTTATTTTTTTACTCTTATTTGGAGCAGTCTTTCATGTGGTTTTTATTAATTTTCTTTCTTTCTCTTTTTGTTACTTTTTGAAAACTTTCTTTTAATCCCTTACCTATTGAGGATTGGCTTTTGGTCCTATGTATTTGTATTAGGTGTCTATATCTTGGATAGTAGATAGATATCAGATATATTTGATGAAAACTGCCCCCCACAATGAACAGCTTGCATTCTTATCTTTTTGGTCTGTAAAAAAGATTCAGTTTCTTTTCATCAGAATCATTTTTTTATCTGTTCTTATGACCTCTATCTCTTGGTTTGTTGAAAAAAGAAAGGTTTTTTTTTTTTAAACAAAAAATAGTTGTGAGAGGTATGTCATGCAAGCATCTTTTTGTGATGTAACTATTAAAATTCTGGTCCCATATGCATTTTGCATTTTAGATCTTATACTATATTTTGATATAGTGTAAGATTTTAGTCTAAATCTAATTTTTGGAGTCAGCTGCTTCTCCCCCAAGCTTGAGCATGGAGTTCCAAGTGAATGTGAAGATGTAGATCGAGAAAAACAGATCTTCCTTTGTCCCCCCAGTCTGCAGCAAGCTCGTGTGTCAGAACCAGCTTAAAATCCTGTCCATTGGAGGCCCAAACCAAAGAAAGGAGGAAGAGAAGAGCTCTTTTTCCAGATTGAAGGTCACATGGTTCTTAAGATCTTGGAGCCAGGTCAACACCAAGATGTGCTCATCTGCCAGGGGGAGATACTTCTCCTGCCTGCTGGCATTCCCCATTCCCCGCAGAGGTTTGCCAACACTGCGGGGCAGGTCATAGAGCGAGAAAGACTGAAGGCAGAGGTAGATGGGCTCAGAAACTATGTTACAGCCACAACAAATGTCCTCTTTGAGAAGTGGTTCTACTGTGCGGATTCAGCACACAACTTGCACCAATCATCCAACTCTGAACAGTACAAGACAGGAAAACCTCACCCAGACCAGCTGCTCCAAGAGCTACTCTTCCCCTGAGCACAAGGGCTGTCATGGAGCCACTGCCCTGTCAGCGATGACTGGCCATCCACTGTGTGGAGCTACAGGCAGGGAGCACCCTCAGCCTGTTTGGAGACATGGGTAAGAAGATACAGGTGGCAGTCTATGGATCTGGCGGCAGCAAAGGTCCTAAACTGGATGTGGACGTGTGATTTTGGCAGCTGGAAGGGCCTTCAGTGGGGACCATTGGAGGATGGAACCTAAGCCTGGCACAAGATGATGGCCTCTTTGTGCCCAAAGTGTACACTGGGAGTCAACTGAGGATTGTGTAACTTTGGCAGGGACCCAGAATCTGAATAACAAGATTCCACTGAAGTAAACCCTTATAATAATGGATGACCTCGGTGCCATCTTCAGTGAATAAAACATGTCACATAAAAAAGCGCTTATCTAACCCCCCCCAAAATAAATCTAATTTCTGCCAAACTTTCCAGTTCCATTTTTTTTTGCCATATTGATTTTTTTGTTCAAATTTATTTTTTATTCTGAAGTACCAAATAAAATGAGCATTTTCATATGCAAAATAGAACCGAAAAAGATGATCACATGAGAATTTTTTATTACATATAACTCGTTTTTCCTTTTGAATATAGTAATTTTATCACTTAATGTTAAAAAATGTCCAACTTCTCTGTTTTTCCTTCTGCCCTGTATTCTCTTCTATAATACTTACATGACCTTTTATTTCTTCTCTCTTTCTCTCTCTCTATCCTCTGTACTTTGCTTTTAAGGGGCAATCCTATTAGTCCTTCCCAATTGAAAAATACAAACAGCAAAACACTTGTATAGTGGAGCAAAACAAATTCTCACATTGGCTCCATCAGAGTGTGAACATCTCATTCAGCACCCTGTGTCCATCCCCTCCTTTTGAAGAGATAGCATATGGAGAGGCAGGTAAGTGGCACAATATATGGAGTCAGGAAAACCTGAGTTCAAATTTTACCTTAAACATTTACTATCCCTGTGACCTGGGTAAGTCATTCAACCTCTGTCTGTCTCAGTTTCCACATCTGTCTAGTGGGGATAATAGCACCTCCAAAAGTTGTTGTCAGGATAGAATGAGATAATATTTGTAAATTGCTTTGGAAACTTTAAAGTGCTATATGAATTCTGGATATTATTACCAGTTCTTCAGAGTCATGGCTGGTCATTGCATTGATCAGAGATCTTAAGTGTTAAGTTGCTCCTCTGTTTCTGTGCACCTCACTTTGTTTCAGTTCATGTGAGTCTTCCCAGATTTTTTTGAAACCAACCTTTGTTATGGCACAACAATATTCCATGAAATTCATAAAGTACAATTTTTTCAGTTAGTACCCATTTGATAGGCACCCTTTGGTTTCTACATATTTACTATGACAAAAAAGTATTCTATAAACATTTTTGTTCATATTTATCTTTTTTTTCTCCTTGGTTTCTTTTGGGTATGGGGTAGTATTGATGCTATAGCTGAGCCAAAAGGTATGTGCAGTCTTTTGAAGGTAAACTAGCCTTTATGGCTAGTTTAATTTCATTTTCTTGAGATTGGATGGTTTATGATCGCTATTTCATGTTCTATTAATATGTGCTATGGTTTTTCAAGAATGAGGTAGGTAGTCAAAGCCATTTTGATGCGCATTCAGAAATGGCTATTTCACATGATTTCTTCATAAACTTATAAATACCACTCCCCTGGTTTTACAGAGATTTTTTAAAAATGTGCATATAGTAAATGCCCATCTTTTTATTTCTTTCTAGGGACAAAGGAAAAATGTGGCATTAGTGGGAAAACATAAATTGAAGAAACAAAATTGCTTATTGTTTATTACTTATTGATGTTGGATATCAATTTATTGTGCTGAAGTACAGTAAAATATATTAGAACCACTGAATAAAAGGGTCACTGTGGACTTTCTTCATCTTGGGTAACCTCCTGAGAACCCTTATAGAATATAGTTTTAGTTCTCTACTAAGTATTAGTTTGGGCCTTGGCCTAGAAAAGCATCTCTAAATGTGTTAAAAATTAAACAGCCTGTGTAGAGAAATTAGTTCTTGGGTTTGCTTTTTTAGGCATCCAAGCATCTGTGAGCAAATATTGCTAATTTCTAAAAGTGTCTGCAAATAAAGGAAATGTAGCTCAAGTTTGGATAATTTTCATACAAAAACACAGCAGTGTATGCAGAGAATAGATTGTAAGCTGGAGAAAATGTAGTGTGTGTCAATATAACCAAAGATTTGTGTGAAAGTGTCGGATATTGGAGTTCCAAGAATTAGTAAGAATCTTATGAAAAGTGTTTGTTTTAGGCTATTTGAGGAAATTCTTCAGTGATCTGAAAGTTGCATATGCTCAGTATAGACATTGTTGTTGAAGCCTGGGAAAAGTTATTGCAGATTTGTGTGTATCTGGTTGATTGAAGTTTCCAGGTTTGGAGACAGAACTTCACGTATTGTTTGGTAATTTATTTAATAACATAGAACCAAGATTCTGGGTAAAGATGGATAAATGAATGAATGAATGAATGGATGGATGGATGGATGAATGAATGAATTTAGCCAAGGAGTTCATGGCTGTGGACCTAGAAAACGGTCTACCAGCATGGAGGTGATTTATGTTTATTCCATCCGAACATCAGTCAAAGGAAGCCTTAAAATATATTTCAGTGATGATGATTTCAGTGACTCTGGTGGGATATAATTTTTTTGGGGTGTCATTATGTAGGAGGAACACACCAGCATCAGAACTTGAGTACTAACTACCTGATTGTCTCGCACTTTTTTAGCCTGTTTCCCTTTCCTGATGAAAGAGTGGTTATGGGTTGGGGAAATAATACAAAAGTCAAGATTAAAGTCAAAAAATGGAAGGAAAGTGATGGTGGTTAGTGGATTCGAGGCCTGGCATGCCATCTTTTGTTACATGGTCATGGTGATGTCAGTTAAATATTTTTAAGCAAATTCTTTGTACTTGGCATTGTGGGAATATAAAGACATAAAAAATTGTCTCTGCCCTCAGGGAAGTTTACATCCTAGTTGTTGGGAAGGTAAGACGTACACCTTTGAAGACCAGATAATATCAGAGAATTTTTTTTTTTACATCAAAAATTCAGAAAGTAAGTGTAGATGAGAGAGAAAACACTTGAGAGAAAGTATCCAGTAATGAGAGTGCTTCATACAAGTCCTTGAATCCGACTTTGAACGATGGGTCAGATCTGGTTAGAATAGGCAGATCAGTTGACTGATTTCTTTTCCAACAATGTTCCAGCAGCATGAGCATAGATGTAAAGGTGAGGAATACTGGGAGAGCCAAGACTAAGGCTTGGTTGGATGTAATCAGTGATATAACAAGGGAGCTGGGGATTCAGGAGATGATAACCACAGAATTCTGAAGAATATATGAAAAGAGACTGAATCCAGAAGCAGATTTAGAAACTAAATGTTCTCTGTTTTATTTTACTGGTAACTAGAGTTTTGGGTCACATCCTTCAAAGCCCTACTAAACAACTATCCTGCCTTTTCTAGAAAACCAAATGCCATACCGGCCTGAATTGTGGTCTCGTTCTTCTTTTCATTTTAAAGTTAGTTTATTTCATAGAGTGAAAAAAGATTAATTTCAACTCTGCCTTCTGTAGGAGGCCTTTTCTGGGCCCGCCAGCTTATAGTGTCTTTCCCTTTGAGGTTACTTTCGTGTGTGTGTGCGTGTGTGTGTGTGTGTGTGTGTGTGTGTGTGTGTTTTAGATATCTAATGATATACATGTTGTCTCTCCCATTAGAATGTGAGCTTTTTTTTTTTTGAAGTTGTTTTCAGTTTTCAACAATCACTTCCATATGTTTTAAATTTTCTCCCTCCCTTCCTTCCCCAAGACAGCATGCAATCTTACATGGTTTCTACACATACATTCTTATTAAACACATTTTCATATTAGTCATGTTGCATAGAAGAATTAAAATGAATGGGAGAAACCATGGGAAAAAAACAAAACATAACAAAAGAGAAAATAGTCTTTTTCATTCTGTGTTCTGACTCTATAGTTCTTTCTCTGGAAGTGGATGGCACTTTGGCTCAAGAGTTCTTTGGACATTGCTGTGAAGGGCTAAATCTATCAGAGTCATTTCACATTGTGGCTGTTACAGTATGTAATGTTCTCCTGGGTCTGCTCATTTCACTCAGCATCAGTTCGTGTAAGTCTTTCCAGGTTTTTCTGAAGTCCTGTTTATCATTTCTTACAGCACAATAGTATTCCATTACATTCTTATACCACAACTTGTTCAGCCTTCTGCAATTGATGGGCATTCCCTCATGATTGGCATCCCCTCAATTTCCAATTCTTAGCCTCCACAAAAAGTTCTATTATAAATATTTTTTGTATGTGTGGGACCTTTCCCCATTTGTCTGATCTCTTTGGGATAAAGGTCTAGAAGTGATATTCTTGGGTCAAAAGGTGTGCACATTCTTATATACCTTTGGGCACAGCTCCAAGTTGCTTTCTAGAATGATTGGATTAGCTAGAATGTGAGCTTCCTGAAGACAAGGACTCTTTTTGACTTTCCTTGTATGCCCAGGGCTTAGCACACTACCTGACATATAGTGATGCTTAGTAAATGCTTGTTGTCTAACCAGTTTATTGCTAACTGAAAGTGTTAGCCACTGTCAAAGAAATCCCGTTCAGACACCAAGCTGCAGTGTAATGACCAGTAGATAGTGAAGTCCATGACATTATGTTGGTTACATTAAGTCCATGAGATTGGGCTAACCCTCCATGCAGAAAAAAATAAAGTGTTTGAAGAACACCTAATATCTAGATTGTGGCATTCAGTTGGATTGACAATTTAGAGACCTCATCACACACACACACACATACACACACACACACACAGATATACAAATATCTTGGACAACCAGAGCAAATAGAGCAGGAATGGGCAATAGAATCTTAAAAGGAAGCTGGATTATCTGCAGGGAAATTACAAAACTCCTTTAATGACCACCCCCTCCCCCCCCACCCAGAAACAAACGTCTACTTTTTGAATACCATTCATCTCCCAGTGGTACTGTAGGCTGCTAATAATGGCACACTACAACTTCTAAAGAATAGAAAATGAGTATCACTCAGATGGTGGTGAAAAGGCACCAGGTGGGCATGAGCAGCACATAAAGCATAACTGGTGAGGGGCTAAGAATAAGAACTGGAGTAAAAGATATCGTCAAGAATTTGTCCCCAAGGATCAAAAAACATAATAGATTGGTCACATAGAAGAAATAAAAGGTAATTAATGGAATTGCCATGAGCTCTACTTGTATTCTCACAATGTCAGGAAAAAGCAAGGCAGTAGATCTTATGAGGTGACCTTATGGTAGGGCATGGAAAAGGGTCACACCTGCTGGGCAGGTGTGCCTAGATTGTGATCTGAGTCTTCGAAGGGAATTATTTCTCTCTGTGAGACTGCAGACCGATTTCAGTATTTCAGTACATTTTATTGCTGTTTTTTCTTAATTAAAAATGGTATATTGATGCTTTTGTGTTTAAAATTTTGGGCATTAAAATGTTTTATTAATGCTTTCTGTTTTTATGTCATTTCTGGAGAAGGAGTGGGGTGAGCTCCATACCTGTCTTCTTTACCTGTTGAATCTTCCCTTATTTTGTTATGTGGTAACTGAATCTGACAATGCTGAGTTCTTCCAGACAGTTTCTGATGGCTGCATTTGGCAAAGCCAGCGTGAGAAGAGATGTCTAGAGTTGTTTGGCAGAGGCAACTATTTTATCTTGTCCCATTATTCCTCCTCCATTCCCTGCACCTGGTGTTTCAGTTACTCAGGCCTCTTTTTATACTCTTGTAGTCATTGTCTGAATCAGAGGTGTCCAGTGCTCCCGAGGATGGCTGGAATGAGATTAACATGCATTTGAGAAATATTGAAGACAATAGATAAAATACAATGGAACATAGATAACATTACATTTTAAAACTCAGTCCCTGTGCTTCCCATGGGGCTTTTTATGGAGGATGGATGATTAGCCCCAGTTTCTATTGGAATTTGACATCCCTGGCATAAAGTGTTCTTCTGATTCTGCTTATTGTAATCTACGCCAGTAGATCCTTTTGTGTTTCCCTATTCTACATTTGCCCTTTATTATTGTACAATAATAATCCACTTAACTTTCCCTGTGTTTAATTTCTTTTTTTGTTATAAAGTCAACAAATATGAACATTAGCATATACAAAGAAAACAAAAGGAATTATGTCTGAATCTGAGCTTCATATAGGAATAGATTGCACTAAAGTACATATCAAATTTAACATGGAAGTTATTGGATTGTCCTATTTGTCCAGCCCCTCTTCTGAAATTTTTTTTTCCTCTTTGAATTTTTTTCTCCTTAGTACTGTGGAAAGTGTTCTGGTTCTGGAATCAGAAGTCTTGGATTTGAATCCTGCGTCTTAACATTACCTGTGGGAACTTGAAAGTTATACAACTGTCCCAGACCTCTGTTTCATTTTCTACAAAATGAGTAAATTGGACTAGACAGTCATTTAGGTCCCTTCCATTTCTAGCTCTATTAGCCTAAACGCCTACATAGTCTATTGATGTTCTTTTCTTTTTTTAAATTGATCTCATCACCTGTTATCCACCCCCACCCCTATAGAAACCCTTCCCTGTGACAAATAACTATAACCAAGAAGAGTAATTTAACACGTTAACCAGATCTGTAAATCTGTGTCTCCTTCTTTGCCCCTAGTCCCTCCTCTCTCTTCCAAGAGGTGGTTCACATATTTAGTCATCAGTTTACTGAAGTATCCAGTGCTTTTTTTTACTATCTCAGGCTACCTCTCTAAGTGTCAGACCAAGCACTATGGGCTCCTGATATTTTATGAGATGAAGGTTTTGTATGGGGTTTGCCAGGGAGGCAGATTCTTTGGCAGAGTTATCCCTTGGGTTTCAGAACAGTTGCTTTGCTTTGCTTTCAGGTATGGGCATCCCTGTTTGTCTTCTTTGCTTAGATCAGTCTTTCTGGTGATCCAGGTCATTTCCCATCTTTTCTATTTCCTGCTGTTGTTTACAGGTAGCTACCTTCCATAGCAAAAGCACCAAAGGTTTGTTGTATTCCAAAGTTGCAGCACATGCATAGCATACGTAACCAGAAGTCCTTCTCATGAATAGGGACCCATTCTAAAGATCCTTGGGCATACTGCACTTTCTGACCACTGCTCTCAAAACTGAGCTTACCCCTTCCAGTTCTTTGGTTAGGCACATCAGCTGCTGTTGTGGAATCCAGGGAGTAGATTCACTGGAATGTGTCTGTCCCCACCCCAGACCCTATATGTCCTTTCTGATCCATGAGATTCGTTTAGAAGTGCATATACACTTCTTTTCTCTCTGTCCTCATCCCTGTTGGAGAGAGGTAGAGACTGGGTAGGGAGTCACTGGGCTGAATTGGGGACAGCTGAGCTTCACAGCCTTTTAAGTTAGTCCTGATTTCTTAATTAGTTCACCAGGGAGTAAAACAGCATGCAGTCACAGACCATTCACCCCCACACCGTAGGACTTGATCAAAGCAAGCAAATATCATGACAGTTCTTTGACCAGATGTATTTTCAGTGTTTGAAGCTGAAAAATCTAAAACCCAGGAATTCTTTGGGCTTTCTGTGTCATGTGTCTTTGAAATCATTGGAAGGCTATGTTTTTTCTAGGGAAGCATTTTGTTATTTTGGTCTCTGTGTTTAGTGATATCCTCCAGATATTCCTCCCTGGATGAAGCAGTGCAACAGGACAACTTGACTAGTTCTTTCTGTTTTGGTAAATGTGTTTGCCTTTTCTGATTACTGACTAACATTTTAGGTATCACAACTGCCAGATACTTAGAGAATTTCTAAAGCCACTAAAAGCAGCCTTTTAGAACTTGGTTAGTTGAGCATCATTTATTGATGTACTATAAAGTTTATGTAACTTTATAATAACTAGAATCTTCTTGACAACTGCTCCGTCACTTACCACTGAAAAGCTCTCTCTCTAGGGAGAGAGCTGATCTTCCAGCTATGCTGAATGGTCAGTACAAAGCCAGTAGTTAATTTCTGAGCCTCTTACAGGTCATTTATTCTGTTCCATTGTTTAAAGAGCCCAAGAGAGGTTGGCTTGTTTTTTTTTCTGCCATTCGTTATAAACAAACAAAACCCCCTGCATGTAGCCCCAGATTCAGATTATTGAGATTAGTTAAGTTTAAGTGATTTGAGTTAATATCCCCTCTCCCTTCCTTCGTTCCTCTTAAGAGAGTCCTGATCCAGAGTAGGCTGAGAAGTAGAGGATTTCATTCTGCAAGTTTAAATTAAAGAGTATGATTGATTGACAGTAGGGTTCTTTTTTCTTCTTCTTGGCCCTTCTCTCCTCCCTTACAACTCTAACCTAACGAGATTAAATTAATGTCAGGTCCCTGATGCCTTCAGCATCAGCTCACTGAAAGCCCCCAAAGCCCTGGGCTCCTAAGTCAGGTCTTGGACTAGAAGTCACTTATTTGCTACTTACACAGGAATTGCTGACCAGGTTTGCGCATGAGGTAAGCCAGCTGTGGGCTTTGGGAGCCACTTCTGCAGGTGGAGGGGAGAGTATTTTGCTCAATTGAACTAGCTTTTTCTCTATAGAGAAAGAAAGAATTGAAGAAGTGAAAAAAGCCTCCTCGGCCTCTTTGTTTGGAGCAGAAGTGGAGGGGATATTGCAGGTGGCAGATTAAGATATCCTGCTTTAGCAAACCTGGTGGGTAGGGAGAATTATAAAGATCTATTCATTTCTTTGGAGTCATTACATTTTATCCATTTTGTTTAATCAGTCAATTCTAATGTGAAACATGCTTTGATTCTGGCAAAATCTTTTCAGTAAAAACAAACTGGAAGTGTTGTGATTGGGAGAATCCCAGTCGTCCCTCTATAGTGAAGTTTGTACAATTTTGCTCTGATTTTATTTATTCCATTTAATAAAGCTGGCTGGAGAACTCAGCAGAATTTGTGTCATGAATTCTACTTTGTTGACACAGAAATAAATATTCAGTATATGCCATATTGGTTCATGTATCAGGCTGATTTGTTTTTTCAATTTATATAATTAAAACAGATTATGACTGTGTTAGCTGTATGAAACTATGGTGGAAAATCCTAATTGGAGATTCAAGTAGTTCTAAAATAATTTCTCAATGGAAAATTTTTTTAAATTAAAAAATGTTTTAATTTACTTTCCCGTCCTCGATGACTGTCGTGAAGACTACAGCAATACTTTCCATACCATTCCATTGAACATGTAAGTTTTACTTTTTGATGGAATGTGAGCGGGAAAGAAATTTGGATGTGTGTTTTGCAGGTTCATCATCTCCACTAAAAGTGAATTCTCCGATGTCCATCAAATATTCTCCTTAACTTCATGTGGCAAACCTACCTTAGAACATCTATACCTCCTCAATTGAGGAATTCCTTCCAAAGCCTCCATTTTGTGAAGATGGACCTGCCTTCATTTTCCTCCTGGCCCTGTTTCTGACTTTCTGGACTTAAAAAATCATACCCCCTAGGCCAGTACCTTCAAATTGCCTCCTCCACACACACAACTTTTTCAGCTTCCTTTAGTAGAATGTAAGGCCCATAAAGGCAGGGGCATTTCTTTCTTTCTGCTTGTGTTTGTATCCCCAAACACTTAGCAGAGTAGTAAGAGCTTAATAAATCCTCCTTCTCTCCCTCCCTCTCTCCTTCATTCCAAGGTGTGTGTGCGCGTGCGTGTGTGTATATGCAAGACCTTGTTCCAGGTGCTGAAGAAGGGAGGTGTAATGGCACATATGCACATTAGTACAACAACTCATGTCTCTGTCACCCTTCTACTCAATAAACTCCATTGACACTCTGTCACTTCTAGGATCATCCTATCAACACCCTCTCCCTTCTTTCCCCCTCCCAATCTTCAGGTTCTAAGGTAGAACCTCATAGTTGCTTTGATTTTAATTTTTCTTAGTACTGATTTAGAGTTTTTTGTACCTAAGAATACTTTCCAGGTCTTCTTTTGAGAACTGTTTGTTCATATTCTTGGACCTTGACTTTTGATCATAGCCATTTCTGAATTGTTTCTATAGCTTAGAATATCTTACAGTATTTTGCTTTTTGGCCATGAAAAATGTGTTGAATGAATGTCTTTGTAGGAATACTGGTTATTTCCTTGGTTCTTTTAAAATTTTGAAAGTGAATGCTTAGGTAGGGCAAGTATAAAGTAGAGTGATATTATTTCTAAAACTAGAGTCTTCTCTGGAGTCTTATCCCTTGGAGTTGCGTTTCTCTGTATGCAAATGTTTAATGTTTTTCCATATACTTGTGTATATATAATAGAAAGGGGTGAATAAGGTGAAGTGTGATTATCCTATAGCTTCTGTGGAGATTATAATAGACAAGATGGTAACATGCTGTCCTCCATCTCCATAAATGAGAGAGCACAGTGGAATGACTTTTATTTGTGGCTAGAGGGTACATTGTTCGTGCCTTTGATAGAAATGAGAAAGTCTGGAAGAATGGAAGATTTAGGGGGAAAGCTAATAAGTTAAATTTTGGACATTTGAGCTTGAGATGTTTGTGGGACATCCAGTTTAAAATACCCAGTAGGCAGTTGGTGATGTTTTATGGAAGAGTAGTTTTGTATATGAGTTGTTGAATTATCTGCTTTATTAAATATGTTTAATTGTACAAAGCTAGGAGATATGTGGTTGGGTATGAAGCCCCCCTTCTCATCCTGAAGAGAAGTAAAATAGAAATAATGTTGGGCCTTGAGTCAGTTCAGGTCTGAAATTGGATTCTACCTTTAACATTCACTAGCTCTGCAATTTACTTGATTTCTGAGCTTCATTTATGAAATCTGGATAATGATCTTATAGTATCTACCTAACAAGGTTTTTTGAGGCTCAAGCAATATAATACATCAAAGCACATATAAATGTCAGCTCTTAATAGCTTGTCAAAGTAAATAAATCCAGTAACCATTCATTCCATCTCTCACTCCTTACTTAGCCATGCTTTCAGGGGGAGAGTGGTGTTATCCAGTCTGTGTTTCAGAGACTTCAGGCTGTAATTTCATGTTAATTTTGGTAGAAGGATGAGAGCCTCTGTGTTGTTCATCCCTGGCATCGTTATTGGCCTTTAGTTTTCCATTCTCTTGTAAGAGAGACCTCTTACTGAAAACGATAGCTGTTGTGCACGTTGTGATGACACCTCCAGAGTCATTGGTGAATTAGGAAGCCTTCTGGAGAGTTGTGCTTGCTTGTCCTGATGAAAGATTTTCGTCTGTCATTCTGTGTTTTCATTCTGTCACGCACTGTCTTCTAGTCCCCTTCAAGGAAACCCGATTCCCCTTTGACTTTTATGTGATGAATCGAAATTTCCCCATTACCACCAGACTTTGATGTGATGAATCGAAATTTCCCCATTACCACCCTCCCTAAATAAAGTGAAACAACTGATGAGCTGAATTCTAGGCATGGAGTGCCACTAGGCAGCTGTGTGACACTGGACAAGTTATTTCAAGTCTCTGAGCATCATTCTCCATCTTTATATGAAGCGGGTGACTGTGTGATTTCCAAAGTCGTTTCCATCTCCAGGTTTTTGTAGTTCTTCCACAAGTCCCACCAGCTGACTCAGTCTCAAAGGACACTAATGCATATATAGTCATGACCAGCCTCTAGGTTTTTTCCACTTGTATCCTCAAGTTGCTGATAGTTGGCAGGGGTGTTATATCATCAGGCTTTAACTTCTCACTTTGGGATAAAAAGAGCAAGACTGAAGTTTGAGCCCACTGTCTGTGAATTTCAGAGAAACTGGGGGCTTGGTATTTAAGTACATACCAGTCCACATGGGGTCTGTTTTCAAATTTCATTCAGGTGGAAAACAAATAGTCCCCAAACGATAAAAGCTGCTAAGTGTATTGTGTGAAGCAAAAAGTCCCTGAGTAGGAGTGGAGACATTTTTTTCCATTTCTTTCTATGCCTATTTGAAGTGCAGGAGTCTGTACCAGCAGGAATAGCTTTTGGGAATCCAAAGGAAAACTGGATAAGTGGAGCATTTTGGAGTGGGCACCTCTGTACAAATTATTCACTTCTTATTGGTTATAAAAATTTTTCTGAATTACAGAAAGATTGGAACATCTAGGAAGCCATTTTGGATATTTAGGTAATATTGATGAAAAGAATTGGAATTATTTAACCAGTGGGTCCCCTTTGATTGTCCAAACTGTCCTATCAGAAGTCATCAGTAGTTTCCTAACTGCCCAGTCCAGTGTATTCATTATCCATGACTTCTCTGCAATATTTGAAGTTCTCTCCTCCCTTGACCTCTGTGGTACTATGCTATTGTCATTGCCTTATTTACTCTTTAACTGCTCCTCCCTCTCATGGGCACCTCCTCTTTCCTTCCCCAGGTCTTCAGTTTATGTTCTTCTTTCCTTTGGAGAACTCATCCATGTTCATATGGCTTCAACTCTCCTACCATGTGTATGATCTCCAATTTTCTTTTTTCCCTCTAAGCTTCTTTATGAAGCTATAGCCCCGCATCTCTGATCTCTAACTTAGTATTCCTGTATGTTAATAACAACAATAGTGCCTGGCGTTTATGCAGTGACTACTATGTGCCAGGCATTGCGATGAGCACTGTATAAACACTTCTTTTGATCCTCACAGCAACCGTGGGAAGCAGATTCAGTTATTATCTCCATTTTGTTGTTGAGAAAACAGAAGTGATTTACCCAGTGTTACACGGCTGGTAAGCATGTGAGGCCATATTGGAACTCAGGTCTTGCTGACTCCAGGCCCACTCCTCCATCCACTGTGCCACCTACCGTTTAGATAGCATACCACTCCTCAGACTGAACATAGCAGAAAACAATTTCAACATTCTTGTGGACGTCAGCTTCCTGTCTTCACCTTCCTATGTCCGTCAGTGTTATTATAATTATGTCTTTCATCAAGGCTTGACATCTGTAAAGCACCTTTTGACTTTCCTCACTTCTTGGAATCCTGTGGCCAGTTTTCATCAGTTCCTAGTATTCTTCCTTGCTTCCTAATGTCTCTTCCGTCGTGCCCTCTGTTTTCACTCCCACTTACCTAGTTCAGGCCCTGATTTCCCATGCCAGTGTCATCACAGTCAGTGTTTTCCAGTTACTCTTCTACAACGATGTCATATTAAGCTTTTTTAAAATTGTCATAGCTCTGCATAAAAATTTTCAGTGACTCCCCATTACCTGTAGGACAAAGTCTCAGCTCTAGCTTTGTATTCAGGTCCCTGCCCTGAATGTTTCAGGGGACATTCCTGCTTCCATGTCTTTGCTCATGCTCTTCTCCATGATTAGAGTACTCTCTGCCCTTCTCACTGCCTATCTGAGTTACACCTTTCCTTCAAAGTCCTGTTCAACTGCACACTGTGGAGAAATGTTAACCCTACTGTGGCTCCTCTAACCTCTACTGATCTCTGCCTTTATGGATCTCATTTGTTTTTGCTACTTAGCATATGTTACCCCCTTGACATCTCTTGTGCCACATATATTATGTTTTTTTAAATTTATATATGTCTCTTGTTTTTCTTATCAGTCAACTTAGGGAAGATATTGTTCCTTCTTCTGCTCTTATGTCCTTTAAAGTGGTGGGCACACAGTTGACAGTCAGTTGAACCAAATGAAAGAGTGAGTAAAATTTGTGTTACCAGTGTAGACTTCAAGATAGTATGCTGCCATGGAGAAACCATGGGATTTGAAATCTGGAGATCCAGGCCCAACGTCTTCTCTATAATTTAATAGCTGTAATATTGGGCAAATCCCTTAAATTCTTTGAACTTCATTTTCCTCAGTTGTAAAAGAAGCATGATAATTACTTCTTTACCTCTCTCACAAGGTTACTATAATAATCAAGTGAGCTAATGGATATTAAGGACTCTATTAACTGTAAAATCCTATATAAATTAGACTACCTTACTCCACGACTCCTGTCTTGACCACTAGATAGGACCAAGGAATTGCTGTCTGCATTGATGCTGTGCATATATTTTGCTGCTTCCTCCTCCCTCCATCATTCTTCCTTTCCTGCCGGACACACCCACTTTCTACCATTTGCCCATAATTAAATCAAAATTACCATTACCACTGTGAAAAGGATAGAAAATTCTATTATATAATAGTTCCACTCGAAATCTTTGTGGTTCTAAATCACGGGCTGCAAATACCAGAGCTCCCGTCCCTGACCAGTGTCCTACCCATCCATCTCAGTCCTACCTGTCCCATGTTCCACTTGTACTCTACCCTACTCTTTCATTGTTTCAGAAATGACTGTGCATATATTTTCTATTTAATTTTCTATGGACATATTTTTCCTTTTCCTAACCCATTCCACCCAACTATTTGCTTCTTGAGGGATTTTTCATTTTTATATTTGTATCCTTGGCACCTACCTAGCACAGTGCCTGGTCTGGACTTGGTGCTTAACAAAGGATGATAAACTAGATTGAAATATGACCTATAATAATCATTAGAACCTTCTTTATCAGAAGTATTTTTCTTAGGAGTAACTATTTAGCTAATTTTTTGTCCTTTGAATAAAGGAGTAGAGTTTCCCAGAAATGCCCAAAACATCAATATCCAGAACCCTTCTATATTTGTCCAAGGGTAATTATTTGCTCTGTGTGTGTGTGTGTATGTGTATGCATATTTTTTCTTTGTTCTGTAATTCATTCCAAACAATGGACCCTCCTGCTGGTAGTCACTTTCCATCCACAATTTCTGGACCCTCCTCCTGGTAGTCACTTTCCATCCACAATTTCTAGACCAACTGACTTGCAGTTTTGCCATACTTTAGAGGTTGTCTGCAGATACCAGACTCGTAAACTTCAATGTCCAATGCAAGCCCATGGTGCACCGTATGTTTTTTTCCTTTGACAGGACTATATGAGATGCATAGGATAAGCGTTCTGGATAGCTTGAGGTTTCCTCTTCCCTCTCATGGCGCCACCATGGAGAAAACACAGTCTTCATGTTTCTTGGAGTGGCAACATGATTTGTTGGAAGGAGTGGTGAAGCATGAATGCTTGATTTCTAGTTGAGATTTTACCATTAACTTGTTTTGTGTTTTTTGGACAAATCATTTAACCTCTTTCAAAGTCTCACTTTTCCTCATCTATAAAATGAGACGATTAGACTAAATTATCTTATTGGATTAAATTATCATAGCTTCTTGTCCTAACAACCTATTGTTCTATTCGCCTATTTCCCTCAGCACCTCAACATATGAAGATACGTCTTTTCACCTTCAGATGTGCCCATGCATATTTTGTTGTCACAGAAGAACAAGATAATTGTAGCATATTTGAACAGATATTTATTTAAGGTGCCCTTAAGGAATTTTTATCTTGAACCTTTTGGACAGTGATCATGAATCCTCAAGGGGTTCCCACTAAATGGGAAATGTCATAAATTTATTCAGTCATTTCTGAATTTTTAGACTTCCCCTTGATTTCCAGTTTTCTCCTGCAGAATTAGAGGTATTGCAAATATTTTTAAACCTAGGGATCCCTTGCTTCTTTATGTTATCTCCTTGTGGATATGCCTAGTTGTGGAATTGATAGCTCAACATATGTGCATGGTTGAGTGATTTTGGGGGCTTGGTTGCTAATTACTTTCCAGATTGGCTGGATCAGTTTGCAGCTTCACCAGCAGTGTGCTGTTGTGCCTTTCCAACCACAGCCTCTCCAACAGTTGACATTTTCCCTTTTTTCATCTTTGCCAATCTGGTGAGTGTGAAGTGAAAACTCAGAGTCATCTTAATTTTCATTCCTCTAATTATTAGTGATTTGGAGTATTTTTATATGATTTTAATAGCTCCAATTTCTTTATGAAAATTGCCTGTTCATGTCCTTTGATCTTTTATCCTTTGGAGATTTGTGTAGCCTTTCTAACCCACATCACAAGTCTTACACCATCACCTCACAGCTTTATCTTAAGTCTCTGGAGTCAAGTGTCATTCTCCTTAGAGACCACAAATAAGCATCTTATTAGATCCATACTTAATATGCTTTTTTTTAAACTAAAAAGTATTAACTAAGTATTAACTATTATTACTAAGCGTATTAACTCTCTAGCTCAAGTATTTTCCCAGGGACCTTCTTTCAACTCTTAGACTGAGTAATATTATCTGTTCAGGATTCAGAATTTCACCTTTCTTTTCCTTCCACCCAGAATTTTAGGCCAAACCAGAAGATGAATGAACCTTATTTGAGTGTGATCTCACAAGCCTGTTTGGAGAAGGCAGCCCTTATATTAGCATATAGCACCAGTAAGGGAAAACAATGGCTACTCTCTTGGCTGACTCTGTCTTTGGCTCACAGTACATCTCTGACATCATTCTATTATCTGGTTAGCACCATTTTCCTCTTTACCAGTTTAAAATTTTTCTATCCCTAGGGGTCTAACGCTAGGCTTACTTTCTCTGTGAAGCCATCCCTACTGGAGTTTCTTTTCCTTCTTTAAGACAAGACACCATTAAAGAATTCCTTAGGTGCTATTATCTAATTGCTTTATGGAAGCTGGATATGTTACTCTAGGACCTGTCACCCCACTAGAGCAGAAGCTCCTTGGGAGCTGATACTGTACTATCTGCTTGTGTTTAGTAAATGTAGAGTGGGTCTATGGTTTCATCCATATAAGAGATAGGGCTGGGAAAGACCTGGAATAATATGTGGAGCCCCTTGTTAACTACAAGTTCTCATCTCTTCGTATGTTCTAGCCCTTGGGTATGTGTGTATTAATCCACCTGTGGATATCAAGACGGGCAGAAACAGATCCCGTCTTGTTTGACACCCAGTTTCCTCCCCATTGTCCACTGCATCTTTTGAACGGCTCAAGCAGAGTTGTGATTTTTTATGGGAGAAATAGTGCTGCTGGTGGGCAGTGCTGAATTGTCTGATTTTCTGCTTAGCAGGCAGCACTGTAATTTGAATGAACATACCAAGGAAATCAGGCATAAATCAGGTGCTTTGTCAGCTCCTTTTTCTTACATCACTGCAGAGTTTAGCAAGAAAGAAACTTAAACAGATGCTTTTTCTAGTTATGAATAGTTCTTACAAGTCATTGGATTCCCAGTAACAGATGAAAACACACCAACACCTGAGCCTCCCTTCTCTACCTGGTAGACATGGTGCTCTACCCCTGAGCCAAGAATTCCTGTCTCAATTCAAGGACATTTCTTTGAGCCTGGGGTATCTTGACCTTTAACTCAGTATTCACCCTCTTTCTTAAATATAAGCTTTCTCTTTCCCATAAACCGAATGAGCATGCACATTGTTGTGTTACGGACTCCTCATCCTGGCTGTCCTTTCACATCCAAGTGGGAAAAGGAGCAAGATGTATCAAACACTTGTTCACAAGGTACCAAGCACTGTACTAAGCACTTTAAAAATATTTTCTTATCCTGAAGTTTTAAATTTATATCAGTATGTTGTCTGGGCCTAAGTAGAGTACTATCTCAAATTTGGGAGCTTTCTTCCAAGCACGTATCACAGACACAAAAAGTGTTAATGTTGAAAGAGATTTGAGAGATCATTTTGTCTTAATGCAACCTCTTCATTTTGCAAAATGCTCAGGCCAAGAACTTTCAGTGATTTACTTGAGGTCCTGTGGTGTTTTGCCCTGCCTTGTAGTCTAGTGCTCTTTCCACTAGAGTGGATATCATCGTTCTCTTTGTACTCCTAATTTGGGTGCAGTTTTCATCTTGATTTTATTTTGAGCTCTTTTTGCTTTCTTTGTATCTCCAGCATTTCACATAGTGCCTGGCACATATGTGCTTAATGAGTATTTATTGGCTGACCGAGTATAAGCTCCATTTGAAGATTTCCCATGGTAGACTGTGTGGGTGTAGTGACAAACCAAAGAAATATTATGTTTTTGCATCAGTCCTCGCAATCAAACTCATTTCTTGTGAGCCCAGAGCAAAAGGCAAGGCTTATGGGTTATATGCTGCTTTGTTGATAATTTTTATTTACTCATGTATTTTTGTAGCTGGAGCAGGAATAGTTTTCATTTTTGTCATTGTATCCCCAGTGCCTTGAACGGTGCCTTATATATGAAATGCTCTTAATAGTTCTTATTGAATTCAATTTTGTGCTTTCATTATCAAATAAATAGCCTTTATAATTCTATGGTTGAAGAAACAGTATAGCTACTACCATCTGGCAGCTTAGAGTAAATTGTTAAAAAGATCAAAAATCCCCCCATGCAGATGTTTATTCAGGTATTAGATAAAGGCCTAGCATTAACTATATAGATATATCATATGCATATTAGTATGCTTTCCAAATTCATTGTATATATTATGTGTGTTTCGAGGCCATTTTTCTTTAGAGTTGATAGAAATAAGGGGAAGTAGCACTTGTGCTTAATCAGTGCCTCTTGACTGGCAGTTTTCTGGCAAATCAAAGAAAGAATTCTGAAGAATGTATCTTTGATCACGCTCATCAGACTGGTCATATAGTTGCTGTCGTCTGTAAGAAACACTTTTCCCTCATTTTCCGTCCAACTTGGTTTCACCTTGTGTTCTCATCTCCATTGCTTCTTTCTCCCTTATGTCTCTCCTCAAAGATGTGTGGATAAAGTGACTGATGAGTCTGATAGAAGAATTGCTTTTGGGGGGAGGGGGATGGGTGGGTAGGGTAGTGCTAAGGTTGCTCTAGAGGAATAGTCAGCCTTGAACTCAAACACTGATCAGCCCACATGGTGGTGAAAGCAACCGAATCAAATTTCTCCAAATGGGCCACAGACTTTGATGAGCAGGTCCTTTAGAGCCCTAAATGGTATTGCTCCCATCAAAACTTATTTAGCTATTTATTTGTACAATGCCTATGACTTTATTTTAGACCTCTCTGGGCTGTTAGTTCAGGTGATGAAAACATGACGCTAATAAACCTAGCTATGGTTTTGAATGCTAAATGATAGTGTAAAGAAAAGCTTTTTTGTTTTTAATTAAAAAAAAAGACTATCAACTACATCGAACCCCTCTCTATGTCGCTCACAAATACGCCTACTGGCTATCTAATTAAATTCAATTCAGCAAACATTCATTCAGTATTAACTATACATAACACTATGCAAGGAGTTAGGGTGGGGGTGCTATGTATTATGTGTACAAATAAATGTAATAGAAAATCGAGGAAAGAGAAAACACTGTCTGGAGTGATTAGGAAAGGTTTCGTGAAGGTATCGCTTGAAGTAAGTCTTGAGAAAAGTAGGTAGATCAGTGGAAGGAATGAATGTGTGAATGATGGAGGTGAGAGATGAAGTGCTGAATTCTGGAGACAGTTTAATAACCCAGTTTGGCTGGATCATAGCGTGTGTGAGAGTGAGTACTATTAAATGAGATGAAAAGAAACCAGAATGTTGGGGGCCTTAAATGCCAGGCTGATTTTTCGCTTGCTTTAGTCTGTGGGCAGAAAGAAGCCAGTAATGATTCTGAGTAGATTTGATACAACGGATGTGCCTTAGGAGGCTCCTTTCAGCAGCCATGCGGAGGGTGGGTCTCAGAGGGAGAAACCAGAGACAGAGAGTCCTGATAACAGTCAGTGAGGGCCTCAACTAGGATGGTGGGTATGTGATTAGAGAACAGAGAAGAGATCTGAGAGATGGAGGGGAAGCAGACCTGACCAGGCTTGGCTAGATTAGTTGTAGGGGAGGGTGGAGAGATAAGAGTCAAAGCTAGCTACATAGTTAGCATTGTGGGTACTTAGGAGGCTATGGATGTCCTGCACGGAAATAGAAAAGTTTCAATTAGTGGTTGGTTTGAGAAGGAATAATGGAAGGAAGGAGAGAGATGGTGTACTTTAAACATGTTGAGTATGGAATGCTCATGGGATATCCAGGAGGAAATAGCCATTAGGCAGCTGACAGTTTTTGATTACAGTGCAAGAGAGATTAGGACTGGGTATATAGATTTTGGAGTAAGCTACATGAAGATAATTATTGAACCCTTTGGAGATTAATAAGTGTTGATTGATTGATGAGAACTTTTAAGAGACAGTATAGAGAAGGAAAAAGAAGAGGGCCCAGATCAGACTCCATAGAAATATCCACACTAAAAGAGCAGGAGATAGTGGATGATACAGAAAGGAGAAAGAATAATTAAAACAAGTAGGAATAAGATCAGGAGATTGTAATGTCTTGGAAGCCCTCAGAGAAAAGCGTATTCAGGAGTATGGGGTTACCAGCAGTGCCCAAAGGCCATGCAAGGAGGAAGGGGAAGATGTCATCATATTTAGCAGGTGAATATGTTGATAGTCTTGTAGAGAGTAGTTGCCTTTGAGTGATGAGATGTGAAGTCCAGTTACAGAAATCTGAAGTGTGTGGGCAACAAGGGAGTAGAGGGAAAGATTATAGGCATTTCCCCTTAGGAGTGTGGTTGTGAAAGGCAGGTGACATGTAGCACCAAAAACTGAAAGGACAACATGATGAAATGAAGGATAGTTTTAAAGAATGGGATAGACAATTTTTGACTATAGTAGCAATAAGAGAGGAAGATGCGGAGGTAGGAAAAGGCTGAGAGATGGAGAGAAGAGAAGTGAAGAGGGGCAAGGTGGGGTGGGGAGATTGAGTAGGGGATGTGTGTGGTGATCAGGATCCAAGTTTGTGATTTGACGATGCACGAGTGAAAATTGAACCTTGGTTTCTATTATCCTTTGTTTTATTCTTTGCCCTTTGGCCAAGGAATTCAAGGGCCAATTCTAGCGTGTAATTGAATTGGTCATTTAGAGGTCCTAGCCACTGACTGTAGAGGGCATGGAGAGAAGACTGAGGTGTCGAATGATGGGAGATTTTGCAATGATGAAGAAGAGTAGGTTTATGAGAGGAATGAGGCAGAAGGGAGGAAGGAAATGTGGATAGGTGATTTTTATCAGAAAGGGAATTTCAAAGTTCAGACTACTGAGGTCATATAGTTATGGATGATGGTGAGAACTAAGGTATGACCAGGTATTATTGATAATAAGGTAATCCTGTAACTGAGGTGGAGTGAAACTGTGTGGAGTTCAGTATGGAACTAAATAGTGGGGCCAAGAGTTAGGAGCTATCTAGGATTCAGCAGTCCCTCAATCTGCCTCCCCACCCCTACCCCCATTCCAATGCCTGGAATGATTTCCTTTCCTCTTTAATCTGACTTTTGAAATCACTCACTCCATTCTAGACTCAAATCAAGTGACAGCCCCGCTGCATGAAAACTTAATTGTAGTTCCACATCCCCATCGGTAGCATTCCCTCTAACAATATATTTTTTACATTTGTATGTCTTGTTTTCCTTCAGGAGAATCTAAACTTCCTGAGAGTTAGGGCTGTTTTTATTTTTGTTTTTGTATCCCCACCACCAGCCATAGTGTCTCGCACATAAAAGGAACTTAATAGACTGAATAGACTCAGAGAATCTTCAGAGTTGGAGTAACCGAATTTAGCTCCTGTTTGGACATTTATATTGATCATATGAATTCAGTCTGTGCATTCCGTTTGTACATTGGTAGACAGGCAATTGGAAGATTCTTCCTTATACTGAATGAAAAAGTTCATATCCATAACTTCCATGCATTGACTGCAATTCTGTTGTCTAGGGTCAAGAAGAGTGGGAGCATAGAGGTTAGAACTGGCAGGGATCCTAGAGATCATCTAATGTAATCCCCCTCATTTTACACATGACTGAAGAAGAAACCGTTCCGATCCCTCTGATGACAGGCTTTCCACAGGGCCTCCTGAACTTGGGCCATCGCTTCTGCTTCTTCTCCATCTGAAAATTGGATGCTGCTGCTGGAATTCCCCTGGGATTTCATAGGCCAGTTTTGGCCTTACCTTGCTTGGTCCTGGGCCTCATTGACTTTTTCCTGATATCTCCTTTCATGTGTGTACTTTTCTTCTTTCTTCCCTTTTCCAGCCCCCTCTCCCACCCCTCACCCAGACTCCTAGCTTTCCATCTCCCTTTTATCCATTATTTTCCATCGTTAAAATATCAGTTCCTTGAAGAAGGTACTGTCTAACATACTTCTCTTTGTGTCGGCATTCAGCACAATACTTGACACTTAATACATGCTTTGCCTATCACAGTGTGATATTGCTGTCCTGTTACGGCATACCTACAGCTCAGGAACTGCAGAATTGCACTCTCCCTACTTCTCTCTGTTAACCAAAATCCTGCTTGTATTTTCAGCTCTAATGCAGCTCCTTTTCTACTCTGACTACTCCAGGTATTCTCTGAATGTTACAGCTAGTACTATGCAGTTTAATATTTAATTGTTTCATTTATATTAGTTTATGAAAGAATTGCCTCAGTTTGCAAGGTCATGTTCTATATCATATAATCATTCATTAAATCTTTATTGAGGTGAAGCCTTTGAGCTAGGTGAGGGTACACAGAGAGTCATGGAAAGGTTGAGCTTGCGTAGAAAGCAATATGGCTATATCCTCCCTGCTAAAGAATTGAAATTTGCTGGGAAAAATGAAACTAAAATATAGAGAGAATGCTGAGTGCATAGGGGAGATTCTATGCAAAGTGCTAGGAAGTTCAGAATCTCTCCTAGTTTTAACATGGGTGCAATAGCAAAATTCTGTTGATTGATGGAAAAAATTTAAACTTCTTCTCTTGTGTGTGTGAATTTGGAGGGGAGAGGGAAAAGGAACCTTTATGCATCTTCTCAACTACTTCACCCCTCCTCCTTTAAATGAAGAAACTAATGTAGCTGAGGTAGAGGCATATTTTAAATAAATTTTTTTGTTATTGTTATAAGAAGCCACTCAGGACAGTTGCTGTGTTGGCAAATAACATTATCGTAAATATGCTTTGAAATTTGCTACCTTGCACATCTGTCACTAAATAAAGCAGAATAGAAATGATGATTCATTCATTCATTAAGCCTCTATTACGTCTTTATTATGTACCAGGAACTGGATCAGCTGCTGGGGATGCAAGACAAAGCAAGGAATCCTGCCCTCTAAGATGTTGCCATTTTATTTAGGGAAAATAATGTTTATACAGAAAAGTATATGTAAAATTCATGCCAAGTTCATATAAAGGTATTTCCCAGAAAAGGTGCTTGCGACTAAGGGAATTTGGATAGAAGAACAGACTTCTTGTAGAAGGTCATGTTTAAACCAAGCTCGGGATTTTTGTGAGATGGAGGATGGAGGTGTCTATTCCTAGTATTGGGAATAGCCGATTTGTGTTGTGTTTGTTCAGTCCTGTCTGAATCTTCCTGATCCCATGAAATACTGGAGTGGTTTGCCTTTTCCTTCTCTAGCTCATTTTACAGATGAGGAAACTGAGGCAAACAGGGCTAGTGACTTACTTAGGATCACATAGCTATTAAGTGTCTCAGGCCAGATCTGAACTCAGAACAATGAGTCTTCCTGACTTCAGGCCTGGAACAGTACCTGCTGCTCCACCTAACTGTCCCATAGGTATATGGAGTGTTCAGGGAGGATTAGTACTTCTGATGCGAGACTTGCTGAGTCCTTTTTCAGGGCTGCTCTTCCATCTTTGGTTGTCACCCAGCTCTCTCCTGTGGCTCCCCAAATCTGTAACATGCTTGGTAGCCACACCCCAGTAAAACCATCCCAGCAGATGGGCTCAAGCAGGTCGAGCGTAACTGCAGACCCCAGGCCTGTCAACGGATTAGGAGGATGTCTACCCAAAGCATGTGAAGACATCCCCTGGTAGAATGGCAGATGAGTGAGAATAGTCTGTTCCAATGGCCGTGAAGGTGGCTGAAGCAGGAATGCTTAGAGCTTGGTCAGACATTAAAGACACTGAAGCTATCTACTGCATCCTGGGCCATTGCCACTTGTTTTGACTTTGGCCCTGCCACTGGAGTTTGATGAATCTGGAAAAGAGAGTGAGGCTGATGACTTGGTGCAGTTTGACCAGACTTCAGTTCTTCAAAAACAAAGGAGGAACAACGAAATTATTCAGTGCAGATGGCTAGACATGGAAAATGGAGTAATGCGTGAGCATCAGCAAGGGAATCGATTGGACTGAACCATAGAGATCATGGAGAGAACAATGCGTGAGAAGGCCAGAAAGGCCAAAGGAGGCTAGGTTGTCAGAAGCAGAAGCATTTACACTTTGTCCCAGAAGTGATAGGGATGGCACAGTCAGAAATATGATTTAGGAAAATTACTTTGGCAGCTCTGTAGAGGATGAAGTGGAGTGAGGAAAGACTGATTAGGGGGTCATTGTTATGAAAACCTGAACTAGGGTGGGGGGCTGTGTGATTGGAAAAGAGGGAATAGATGTTAGAGGTGATAAATAGAAAAAAATTAAAAAATTTTTCAAATGATTGGAAACCTGTGTTGATGTTGAGGTTGTGAGCCTGGGGGACTGGAAGGATTGTAGTGCCCTCAGTGGTAATAGAGAAGTTCTAAATAATGGTGTAGGAGGCTTTTAGGGGGGAAATTGATAACTTCTCTACTTCCATCTTGGACATATTGAGTTTAAGATGTTTAAAGGGCACTTTAAAATATATAATAGGTCATTGATGTTATGGGATTAGAGCTCAGGAAAGAGACTAGAACCGTGTGTGTGTGTGTGTGTGTGTGTGTGTGTGTGTGTGTGTGTGTGTATCAGTCATCTGCATAGAGATGATAATTGAACATTGAAACCATGTGAGCTGATGAGTTGTCAAGTGAGTATAGAGAGAAAAAGGCCCAGGACAGAACCTCCAGTCAGTGGATTTGACATAGATGAAATTCCAGCAGGGGAAACTGAAAGGACAGACAGGTAGGAGGAGAACCAAGAGAAAGCAGTGTTGGGAAAACATAGACAGGAGAAGGTGGTAAATCATATGAGATGCTGCAGAAAGGTAAAAAAAAGCTGAGGATTGAGGAGAGGCCACTATTAGATCTGGTGGTTAGAGATCATTGGTCACTTCAGAGAGAGCAGTTTCAGTTGAATGATGAGGTTGAAAGCCAGACTGTAGACAGAAGCTTTGGAAAGAAAGTAAATAGAGGAACTGAGGGTAGGTTTTTTTTGTTGTTTCCCTAAGAAGTTTGGATGAGAGAGATAGAATAATTGTGATTTTATGAGAATTTTTTAATGATTGGTGGAAACATGACTGTATTTGTAAACCATGTGATAAGAGAGAGAAAAAAGTCCTGAATGGGTCCGAGGCTGAGGGTTTCATTTTTTTTTCTTCCTGGATTTTTGTAGACCCATTTCTGACCTATCTTGTATTTTTCCTGTACCTTCCCTCCCTTTTGTGGCCCTTCTATGGATCCCTTCTTTTCCTTCCCTGTCTCCTTAACTCCCTGCCCCCTGGCTTCTGACAGCGATCACTCCACCCAAGTCCAAAGTTACTCATGAATCCAATTAATTAATTGCTGTTAATTGCTGAATCCAATGGGCTTTGCTTAGCTCTTTTCCTGCTTAACTTCTCTGAAGCCTTGGACTCTGTTCATCCCTTCCTTCTTGATACTCTCCTTTCTAGGTTTTCGGGGCCCTCGTTCTGCAGCCTGTTGAATAGTTCCTTCTTAGTGTCTTTTGCTGCGTCTTCATCCACAACATGCCTTCCAACTATTGGTTATGCTGTGAAACTCTGTCCTGAACCCTCTCCTCTCCTCTCTTTCTCCTTTCTTCTCTCCTCTTTACTGTTTCATTTGGTGATCTCATCAGATCTTATGGATTCAGTTATCATTTCTGGGCTCATGATTCTCAAATCTGCTTATTTATCTCTTGGCTCAGCTGCTGATCCTCTGGTCTTACTTCTCCACATGCCTGTTGTACATCTTGAACTGGATATCTCATAGACATCATAAATCCAGAAGATCCAAAACTGAATTCATTACCTTTCCTTTCAATCACTTCCCCATTCCTAACTTCCCTATTACAGTACAGGACACTGCCATCTTTGCAGACACCCAGATGCACAGCCTCAGTATCATCCGCGAATCTCTCTCCCCATCATGAATCCAATCTATTGCCAAGGCCTATCCGTTTTACTGTCTTAACATCTTTCTGATATGCCCCCTTCATTCCTCTGATGCTTCCATCACCCTGGTGCAGACCTCCATCACCTCACACTCGAGTGGTTGGCTTCCCTTCCATGAGTCCCACGCTACTCCAGCCCATTCACTACTCCACTGTCAAAGTGATCTTCTGACCATATCACTCCACTACTCAAAAATCTCCACTGGCTTCCTATTACCTCCAGGGTCAAATGCAAATCCTCTGTTTGCTGTTCAGAGTCCTTCACAACTGGTTTTCCCACCTGACTTTTTCATACCTTATGCCCTCCTGGCCCATGCCTCCAACACAGGCATTCTTTGCTCCTCTGTGTCACTGCTCCCCTTGCTGTTCCTGGAACAGTACACTTCATCTCTCCACTCTGGAAATTTCTCCTGACTATCCCCATGCCTCGAATGCTCTTTCTCCTCATCTGTCCCTTGTGGCTTCCCTGGCTCTCTTCAAGTCCAGCTAAGAGCTCTTCTGATACCCCTAAATTCTAGAGCCTTTCCTCTGTTGATTCCTTTTAATTTATCCTGTGTGTAACTTGTTTGTAAATCCTCATTTTTTATTGTTGTCTCCTCCATTACAGTGTGAGCTCTTTGAGGGTCAGGATTGTCTTTTGCCTTTCTTTGTGTCCGTCCCCTACACTTCCAGGTGATTGGCACCTAATAAATATTTATTGGCTGACTCAGACAGTGTGGATGAGGGCAGATAGCCGCTGCCCCAGAAATCTGGCTGGTGATTGTATGGGGGAATTCCAGGCCTTGCTTTGCTTTATCCTTCTGCTTCTGCCTTAGTCCTTTTTCTTCTTTCCCCTTCTGCCTTATGTTCTTCTACCCCTTCTTCTACCTCTTCTTCTCTTGTTCCTCTGCTTTTTTGTCCATCCCCCCTCCCTTTTCTTTCTCTTCTCTTTTCCTCATCTCCTTATCTCTTCCTTTCCACAGCTCTTACTTTTTTATTCCCCTTTTTAAATTTCTCTTTCCTTTTTTCATCCTTTTCCTTTTCTTTCCTGTGCCCTTCCTTCACCATTTCTTTCTTGTCTATTCCTCTCTGTCCTTTCTTCTTTCCCCTTCCCTTTGCTCCATTCCTTCTTCTCCTCTTCTCTGCTCTCCTCTCTTCCTCCTTTTTATTTCCTTCCTTCCTCTTATCCACTCCTCTCCTCTTTTGCCTTCCATTCTATTCTAAACCTTGATCCTAATTTGACAGGGGTCCATAACTCCCAGGGGTTTTCTCTGTATTCTCAGTAATTAGGACTGTGATTCCAGCATCTCAGTTGCAGTTCTTCAAGTATCACAATATGTATTTAATATCTGAGTTCCCGTGCACCGCTCAAATCCCTTCCACCCCTTAGTTTACCAGCTGCCTATGTATCTCACACGTGGGGAGGGAGCATTTTGCTACTACATTTAAAATACAACAGGCCTTTACTTGTCTTAAAATTAGCATCCTGGCTTCTTCATATTACTACTTGTGCCTGAAATTTATAGTACTTTCATTTGAAGTTTAGCCCCCTTTCTACCTGATCCTGTTTGGTTTAAAGAATTTTCTGTGATAAATATTTTTTTTTTGGTCTTTTGTTTTCTCACAATGTGATCAGGATAGACTTGGAGACTACTTTACACAGCAATTTTCTCATCAGGACATCAGAATATTGAAAACTTCGAACTTGCCAGTTGCTTCAGGAGTTATATATTTACAGTAAATTCTAGCTGGAGTATTTGGTATAGTACCAAAATCCTTAAAGCTTCCAGCAGGAACTGGACATCCTACTGGCTTTGAGCCATGAGTTGCTTGAAAATTAGTAGGGAGTGATTGATTCCCTGGTGGGTGGTGATTCTTCCATAGCTAATCCCAGGAGTGCTAGGTTGCCACTGGATGCACTTACTGTCTGTCTTGAATGCTCCTGGACAGATTATTACGTTTGTGGAGAAGTTGATATTTTAGCAGTTGCCAGACAGTAGTAGTGTGTTGCCTTGTATTAGTTTACATGTGAGTTGAAGGGGAAATGTTTCTTTTTTCAGGCAGCTTTTTCCACATGTACCAGTTTGAAGAAGGGGTTGGAAATAGTGTAAATCAAACACACTGATTCTAAAATATGCAAACATTTATTGTCTTCTTTGTGCAAGGAATTATGGGTGATAGTTCCTCATCTAAAATACTTCACTGTTTAGATGTGAAACTGACATATAAGCAACAGAAAAGAATGATGTGACAGATAAGTAGTTTGGAGAGACAAATCACTATGGGTTGAATTGGTTAAAGAAATCTTTATGTAGGAACAGGGATTTGGACCACAGCTTGATAGATGAGTAACAGTTAGAATATAGAGAATAGGTCATTCCTGGTGGAGGGAAGAATGTGGAGAAAGGTAGGAATTGGCATTAGCATTGAATTAATATTAATATGTAGACCACCTTGAGTAGAGCAAAAAATTCACACAGGGGTACATAGTGTGTCCCTTACTCTTTCTCCTTCACATAGCTAGAATTGTTAGCAAGTTCATATTAGATTAGAAGATGCTCTTCTGTGTCTTTTGACTGACATTCAATGGTACTTTTGTTTCCTCTGATGAGCAGACTATACGTTTATTAATGTAGCCTATGATTGTATTTGCGATTTCAACAGCCACATCATACTGTTGTCGGCTTATATTAAGCTTTTTATTAAGCTCATACTTTTTTGCCAACATGAATTGATGTGCAGCCAGCTTTTTCCTATTCTTAATTAATTTTCTCAAGCTAAATCTAAATTCAGAAGTTTAAATTTATCCCTGTTAAATTTCACCTTTCTGATTTTATTCTTGTGTTGTCAGCCCATGGAGGTAATTTTAAATCTATGGTAATTATGATTACTTTATTTTTGTGAAATCTGCATGTTTGATGATGCATCCTTTTTATGTCTTCTTCTAATGTCCACTAATGTGACAGGGTGGGGAAAAGTTTTATGGTTTTCCATTAAAGATTTCTCCCTAGGCTTCACTTTAGCCTTTAATTAACAGTCTTCAGATACAATTATTTGACCAGCTATTACTCTACCTGACATTGAGCTTATATTCCAAAAACTCTGCAAAGATATTATGTGGGAAGAATGGGAGACCTGTATCTTTCTGTAGTTAGGGCCTAGTTACCCAGGTTCTCAGATTAGAAACCTGAGTAGATCAGGTGTGACTATGCACTAGAGGACTGTTGTCTCTAACCTGTATAAATAACTCGTGACTCTACATTAAGCGATGACTGAACTAACTCTGGGAATCTTTCTACTGCCAGCTGGCTCCCTGTTCCAAGGGCTGCTCTCTTATCCCCTCCCAGTTCTTTAAGTCTTCCACATGCCTCCTTTTAAATTTTCCAAGCTATTGTATTAGAAACAATATCATAGTGACTAAAGGGCCTAGAAAATCAGGGTTTGAATCCCACCTCCAATGCTTTAATAGATCTGATACTTTAGACAAGTCATTTAAGTTCTTGAAGCATCAAGTTTTCACAGTTGTAAAATGCGGGCAGTGACTTCCTGTTTCTCTGTTGTAATGAGGATCAGGTAAGATACTGCTTTTAAAGCAGGCTGAACACTTTGAGTACGTTTGTCCTTTGTTGCCAAAGAAGACCATGCCATCAGAGAAATGATGACGTGACTTGCACTTGACTTTGTTTTGAGTGAGGAAGGGCTGTGCAGGTCACCAGCCTCACTTCTCCTCCAGAGCCATCTGAATCCAGGGACCATATATTCTGGAGATGACCCAGGATGAGGCAGTTGAGGTTAAGTGACTTGCCCAAGGACACATAGCTAGTGAGTGTCAAGTGTCTGAGGTGAGATTTGAACTCAGGTCCTCCTGACTCCTGAACTGGTGCTCTATCCATGGCACCACCTAGCTGCTGTGGTACATTAGATGCTATTTAATCCAATCTTGTATCCAATTCAAAAATTCCCTCATAATATCCCTGGCAAATGACAAGCAAACACCACTTAACAAGTAAAGTGGTGGGGATTTAGCATTTTATGAATAGTTTACTCTGCTACTGGACATTACTGATAGGTTTTTTTTTTCTGTGAATTGATTTGCTAATATAAACCATTTATAACAGATAGAAACTATATACAATATGATATAATGAACATTTCTGTATTAGGCCTAATATGCCTTTCTCTCTTCCTCTCCATGACAGCCCTTCCTTCAGACTAGATGAAGATGGCTGTCCTATCCAGCCTAAAGGTCTTTTCTTCTCAAGTTCTTCATTCTTCAGTTTGTTTGTGCATAATTCCCCTAGCCTTAACTGCACATTTCTCTCACTCCATTTGCTCAGTGCCATTGTTTTAACTAGTGTAAATTCGACTCATCTTTACTTTACAAGGAATAATGAAAAACTGTTTAGTGTGTTGCCTAAACCAAAGTGTACTATGTCTGTGACAACCCCTTAATGTGACAATTTTATGATCTTGTCTCAAAAGGATTCGAATGTTTAACATGACTTTTTCTTAGCCTGTTAACATGTTTCTTAGCTTTTCTTAGCTTCTTGCTGGATTTTAGTGATTTCTTCTTTATTTTCTGGGTGCTTATTTATTCGTTCAGTAATCATTGAGTTCCTGGTAGGTTTGAGGTATTGTGCTAGGCAACATATAATAATTCAGTCTGGAATTTTCCTCAAGATTGCTTCCATTCATATATCATCTGTTAAACAACTATTCCCTTATGGTGGGAAAAATGCAAGGTGCTTTGGGAGACACAAAAACTATTTCCTGCCTTTGTAGAATGGTTTGGGACAAAGGCAGAGACGGATACAGAGACCTATTGTGTCTAGAGCCCAGAAAAGATTGAGCGTGAGAGACCAAGTGCTTGAAGATCTGAGGAAGTCACAGCTCTCTTGACAGCTCCTAACTTAGCGTTTGTACGTTCTTCGAGTTCTAAGTCACATTTGACTTTAGCCATCTCTTCTCTTGTTTCCTTCAACTATTATTTCTGTCATTTATTTTTGTTAATTTTCAGGTGTATATATTGTCTCTCCAACTAAATTGCAATGTCTTTGAGGGCATTGTCTTTTACTCCTTCCTGTTCCTTCATGTTCCGCAAAACAACAGCGTGGCCTTTTGTACATACTGGGCACTCAGTAAATGTCTTTTTGCTGAATTTGAAAGAGGGAACACGTCTAGGACATGAGTGCGGCGCGCCTTAACTTTGTAATAAAGACTAAAAGAAGAACCTTACAAATGGACTCCCTTTCCAATGAAGGGAAAGGAAAAGCCCACACCAGGAAATTAAATGGAGACTGTTTTGGTAAAGTAACATTTCAATTCCCCAATTCAAATGTGCTTTACTCATTTTGCATTACCAGTTAGGTGATTAAATTCAATTCCTCTGGTGCCTGGAATGTGAGTGAATAGAGTTGCCATGGGAACGGCAACTTTCTGTATACAGTGACTTTTGCAAGTTGTGCTTAAAAAGCAAAAACCATTCATCAGACTTGCCAATGGAGAGCTGTTGCTGGGCGGAAAATCTCTGCTACTCCCAGATTCCCTGTTCTAGAGACAGAACAGGTGGGCTCACCTTTCTAACGTGTACAGGTGTATGACTTTCAAAAGCATACGGTATTTTGGTGTACTCAGTAGTTGTGTGTATAATTATTCAATTCCACTACTCCAAGCTGTTGGTATTGAGTTTTAATTGCACACCTATTTCGTGACCGCTCCTGAATGTGGAGCAGTGAATTGAATTACGGCAGGTTCAGCAGAGTGCACTTAGATCTGTTCATTGTAGAATGATGGGGGGGAGAAGGTTAGAAAGATATTGTTCACTAAGTGTTGTGGAGCTTAATTATTCCCTGTGAGTGACTCTCCCCCTTGAATGACTCGTTCATCATGTAGTTTCATTGGCTGCCATTCTCTTTCTGGAGGTTTGGGTCTGTTGATGTGAACAATTTAGTCACCTGTCTTACAATGAACAGATTGTAATGGGTTGATTCATTAAGCTCCTGTGCCTTAATAATCCTCCCTGACCAGGCTCTGGTCTCTAAATCTGAGCTTCTTGTCCGTGTGACTGCCACCCACATGCTTAGCTGGCAGCAGTGTTTTTGATCTTTGTGATTCACACCACAATATCAACTGCTGTGTCTCTTCCCCTCCCCTCCACACCCCGCTCCATGTTTGCTTTTGAGGGTTTGAAATATTCCCCAGTCAATCACAAGTATTGTGTTGAGAAGAGTGTTTCAGGAAAAGCATTACCTCAAAGGGCACAAGGAAGCAAGCTGAATAACTCAGAAATGTCTTTCTGGTTTTTGTATCACTTGTCATGTTTACAGGCATGTCATTTGACAGATTTGGTCGACCCTCTTCCTGCATTACAGCCTTGAAGAGATGTGACCAAGGTTGCTAATAGGCTTCTCACCTTCACATCTGTGGTTGACAAAGGTGATTTTTGTTTTCATGTAT
>CM053772.1:84333810-84379668 GCA_028658325.1 Potorous gilbertii | reverse complement strand
TACAATCAGGATAACACAAGATCTAGCAGCTTCTACATTAAGGGATAGAAGGGAGTGGAATATGATATTCCAGAAGTCAAAGGTACTAGGATTAAAACCAAGAATTACCTACCCAGCAAAAGTGAGTATAATACTTCAGGGGAAAAAAATGGTCTTTCAATGAAATAGAGGATTTTCAAGCATTCTTGATGAAAAGACCAGAGCTGAAAAGAAAATCTGACTTTCAAACACAAGAATGAAGAGAAGCATGAAAAGGTAAATAACAAAAAGAAGTCATAAGGGACTTACTAAAGTTGAACTGTTTACATTCCTACATGGAAAGACAATAGTTGTAACTCTTGAAACTTTGTGAATTGAATAGGATGGGATCATATCTTAAAATAATGAAATTAAATAGTGAGAGAGAAATATATTGGGAGGAGAAAGGGAGAAATGGAATGGAGTAAATTATCTCTCATAAAAGAGGCAAGTAAAAGACTTTTCCGTGGAGGGAGAAAGGGAGGAGGCAAGAGAAAAAACATGAAGCTTATTTTCATCACATTCAACTAAAGGAAGGCATAAAATGCACACTCATTTTGGTATGAAAACCTATCTTACAATACAGGATAGTAGGGGAGAAGGGGATAAGCAGGGTGGGGAGGTAGAATCAAAAGAGAGAATAGAAGCAATGTGGGGCAGGATAGGATGGAAGGAAATATAGTTAAGTTTTACACAACACGACTCTTGTGGAAGTCATTTGCAAAACTACACAGATATGGCCTATATTGTATTGCTTGCCTTCCCAAAGGGAATGGGTGGGAAAGGAGGGATGAAGAAAAGCTGGAACTCAAAGTTTAGGAACAACTGTTGAGTATTGTTCTTGCAACTAGGTAATAAGAAATACAGGTAACGGGGCATGGAAAGTTATCTTGCCCTACAAGACAAAAGAGAAGGTGGGGATAAGGGAAGGGAGGAATGTTAGAAGAGAGGGCAGATTGGTAATAGGGGCAATTAGAATGCTCAGTGACTTGGGGTAGGGGAGGGGAGAAATGGGGAGAAAATTTGGAACCCAAAATTTTGTGGAAATGAATGTTGAAAAGTTAAATAAATACATTTAAAAAAAGAATGTAAACATACATTCAATAATTTCAAAATCAATTAGAACTGACTGAAAATAATAAAGGGGAAGGAGGAGGAAGGAGTGATGAAGTCAAAGGATTTGCATTAATTCACTTATCAGAATTGAACCTAGCTGCAATTCTAGGCTAAATTCTAGGAATACTTCTAGGTTTGGTTTTGTTTGCCTTGAGTCAGCTACCTCCGTTCTTACTTTTTTTCTCTGCTAAATATTTATAGAAAATTGCGATTGACTCTGGATTTAGAGTTTTATTTTGAGCTTTGGAAATTATCCTGACTTGGAAAGTGGTCAGCCCAAAAGTTTAAGAACAAACTTCTTCAATATATGAGTGGCTTTCTCTCATATCTACACTACATAACAATAAAAGTTGACATTTGTATGTGATAAAGAAGAGCTATACCAGTTAATATCTATACCATCCCCTCAAGTTGGGGATGAGGAGGGAATCAAGCTCATTAAATTATTCTTTTCATTCCTATTATAAAGAAAACTATTTTGTTTTAAAGATACACTATAATTTTCTCAGTTATTGGAGTCAGTGCAGGGTCTGTCTATGAAGGCAATGGAAGAGAGTTAAACAAGGATGTGGAGTTAGATATAATTAGTAATATATGGGACAATCGCATGTTCTGTTAGAAAGAATTCTGAATTATTTTTTAAAATGTGATTTGTTTTATTTTTAATTTATTAAATAAAATAAGCATTTCTGTAATATAGTAGAATAAAAGATTGCACATGAAAATGCAAAAAGCATATATATATATATATATATATATATATATATATTCATATGCTATGACTCAGAGATTCCACTGATTTTATATAGATATATATATATACACATATGCACACTACATGTACGTATATGTTTATATCTATACACACACATAATACATACACATACTATAAGAAAGTCAACAATAAAATGGTGCTAGATGTCAGGTTACGACAAGAGTGACATGTTACAGAGGAGCCCAGCTCTCATATGGGTGAGAGCTCTCTCACATGCACTCCAGCAATAACCTCAAGAAGGCACCAGATTCAATAAAGATCAAGAAACTGCAAGAGAAAAATCAGTAAGCTACTTCCCCCAATGTAAGACTATTCAAAAAACTGGCCTGTCACAAGTGCTGGGAGCACCTGAAGTGTGGTCCTGCCAGGAAAGCCAAGTGTGACTAGGAAGGGTCTGGGGAATGCAAGCCCATGGCAGTGCCCTGACTTAATAGGATATGGTGATGGGGGGCAGGAGGGAGGTGGGGAGTGAAATCTGGCTGAAATGGCTTGACTAGGGAGACCTAAGGGAGATGGAAGCTGAAAGCAGGACCCAGTCCAAGGAGAACCAACGACTCTCTTATGCCTGCAGGACTATGACAAGGGACCCACAGATATATGAGCAGACATAAGAGCACAGAAATATGGAAAGAACTTGCAAAAGCACAATCAGAACCAAAGTGGGTGTGACTACACCACTAAAGAGTGAGACCAGGGATTGAGCTTGGATATGGCACAAAGTTGAAAGCCAAGAATTATGGCTAGAGTTAAGAATGAAAAGAAGACACTGAACACCAAGATGAAATATTTTTGATTTAAGAGACTACAAAAAGTAGTAGACAGAAATGAAGAAAGAGGAGAAAGTAACTCTTCAAGTACGAATAAAAAGAAAAATAGCTTGGTCACAAGGAATGAAAGAGTCCCTAGAAATAATAATGCCAGAGATCTAAAAAATGAAGTGAGTGAAATGATAGCTCTAGAAGAAAATACTGAAAAGAGAACAAATAAGTTTTCTTCAAAAAAAGTAGAAAAACTAAGCAAACCAATGATTTCATGAGACAAGAAATATTAGACCAAAAAAAGGGGGGAGGGGATGTAAGGTACCAACTGTACAAAGCCACTAATTTTCAAAAGATATCAAAGAAAGATGAGCTTAGAAATGCTTTCCTCTCTAAAAACTATGACCAAAAAAAAAAAAAAGGAAAAACAGTCCATTCATTATATTTTCTTGTTCCTACTATTGTTATTCAATTGTTTGCAACTCTTCAGGACCCCATCTTGGGTTTGCTGACAAAATGGACTGCAATTTCCTTTACAGATGAGAAAACTTAGGCAAACAGGATTAAGTGACTTGCCTAGGGTCAGACAGCTAGGAAGTGTCTGAGGTCAGATTTGAACTCAGGAAGATGAGTCTTCCTGACTCTAGGCCCAGCACTCTATCCAGCGCACCATCTAGCTGCCATCATATTTTCAGGAATTATAACTGAAAGCTGCCCAGATTTACTAGAATACAAAGGAAAAAGTGAAAGTAGAATAAATTTGTTGGTGATCTTCTGAAAGAAACCCCAAAGTAAAAATCCCCAGGAGTCATAGAACAGGTCAAAGATAAAAATGTGACAGACAACAAGAAAGAAACATGGTCAGGATTACCCAATAATTGATAACAACAACTTTAAAGGAGAGAAAACTTTGGAATATAATATTCCAAAAGACAAAGACTTACAGCAAAGAAAAACTGACCCTGCAAGATGAAATATAATTCAAGACTTACAGCAAAGAAAAACTGACCTTTAATGAAAGAATTCCAAGCATTCTTGCTAAAACAGATTTCCTGTTTAAGCTCTTATCTACATGCAAACATGGAATCATGGAAAAACCAAGAAATCCAGCTGCTTCTGCAATAGCTAATGGACAGTAAATGCTGCTCAATGAAAATAAATACCAAGTAATGAATCTTGGAGGTGAAGCAGAGAGGCTGAAACTTCTACATAGAAAATATATTTTGGCTATATCAACCAAGATGTGAAAGAGGGTGACTGGTAAATTACTCCTAGACCTTCCTCCAATTCCAGAAATTAGCCAACAGCATGTTGACTTTAT
This sequence comes from Potorous gilbertii, assembly GCA_028658325.1. Lineage (NCBI taxonomy): Eukaryota > Metazoa > Chordata > Mammalia > Diprotodontia > Potoroidae > Potorous > Potorous gilbertii. Next base: position 84,375,680 of record CM053772.1, on the reverse strand, counting down.
TAATAGAGAAGCAGAATACTCAACAAAGAGGGAACTAAGATTAGAAGACTGTGCCTCCTCAAAGAGCCATCAGAAAGTACTGAGGCAGCATGGTAAGACAGTGGACTGTGATAGCTGAAGAAAGGCAAACATGGTTTAGGTAGGTATAGATCCAAGATTGCGAAGGTAGAGAGAAGCAGCCAACTCCTTTATCTTTAAAAAAGAAAGGCAGTATGAGGCAGTAGGAAGAGCAGTTGATCTGGAGTCAGAGGACCAGGGTTCAAACCCTGGCCCTGCCACCTATTACCCATAATGACCTTGGGCAAGTCAATTTACATTTTGGGGTTTCTATTCCATCATCTATAAACTGAAGTTGGACTCAATGCTCTTTTAAGATTCTTTCTGCTTCTAAGTACATGCATAACCAAAGAGGAACTAAGATAAGAAGAGATTGACTCCAACAAGATTCTTCTGAAAGTACGGAATGCTAACGAGTGGATTCAGGTAGGTAAAGGAGGCCAGGATCCTTTAGGATAGACACTTGAGGGTGTACAAGAACAACTATTGTTCTTTTACCTTTAAAATGAAAATCAATAGAGTAAAAGGTAACATTGTGGGACTTGAAAGCATGACAACTCCAGATATGAATCTTAATTCTGACGCTTATGAGCTGTGTTAAATGAGTTACTATGGGTAACTCACTGAATTTCTCTGAGTCCAAGTTTCCTCAAATATAAAATGGAGGTAATATTGTAGTAACTACTTCACGGAATTGTTGTGAGGATAAAAAGAAAAAACATACGCAGGGCACTTTGTACAGCCTAGAGAACTACATAAGTGTAAAAGCTATGGCGATTATTACCAACACCCCATCTAACACGGAGGCGGCTTTGCACACCAGCAACATACTCCTACCCCACCTCTGCCTCTCAGAATCAATCACTCGTTCTGTGTAAAATTCTGTTCAACGCACACTTTCTACATCAAGTCTTTCTTAGGATCCTCTGCTCCACCCAATTTTTCTTGTATTGTTCTTTGAATTTATTTGTATTTCTTTTATACAGATTTTGGTCCTATTCTCTTCTCCCTTGACACTATTTTACTTGGTGATCTCATCAACTCCCATGGTTCAATTATTATTTCTAATTCTGATGATTCTCAGATCTACTTATCCAATTCTAACATGGGGCAGCCAGGTAGCACAGTGCTAGGCCTATGTTCTATTAAGCAAAGGTGAGCAGGCACTATATTCTAGGTATAGAAGATAGCCAGGGCAAAGGCACAGAGATGGGAAATGAAGTACTGTGTGTGAGCAACAGAGAGAAGAGCAGCCCGACTGAACTGCAGGGTATGGCAGTGGCAATGAGTCTGGAAAGTTAGGTCAGGAAAAGGTTGTGAAGGGCTTTAAAAGCTAAACAGAGGAAAGAACAGAGCTACTTGAGCAAAGGAGAGAGAGTCAGAATTATAATTAAGGAAAATCACCTTAGTAGCACTATTTGGGATTGACTTGAGTGGGAAACATGAGACAAGAAGGCCTCTTAACGCAGAGGGAGCTGAGGACAGAAGCTTGGGAAATACACAAAACAGGGGTTATGATGTTAACAATTATTCTTCAAAAGAAACTGAGAATGAATGATCAGCCAGGTTGAAGGAGAGCCAGGAGAAAGTGGTTTCATGAAAACTCAGACAAGAGAGAGTATTCAGGAGAAAAGGGCAGCAAAGAGTGTCAAATGTAGCAATTAAGTCAAGAAGTATGGGGACTAAGAAAAGATCATTGGGTACAAGAGATCACTGGTAACAATGGAGAGGGCAGTTTTGGTCAATCATTCAACAAACATTCATTAAGCACTTACTTTGTGCCAAGTACTGTGCCAAATGCTGGGGATCCAAAGAAAAGGCAAAAATGTGGTCCCTGCCTTTAGAGAGCTCAAACATTTCCAACAGTGGAGATGATCTGGTTCCATTCGTCACTCTCCAGACTTTTCTACCTCCTTGCCAGCAGCATTTGCACCCTGGAGATGCTTCTGCTATGTGGCCCTATTCTAATCAGTGCATGCTCCATACTGTGCCCAGGCCAGGTTCACTTCACTCCTGACTCCACTTCTCACTCACTCTCTACCTTACCATTTCCTCCTTCCCTCCTCTCCTCTCCCATCTTCATTTTGTGTGCTCTATTCCCCCATTAGAATCTAAACTTCTTGAATGTTAGAACTCTCTTTTTGCATTTGAGATGCCAGTACTTGGCAAGATGCCTGGCAGTACATACTAAACGCTCATTTCTTTCTCTCTCTGTCTCTGTCTCTTTCCCTCTCAAATCTTGAAGGGAAGTCCTTCTGAGAAACAAAGGGATAGAAATTAAGAAAGACCTTGTCTAGAAGGTGGAATTTGAGATGAATCTTGAAAAAACCCTGGGAAGCAGAAGATGAAAGAAAAGAGGGAGAGCATTTCAGGTATGGGGGAGAATCAACAGAAAGTCATAGAGTTGAGAGATAGAGTATTCTCTGTAAGAAAGAGCAAGAAGGTCAGAATTGCTACCCTGCTTTGAATAGGAGGAAAGGGCAAGAAGATGTGGAAGGTAGGATAGAGCCAAGTCATGAAGAGTTATAAATGCTAAAGAGGATTTTCTATTTGATCTTTGAGGAAACAGGTAGCCACCCCATTTTACTGAGCAAGAAGATGACATGATCGTGAGACTTTTTTTAGTTTCACTTAAGTGATGACATTAAAAGCCAGATTACATATTATTTTAATTCTTCTATGCAACATGACTAAGGTGAAAATGTATTTAATAAGAATGTATGTGTAGAACCTATATAAGATTGCACATCATCTAGGGGAGGAAGTGGGGAGGGGGAAGGAAGGAAAAAAAATCTAAGATACATGGAAGTGATTGTAGAAAACTGAAAACAAATAAAGTAACTTTTAAATTATAGAAATAGAAAGTTAAGAAGCAGATGAGAGGAGAGAAAGTAGAGGGATCAAGGGGATTTTCCAGGAGTTTGGCTGTGAAAAAGAAGAGAGATACAGAATAAAAGGTAATGCTGTCCAGTGAAGTTTAATTTTAAGGACGGGGTGACTTGGCCCTGTTTGTTGCTGTCGGGAAGGAACCAGTAGATAGTGAAAAGAGAGAAGGGGTGATTGCCAGGGCACCTATTTTACCCTTGGATAGCTTGAATTCTTAGGAAGTATTTCCTTATGTTGTTTCATGGAGTAAAAAAATATAACTGATGTGGAGAATTTATGGGAAGACAAAGAACTGTAGAGTATGGGCAGGCGTGGATGTGTTGCAGCACACATCTTCGAGGGAACTTCCAGTCCATGAGATAGCAGACAGCGAAGTGTGCATCTTTAGCTAAAATCTACTTTTTTGTAATCAGTCCTGCTTTTGACCATTGGGATCAGGGAGAGGTCTAATCCCTTTTTCACAGGTTTCAAATCTTTGAAGGAAGTTAATGCATATAAATAATTTGGAAACTATCAAACAGCTACACAGATGTGAACTATTCTGTTTATTGGCCAAAAATATTTAGGCCAAGTAACTGTTTCCCAGGTAGTAAAATGAGAATCTAATATATGTCTTCAGTAAACAATAAAAGCAAAAATGATGAGACCTACACTTAGAAGATTACTTGGGCACTCACTGAGTGGGGAATAGACTAACATGGCAAGAGACAAAGGTTAGAGACCAACCGGAAGGCTAGTATGACAGTCCAGGTTTGAAATGGTTATAGCCTGCTGGAGGATTATGGCTGTAGGAACAGAGAGAAGGGGATATGTACAAAGGATGCTGTGAAGGGAAAAACAAGGCTTAGAAAGAGATTGGATATGTAGAATAAATGCCAGGAAGGAGCTGACAATAACACAAATGTGAGAGTTCTCCTTTGGACACTGTGAGTTTGAGATGCCTATAGGTTATATAGTTCAAGACAGATAACAGGCTATCAGATATAAGGTTAAGGTGGGATAAATCTATCTGGGAATCATCTCATAAAGATGACAACTAAACCCATGGAAGTTGATGAGGTCACCAAGTGTGATAGTATAGAAAGAGAACCGAAGAGGGTTCAGGATACAGCTGTGGGGACATCCTCATGTTTTGTTGGTAGACATGACCAACAAGAGAGACTGAGAGGGAAAAGTCATAAAGGTAAGAAGAGAAGAGACAATTCAAGAAAACAGAATGGACAATGTCAAAGGAAGGAAACAAGCATTTATTAGACAGACACTATACTTAGCACTTTAACATTTTTATTTCACTTGATCCTCACAACAGTCCTGGGAGGTTGGTTGGTTGGGAACACTAAGACAAACAGCTGAAGTGACTTGCCCAAAGTCACACCACTAGTAAATATCTGAAACCAGATTTGAACTATGGTCTTCCTGACTCCAAGTCCACTGCTCTATCCAGTGCACCCAGGAGAGGTCACCAAGAAGAGGCTATTTGGCAATTAAGAATCACTGGGAACTCTGAATGATGAAGTTGGCAGACAAACTAAAGGGAGTTTAGAAGAGAGTGAGAAATAGAAGCACTGAATGTAGATGGCCTTCTGAGGAAGTTTATTCACAAAAGGAAAGACAAAAACAGTACAACTATTCAAGATGTGGAATGGGAAGGTTATGACCAGGGGATAGTTTGTTCATCGTTAAGGAAGGTTCGTTAAGGAAGGTACAGGTTTTCAAGGTCCATAGGGCTTTGGCCTCAGGGTAGAGTCCTTTCACCACCTTAAGCAGTTCAGGCAAGCGAACAAGTACTTGGAGACAAAGGAATGCTTTAAATCTCCTTTCCCTTTAAAGGAGGAGACCCAGCTAGACTTCATAGAAGGGCATGTCTCCTTTTCCTTAGAATGGAGCTTGGTAGTTAAGGACTGTAATGTACAAGGAAAGGTGGAATGATAAGAGGTAATAATCAGAGAAGGGAAAGGAAGAGAATTAAGCAGGTTTTAACTGAATTTCTGAAATAGAAGAGCAAAACCAAGGCAAATGATTTTCTTAAGCTTAGGGGTGAGGAAGGTCAAAATGAAGATGGGAGGGAGGAACAATTTTTCTAGAATGAATGGCAAAGTCCAAGAACAACTCATCTGTGTTGCCACACTCCCCCTAATCCTCATAGGGATTTTCTGGTACTCACCTGAGGGCATTCAACTCGTCACTGGACACAAAGAAGCTCTGATCAACTGTACCAGTCTGAGACTTCAGGATTTTCAGCTCTATATCTAGCTAAAAGAGAAAATATCAAAGAAGGAAGTTAAGATTCTGGTAATTACTTTCAGCCCACACTCAAGCAAGGAAGAGACAAGTTCAAAAAGCACTCCGGATCAATGTCCCAAATGTCCCTCTATGTCCCAAACCCTGTTCTGTGGGATCCTGGAGAATACATTTAACTCACCTTTCAAGGGGGGTCGGGAGGGTGGGTGGATGGGGCCCACAGGAAATCACATTGCTATATACAGGGAAACAAAGATTCTAAAAACCAGATCTCAAATCTGATCTCACAAATTTGAATTCCTCTCCTTCCACTTCCCCATCTTTAAAATGCCAGTGATAAAATTAATTCATTTTTTGTATAGCTACAAAAGCTCACACTTTTCACATCACATAGATAACGTTTGGAAGACACAGGGAATAGCCACTTTCACATGCCTCCAACTAGGATTTGAAGAAAAACTACTTCCATCTATTCACATTTTGAGTTAAGCTGGGTCATCATAGGACTGTCATAAAAATATGAGCCACTAATGTTTGTTATTCTTGTTCTCATGATAATCAATGGAGGTCAGATTCAGAGAGGCCAAAAACAAGTCACTATTCTACTACAGTTCTTTTGTTTTTTAAATTTGGTGTACTATTTGCACAGGTTGGAGGAGGGGTTAGCTTTTTGTAATTGAACAGAAGTAGTAAAGTGAGCTTAGCTCCTGTAGACTGACTGACAACATCGCTGAGATAAATTAACAGCAGAAAGTATGACAGGGATGATTTGTACTTCATCCTATTCGCATGCAGGCTTGATTTATTATACAAGATCTCTCTATTTTGAGAGCTTTTCATTACAAGAAGTTTGGAGCTTATGAGTATTCAGCACAGCAACATCTAGCAAAACTGTTCTTGAATTTTTATGGGTAACTGTGAGGAAACAGGTTTGTCTGGGATGATGCTCTAGTTCTAGTACAAATTGTTGAATTCTGAAAGGCATTTTGAGGTTTGTATTCATAATATGGAGATATTTTATCTTAGTTTATAAAGAGTAGAGAGCTTCAGGTGTATAATTCTTGCTACTGGATATTATATTTCTAGGTAGTAGGTAGTATGTTTTTTGTAATCCATACTGCTATGAGTATTTATTTAACAAAAGCTGTTAGGAAAGATGGACAGTAGTTTGGCAGAAATTAGACTGAGACTAACACCTCACATCATACATCAAGGTAAGTTTCAAGTGGATACTTTACCTAGATATAAAGAGTCATATTAAAAATAGATTAGAAGAGCAAGGAAGAAATTAGGTTTCAGATCTATAGACAGGAAAAGCATTCATAACTAAATAAGTAATAGAGAGGATTGCACAAAATATAATGAATGATTCTCATTAAATAAAATTTAAAAATTTTTTGTACAAACTGATCAAATGTTTCACTGATAAGAGTCTCACATACCAGATATATAAAGAAATTATTCAAGTTTATAAAACTAAGAGCCATTCCTCAATAGACAAATGATTAAAAGGTAGGAGTAGACATTTTACTAAGGAAGAAACGCAAGTTCTCAAAAACCATGTCAAAAAAAAATGACATGAATCATTAATAGAGAAATACAAATTTAAACAACTTTGAGATTCCATTTGATACCCATCAGACTGATACAAGTGCCAAAAAAAGGAAAGTGACAAATCCTGGTGGGGTTACAAGAAAACAGGCATTTTAGTGCAATGTTGATGGAGCTCTGAACTGGTCTAGCAATTCTGGAAAGCAATTTAAAACTATGGCCCCAAAGTTCCTGAACTGTGCACACCCTTTGACCCAGTTAATGCCACTGCCAGACCTGCATCGCAAACAGATCAAAGAGGGAGGAAAAGGATTTATATTACCAACACTATTTACAGCAGCTCTTTTTTTGGAGTAGTCAAAAATTGGAAAATAAGGGGTTGTCCTATTGGAGAATGGCTAAATTAATTATGCTACACACAAACACACACACACCATATCTATCTATACATACATACGCACATAAGTATATGTCTATATGTATATGTATATGTGTATGTATATGTGTGTAAGAGAATAATAATGTGCCATAAGAACTGATAAAAATAGATGATTTCAGAGGGCAATGAGAAGATTTCTACAGAATAAAAGGAGAACTAGAAGAACTTATCCAATGACAACATTATAAAGAAAAACATCTCAGAAAGACTTTAGAACTCTAATCAATGTGATAACAAACTAGGAATCCAGTAGTCTAAATCTGAAAAATAGTACATACTCAAATCCTTCCAGAAAGGAGATTAACTTAAAAAGCAGAAAGACATATATCTGAGCATGACCAATGTGAGAACTTATTTTGTTGGATTATATATGTTTACAATAAGGATTTTATTTTTCATTTTGTTGCTGTTATTTACGGGACTAGGAGACAGTAGTAGAAACAGGTTGCAAATGTATCTAAAATAAATCTATTTCGAAATAAGAAAAAAAAGGGAAGAGTTAGACTGGGCAGGCGAGGGGGGAACCTTGTGGAGATACATTGCATAGTTTCGACACTTTCTCTAAAAACCTGAATTCCATAACAGAGCCAGTCTCCTGAGGGAAGCACTGCCTGTAATTCTAGTGGAATGACAGTCCACTCTCTTTTTGTAAAGATATCTGCATGACACCCACCTGTCTGAGGTTTTTTGTTGACATTTTGTTTGTCTTTACGTGGACAATACCCGTGTTGGGCCTTTTGGTTTCATCGTTGGATCTTAGCTGTTTCACATGCTCACTCCAGAGGTCAAGAAATGTTGGTGATTATAACTGTGATTATCATGTTCAACATTATCTCCATTTCATCACTTTTGACAGGGCTCAATGACTGGTCCAAAATCAGGTAACTATGTGGCTACTGATGCTCATATTCACCACCCTACACATAATCCCTTGGAATGTGTGAGCTTTACTATTCCTCTGTCCTCCCTTATTTCCCCCTATAGTTTTAACAAGCTTCTGTCTCCTATTTTTGGTTATTCAAGGAACAACAGATGGGATAAGACTCATATTGGAGAGGAATATGGCAAGGTGCTCTGCTAGTAATTTATGTGCCACTATGATACATCTGAGAAGCTACAGTTTCAGTCAACTCACTTAATGTAACTGTTCTGTCATTCAATACATTAATGGTCTTTGTCTATTTATGTTCCTGTGCCTGGCATACATAGGCATTTTAATGTTTACTAACTGAATGGTGTATAGAACACAACCTTACTGTTGCAGAGACCATAGCAAAAATATTCATAATTATAGCTCATATTTCCATAACACTTAGTAGTTAATAAATTTTTTTTTCATTACAGTGACATTGAGTTGGGAATGTGAATTGCAGTATCCCCAATATATAAATAAACTAAAGCTTAAAGCCCAAGTGAAAACCCAAATTTTCTGGCTCCACGTTTAGTGCTCTTTGCACTAAACCATGTTAACTCAATTAAATGAATCATTTATCAACTGCTTACTACATGCAAAGGGCTGTGGTAAGTGCTGAGACTAGGATAAGCATGCCCATGATGTCAATCTTTATGTTCACTGAACACACAGAAAATTATGCTTTGGTATTTGTAATGTTTTGAGCATGTGGAGAGAGATTCCTCTTGTAGATAATTCAGAATATGTCAAAGGAAGAGTCTTGGTTCATATTTCTGCATTTCACCTTTCCCAGGTCTATCTGTATTCTGAAGAACATTGCTGCATCTCATTCAGGAAGCAGAAATTCTGAATGAAAATGTTTGCATCATAGCATCTTTTAAATATTTAAATTTTTATTTTGTCAAACCTGTCTTGAGAGTAGATATAAAAATTAGACAAACTTTTTATCGAACTAATCAGGGGTTGCAACTTAGGTGTTTAAGATGGGAAAACCAGTCTTATAGAAAATGTTCACCTTGTCTAACAAAACACTCTCCAGACCCTAGTGTTATGCCAAGAACTCAGGACGCTCTCTGAAACAGACAATTCTCTTCAATGACATTCTCTTCACTTCCTTCCTTCTTCACAGCTATCTCAATTGTAGATGGACCCTTTATGAACATCTTATAATTATTTAGATAGAAGCTTATTAGGAGGAGTAATAATAGCTTTGTTGCCTAGGAAATCAGGCCTGCATAAGCAGAACTTTCCAAAAAGCTTCATACTCTACTGCTGAGGTAGTTTGCAAGAAATTATTTGATAGGCAAGAAATAATTTTGTAATTTGTTTCTTCCAACTTTCCCAGTAAGAGAAGCTACTAATGGTAAAAAAAAAGAGAACCTGACTCACAAGCAGACTTTCAGAGAGAAAGAGAGGAGAAGGAAGGCTGCTGCAGGCGTTCAGCGCTATCAGCCTCTTCTCCCTCAGTGCTTTATTCGTTTGTAGCAACCGCGACTAGTAATTACATCTCTTAATTTAGGAGAGCGAGAGAGAGAAAGGAATATAAATTCATGTATTAACTTTAGAGATTGGAAATGGAGAGAGAGAACCTACTCTCCAGGAGATTATATTTGGAAATGAAATAGAGCGACATTTGGTATAAACTTGAAAAATTGCTCTCTTTAGCAGCAGCAGGAGCCAAAAGACCACAGAGCCAACTGTATCTAAGAAGAGGCTTAATGTGAGAGGTTATGTGTAAGGCGTGTGTATACATTTAAATTAATATTATACTGTAGCCGCATGTGATCATAATATAGATACATACTACCCACTTCCAAAATAAATAACAATTTCCTTCTGGATCCTGTTTATTTGAGACTGTTTTTAACCAGTTAAAGGATCTAGACATAGTACTAACCAACCATTCAGTGTGAATGGAGCACGGGATTCTAGACAGATGTGATCCAATTCATTTTTTCATTTTTAAATTCTCATCAATGTATAATGATAAATATTTTAAACACACACACACACATTGGATCATATCAACCAAGAATCCTGGGCTCTGTGTCTACTAAGTATAGAGCTTTCAACAGGCTGAAAGCTTAAATATTCTTCTAACAAATGAAGGAAAATTTGATTTCATCTTCTATATAGGTAAAAGTGTAGTACGTTAGTAAATTTCAGAGTTCCTTTTAACAAGTGTTAAGATAATACCAATAAGGATTTGTTTCCTTTGGGTAAAAGGAGGAATAAAATTAATTTTGTACTGTTCGTCTGAGAGTAAAGGAATTTTGGTCTCCAGCAGCAGGTTGAGGGAAATAGATGTAGACTAATGAAGGGAAAGGTAGGTGTGAGACACCCAGATCTGAGTAAGAGAAGGACTGTGGAACCTGGTAGACTCAGCTCTCATATATTCCTTCTGCAATCAATCAAAAATATTTTTGAGTGTCTTTGCCCTGCACTTAAAATGGCATATCTCCCTTCTCTCATAGACCTCACAGTCTATTGGTAGTGGATGGGGTGCATCTGAGGGTGGCAGTGGCCAGAAAAGCATGCATATGACAACAGTAAAACAGTTCTGAACTGTACATCTAGTCAGTAGAAACTGTCACTAGCAACGAAAAGGCTGGCCTATTTCCAACACTTTAAGCTTTGGGTGTTTCCCCCAGTCAATCAATTAACGATTATTGTGGACCTCCAATTGTACTACAACAGGTGCACTACAAGGGGTACTGTTAGGCTATCCCCATGACAGTATTAGTTTTTTTTTTTCTCTTGAAAAACATTTAACAGGATTTCTAATGCTGACATGATAGAATAACAGGGCTCCTTTAGAAGACTGTAACTTGTTAGTGAGAAGAGAAAGGAAGGAAAACGAAACCTGTTGGGAATTCTCCCTTGCAATGATGGCCAGTAGCCACTGTAACCAATACGCCTGATGTCTGGAGTGTTGAGGGGAAGTGCTGTGTATTTTGTGTTTAAAGCTGGTCATGAAGATCATGTAAGGGTTCTTCTCTCCATTCTTTCCTTCAAGCAGGCTGCCTCTTTTCAAGTCCAAGTTTTCCAACAATTTAAATATATCTATATTTAAAGAGCTCTCTGAATTGCTTTGAGACTGGTAGGCTAATACAACCTCTAGGTCCACCTTTTCATTCAGACTCGACAGAGCTCACTACTTATTTATCTTGGCTTTTTACAAACTACTTCTATCCCTGACAGCGTTCTCCCTGCCTCAGTCCATAGTAAAGCCATTCATTGATATCTTAAAATGGATTTGCCACTTGCATTTCCCCCTTTCTATAACCTCATTAAGGGAACAGTAGTAGGGGCACTCTCTCACTATTATGTATTCATACATTTGCATCTGTAACACTGCTCTTAGCATAGGGAAGGATTCAATTTCCTACAGCTACTAAGCAAGTCCTGAATATATGTTTGTACCTGTTGTATACAAAGAAGACAATAACTCTAGTTGGTTATTTCTGGCGTCAACAGTGAACGTTGGTAATAAATACGGCATTTACTATTTCTTAACTGTAAGTGGTGAGCTCAGTGGCTTCCTGGGTCCCTTTTAAATTTCAATCAGTACATAACAAATGTAGGAGGACAAGGAAAAAGTGCAAGGAAGACTGTACATTACTTTAAAACTATTTTCTTCTACACCTCTGACACTCCAGGCAAATTCCAAGAAATGGGCTCCATAAGGTTCTTTTGTGAGAGTCACAGACTTGGCTCTTAAGGCAGAAGTGAAGGACTGACTCGCATTTGGTAGCCTGCTCTAAGGCCGATGTTGCCCAAAATACCGTTAGATTAGAGAGACCTCTACAACCAATGGGGAAAGGTAATTTTATAAATCAGACCTGGAGAAACTATTATAAAAGAGATGGGAGGGAATAGCTATTCTAGAAAAAAACAGCCTGAAGGAATCAGGCCTTGGAGATATTAATAAAGATAAGTCTTCATCCCCTTAATCATCAGTATGAAGGATGGGATAAAACCTAGAAATAAGATTAGCAAATGACATCTTTTGTAATTTCATCAACATCCAGTTAGTTCCTAAATTTGAGCCAGAGCTCACTACAGATCACTCCCTATGCAAATCATGCCTAGACTAAGGATACAAAGGCAGCATGGTCATAAATAAAGTGTCACCCCAGAAGCCACAGATGTCTGATAACCTATTAGCAGACAACAGAGATTTTAACACAGACACAAATAAAAGGAACACATATTGGAAACCACCAGAACCACAAGCTACTTTATCAGTCTGAGTTGTAACTGACTGGACAGAAGCAGTATAGCAAACTAGGGCCTTACATTAGTAGACGTCCTAGTTGTAACATCTCTCAGACATAATATCCTACAATGGGACATGGACTGTTAGGATTAAAGTGCCCCTTTTTATGACTAGCCAACCTAATGTAGTCACTAACAATAATGTTAATTTTTCATTTATATCATGTTAGAAAATGTGTGTTATAATGAAGATATGTGATGCAATGTCAAGGGCACAGCTAGGAACAGATAGAGTGCTGGGCTTGAATAGATGAAAATCTGATTTTGAATCTGGCTTCAAACACTAGCTATGTGACCCTAGGCAAATCACTTAATCTTTCTCAACCTCATTTCCTCAACTGTGAAATGAGGGGGTTGGACGTGACAGCCTATAAAGTGCTTTCTAGCTCTAAATCTACGATACTGTCATCCTATGAAAACAGGAGAGTGGCCGTAAATGTGAAATACAGGATAAAGAAGAGTTGGAGAAAAAAATGGTTGTTCTTCTCAAGGGAAAAGAGACCAACTGTTCTACTGAAGGCCTACAACATAGCAGGCAATTTGCTAAATGCTTTAAGAGATATTACTTCCTCTGACCCTCACAACAGGGAAGCAGATTCTATTATTTATCACCATTTTCAGCTGAGGAAATAGGCGGAGGGTAAGAGACTGGCCCAGATCCTTACAGCTAGTAAATGACTGGGGCCAGATTTGAACTGAAGACTTCCTCATGCTAGACTCAGGGCTCTATCCAGGCTGCCCCTGTGGCGGATATTAGCATTCTGGTTACTAGAAAGGTGTACATCCTGATGGAAATATAGGTATTTCAATAGAGCCAAGATCCCAAATCCCTTAAGATAATCCAACTCCCTTTGATCTGTCCATCAAACTATCTCATTATTCTAGGTACCTGAATATTGCCAGGGGCATGACCTAGTGGGTGGTTATAAAAAATTTTATCTCTTACTAATGACTTAAATAAATTAGCAATGTGGCTTATGTGTCAGTCTCTTCTGATTTTCCAGTATATGATCGCTCCTGAAAAAACCGATAACATCAGGATTCTGAAAGTGCAAAGAAGGCAGCTGTGTGGTGATGTTAATAAGGTACAAAAAACGTGCAGGCCCACCAGGCGGGCCTCATGTGTTCCTACATTACAATCATGTTATAAAAAACTAAATAACAATAATGTTTAGACTCAATCACCTGTGGCACATATCGTATCAACTAAATTAGAAACCTAGAAGTGAAACAGTAGTGTAGGCCAGGAAAAATGTCTTACATTTCTTTTGTATCTCTCTCAGCACCTACTACAGAATCTCTGTACATACTAGGTATTTAATGGATACTGGGTGTCACTAAAGTCTTTGGAGAGTTTTAAGCTTTAACTTAGAAAAGTAGCTTTGGATCTGACAGGTGCTAGTTGGAAGAAGCAGATCAAATAAGTTTGGTGGCAACAACAGGTAGAGAGGCAGAGCTGGAGGCAGGAAGATCTGAGTTCAGATCTGGCCTTGGACACTTACTAGCTGTGTGACCCTGGACAAGTCACTGAACCTCAGTAAAATGAGTAATCTGTAAAACTGGAATAATAACAGCCTCTACCTCTCAAGTGTGTTGTGAAGACCAATTGAGATAATAACTTTAAAGAGGTCTTAGCACAGTGCCTGGCACCTAGCAGACACTTAGAGAAAACCTATTGTTATTAGCTTAAAACTGCACTAACATTTTTGAGACACATTGTACTTACCAAAAGAATGAAATTTCTTAAAGTTTAAAGAGAAACATTTGACTTAAAATACAGAAATTAAAAATAATAATGTAAAACTAACCTTAAGCAATCAACTTATCTCTGATACTCATCTATAAATATCATCATTGTGTGTTATATGGGCCCAAGGAATAGGAACTCTATGGCGCCTTGTTTCTTAGACAGCCAGCACTTGGGCATGAGGAACTGGTAGACACTTTTCCTAACATCACAGCATCACTCTATTTTTTCTTTATAGTTTCTTTTAATAGTATTAGTGCTTTATTTTTTCCAATTACATGTAAAGATAGTTTTCAACATTCATTTTTGTAGAATTTTGAGTTCCAAATTCTTCTTCTCTCCCCTCCTCAAGACAGCAAGCAATCTGACATAGGTTAGACATGTACAATCACAGAATCACTGTTAATGACAAGGGTGAATCCACGCTTGCCTATGCTCCTTGGTACCTCTCAACAATGCACTGATCACAAAATCTTGGAGAAGGAAGAGACCACCAAAGACATCGAGTCTAATCAGTTCTGAAATAACAGATCCCCCGCAGCAGTCATGCAGCCTTTGCTTCTATACTTATCACTTTCCAGACATCAACATCATATCCTCAAACTCTCTAGGGAGGATGCCCTACCCTCCCCATTTTAGCTCTATTTTGGGCATTGTTTTCCTCCATTAGAAAGTAAGCTCCTTGAGGGTAGGGACTGGAAATTTGCTTATGTTTGTTTCCAGAGCCCCCTTAATAAGGATGTCTTGCCTTGTCTTGTAGTCTTTCATTGAGAGGGACCATGCTGTCTCATGAAGCAGTCAATTCTGCCTTTGGCTAGCTTTATTCCTTACATGAAGCATAAATTTGATCTTTATAACTACCATTCTAATATTGTCTTCTGGGACCAAACGGGAGCAAAAAGAATCTCTCTTCTCCATGACAGTCATTTAAATACTTGATCATGGTTATTAGGTCTCCCAAAGTCTTCTCCAAACTAAACATCAGCAATTCCTGCAAATGATCACGTAGTAAGCATTTAAATATTTGTTCAATTGTAGCATGTATGCATTTTTGTCTATCCATATAGAGTTTTAAGGTAAAAAAGAACATGAGGGCTTAAAAGGCAATATTTTTTATACCACATCTCCTTCTTGCTGCAGAAAAGCAAAACCCCTTTGCCTCTTCTTTATACTCCCAATACATCTCATTCTGTGGAACTTACTACATGAACACTGAAGGAATGAACTGATGACTTCTTCTTAACTACTGACTCCAAAGGGCTTTGGGTACCCTTCAGTCACAGAGGAGTCATAAAGACCCAAACCTTCCAGTTGTGCAGTAGACTACAGAAGGAAATAAAGTCTACTCAGATGCAAAGAGTGCTAACAATGACAGTCCCTTGGAAAAAAACTAGGATGATGGAAACTAAGCTATGTGGAATCACCTCCGGATTTCACTGTCCAAAAGTCTAAATACATTTTCCCATAATCAATACTACCATGGGGCAGCGAGGTGGCACAGTGGATAGAAAACCGTATCTGAAGTCTGGAGGCCCTGGGTTCAAATCAACTCTCATATACTTACTAGCTGTGTGATCCTGGGCAAGTCACTTATCCCTAATTGCCTCCAAAAATAAAATAACAATAGTACTATCTTATGAAGTATTTAGATTCCACAGTATTATAGGTTATCTTAGATATATTAAGGGTTAAGTAAAGCTGCTGACTAGCCTGGGGACCTAAATCACCATTATAACACTGTTTCTATGGGGAAAAATTCTAAACAACCAACTTACAAGAGAAGTAAATTGGGGACTGCTTCCTCTCAGAATAGGAATTAACCTGCTACTAAATCTCTCACTGCACCATTATAATTAACCTGTCACTGATGTTAAATAACAAAATAAGAAAATTGGTGAGGTCCTTATCCTTCTAAAGCCTCCTCTGGTAATCCATCCTGCTTTCCTGTCCACCAAGCCCCCTATTTCAAAACCTTTAATTTTTTATCCCAAGAGATGGTGATTTATCAAGACACATCAGCAAATAGGTGGCAGTGGCACTCAAGGACAATGCTACTGAGAAATAAGGGCTAAGACTGTGTTTACCTGCTCTCTATCACCAAATGCCAATCTTGAATTCTTCCCAGACCTTTTCCTCCTCCCCTTGGGAAGGAAGGACAAACAACCAACACTTTCCATAAAATTTAACAACAAACATCATCCCAGCCTTCAGCAGAGATGGGGAAGAGGGTATCTAATATGTTTTCCTGATAGAGCCAGGTTGAAATTGATGTAAGCTGCCAAGTCCTCATCCCTTCCCTTCTTGTCGCTTGGAATTATCTAGAGTACTGGTCTCCCAGCTTTATCCCAGTCATCTGTGATGGGCCAAGCTAAAAAGAAAGATAAGCATAGTAATCAGAAAATTGAATGAAGCATTTCTTGATGTGATAATCTTACTGGACTCCTAACATAAATGATCATTTCTCTCACAGGACGGCAGAAAGAAGACATTCACTCGTTTGCCTCAGCTACAATTGGTTTGTGCTGAATCTGCCTTCCAATTCCTGGCTCCACACCTTTGTTCACTCTATTTCTCCAATCTGAAATACTTTCCTGTTCCTTTTCTGTTTATAAGAATCCAGGTTAATTTATACCTTCTCCATGAAGAAGCCCATAGCAATCTCTTCCTTTCAAAAAATATGCTACTGAATTTGCTCCTATCTATACCATTCATTTAGCTTTTAACAAAGGGAGACATATTACTACTGTATCACATGTACACACATACAGATTTTCTCTCTTCTACTATAAGCTGCTATAGACTATAAACTCCTTGGGGTCAAGGATTATATCTGATACCTTGCATCCCCCAGAATAACTTTAAAGGTAATAGAAATATATATATATATGGATGGATGTGTGTATGTATGTGTATGTGTGTATGCACGTACACACACATGTCCATATACATGCATACACGCAGATGTAAGTTTTCCCTAGGCTTCTGTATTTAAAACAAATATGGCACATAAAAGGAATTCTTTGACCTATTCACTTCTCTTCTTGCTTCCCCCTCTCCTAACTCCTTCTCGTGATGAACCTCCTATTTTGAAAACAAATCTTAATAAGGTTTTTTTGCATGACATCATAGTTATTTCTTAAAATACTGTCCTGACCCCTGTACCTAAAATTTCTCTCTTATACCAAAGGAAAAATAGTCAATCAAAAACCAGTACAATGATGACTTCTGAAAAGTATACATGCATCATTCTGCACCTGTGATTTCCTTTCTTTGTGCTAAGGGGAAGAAGGTATTTTTCACTAACTGCTCTCTGGGTACAGTATATATTTATACAATCACTCAAGAGTTTGGATCCTTTTTCCAAGTTCTTTTTGCTTATACTATGTAATCACTATACATACTGTTTTTATGGAACTCTTTACTTCACCCTGCATCATTTCAGGCTAATCTCATGTTTCTCTGAATTTTTCATATTCACATTGCAGAGGGCTGGCCTTATTAAGGCTGATCTTCTAGAAGTTTATGTTCAATACTGGATTGAAATGAGACACTGATAAGTATTTCAATGGTTTAAGTATTGGGACAACATAGAAAGGATAATCAACAAAGATAAAGCATTTAGTTCCAAAAGAAGTAGATCTCTCCTCTCCACACAAAAATGCATCTGTTCAATAGACAAGGTGTGGTATGTCCTGGACCTGGAGGCATCTCCAAAGTCTAAAGGGCTTGATCTTCTACTGACTTTTTTTTGCCCAAACATAACCAGAAGACCACTGAAGCTGGCCTGGGACCACCAGGAAGCTAGGTCAGCAACTAAACTAGGTGACACAGCGGATACAGTGTTAGACCTGGAATCAGAAAGATTCAAGGTCAAATACAAACTCAGGCACTTACTGGCTGTATGGTACTGGGTAATCCACTTAACCTCTACATGTCTCAAGCTTCCTCAGCTGTAAAATGGGAATTATAACAGCACCTACCTCTCAGGGTTGTGATGAATACAAAATGAGATAATATTTGTAAGACTCTTAGCACAGTGCCTGTCTCATCTCAGTCTTCTTCCTACTTATGTGACAGAAAGTGGAGAAAATCAATAGATACTAAAACCATCACATTCACAATCAACTTTTAATGAAGACGCTCAAAGGTCATTTTCTTTCTTAGTTTGAAATCCTTCCTCAGGCTCTAACTCTGGCTAATCAATCCATAAAATTGGTATTCCATTTAATTTGCTAAGATGAATTTATGATAAAAATGTTTAAATGTATTATTAGTTGAGTTCCTTTATTTGCAAGGCACTAAAGCTGTGAATGCACCATTACAAAAACTGACCATATGCTAGGGCCTTAAAAGAATGAATAAATTCAGACTAGCAGAAGTATCTGTAGCTAAACACAATGCAATAAAACTACAATTAAACAGCATTTGAAGAAAGAATTCAAAATCAAATGGAGATAAAGTCATATAATTCTGAAGAATGTTTGAGTCAAAGAAAAAATTGGAGAAATGATAAATCATTTTATCAAAGAATATGACATCAATGGAACAAAAAAGTATAACTTCTGGGAATCAGGCAAAAAAAGGGGAAAATTCCGATCTCTAACACAATAATCAATAAGAGAAAAAAAATCAATAAATTTAACAAGCAACTAAAACCAGAAAAACAACAAAGAAAAAATCAATTAAGTAGTAAAATGGAATTTCTAAAAATCAAGAGATAAAACAATTGAAAAAAATTAAAAGTGATGAATAAAAAAGAGAAGCTTTAAAGAGTTAATGGACAAGCTGTTAGAGATAAATTGATTTTAAAAAGACAGCGAGGGAAGAATATCAAAATACCAAAATTAAACTTAAAAAGGAGAATTCGTAAAAGATGAAGAAGAAATAAAGAAAAATATTAGATACTGTTCTACCCAATTAAAAACTAACAAAACTGATAAATGAAATAGTTTTGAGACTACAAAATGCCTAAATTCATGAGAAGTTATAGAGAATTTAAACTAATCTTAGAGGAAAAGAAACCAAACAAGTTATAAATAAAATCCCGATTAAAAATATTCCATCACAAGTGTATATGCAAGTGAAATGTGTCAGACATTCAAAAGTACTGTTTCTTTGTATTTGTAAGTCCAATATTTAACTCAGGTCCTGACAGAAGGCTATATATAACCAAATGTTGTTAGTTAATTAGATAGATTGGATGAATTAAATGCAAAAACAGAGAGAAAACACATGGGAAGAACTTAAAGTGCTTGAAATTCTCCAGGAGAAATTACTGCAGCATTGAAACAGCTCTTAACATTTTATGGAGTAAGTCTAAGGATAACCAGAATATGTGTGTATGTGCATGGCGGGGGCAGGAAGTTGAGCTCTACTCAAACCACTGGCCTGATTCAGCCAACTATGAATGGTGATGGGCCATTTTTGTCCTTCCTTTCAGACCTGATGGGCAGATACCCTAATGCAATGGTAAGCAAGAGTCAGTTTACATCAGTTGGGAGGTTAATGTCAAATTTTCAGCATTTGCATTTACACCTCAGAAACTGGGAAATGTCACAAATCAGAATTTGATTTATTGTTTTGCTGATGGTCTAGATTTAAGAAAGTAATGGAGAAAATGTTTATAATACTGATTAAACTGAAAAGTATGTCATGCATAGTCCCATGCAAGCACACACATAGTTAAACATTTACCAGCAAAAAGGTGCCCCATTGAATCCTAAGAACTTCTGGGCCTAGTTATCTTCATCGTGTCTATGCCCTTAGGATCTCCAGGGCTTTGCATCAATCCTGCAGCTGAACTGCTACACTAAGCTTCCATACTCCCCCAATTAGAGTGAGTCATCCTTAAAAGGAAGGGACTGTCTTATTTCTATATTCCTGAGGTTTAGCACTGTGCTTCCCAACACTAAGAACTAAATAAGTGGTTTTTTTACTCATTCATTCATTACTTCTCACTGTAGAGAACCAGAAGAGAACA
Source organism: Potorous gilbertii (assembly GCA_028658325.1). Lineage (NCBI taxonomy): Eukaryota > Metazoa > Chordata > Mammalia > Diprotodontia > Potoroidae > Potorous > Potorous gilbertii. The sequence goes on along the minus strand of CM053772.1, from coordinate 84,355,588 downwards.
TGGAAAATGTAGGTAACTGAGATGAATATCTCAAAAGTTCTGCGAACATTATTTCCCCTCCCTATCAACTCTCAACCTTCATGGTAGTTTGCCAGTTTCTTCTAAAAGTACAGGGGGACCAAACTTTGTCATTCTAATTCACATCATGTCATTTTATTTATTTTGTTGATGTTGTTGCTTGACTTCAAAGAGAAATGAGAAGAGACCTCCTTGACTTCTTTGCAGAGGTTAGTACAGAAGAGTAGAAATAATGTCAGACTTTTTGGATATGTGTATTGGTTAGCTTTACAGATATTTTTTTCTTCCTCTTTTAAAAATTCTTTATTTATAAAGTAATCCTCACTAGAAGAGAACTGCAAGAGGAATCTAGGACAGTGTTACTAACTTGATTAAACTTATTCCCTATAAATGAGATGAGTAGACCAAGTCTAGCTTTCTGCTTAAGTTTGTATCCATTGTATTTGTATCCAATCTTGCCTATGATGCTACATTTTAAATACACTATTAGAATCTATCACAGTTAGGAGATGAAAGAGAAAACAAATGGTGAGTTGAACTATGATCTCAAGAAGCATGAAGATTGGTGTGCAACAACTGAGGAAGGGAAACATGGCGTGGATTAAGGAAATTTCAGCAGCTGAGCATCAGAGGCAATACCATTTGGCTAGAGTTTAGAAGCAGCTTTATTTAATACCAACAGCCTTCAGAGGTTAATGAAAAATTCATATTGAAGAAAAAATTCTCTTGACAAGCCAGAGCCTGTAATACGACAAAGCCTTGTCAGCCTCAATTAAGTGACTCTCAAACGGGAAGAGAAAAATCCATTCATTATTTACCCAGAGGTCAGAAAGAAAGGTTTCCTTTCTGATCTTTTGGTCTCTGTGGATAAATTAGGCTACACAGTATCTACCTCAATTCTACCTTGCTCTTCCAGACAATTTTCAGCAGTCACTTTCCACTTGGTGAAATCCAACCAATTAACCAAGCCAGGTTCACACTGATGTCTTGCCAATGTTTTGAAAAGGGTCAGAGATCATCAACTCTGTGTGTTCAACAGTGAAGAAGCAGAATATAATGGAAAGAGTACAGGATGTGCAGTCAGGCAACATGGGTTGCCACTGACATATCATAAGCCAGGAACAGAGGCATGATACATTGAGGACTGGAGATTTAAACTATGCAGACAAATTGCACCCTAATTTCTAAAACAATAGAGTGGCTATGTCCACCTCTGACACTCATTAGCTATGTGATCATGAGGAGAGTATTTCACTTCTTGACACAATTTCTTCCTCTATAAAATCAGGGTAATAAGTGGCAAAAAATATGTAAATTATTATCTAGCATCTTAAACATTGTTTTACATATAGTAGACATTTAGTAAATGTGTAAACTGAAGAATATTCTTGTCCTTTAATACACATAACTATTGATCAATCAATCAACAATTATTAAACACCTACTGTGTGACAGGCACTGTGGTAAGCACTAGGGATACAAAAATTTATAATCTAATCGGGGAGGACAACATGCAAACAAATATGTACAAAAAAACCATATGTTGGATAAATTGGAAATAATTAGTAAAAAGAACACATTATAATGAGAGGGGCTGAGAAAGGCTTGCTGTAGAAGATGGGATGTTAGCTGGGACTTAAAAGAAGCCATAGACATATGCCCACCACCATTCCAAAAACAGCTGGCTCACCCAAAAGAGAATCCAGAAGTGAACTGGAGCTTCCTATAATGAAGAGATCTTTAAGGTAAGGGTTTTAAACCTGGAGACAATGGACCTTTTGTCCACAGACAAATTTTCCAAGAACTTGGATGAGAAAAAATATTATTTTTATTTTCACACATCTCTAACTGAAATTTGGCATTTCCTTCAAATATTTAAAAACATTTTTCTAAAAAGCTGAATAGGGATCAGTCATCTCTTGAGCCTCTCTTATTATTTGAACAACACAAAGGAAGGTTGAATATATATATATACACACACACACATATGTATAGTTCATACACACACACACACACACACACACATATATACATGTGATACAAAGAGTCTGCTGTATAAATACATTAAATTCAACAAGGTAACAGGCAAGTAGGGATGGGAGTTAAGAGAGAGAGCAGAAGGGCAGGAGAGGGGAAAAGAGAGAGATAATAACAAATGCAAAAATGTCAACTTCAGAGAGTGGATCAATAAGAAATTATTAAACAAAGTATAAAGTCTGGAGATCAAGGTCAGAATTTGGTCAAGAGAGTAAGGGAAGAAATGAGTAGGAATAGATTACTTCAATTACAGGAAATTAATGTTGATCAGATTCATGCTTTCTCCAAAATCCCATTCCTTGGAAATGGGACAGTGATGATCAACGACTGTGTATGTGTGTGATCAAACTACATAATAGATAGAAATACAAAATTAACCTTTATAATTATAAATGTAAATAGAATTACTTCACTGATAAAAGAAAGAGGACTAGAATGGACCAAAAGCAGAATTCAACAAAAGGCTGTTTACATTATGAAACACAAAAACATACAAAGTCGTATCATGTAATTGAAAAAGACAGGATAGCAGTTATGTTCTCAGACTAGATATGGTTAAATGAGATAGGAAAGAAAAGTACACTCGATTCAAAGGAGCTATAAATAAGGGAATAATATAAACACTTAATATACATGCACTGTACAGATTACTGACCTGAGTGTGCAAGTATAGGAAACTAGAAATATAAAATTAATAACAAAAAAATGGAAACTCTTAAAGTAAATGAGATAAAAAATAAACTTACTGAACTGGTAAAAGTAAAAGCTGGCTCTTAAAAAATGAAATAGATGGACTTTTAGCTAATCTTAGAAAAAAAGGCAAACTGAATTTTGAGGAAAATATGAAAAAGGAGTGCTCAGAATAAATGAGGAGAAAATAAGCAAAATTATTAGTCAGAACTGGCTCAGTTATATGCCAATAGGGAAATTAAATGAAATGGATGAATAGTTAGAAAATATAAACTACTTAGATGAACAAATAAATAGATGAAAAAATAAAAAGTATAAACAAGACTTTGGCAGTGGGGCAGGGAGATGGGGGGTGGGTAATACCCCTAAGGGAGAAAAAAGACCTAGGACATGACATTATGTCTTTAATAAAAGAATGATATCAAAAATTGAATAAACAATAAATTCCCAAATTAGATGAACTGTCAGCAAAAATAGGGAAAGAGGAGATTCTACCAAATATACTCCTTTGAAATAATATGTTCCTGATACCTACACCATAGAGAAATTAACTCAATAAAGACAACTATGGACAAATAGCCTAAATATGTATCAGTGAAAAAAACCTCAATAAAGTATTAGCAAAGAGCTTATAACATATGAAAAACATGACAAACTATGATCAAGTGGAATCTGTTCTAGAAACGTGGGGTCACTTAAATATCAGAAAAATTATAACATAAGAGATCATGATAACGATAGAAATGATGATTAATAATAGGAAGAAAAAAAGCTTTTTTTAAAAAAACAAAGGATAACATTCATTTATGTTTAAAAATGTTACCAAGTACACAAATAGTAAGAAGTTTTAATTAATGTGGAACATAACATCTTACTAAAAACCAGAAGGTAGCCTTATCTATAATGGAGAAGTGCTAGAGGCCTTTCCAGTAGGATCAGGGGTAAAGCAAACGTTCGCTATTATCATTACTACCTGATACTTTCATTAATGTATTGTTACCTTTTGAAATAAAGTAAGTAAAATCAGTTGAAAGGGTAAACGAAGGGAAAGAAAAAGCATAATTAGTGCATTTTGCAGATAATATGATGGTTTACATAGGAAATGCTAGAAAATTCACTAGGAATTAATGGAAACATTAACCAGTAAAATAATTAGGCATAAATCAAACTCAAAAGTCTTTCTATGCTTTAGTAACAAAACACAGCAGGCAGAGATAGAAAATTAAATTCCATTCAAGATGACTATAGAATGTATAAACCATCTAGGGATGTACCTAACAAAATATCCATGGGAATTATATGAATATAATACCAAATACGGACTTTAAAAAAATCAGAGAAGTATCACTTACTCATGGGTAGGCCAACTCAACTCCGGTCATTCAGTCAACAAACTTTTTTCCACCCTTAATATATGCCTGCCACTATGTTAAGTGCTGTAGATACAAAGAAAGGCACACGCACAGTCTCCTCTCACAAGGATTTCAGAGTCTCACGAGAGAGATGACATTTCTTAAAAGTGTACATACAAGATATATACAGCAAAAATGGGAAATAATCTCAGAATGAAAAGCTGATTGCAAAAAGTGGAATTTGAGAGGAGCCTTGAAGGAAGCCAAAGAAGCCAGAGGGTGAAATTTATGAAGCCAGCATTCTAGGAATGGCAAGCAACAGAGAAAGGGAAGAAAGGCAGACAGACAGACAAATCCAGTGTATATGTACATGCGGAGGTACATGGATGTATGCATATATAGGCAAGAAATGGAGTGACATATGTGAAAAACAAAAAGTTGCTGGATTGTGGAATATATATGGGACGGCAAAGTGTAAGAACATTGGTCAGATAGGAAGGGACCAGGTTGTGAAGTGCTTGAAATTCCAAAAAATGATGAGAGATGAGTGGTGAGAGGATTGGACTTATGCTTTGGGAAAATCACTTTGAAAGTGGAACAGATGGTGGATAGGAGTAAAGAAAGACCTGAGTCAGAGAGACAAACAAAGGCTGTTAAAATAATCCAGACGAGAGGTGATAAGGGCCTACAACAGGATAGCTGCTATATTAGTAGAGAGAAGAGGATATATAAAAGCTTTTGTGAATCCAGACACAGTAAGATTTACCAACATACTGGATATGTGGGGTAGGTGTGAGAGGGCCTGAGGATAATACCAAGGTTTTAGCCTGGGCACCTAACATCAATAACAAGGTTGGGAAGAGGGGAAGGTTTGAGGGAAGAAGACTATGAGCTCTGTTTTAGACATATTAATATTTCAATGTTGATGGGAAATGTAGTTTGAGACATCCAAAAGGCAACTGGTGATATGAGACCAGAGTTCAGCAGAGAGGTAAGGGCTTAAATAGATAAACATGGGAAACATTGGCATAGACTTGATAACTGAATTGATGGGAACTGATGAGATCACCAAATGAGATAAATTAGAGAAAGAAAAGAAGTGAGTCGAAGAGAGAACACTGGGGTGCCCCCATTATTAGTGGCCATGACCTGGAAGAAGGTCCAGCAAAGAAGACTGAGAGAGGTGGTCAAAGAAGCAGAAGAGAACCAGGAAAGATGACTGTCAGGACCCAGAGACCAAAGATCATCCAGGAGAAGAGTAAGAATTCATCTGAACATTGAGGAAAATTATTCTGTACTAAGCCACCAGTATCATGAACATGTACATACCCTTTGACTCAGCAATAACATCACTAGGCATATTACTCAAAGAGATAATACAAAATATTCATATAAACAAAAATATTTGTAGCATCACTTTATTTCACTGCTAGATACTAGAAAAAAAAAGTCAGCGCCCTCAACTGGGGAATGGCAAAACAAACTGTGGCATACGAATTTAATGGAACTGCTCTGTAAGAAATTATGAAAAAAGTGGCTTCATATAAACCTGGAGACTTTATATGAATTGATTCAATGATATGAATATAACCAGGAGAACAATTCATAAGTGATTATAATATGGTAAAGGAAAACTATGAAAGACAGAAGAACTATGATCAATTTAATGACCAATTACAACTCCAGAAGGCTGATGAATAATTTATTTTTATTTATTTTTGACAGATGATGAATCATGCCTCTCATTTTATAGCAAGGAGGTGATGAACTAAAGGCATAGAACAAGGCATACATTTTCAGATGTGATGAATGTATTAATATTTGCTTTCTCTTAACTTAATTGCCAGAGGAAATGTTTTATTGGGAAGGGATTTATAATGGTGAATGGAAAAGTAGTAATACTGATAGAAAAAGAAGAAAAGACTGAATAAAACATTAAGATTTCACAAAAGAGAGCAAATGTTCACAAGGTAGTACAGTGGAACTGGGTTAAACATATTTTTTTTATACAGCAGCTGTAAGTACTACAAAATTACAGTGCCATAAACAATCTTCTTTTCCTATTTTTTGTATAAGGACATATTCATATTTATTGATGTCTGTCAAGTGCATAATAAAAAAGAAAATATTTTTAAAACATCCCAGACAAAAAAAAATGGAATATATTACCTTCATCCCCACTTAGCAATTATTATAACAGCTTCAGCAAGAATTCTGTTATAATATGTAATTGTACCTTGTTTATTATACCCAGCTAATTCTGACTCCATCCTACCAAACTTTATGTCCAACTAGAATACTTAGCTTTGGATCAGAAGTTAGTCACCCGGTATATTAATTAGTCCTCTAGACTCAAAGAATCAGCATGGCTACATGCATATAGAACCAAAAAGAGTTGGGCACAAGTGCTGCCCCTGACACATCCAAATTATATGCCCCTGAACAAGTCACTTAACCTCTCAGCACCTGAATTAACTTTCTAAACCTCTAAGTTACAGACAAGGGGCTGATAGCATTGATGGAGAAAGTTCCCTCATTGTACTAATGAAAGCATAGGTCCAAACCTCAATTCTATCCTTAGCTTCCTAGCTACATAACATTTTCAAGTATGGTAACTATGTGATCTACGGATTCATCTACTGTAGAAGAAAAAAACTGAAGAGAATGGAAAGAAGAAGGAAGTGCTGTGGCACTCTACAGTAGGTCTGATGGAAGGAAAACTTCCTTAAAATGTCTTTAAAAAAACCCCAAAACCCAGCTATCTTACAGAGGGAGATTTTTATTTCCAAATGACAGGGAGTAACTGAGTAACTCTGCTTAAAACTGTGATATTCAGTGCCTTGGAGGAACATTTTATTCTCATGTACAGGTCATGCCAACACAATAAAAATTAAGTTGTCTAAATTGGGCAGAAAGTTTAGTGCTATAACAGCTAGCATTTATGTAGTGTTTAAGGTTTACGAAGCTCTGGTACATGTATTATGTTGCTGAATCCTCATAATAATCCTATGAGCTAGGTCTTACTATCCCCTTTTACAAGTAAGAAAACTCAGGCAGGGAGAGTTTAAATGGCTTGCCCAGGGTCAGGGTCACATTCTTAGGGACTGTTTGAGACAGGATTTGAACTCAGGCCTTCCTTAAAGTCTAACACTTAACTCATTGTTTCACCTGGCAAGTTACCAAAAGAGTATTTTAGAGAGCTTGACATAATCACAACGTGAATTCTTAAACAACAAAAGGAGAGAGGCAATCACAAAAGATTTAAGGGACACGGGATCATACAAATTAGAAAACTTCAATTACATGAAAGTGAAAAGAGCTCATATGAACAAATGCAACTAGAATAAGGAATAAAACTTTGCATCAAGTATCCCCAATGAGGGTAGTCAAGAATACAAGTATAGAAGACATAATGCCATTCCTCAACAGATAAATTCCAGTAGTTTCTGTCAAACATTAGCTCCTTACCCTTGAAGCTTTGGATTCATCCAACAACAGCCTATCAGGTTCATTTGCGTCTGTATGCTATGTGTCTAAACGGGTCCACTTGAATTTTTAAACAGTTACAAATCATTCTGATGATTACGGCTTTGTTGTATAGTGTGAAGTTGGGTACTATTAAGTAGCCCTTTGCTCCCATTTTTCTTTCTTAGCATTAGGATTCCTGACTTATTTTTTCTTTCCAGAAGATGAATATAATTATTATTTTTCTAGTTCTAAAAGGTAGACCTTTCCTAGTTTAATTGGTATGTTACTGAATAAACATTGTACATAATATTGTCATTTTCATTATAATGGTTCAGCTTACTCAGGTGTAGTTAATATTTCTCCAATTACTGAAGTCTGTCTTTATTTTCATAAACATTAATTAGTGGCTATAGTCATATAGCTCTTATGTGTTTTAAGCCTCAAATATTTGATAATTCTGTATTTATATTAAATGGAATTCAGCCTTATATCATTTCCTGCTGGATTGTACTGGTAATATACAAAGGTACTGATAAATCTGTATGTGTTTAATTTATGTCCTACTTTGCTAAAGTTATGGTTTAACCTAATTTTAACTTTAATTAAATAATGTAGGATTATCTATGTAAACTATTATATTGTCTGGAAAAGTAATAATTTTGTTCCTTTGTCAATGCTGATTCTCTTTTTTACTGTCTTATTACTCTGGTTAGCTGGTGAGACCAAATGGTTGCCTAAATGGCTGCAGCCTTTTCCTATCCTTACCTGATCCTAAAATATCTTTCTGGACTCTTAAGTATTCTGATTCCAGAAACTTCTGCATTTCGACTCAAAAAAATGTATTAGAATAAGGAGTCTTGTTTGGATAGAGACAGATTAAGACTTCAGGCAGAACTTCTATCCCATGACCCCAGCTTGTCATCATTTGGCCATAAGTGGGATTAATTTAAGGATGACAGCAAATCCTTCTTTCCCCAGGCAAAATAAAAAATATATCCTTTATCCAGAGAGCTAAAATTTTACCATCTTAAAATGCAGATCTTTCTGGAAGATTAGCTGGGGGTGGAGAATGAGGGAAGAAATATTAAGGTTTAGAAGGTACTTTCATAGACTGTCAGTGCTGGCAAATGTTAAAAAAAAAATAATCTAATATTCTCATTTTACGGAAAAGGAAAGAGAAAGAAATTGAATTATCTGGGGTCACAAAACTTTTTGGTGGCTCTTCTGGGAGTGAAAAAAAAAAACAAACTTTCCCTAACATACACCAATGTCAGACAAATAGAGAGGTCCCATATACACAAATATATTTACAGTAGCACTTTGTGTAGTAAGAAATAACTAGAAACAAAACAGATATTTACTGACTGAGAAATAGTTAAATAAAAAGTAGTACCTGAATTTTATAGGACATTAGTGCATTGTAAAAAATGATGACTATAAAGAATACAGAGAAACAAGGGAAGGCTTACATGCACTGATACAAAGGAGGGAAGCAAACTCGGAAATGATCACACACCGTAACTACAGCAATGTCAACAGTAAGACCAAAACGACGAAACCAGCCAGAGTACAATGATCAAGAAGTTTGTCTGTGGAGAAGAGGGGAATAAACTCATCTCCTTGCCAACTTCACAGAGGTGGCTAACAATGAGTGCTGAACAATGCAAATAATGTATGTACTGTGGGATTTGGTTAATGTGTGACTGGTTTTCTGACCTGCTTTTTTCCCTAAAAATTCTTATTTTTTTATTGGTTGTTACAAAGGATAGCTTACTGAGAGGAGGAAAGAATGATACAATTAGAAATTGAGGCGATCTAAAAATAAAAAAATGTCAACACAAATTTTAGAAAGGTTTTTTTTTCTTTTGCCTCATACTTTCTTTAAAAAAGCAAACCCCTTTTTCTTTCTGGAGGTCAGCAATAAGGTCATGTTTTTGTGGCATCCCCTAAATTACTGAGTGCAGTAAAGTCCACTTTCAAAAGTAAGTTTTAATTACATAAACATAGTTATCCCAAGTATCCTTCCCCATTTCTGAGAGTCATCCACTATAACAAACACTATTTTTAAGATATAGGGAAAAAAATGAACACAACAGATCAATATGCTGACAACGTCCACAAACATATGCAACATATAACACATGTGGACCTCTCAACTCCATGAAGGGGCAGACTGGAGGTGTCCTTTCAATTTCTTCACTCAAGCCTTGCTTGATCAGTACAGTTTTGTTGTATTTACTTTTGACTTTTTTAAGTGTGTAGTTATTTTGGCATCATCAGCTGGGGAGAAAAATGCATTGTCAAAGGCAAGTATGTCATCTATATGAAGGTCTCCTAATTTGTCAACTGGGTTAGAGAAAATAAAACACACTAAAGCTGTACCAGCTTTGCTTCCTTTCTAGGATGCTGCTTGTTATTTGAGACTGAGAAAAAAAAGAAAAGAAATAGCTTTGTTATTTACCAATTTCCTATCAGTTGTTCAGTACGCATATACATTATCTCACAGTGCTGCTTTTTCCTTTTGAACAGAAAGGATTCTGGGTAGAACTCGGTCTACACTAGTCTGTTTTTCAAGAGGGGAAATAATCATTGAATAAATATTATATGCTCTGACTGTGGGGAAAAAAATGAGCTAGAGAAGAAAATAGGAAACCACTCTAGTAGCCTTGTCAAGAAAACCCCAGATGGGGTCAAGAAGAGTCTGACTCGACTTGGAAGAGGCAATGAGAGGTAAGGATACTCTGACACCCCACCTCAACTAGTAAGTGGGAAGATGAGTCAAAGTGCAATCAGTGCTAGAAAGGGTAGCCAGGGAAGCCCCTTCATCAGAAGGGAGCCAGGGCTCAGTGAGAGCCAAAAATAAGCAAGGGAAAGAAAAAGACTGAAACTGGAAGCAAACTTCTTATTTATGGAGTAATGACACAAGGAGCTGAAGGAGGAGGCAGCTTTAGAATGGGAGATTGGTGGGCAGGTCAAGGTTGGGAGATTGGAATAAGGAAGCTGACAGTGGGGGCCAGAGAATGAACCTAAGTACACAGCAGTCAGTGATCCAGAATCACTGGGATGAGTAGGGTGGAAATGGGTGGGAGGTTGTTAATCACTATCCATGAGCTCAGGTCAGCTACCAATATCTCCATGGGTTTGGTCTCAGGTTGGAGCCCTCTTGTATGTGAGGTGACTGCTCTCCCTGCAAGCAGGAAATAGGTAGCCTGTAAAGGGAGCAGAATGGAATGAATGGCATTTCTCTCCATCCAAGCAGACAAGAACAGGCCAAGTGAGGAGATAAGTAGAAAAAACAGATGAGATAACTGCAATCTTTCTCCCCTGTATTCAGGGAGAGGCTGGCTAAAGAGACAGCAAAACAACAAATGGCATTGCCTATAGCATGAAGAGTCCCCAGCAACGCAGCCAACTCAGGCACTTCAAGTTGTGTTTGGTGGCAATGCTTATCACAATCATTTGTTACTTCCGATTTTAATGGGCCACTATGATTATGCTTCTGTGGGTTGACAGGCACTTTGTGGTTTGGACTTCCATCTCAGAAGATAATGGGTAGCAGTTGTTGTTCAATTGTTTCAGTTGTGTCGGACTCTTTGTGACCTCATTTGGTTTCCTTGGCAAAGATACCAGAGTGGTTTGCCATTTCCTTCTCCAATTCATTTAAGAGATGAAGAAATGGAGGCAAAGAGGGTTAAATGACTTGCCCAGGGTCATATAACAAGTAAGTTTCTGAGGTCAGATGTGAGCACAGGAAGACGAATCTTCCTGAATCCAGGCCCAGAGTTCTATCTGTTGTACCGACTCACTGCCTCAAACAAGATCTTATAACATCTATGAACATATAATTGGCATATAATATCAAGATCCAAGGGTACAAAGCCATGGTTTGTTTTAAGAAGAACCTAGCAATCATTCAAAGAAATTCTGAACTGCTTCACTTGATTGCAACTAAACTCTGTGGTCTCTAATTCATTTCACTGTGATCTTGATCAAGACATAATTAAAACAATTGAATGACAACAACAAAAGATCTTACAGATTTTATAAAACGTTCGGATTGGGGTTTTACCTTTTCATCTGCCCTTCCTGGTTCACTTAATCATTTCCTCTGAGTATGATGCAAAAATCTGACTCAGCTCAAACTCTTGGATTTGGATAAGTTTCTATGACTCATTTAGATGGCAGCATGGCCTGGTGGATAGATTTCATTTGGTGAAGAACTAGATTTTAATCCTGCTTCAGACACTATCTATGTAACCCTAAACTTGTTCAGTGAGCCTCACTTCCTCATTTAAAAAATGGAGATAACAGCAGCACAGATAACAGGCTTGTTGTAAGGATTAAATTAAATACATTTAAAATGCTCTGCAAATATTAAAGTAAATATTAATTATAAGTCCAGAAGATTTTTTAAAGTTGTTTGTTTGTGTTTTTAATTTATCCACTTGAGGGTTGTCATTAGGAAAGGGCTTAACTCATTTTCAGGCACTGTATAAGTGCTGTTTATTGTTCTGGTTACTGTTGTTATTTTGACTAAGGAGGCCCGTGCTGATAAGATCAATTTCATATGAGGCGTACATATGTTTACTATACACACACACACGTGTAAGTAATGATCAATACCAACACTAAGTCACAGAATTATCAGAAAGAATGCTTAAGCTTAGGCTTTAACCCCGTAGCCGACATATGCTCCGTAAAAGGAAGCCCATCTCTTCATCTCACCGAGGTAGTTTCCTTATCTGTAAAATGAGGATGACAGTAGTTGTGATAGTTGCAGTACTTATCCCAGAGTAATATATTTATAAACCTTAAAGTTCCAAAATATATATTTTAGTGTCAAATGCACATTTCACAATGAGTCAAGCAAAGTTCCAACTTCCCAATTATAGTTCTTTGATTCCTGAGCCTGGTCAGACCAATATCATGTATCTCAATGGCAGGAAGTAAAGGAAATCAATTAAATAAACAAACAAATACATAGAATGAAGAAGGGGAAAGAAGGATATGAATTATACTATTCTAATTATGCAGCATCGTGATGGATGTAATTTCTCTTAAATTAGAAAATAAATTCTAGGTTCACACTCCCTGAAGGATGTAAAATATTAGTAGATTTTTTATGGTTGTAATCACAAACTCATTTCTCCAGCCACTACTGGCCATATCTAATTAGGGTGAAGTATGTTAATGATACAGCCACAAAGCCTAGTGACATCTTCAGTTGTGATATTAATTGCATTTAAGAAAAGAAGCATGAATTGCGTTTATACAAGCTAATTAGTATGGGTTTCCTAATTAATACTGGAAAGTCAAACTGCCTTTGTCTTGTCGACAGTAATTAGCTAAAGCTGTCTAAATTTCTTCTTTCCCCCCAAGCAGTAAACGGACTTTTTTTTTTTTGGCCAGAAAAATAATAGTTGAATCATGGGGTGGAAGGGTGGCACTATACAAGAAGTAGATACTTAATACAACAAATACTGACTAAACTCCTACTAAGCACAAGATACTGTTCTGGATGCTAGTGACACATAGACCAAAAAAACAGCCAAAATTGTCATTATCCCGACTGAGTTGACAAACATTTTACTGGAGCACACAGCATGTCAAAAAACAAAGTAAACATGATCTTTTCAGAAAGGAAAGAACACAAGAACATGGGAATCAGGAAAGTTCAACAATTTGCCCCAGCACAGAAATAGGCGGAGCGCCAGCCACAACAACCTAGTGGGTCTTGGATATGGAATAAGGAAACATTATGATGAAGTGGGGCTGTTCATCCCAGATTTTTGACCCCCAATATCTGGTCTAGCTACTACGTTGGGGAACTGAATTGAAGTAGCAAGGGCTTGTAGGAAAGTGGAAGGGAGGGTTCATTTTTTTAATCATGATCCTCGTCATGTCCTCCCAGCTAGACAACACTCCTTAGTCAGGATCTCCCATCTCCCTATGCTTTATCATAACTGCTATTCAAATTGGCATGAGGAGTGTCTAATAATATGAGTCACCTCCTCATTGTGTGTGCATGTGTGTGTAGGGGGTTGTACTATGGGTAGGGAGAAAACTTAGAAAGGCATATGAACATGCCTAGCTTACTTTTCCGTTTATGGAAACAGAAAAGCTCAGCACTTAGCACGAAGTAAGTGATGACATTTTTCCTTCATCGCTCATTCACTGCAAAGATCAAGAGTCTTCCTGAGGGCCGTAAGATAGGCTGTCTCATGGAAAACTCTAAAATGAATGATCCCCATAACAGATGGTGAATGATTACTTGCCCAGAACTGGTTCATCCTATGTGGAGACCTGTTCTACCAAAGTGAAACCTCTTAGTTACCAAGAATGGCAAAGATCGAGTCAGTTGAAGGGACTGGGTTATTGTGTCATTTCTTGTCAGTGACTCAACAACAATGGGAAATATGAGCTGCTGCAATTTTCTCCAAACCCTTTACCTGCCTTTGTACAAATTGAGCTTACTAAATGGACTAGAAATTAGAAGACCTAGGTTTTAGTCAATCAGCAAGTAGTTAGAGTGAGAATCAATAAACTTTAACAAGCATTTCCCATGTGCCAGACACTGTGCTAAGTAAAAAGGATATAACAAAAAGCATGAGACAGTCCCTGCACTAAGGGAACTAACTCACAGTCTAACAGGGGAAGACAACACATAAAAAGAAGCTGATTCAGAGCGGATTTCATCTTGCAGGATACAGAGTTTCTAGAGCTCTTGAAGTCCAGGAAAGCAATGGGTGGGAAACCTGTTTACGTGCTTTACTGTCAGACATTGTAGTAATAAGTGAAGGGCATTTAAAGAAAGATGGAAACATGGTCTCTGCCCTTATAGGAGACAAACTGCAAAAAATAAATAAATAAATAAACCCAAGATTATATACATGTATATACATATATATAGAGAGAGATGTAAATATATAGAAATATACATAGATAGATGGACAGATAGAAAGAGAGAGAGATGAGGTGGAAGGTAATCTCATATGGAAGGCACTAGCAGTTGGGAAAGAGTGCAAGAAGAGGCACTGGACAAAACCTTTCGTAGAAGGCAGGATTTAAGTCAAGCACTGCAGGAAGGAAGGAGGCAGAGATGTGCAACGAGAACAAACATTCCAGGTAGAAGAAGGGTAACACCCACCTCTACCACTAATGTATAACTTTGAAAAAGTCTATCTACACCTTCACTTCCTCCTCGGTTAAGTAAACCAGTTGGACTAGATAATCTCTGTGGTTCTTCCAGTTTTAACACTATAATTCTACATTCACTGAACAACATACACTCCACAGAGTACCAAGGGGAGATGGAACAGAAATGAAAGGCACAACTCCCCACCCTCAAGAAGAAAATTTAGCTGGGGATGCTCAAGAAATATAGAAACACAAAAAAGTAACATGGATCACTGTAGAGTATTATGAATTGCCATCATTTTCTAACCAGCTGATTTCCTGGACTTCATGATCTCTAGAAACTCATTTTTCTGCAAGATGAAATTAACTTAGAAACTCTCACCATCACCCCCCCTTCACCACCCCCTTCATCAGCCCCCTTTTCCACCACCCCTTCACCATCACCCCCCACCCCACTTTACCACCATCTCCTTCACACACACCCCAATCCCTGCTGGACTTCACCAGGATCCCCTATGGGTTATTTCTCCACCTCCCTTTTAAGGACTGAGCTTCTCATTAGACTCTAAATTCCTTGAGGGCAGAGATGGTCTTCTTCTGTGTATTCCAGCCCTTAGCACAGGGCCTGACCACAGTAGACACTTATAATTTATTGACTCTGATTCCTCACTAATCTACCACAAACAAAATATATTTCTAGAGAGGACTCTGAATAAAGGACTACTCTCGAATTAACAAAGGGATCATGTTTAGAGTCCACATTTGGGAAATGGGTCTGATAAAGCCATGGACTCCATATCTATCTTCTTAACCTTACTCCGGGGAACACAAAGAAGCAGAGTTGTCACACAAAGTTACTGTGTTCCCTCCAGAAACTGACTGCAGACCTAGTGGGCTGTGTGATAGTGTATGACAAGTGTTTATTCTATTTCACTTATAACAGCAGAGAATGTCCATTCATAGGATGGAGCTGCAGAAAAGCACTATCTACCTACCTCAGTCAGAACTCAGAACAAGAAGCAGCCTTTCTAAGTCTCCTCAATCACTCCAGCTTAGCATCAAAGTAATAAGGAATTAAGGGTGAAAAATCAAGGAAATAAAGTAGAAATCCTGATCTGGACAAACAACAGGTGGAACAAGGTTTTGACACTTGAAATCTGTGTCCTGAAGACAGAAACCAAGGACAGAGAGTAGCCATAGAGTGAAAAGGAAAATGGACTGAGGCCATATCCTGCAGTCACACATTAAATGCGCTATAAGAGAGATGGCCTGAGAAAGGAACACGAAATGAACTTTACACATAATATTGGCTTCTAGAACTATTTGTGTTGGTATCTTATCTGACCTCTACTACCCTGTAGCCTTCATGAGACTTAATTCAGCTTGTTATTTCTCCTGGTTTCTAGGAGATGACTCTGCACCAAGTAGGCACTTAATAAAGGTATTGGGATGTACCGTTTGTATCCTATTTGCACTTCATTGTTTCACCAAATCTATACCCCAAAGGTGAGGACAGGGAAGAGAGCAGGGCAGAAGAGGGAAGAAAAATTGGAGCAAGAATCAAACCTAAGTCCTAAGCCGATTATGTCATTTGGCTCACCATTTAACCCTGATAAGCCACTTTATCTCTTTATATTCAACAATTTCTCCAACTATAATGAGGGACTTGGCTACAGGAACCATCTCTCTCCACTCCCCTCCACATATTTGATATTTAACTTCCAGGACAGCATACTCAGTGATATGTCAGAAGGTACTTGATCATACTATTAGGCCAAGTCATGAAGGGCCAGCAGAGCCTGGATGGGACAGCAATTATACACGCGAGTCATAAAGCAATACAAGCTGATTCCACTAGACTCAAAAACATGTCCTAATAAATCCAACACATAACCCAATACATCCAACTGATTAGAGCCTAATCTACAATCCAGAGAGACAGAGTCAAGGGCCTCTTCAAATCACAACTTAGTCACCCAAGGATGCATTGGTGGTGCTGACTCTAAATCTGTGGTGGGTGGTATTCAAAAAAGACAAGGCATAATGCCAGTAGCCTTTGCCCTCTAACTCTTGACCCCCAGCAAAAGAAACACTATCAAAAGAGATGCTGATTTCTTTTTCTCTAAAACTAAACCTCAGCTAATTGGAAGCCATGTAAAGCCTCTTTAGAAGGCTGGGAATTTCAGACTCAAGGACATCTTTAGGGGCAATTTCTGAAATGCTTCTAACCACACTCCACATTCTTTTCATGTGGTTAGAACAAATTCATTTCTAATTCTTCTTGGCCATGTGCACATTACAGGAAACAAGGCCCTTGGGCATGTTTCAATTCAGGTCAACATTCAAAAAGAGATGCAAGTTGACATACACAACACTGGGATCTCCCCAGGGTTTTTTTTCAAATGGATGCAGTAGTCTTCAAAAAACACATCCCTCCCCAGCTCCTTTAAAGTCAATAGAATATGAGCTCTACACTTATAAGACCTCAAAGTCTGCTAAAGAATGAATTACTTACATTCAGAATCCAGGAAGGAAGAAGTCACAGGACAGAAACTTGGCTGAGACAGAGGGGGCTCTCTGTCTAAAACTGTCCTTATTTCTAAATTTTATCAAACACCCACACCCCAGTTAACTATGGTAAATGAGGGAAGCAAAGGTATAGCCAATTTGAGATCCGAGTTACTTCAATAATTATTTAAATTTGGTTTTAGAGTATGGGAGTAGACACGTGAACACCTGTCAGAAACTTTCTACTTCCCAGGTGTCAGCGGTTTATGCTATTTGTCCTTCGTTCTCTAAAGGGACCATGACTTCAGGGAGGTGATGCCAGGACTTGCAAGTGAATTGAATTTATGTGAAGGAGGGCTGTGCAGTCACCAGCTTCACTTTCTATTCCTTGGCAGTTTATAAGCATGAGGCGAATGGTTGGAGGAAGGCATGGGAACAACTATGTGAAGTCCACTGACAAACAGATTCATGTATTCACCTCCACTCATTCTTGTGACTGCAGTCATTTCACTTACTGTGGAGGAAAGCCTAAGTGGCTAAAATCAGAATTGAATGCAGAAATGACAAATCATAATAGAAGCAATGAAACTGGTTTAGGGTATTTCCCCATGAAAATGTGATGTTACATATAAGCATTTAAAATGTGAGAACCAGGACCAAACACTCAGATATTTAAAAAGACAAATCAAAGCAGACTGGTAAAGCTCTACCTCTAAGCTTGCTTGAAACTCTCTTGTGATATCCAAAACTTATATAAAGAGAGCAAGTGAATTACTGGGTAGTGGCTGAGCAACAGGAGGCTGGATTAGTGGAATAGATTGCGTACACAAGATACAGTATGATTATAGTAAATTACAGCATAATAAAGCCAAAGACTTTGGCTTCTGGGATAAGAACTAATTATTTGACAAAAACTTCTGGGAAAACTGGAAAAGATTGTGGCAGAAACTAGGCATAGATTAGCATCTCATACCATATATCAAGATAAGGTCAAAATGGGTACATGATAGATATAGAAAGGGTGATACCATAATCGATCTATGGAGAAGGGAAAAATGTATAACAAAAAAGAGAGATAGAGAACATTATGAAATACAAAATGGATAATTTTGATTACATTAAATTAAAATGGTTTTGCACAAGCAAAACCAAGGCAAACAAGATTAGAAGGAAAACAGCAAAAGGCTGGGAAACAATTTTAACAACAAATATTTCTGATAAAGGCCTCATTTCTAAAATATATAGAGAAAGTCAAATTTATAAGAATATAAGTCATTCCTCAATTGACAAATGGTCAAAAGATATGAACAGGCAGTTTTCAGATGAAGTCATATGAAAAAATGCTCTAAATACTACTAATTAGAGAAATGCAAATTAAAACAACTCTCAGGCACCACCTCAAACCTCTCAGATTAGCTAATGTCATAATTGAAAACTATCTTTACATGTAATTAGAAAAGTAAAAAAAAAAACTATTTACTATAAAAAAGTGTAGCAAGAAAACATATTATGAAGGAAATCTGCTGCTCTCATTAATCCTTTCAAATGAAAGACAAATAGAAGGAACAAAGACTCGTGAAGAAAGAAAGCAAAAATAATCTTGTCAAAGTGCAAATTTTTCGCTAAATAAGAAGAAGGAGGAAGGCAAACAAATCTTTTGACCTGTTTGGACAAGAAGCAGAAATCACTGAGCAGGACTGGATGGATACACTGAGGAACCAAGATTTATCATACCAGTACCAGGCAGAAGTGTATGCAGACTTACCATTTCAGCTCTTTCTCTCTGATTCCCCAATTCTTCTAGGGCTTGGGATAGTTGAACCTTCGAGAAAAGGAAAGGACAGGGTTAAAGAAAGAGCAAGTCATTACCTGTAAGCTTCTGTATGGCCTTATACTTGTTGACTAGACCTTCCCATAATCTTTAGTGCTCCTGACAAAGTAGAGAAGCACCATTTAATTATAACTGAATCAGAACTCAAGTAACAATGTGGTTGAATGGAGATGAGATAAAAAATACCTAGGTTCAAGTCTCAGCTCTCACACTCTCTTGCCTTACTCTTGACATATGAGAAAGCCTTAACTTTCTCATATGTCAAGTGGGAATAATAATATTTTCCATGGAAAAGTCTTTAAAAACAAAACAGAGAAATTTATATTTTATCCTAGAGGCCAAAGGCAACTGCCACTGGAGTTCGCTGAGTAGAGGAGTGACGTAATGAGATCTTCACCTAAGGAAAGCCACTTTAGAAGCCATTTGGAAGATAAATTGAATGGGGAAATCAATTAGGAGATAACTATAATAGTTCGAGTGAGAGGTGAGGAGAGCCTGAATGGTAAAAAAGTGGTCACTGTGTGAATAAAGAAAAGCAGCCAGATGCAAGAGATGCTGTGGAGATAGAAATGCCAGGATCTGGCAACTGACTGGATGTCTGGAAGTCAAAGTTACCCACTTGGGAAACTGTAAGAAGAATATTGCAATTAAAGGGAAAAAGGTAAGTAAGAGAAGGGGTAGAATAGGGAAGGAAAGAAAATTAGTTCAGTTTTGGACATGTGAGTTGTCTATGAGATAACCAATCAGAAATGTTCGGCTGATGGTTGATGATGTGTAGTCAGTGAATCCTCAGCACAGAGATGGTAACTAAGCCCATGGGAGAAGATGAGGTGGATTGTTAATGTATTTTTGCTTAATTTGAAGAGTTTTCCCACCCATTAATAGACACATGTGACTCATTTAAATCACATGGAAGCCTAAGTCACATGTGGTAGGAGGAGCTTTGCTGAATGGGTGGAACTGGAGGGTAGAGCAGAACTGGTAGGAAGCTGGTGAGACCAGTGAGAGAGGAGGAAAGAGAGGACACAGGCAGGCAGGCAGCCAGGATTGTGTTTGTTTGTGGGAAGGTCCCAAGGGGCTTGGGGAAGTGAGGTGGGGTAGCCTGGGCAAGAATACTTGAGAATGGTGTTGTCCCCTGTAGCGCTAATGTGTATTGACTTCTTGGTTACTATGATGGATTTGGCTTTCTGATGTCTGAATAAATATTTTTTTTCTGTCTTCTACACAGAGAGTCTGTTATACTTTGCAACTGCTGGAATATCCATAGTTGCCGTCAGTGCTGTGAATATTGCCTTGGCGATACAGGAGGTTACAAAGAGATTAGGAAGAAAATGCCCAAGGTAGAATCTCAGCGTTCATCCACAGTTTGGGGTATGATATGGAAAATGATACAGCAAAGAAGACTGAGAAATAGCAGACAAAGAGAAGAAGAACCAGGAAAGAAAAGTGCATGAAAATCCAGAGAAGAGAGAGTATCCTGCTGGTTAATCATGTCAAATGCAGTGGAGAGGTCAAGGAGGCTGAGGACTGAGAGAGGACCATTCCATTTTGTAATTAAGAGATCACTACTAATGCTGAAGGGAGCCATTTCAGGGGAGTGAGGAGGACGAAATCCAGAACGTTAAAGGGCTGAGGAATGAGTAAAAGGAAGTGGAGACAATAAGCACAGAAGGCTACTTTCAGATGCTTGACTTGGAAAAAGAAGAGATGAACAGAATTATAGTCCTGAGTTGTCTACTGCTTAGCACGATAGAAGACGTCAAAGGTCAGGGAAGTTCATGAGCATCACCACTGACTAAGCTTTCATAGACACCCAGGTGACCATATGAAAAAGGTGGCAATGTATGCCATCGTGTCCCATGGAAGAGGAAGTGTTAGTGTCAAATGAAAGAAAGGTAAGTCTTCTCAAAGGAAAAGAAATTCCTTCAAAGAATGTCACCATCAACATAGAGGCATCAATGGGGTCCCATAATATGTGTTGGGGAAGAACAGATACAAATGTGAAGTCTCAGAGATTCTATGAAGGAAAAGGAAGATGACGCTTTACTGGGGGGGATAGGATACAAGTGGAATCCTGATGCATGGAAATTCTTCAGGGAAGGAATGAAAGGAAGGAGAAATCTGGGACCTCACTTCCTCATGTACTAGACACATACTAAGCATGTAGTAAATACCTCTGTGTGGTGAACTGAAACAAAACCTCTGAAAAATGTCATAATAGTTTATTCCTATTTGTTTCCTTGTGCCATTGTAGAGTGCCTTTAATATAATGGGTATTTTGTTTTCCAACCCTCTGGTAATACTTATTAAGATATACTCTGGATTTAGGTATAAAGACTGATACTATGAATAAACTGGAGAAGCAAGGAATAGTGTATTTATCAGATTTATGGAGAGGGGAAGAATTTTTTTCTAAAGAAACGATAGAAAGCATTATGAAATGCAAGATGGATAATTTTGATTACTTTAAACTGAAAAGTTTTTGCACAACCAAACTCAATGCATCCAAAATTCGAAGGGATGTAGTAAATTGGGAAAAATCTTTACGGCTAAGCTCGGGGATAAAGGCCTCATTTCTAGAATATATAGAGAACTGACTCAAATATATAACCATACAAGTCATTCCCCAATTGATAAATGGTCAAAGGACATGAACAGTCAATTTTCAGGGGAAGAAATTAAAGATATCTATAATCACATGAAAAAGTGCTCTAAATCACTACTGATTAGAGAGATG
>CM053772.1:84223440-84332552 GCA_028658325.1 Potorous gilbertii | reverse complement strand
CTCCTGGAGCCTCTGTCCACCCGATGCCTGTACTGCCGCTGCTGCTGCCACTGCCTCCTGAGGGGGTCTGAGTCCTAGAGACACCCCGCTCCGCTCTCAGCCCATCTCTCTCACTGACCTGCGAGTCCGTGGGTGAAGGGTCCTTCGCGGCCACTGGAGGTTCCCTCCCTGAAGCCTGCTCAGATCTGCTTACTCCTCTCAGTGCTGGGCGCCAAGGGCAGGGGAGGGCTCCGCTTTGTCCAGTGTGCGATGGACCTTTGGGATCGGTTTTTCAGGGCTCTCTGGAACGAAAATCCTTTTCACTATGTTGCTGTGCAGCTTCCACTGTTCCAGAATTTGTTGGGAGTTCTTTTTAGAGGAAATCCATGGGCTGTGGGTTCAGAGCTAGCAAATGTGAGTCTTTCTACTCCACCATCTTGGCTCTGCCCCTCTGTAATTTCATTTTTTAATGATTTTAAATAACCAGGATTAGCCCCTAAGAAGACTTGAGAAAATGAATTTCTCTCCCTCCACTACAAAAGTAAGGAGTTAATTAGTGCACAATATTGTACGTAATGCTGGACACAGTTGATATGTTGTCTAGTTTTATTGAGCTGTGTTTTTAATCGTTTCTTCATCTTTGTTAGAAGGGATGGGTCAATGGGTTTATGTTCAGAAGTAGTGTATTTGGAAATAAATGTGATGGGAAAACAAAAGCTATACTTCAACCTGATCTGACATTTAGAGGGCTGCCAAACAAATTTACCTGCTCTTCTCCATGATAAGTTTGCATGCCATTGAAAACTGTTTTAATCTCTCTCCTTAATCTATACATTTTAAGTATAAGCAGATCTTTGTAAAGATGGTTTTCTAGCCCTTTGCTATCCTATTTCTCCTGGGTACACCAAACATTTTCTTCTCCTAGCATATAATTTCAAAAAATGCAATTTCATGGGAGTATGATTTCCTATAATTTTGACACAGTATTTCTAAGATTCTTCTCACTAACAATTCATGTTATGATTATAGTCAGCTTAGATACCACCAACCCTCTTTCTGATGCCATCCCTTACTCCTGACCTTTTAGTCATAAAATGTTATAAATCTTACAGAATTACAGTTGTTAATTATTCTTTGTCTTTAAATCACAGAGTCATCCCTTTTGGTCTCCTTTGGAAAGGTTGAGCATGTTGTACCCTGATTGGGAGAGAGAGAGAGAGAGAGAGAGAGTGTTTCATAAATGCTTTTTGATTTATTCATTCATTTGAACTTTCCTAGCATTTTTCTTTACTAATCTTATGTCTGCTATCACTTCACCCACAGATTAAAGGTTGAGGAACTGGTGATGGAACGAAGTCAGTTAGAAGAGGAGAAGAGAAATCTCGAGATGCAACTTGAGAAATTGACTCTTCAGGTGAGAGGCCTCACAGCCCTAATCAGGCTTGAAATTTGACCTTACTGTGTTAGTACCATTCCCTACTTATTGCTCCTTTCTGTTTCTTCTCATATTTAAACATCCATAGTTCTGAGGTTACATCTAGGTTTATTTTCCATTCTCGGAACCATCCCACAGACTTTTCTTCAAATACCTCTTGTCCTCTGAACTTTTGTTACAGTTTGGTGTGTCATGCCACCAATGGTCTAAATTATGTATGAGGGGTAATTTGCTAGTACCTCCTCTGAGTGAGAGCCAGGTGGGAAAATGTTTCTCCACCTCTAAAACAAACTTCCATTGTGCTTGCAACAGTTTTCTCTCCCTTCATTTAATGGATTTTTCTTTCTCATCTCCCTCCTGCTAATAACTAAAGAAGATGCTCTATGGCTAGTGACACTGTATGCCTGGAAGCTCCTTTTACAACTGAAAACTCTGGGTAGAAATTAATTAGGTGATGTTTTTTGCTTGGTCTTTGGTTTGTTTTTAATCAAACACTCCTTCTGTTGGCACTGTTTGAAATGGAGAACTCCGACTCACTAGCTATTTGCATTGTTTTCATTTTTCTTTCTTTTTCATTTTCCCTTTTGCGTGAATAACCTGCAGGTTTGAAATTACCCAGATTTCAGACAGGCCATTGATTTTTATCTTGACACCTATTAGAGGCAAATCAAATCTCTTTTTTATTACCAATTCTTAGAGATAGGAAAAGTGACAACTTTGATAAAGCAGGAGTCTGAGAGCTGCTGAACACATCAGCTGTGCCATGTTTAGCACAAAGGCCTGTCATCTAGCTCTTCTGTAATTGGGCTGCAGTGATCAGAAGCTTGGGACTTGGGCGAGTAGATTTGCTTGCCTCTAGTACATGCCATTTCCAAATGGTAACTGTAATACTCATCTGGGGAACCGTAGCCAAATGAAATAATTGTGTGATAGCTTCTCAGTCTTTCCTTAGAGGAGTGCTAAAGGGAAGACCACACCCACATAGCATTCCAGTCTATTTATTTCTTTTCTAAGACCTTCCATGGGTATAGGCCCTATTAATATATTCCCCATCTACAAATACAAGATGGAAGATATGTCATGTTCTTGAGGTCTTTTTATGCCAAGACTCTCTAAAGAGTCTTCTCTTTTTGTTTTAGAATTCATCCTGTAACTTCTATACAGGATAAGTTTTTGTTTCTTTGGTGCTGAGAATTCCTTTGTTATGGGTTGAATAGTCTCAATGCTGTAAAATATTGAGTTTTCCCTTATAAACCAGGTGAATTGATATGAGAAACAATATTCAATTTCAAATTCAAGGACTTGGAATTCCTGCATGAGAATGAGTTCCTGTGTTCAATTATGGACTATTAAAGCCTTAATATAGGGTCTGACCTCTAGATGTTGCCATATGTAGTTCATTTGGAGAGATCCCTACTTAATATAGTTTATGGCATGTTTCCTAATTAGTATTTAATTGCAGCTAAAGATGTGACCAGAAAAATCATAGTTTGAATGATTCTCAAAGTGCACTAATGTCGGTAGTCACAAGGACTGAGTCCTTGATGACAGTAATCAACCTTTGAACACCCACAGTAAGCAGCATCCTGGACTTGGGGATTTAGTGTAATATGGTAGTGAGAAAATTTGAGTTTGCAGTCAGAGGATCGGAATTCAAATACATCTATCTTCCGCTGCTTATTATTTGTGTGGTAATGAACAAGTCACCTCCCCACTTTAGGCCTTAGTTTCCTCTTTTGTGTAATGAAGGAGTTATACTCGGTTCCTTTCCACTTCTCAATCCTGTGATTCAGTGACCTGGGCTTTATTCAGAGCATATGAAATATAGACATTGTTGCCTCATGATGCCTATTACTCTGATGTGGCGAGCTAGGGTATACACACACCGTCAGAGGCACAATTTATTGAAGACACATCCCTAGATAAGTAAATTTTACTTCCCAAATAATTCAGGAGTACTTTATCTGGGTATCTCCTTTGCCTCCATCAAGCCCTGCTATGTATTATACTTTTCTGTGTTTGTGTTGGACATCAAAATCCTACTTCTATCCTCAGCAGAAGTTGAGCTGTTTGAAGGGAGAGACCATTTTGTTTTTGTCTTTGTATTTCTGGTACCATTGTAGGTCAGTCTTAATGAATGTTTGTTAAGTTGAGTTGTAGTCTGATATCCACTGTATATGTTAAACTGTATTTATATAAAAAGTATCAATCAGCATAGCTTTGGAGATCAAGTATGAGAGAAGTAGCATAGGATTGTGACGTTTGCTTCACTAGAGGTGAAGTCATACTCAGGATCTTATGCTACCCGTGACTGCCTGTTGAGACCTTTGACACACCATTTCATCTATATAAACTTCAGTTTCTTTATCTGTAAAATGGATATACTAAGATTTGGATTTTCTTCCTTTAAAGGTTATCAGGGTCAAAAAAATAAGATCTATTATCTATTTTATGAAGCAAATACCACATAAATGTTCATCATCATCATCATCTATAAATAAATATCACCTGTTTTAGAGGCTTGTTCTGGAGAGTAAATGGAATTATGGTTATGAAAGCACTTTATAGTGCTACATAAAAAGCAAGTTTCTTTTATAAAGTTTTATTTTAATGTCAATAGTACTTATTAGAGAGAAAATATGATGAAGTAGTCAGAAAGACCTGTGTTTGAGTCCTACCTCTGTACACACTGGCCTTGTTTTCCTAACTCCCTAAGAATAGAAATTGTAGATGACTTCTTGATGTACTTCAGTTGAAGGAGTTTAATTAAGTAGAAGTACGAACTTTAAAAAAAAATTTAATTTGTTAAACATGTACTTGTTTATAGAACTATGTTAGACACAGAGAAAATCTGGATTTGGAGCTAGAGAACCTGAATTCTGTTCCTGCTTCTCTCACTTAGTATTTGAGGCTCTCTGAGTATCAGATCCCATCAGTTAATTGAAGAGAATGTACATCATCCCCATGGGCAGCCATAGTGCTAGGGTCAGCAACCTTATATTTCTTTGCTGTTGTGATCAGGACTAAATTGTGCTTATGGATACTACTGAAAGTCCTGTGGCACAGGAAAAAGAAAATATTAAAGCAAAAAAAAGCATGAATATGTGCAGGAAAGCAGGGAAAAGTTACAGGGTAGAGAAGGGTGTTTGTAGAATGCCTCCAGCAAGAGTTAATATTCTCCCCTCCCCCTTATGAATTTGTTTTGCAAACTATACTTTTTTTCATTATTTTTTTTACAAGGAAGGATTTTTATTTGTGGGGAAGCAGTATGTAGGGAAATTAAGCTTGTAATGATAGTGATGAAAGAGGGAAGAAAGGAAGGAAGAAAAAGGAGAGTATCAATGAAACATTAAAAAACACACAGAAGAGAGTAGAAGGAAATTCCAAAGGAGGCAGAGAAGTGGGACTATATTCATATTGTCGTGTGAAATTTAATATACATGTTTAAAAAGCCACAATTGAGATTCATGTTTTCCTCTACAGTTCTTTTAAAAGGAGAGTATCAATGAAACATTAAAAAACACACAGAAGAGAGTAGAAGGAAATTCCAAAGGAGGCAGAGAAGTGGGACTATATTCATATTGTCGTGTGAAATTTAATATACATGTTTAAAAAGCCACAATTGAGATTCATGTTTTCCTCTACAGTTCTTTTCCTGTTCTTTTTGTTTACCACAATATTTGTATTTATTAAATTAAATTTAGTAAAAAGAAAAAATGTTTAAAAGGTCAAATAAGCATTCTCAAAACAAAGAAACTGGTGAGCTTCACCATGATTGCAGCTAGCTAATGCTGTAGAAAAAATTCCCATGTACTTATGATTTAGATTAGATGATCTATGTCTTTTCTGTTACTGTCATTCTATAACAAAGTGCTTTTGTCTACATTTTTCTTATGGGAAAAGAGAGAGGATATCCTAGCACTTGGCCATCATCAGAGTCATGTGTGTCTTTTTCTGATGTCTTTTCCTGTATGGAGCATGAGGAATGAGGGCAGGCCTTAGAAGATGTTTTCCAGGAGTCCTTGTATGCCTAGATATGATGCTGAGCTTCTTGTGTCCCAGGCCTGCAATGTTGATGTATCAGTAGAGTAGTCTGTCATAAGTTCATAACACAGGGTCATACTTTCTAAGATAATTATCCAGTTACCCCTTGACTGGCACATGTGCTGGAGAAGCCTTAGGAACCTGTACTCAAGGGTACAGATATTTCCACCTGTATAATAAATAATTCTCACAAATGATTCTCAAAATGACTTCCATTTTGAACATTTGGAGTTCTTTATAATCCAATTCCATGCTTAGACTTGCCTTAGCACAGATGAATGCTAGTGAAAAATTTTCACTCCTGCAGACTCATATATTTTATCTATATATGGTGCTTTCAAAATGGGAGGGTTTTCCCAGGACTGCATTCATTTTGAAACAAAAACAAAGGAAGAAACATTTTTTGAATGAACTTTTCCTATCATTGGACTCCATTTTAATAATAAAAAAAGTAACTAGTTGAAGTTCAAAATTTAGCATCCCTTTCAAGCAGCTTGAGGCAACAAATATATGGTTAAAAATTGTTAAAGACCCGCTAGCTTATCATTTTAAAACTGGTTGATAAGGGGCATTTGAATATGCTTCCCCCCTTCCCCTTAGAAAAGGGATAGAATCAGACCTGTAATTTCATTGAATGGTTGGTGAGGAACTACCAGTGTAGAAACTCTATTTATCAATGCATATCAGCAACTCATCCCCAACTTGGAGATGCTAACACAAGTATTACATGTTAGAGAGTGGGTTTGGGCATATGTCCTCCTGATTCCAAGGCTAGCCCTCTCTGTAATATGCAGTGCTGCCTTTCAAAGATTTGGCATTATTTTTCATTTTCAAAAATAGTGAGGTTTAAATGCATTAGGTGAGTAGTGAATTGTCTTTATTTCTTCCTAAATTATCTAGATGCACTATATTTCTAAATTTTTCAAAGTAGTTTGTGAGTACTTAAGTGATAATGTGAAATACATTATAAAAGTCAATGCATCTGGCCCCCAAAAGAGATCTAAGAAAGCATTCCTTTCCTCACTTTTGCAGAGGTGGGAGGTGGGAGGTGGAAGTCTAGAAGTTTAGAACATTTTCATTTTTTCATTGTATTGATCAGTTTTTCTGATTATTTTTTCTGTTCTTCCTCTTTTTTTTCTTAAAAAAAAATGATGTGTTCAATAGCTCTTTGGGAAGGGAAGGATACAGAGGGAAATTTAGGTAATGTGGTAAGAAAGGATACCAATTAAATTTTATTTTAAAAAGTCAGTGTATCCTAGATATACAGAGTAACCGGAGAGGAGATCTTTATAGGTTAATGATAAATGAGGGATGTTGCCACAGAAAACCTCTGTTAAAATTTAGGGTACAGTCGCACCTTCCATGCACATGGGGCCTTGGAGAAAGTGCTTAAAGTACATCAGAAAGGCAGATGTGTAAACATTCTCCCAATTTGTGGCCTGGAAAGTTCTTTTTCCCCCCTTTATGGAGGCTTCATAAAGTTTCCCTTAGATTTTGCTTTGATTTTGGCTAGAAATGTCAGTGCTGAAAGTCAGAATCCAATGCTGTCCATTCTCTCTTTAAGTCATGCTCTTGGGAGGATTCTGGGAAGATGGTGGAGTAGGTCATAAAATCCCAGGCACTCCGAATTTCTTCCACAAACAAGACAAACATAGCCTCAAAGTGAATGTAGAGAAGCAAAAATAAAATAAAATGTTGGAGTAAAACGCTGCTCTCTTAAGATATTGAGACTCAAACCTCAGGAAAGATTCAACCTCCAAGGGCAGAGGTTTGGCCTGTTCGAAATGTCTAGTCTCTGGGCTGACTCCTCTGAATCAGCAAGCAAGCCCTGAGGGTAACGGACTTGTGAAGCTGTCTCAACCTTAGGAATTTGCACTTCAAAATTAGGCTATGTGTGGGGGCGGGGGGCTGAGGAGGGGAAGACTGAAGGATGCTCTTCTGTCTCAGGACACCAGGTCCATTAGTGCTGATCATACAAGGTCCCAGGCTGCAGGTGAGAAGGAACTAGTAAGACAACCAATGAGTGTGGTAGCAGGGCATGGAGAGCCTCCTGGTTGTGGACACTTACAGGAGAGTGGAATCCCTGGTTTTGGTTCCAATGTAGAGGGGGAGAGCTTAAGTTTACAACTGTGGGAAGGGCCTCATGGATCAAGAGCAATTACCTCTGTGGGACAGTGTGACTGGGGTTCCTAGCCGTGGGGAAAGGATGAAGAGGAGTCCCTGAGGTTGGGCCACTTCAGAGAGCTCAGAAAATAGCAGTAAGAAGGATTACTACAGTAATAAGCTGCTAAAAATAAAATAAAATACAAATAAAAATATGTAAGCAAAGGAGAAAGCCTACCAAAGACTGCTACAAAGGGGATAGGGAAGATCTGGGTTCATATATGAAGGAAAATAGTGAAGTTTAAAAAAAAAGCAAGTCCTACACCAAAGAGAAATATCAAATGATCAAAAGCCCTAAAAGAATTCTTAGAAGAACTTAAAAGAGAATTTTCAAAATCCAATATGAGAAATCAAGGAAAAATTAGGGAAAAAAATAAGAGCAGTCCAAGAAAATTGTGAAAAGAGAGTCAATGGAACCTTAAGAAAGAAAATAACTCCTTCCAAGCTAGAGTTGGGCAAGGGAAACCTACACCAAAAAATAATGAAAAAAGAGAAGAGAATGTGAAACCTCATCAAGAAAAGTAACTGATCTGGAGAACAGAGCAAGGAGAAACAATATAAAAATTGTTGGACGACCTGAAAGTTAAAATCAAAAAAGGATTTTTGTTACAAACAAAGAGCAAAAGAGTTAGGATTGTGACCAAAAATAACTTACCTAGCAAAGCTGAGTATAATCATGAATGGGGAAAAAAAATGGACATTTAACAAATTGAAAGACTTCCAGGTATCTGTGACAAAAAGATCAGAATTCAGTGGAAAAGTCAACATATAAAATCTAGGAGAATTATAAGGTAAAAATCAAACACCAATTATAAAGGACTCAATGAGGTCAAACTGTTTACTTCTTATATGTAAAAATGTTATTAGTATTCTTAAGACTATCATTATTCCTTGGATAGTTTGAAAGAAAGGCTGGGGCTGAGTTAAGTATGATGGGGTGATTATAAAAAGCAGAATTGGGAAGAGTTATGAAAGGAAGACCTGACTCAGAGGAAGCTTCTGAGTGGAAGGCGGCGGGTATTCTCATAAGATCTGTTAAAGGGACAACATTCAAGTCTAGAAAGGCATAAAAAGTCTTCTAAATTTAGAAAGAAATAAGAGGGTGAGGGGAGAGGATTAGGGAGGGACTTTTAGATGGGTGTGTAGATCAAGATCTAGAAGGGTGGGGAGAGGACCTAAGAGAGGCCTCTTGGGTAGAATAAGGAATAGGAGGGTAAGGGGAGAGGAAAAAGATGTGGATTAGGGAGGTTATGGTTTGAGGTCAACTAGGTATAGGGTAAAATAGGGTATTGAATATAAATGAATAGGGTAAAACGAGAAGCTGAGGACAATAATGAGGAAAAATAGAGTGGAGGGAAATATTCAAATAATGATTATAACTCTGAATGTGAATGGGATGAATTCACTCATAAAATAAAAATAGGTAGCAAAATGGGTTAAAAATCAGACTCTCACAATTTATTGTTTAGAAGAAATATTTAAAAATGAGATACACGCAGTTAAAATAAGGGGCTAGAGTAAAATTTATTATGCTTCAGCTGATATAAAAAGGTAGGGGTATCAATCATGATTTCAAAGTAAAATATAAAATAGATTTAATCAAAAAAGACAAGCAAAGAAACTAGGTTATAATAAAAACAACTATAGAGAATGAAGCAATGTCAGTACTAATCCCATATACACCAAATATTATAGCATTTAAATTTTTCAAAGAAAAGTTAAACAATTTACAGGTAGAAAATAGACAGTAGTACTATAATAGTGGGAGACTTTAATCTTACCTTCTCAGAACTAGGTAAATCTAACCAAAAAATAAGAAGTCAAAAAAGTAAGTAGATTTTAGACAAGTTAGACATGATAGATGTTCGGAGAGAATTGAATGGGAATAGAAAGGAATATACCTTTTTTTTTCTCAGAGGTTCATGGTACCTTTGCAAATATTGACCATATATCAGGGCATAAAAATGTTATAGTTAAAATCAGAAAAGCAGAAATATTGAATGCATCCTTTTCAGAACAAAATGCAATAAAAATTATATTTAATAAAGGACCACAGAATAAAAACTAAGTGGAGAGTAAACAACCTAATCTTAAAGAACGAGTGTACTAAAAATCAGGTCATAGAAACAAGCCTATCATTTCGTTAAAGAGGATGACAGTAATGAGACAACAAATCACAACATCTGTGGGATACAGCAAAAGCAGTAATCAGATGAAAACTTTTATCTCTAAATACATAAAAAAAATGGAGAAAGAGCACACCAATGAATTGTATATGCAATGAAGAAAAGCCTAGAGAAGAACAAACTAAAAATCCCCAATTAAGCACTGATAAATTGGAAATCCTAAAAATTAAAGGTGTGATTAATGAAATTGAGTCTAAGAAAATCATCGAATTAATAAATAAAACTAGGAATTGAGTTTATGGGGAAAATAGTAAAATAGATTAACACAACTTTTTAAAAAAGAAGAAAAAATCCTTATTATTAAAAATGAAAAAGGTGAATATACCACTAACAAAAATGAAATCAAAGCAATGATAGTTATATTGCCCAATTATACACCAATAAATTTAACAACTTAGTTGAAATGGAAGACTATTTACAAAAAATATAAATGGCCTAGGTTAGCAAAAGAGGAAATATAGTATCTAAAGTAGACCTTTTTCAGAAAAAGAAATTGAATAGGCCATAAAATGAGCTTTCTAAGAAAAAAGCACCAGAACTAGATGGGTTAAAAGTGAATTGTATCAAATATTTAAAGACTAATTTAAATATTAAATAAATTATTTGGAATAATAGGCAAAGAAGGGACTCTCCCAAACTCCTTTTCTGAAACAAATACGATATTGCTACCTAAACCAGGAAGAATAAAAACAGGAAAAGAAAATTGTGTACCAGTTTCATTAATCAATGTGAATGCAAAAATCCTAAATAAAATTCTAGCTAGGGCATTACATCAGTATAGTACAAGACTGTATATTGTGACCAAGTGGGATTTATATCCAGAATGGTCTAATGTAAGGGAAACTTAATATAATTGATTGTATCAATAGTAAGGGTAACAAAAATCATATGATTATGTCAACAGATGGAGGAAAAGCTTTTGATAAAGTACAACGTTCATTCCTTTAAAAAACACTTGAAAGTATAGCTATAAATAGATTTTTTCTTAAGGGACAAGCACATTGACCTCAAAACATTAGTAAGAATTATTTGTTATGGGGATAATCTAGAAGCCTTCCTGGTAAGATCAGGTATGAAACAAGGATGCCCACTGTCACCAAGATTATTCAGTATTGTATTGCAAATCCTAGCAATAGCAATGAGAAGAAAAAGAAATAGAAGGAATCACATTGGGCAATGTAATAAAACTATCTCTTTTTGCAAACAATACGATAATATATTTGGAAAATCCTGGAGTCAACTAAGAAGTTAATTTAAATAATTAATAATTTTAGTAAAGTTGCAGAATATAAAGTAAACCCACAGAAATGATCAGCATTCCTATATATCACCAACAAAACCCTTCAAGAAGAGATAATAAGAGATACCCCATTTAAAAACACTCTCGACAGTATAAAATATCTAGGAGTACATTTGCCAGAAACAAACCCAGGAACTGTGTGTGTGTGTGTGTGTGTGTGTGTGTGTGTGTGTATGTATAAATAAAACAATATATATAGTTATATATATAAAAATTATATATATAAAAAACCCTACAACTTTTTATACAAATAAAGTCATATTTAAATCATTGAAAAAATATTAATTGTTCCTGAGTAGGCAGGGCCAATATAATAAAAGTGACAATTTTACCTAAATTAATCTATACAATACCATCCCCATTAAGTTGACAAAAAAATTATTTTACTGTTAGAGAAATAGTAACAAAATTCATTTGGAAGAACAAAAGGTCAAGTATATCAAAGAAACTAATGGAAAAAAAATAAAGGAAGGAGTTTTGTGTTTGGTGTGGTTTTGGTTGGGTTTTTGTTTTTGTTTTTTAGCAGTACCAGATCTTAAACTATATTATAAGGCAGTAATTATAAAAGTATCTGGTACTGGCTAAGAAATAAAAAGGTAGATCAGTGGAACAGAGTAGACATAAAATTTACAGCAACACATGACTATAGTAAGCTTGTATTTTTTAAGTGTAAAAACTTAAATTTGGGGGATAAGAATTCATTATTTAGTAAAAATCATTGGGAAAGCTGGAAAGCAGTCTGGAAGAAATTGGGCTTAGATAAACATACCATTTACAGGAAAAGGTCAAACTGGATATATGATCTAGATATAAAAGGAGATATTGCAATAAATCTGAAGAACATAGAACGTTTTACTTATCAGACTTAAGGGTAGGCAAACAATTTATGAATAAATGAGATAGAGAACATTGTGCAGTATAAAATGGATAATTTCAATTACATTAAATTAAAAAGTTTTCATACAAATGAAACCAATGTTGCCAAGATCAGAGGGAAAGCAAAAAATTGATGGGGGGGAGAGGGAGAATTTTATAATTATTTCTGAGATAAAGTTGTCCTATGTCATATATAAAGAACTATGTCAAATCTATAAGAATACAAGTCATTTTTTATAAATGGTCGAAGGTTATGAACAGGCAGCTTTCTGAAGAAGAAATCAAAACAATTTTTGATTTGATGAACTGAAAAATGTTCAAAATCATTATCGATAAGAGAAATGCAAATTAATACAACCTTTTACACCTATCAGGTTGGCTAAAATGATGGAGGGGAAAGTGACAAATGTGGGTGGGAATGTGGAAAAATTGGAACACTAATTCATTCTTAGTAGAACTGTGAACTAACTCATTTTAGAGAACAATCTGGAATTATACCTGAAGAGTTACTGAACTAACCTGTACCCTCTGACCCAGCAATACCACTATTAGATCTATTTCCCAAGATACTTAGGGACAAAGGACATGCTCTAAAATATTTGTGATGGCCAAGAACTGGAAACAGAGGGAATGCTTGTCAGTGGGGAATGACTAAACAAGTTATGGTACATGATGGTGATGAAATACTGCTGTGCTATAAGAAATGATGAGCCGGAAAATGAGCAGAACAGAAAGAACGTTGTACACATTGCAGCAATGTTGTTTTAAGAACATCTGTGAATGACTAAGTCATTTTAACTATTATAAATACCCAAGTTAACTACAAAGGACCTATGAAGAAAGATGCTATCCATCATGGAGAAGAAGAACTGATAAATAGAAGTGTTTATATGGTATGGTTTTACATATATATATATATATATATACACACACACACACACACACACACACATATATATATACACATATTTGTCTCTTACAGTAGTCATCTGTAGGGAGTGGTGGCGGGAGAGAAGGGAGGAGAAAAAAGAAAGTTACATGATAACTTTGTCATATATTGAAAAGGAAAAGCCATTTGTGCATAATACATTTGCAATTTCATGTGCAATCCTTTTTTAAAAATTCTCCTTTGTTATGGAAATGCTTGTTTTATTTCCTAAATTCAGAATTTTCTTTTAAAAAGTCACGCTCTCTGAAGCCACTGCCATCCTTGGGTGACTGTCTTTCCACATCTGTCTGCAGGCACTTCCTCTGTCCTCGGTCACTACTGCTCCGATGACCACTGCTACTGCCTCTGGTGGACTCTTCTACTGACTGCTGTTGCTGTGGGACCTTTGACGGGGCCTCTGGACCTCCCAAGTTCATGCCTAGTCACTCCCTTCTTGGAATACTCATTCACCTAAAATCATGAAAGAATGAATTCAAAAGAACAAAGGCATCATGTGTTCATGATGGCCAGTTTGGGGAATACATCCAACTTTTCCTCCCCACCCTTTCCTACTCAATAAAGTCCTGTCTTACTTGCTTCCAGGGAGGACAAGAGCTGAGATTGCACCTTTTATATTCATACTCAGTTTCTACTCAGCATCTAAGTCATCAGTTCTTTCAGCTAAAAGATCTTTTAATTTTCACACAGTTAATAGCCTCTCTGTCATGAATGACTATAAATGCTGCCAGTGGTCTCCATGCGTGATTGATATCCACTGGGAATATTTGAGCATGCTCTCTATAACCCACCAGCAAGGGCAAATCTAAGCATGCTCCCTCTGTTAACATTAAGAGAGATATGAAGTGTGAAGGGACTAAAAAGAAGACAAACTCTAGCTTTTCTGAATGGTGGCATCCATTGCTCTCTATCTTCTGTTAAAAGTCCTAGTTGCTCCAATAAGATTAGTGTTTGGAATTGTAATGAACTATCAAGGAAAGAGAAATGTAATCAGTTATCTTTGTAAATGTTTCAACTCTTAAGAAGTGTGTCAGGAGGCCAGAACAATTTTACCAATAATGGAAAGATGGCAGAAATTGCCCTCTGAATGGTCAGAGACTTCAGACTAACAGAAAGCATAACTCAAATCAACACCAGTCACCCATTTGTGTGGATGTATATGCTATGTGTTCAGAAGGATTAGATCCTTCTCTTTCTTTGTGGAAAGTTCCCCGCAGACCCTCTTGTTCCCTGCCCCTACTGACAGAGATTCCCCTGATAGTTAGTCCAAAACCCAGAAATGTTCTTTACTGAGATAAACTCATGAGAGAGTATCATAACTTAGCAGCATGGCATAGTGGAATGAGTACTGCATTAAGAAGCTGGAGCCCTAGATTCTGCCCTTCTACCAGTACACACAAACACACTTATAAATTGTGTAACTTACACTGAGCAGCCATTTCATAAATGTGTGTTGCATTGTATTGTATTGGCTTTGGGCTAAATTTCTGTATATCTCAGTTGCTTCAGTTGTAAAAGAAGACAACTCTATTAAGAGTTTTGAGGTATCTTCCATTTCTAAGAGTCTAAGTATTAGCATTGGAGTCCTAAAGGGGTAGGGCAGGAGTTTGAAAACTAGCACCTATGGAGCCATATATCATTACGTAAGAGTAGATATTAACAAGAAAAGAAAAACATTTCAAACTTCATTAAATAAAAATGAGACTAATCGAGCAGCAATGTAGAGAAAACCATACAATCTATGTCAGAAGTCAACCAGTATCTGAAATAGTTCTTTCCTCTTCACCATCATCAACAGTTAAATTATCCAGCCTTTGTTTCAAGATTTATAGAGATGGAAAACTAGTTACCTCTCTAAGCATCCGGTTCCATTTTTGAATAGTTTGGATTGTTAAGAAGTTATTCTTCATTTAGAGAGGTAGCCTTCCTCTTAGACATTTTCATCCATTGTTCCTAGTTTTGCTGCAGGCTCAGCTTTAAAATATGCCTAATCCTTTTTTCTGTAGAAGAGCTTCAGATACTTGTTTTTGAAACAAGCCATCTTGTTTTCCCTAAGTCTTTTCTCCTGCCAATTCTGCACCCCATATTTCTTGAACCAGTCCTTGACTGGCTTGGTTTTGAATCCCTTCTCCAGTCTTTCTTTGAGTAGAAGGCCTTTTATCTCAAGAATAAGCTGCCTTGGAGCCCAATCAGCCTAGGGGCCCTTGGTTTAACAAGCCTTTTATTTAGAGATGGAAGTACTGTACTTACAAGTAGATGGGATACTCAGAGGAAATCCCACCCTTATGTGTACAAAGTTTGTTGAATTGAATTGAATTAATGGTTAATTAAAGCCTCTCCTTGTGGTTGACATGCTTGGATATATGCCTGGTCTAATTTGTTGGGTCTTAAGCAGTCAAAATATTGAAATTCTGTACTTTTCTATCCCTCCCCCCATTCTTGCCTCTATTTTTGATGCACAGCCTATAGTCTCCTAGTTAATTCCCAACAGGCCCAGTCTGTTGCCAGTAATAAACCACTTTATTTCAGGAGAGAAGAATGATGGTAGTGGGCAGGACCTGGTAGTTTATGGGAATTTAAGGCTTCTGATTGGCCAGAGAACCTCTGCTGTTTCAACACCCCTTTTGGATTACTCCTGTGATTTATATTTCTTGAATCTGATATTAACACGTGAAGACATGGAGATATTGATGCCATTTCCCAGATGCCTACTGCATGGCTAAATTCTTTCCTCTCCTTATTCAGAGCAGAGCCTTTTGTTTAAATGTCTCAGGGCTGTTTCCATATCCTGATCCCTTTCTCTTTGCCTTCTAGAAATCTTCCATTTTTCCTTCCCCCTCTCCAAAACCACCCTCCTTCATATCTTTTTTGCCTTAACTGTTGACATCAAGTTGCAGGCTGCATTGATTTTCCTTCGAGCATAAAGACCAAAGCTTGGATATTATTACTTACTGCTTACAGCTTTCCTGCTCGTATAAATTCTTGCACACAAAGAGACCCCTAAATACTGCCTTGTCTGAGGAGATCTCTGAGAATTCATATTGCATACCTTGTCTACCCCTAGCGCATGCGCACACACACAGAGAAAACATTTGATGGGCTTGAGTGAATATAGGTTTTGCTTTTAAACAAAATAGGCATTCTACAATAGTTCTTAATTGAAACCGCAAGCCATTCCATCCAGCAGATTAGGTGGTAGAGAGTTTTTAGACCTGGGGTAGAGGCAGAGAGAATAAGAATTAATTTCCTAGATGGATCCTGCTTTCCTCATTTAATGCACGGTTGTCCTCCTAACTCCTACAACGACTCCTCTTAGAAAACAATCCTTTCTTCCTTATTTTTACCTTCACCTTGATTTGTCAAGCTAGTTTTAACTCAGACTTGCAGAGAGATTACAAATGTATTAGCTCCCCAAATAAGCCCTTTACCACTATTCATTCAAACTTGCAAGGGAATCCCTTTATAAGAGAGATTTCTAGGGATGTGATGAACATTGACGCTATACCCCATACAGAGTTATACTAAGGAGGTGGTAGTTTTGGCCAGTGAATCTGAATCTACACAATAAGGTTAAATGTTGTTCCTAGCATTTCAGGTACTAGGAAACTAAAGAAATGCAGTGTTGCTAGTGGGTCATTTCCACTGTATTTAGGCTAAAAGTTCTTGTTCTAACATACTGTGACTACTTTAGGCCCAACTCTAATTTCCATGGAATCCCTAATGATTGGCATGATGGCTTTGGCTCATTATATTGGCTGAAACTTCCTTGTTTAATTCTTCTCCTTTCCCCTCCCCAGCCCACCATCTCTTTCTATGAAAACTGCACAAGTCCAAACCTAAGACAAAGGAGGTTGATCAAATCAGTGTGCAACTTGCTTACTGTTCGGGTAAAGCAGGAGGGACTTCTGAAGAGTGCTCAATTAGCATTTATTACGGTCAGGAGCTGTGTGTTTACAGGCAACCGGAGCGGATGGTGAAGTGTTCCTTATGCAAATACCCTCTCCTGCTTTTCCTGCTCTCCTCAGCTCTTGGAGCTGAAGGAGAAGAGATTCTTCAAGTTTGGCTGCTTCAAGGAAGATTGATTAAAATCAGCTGCAGTTTGACTTAATTGGCAACATATGCTTGGAGAGGGAGCTTGACTAGTTAGAACTTCTTGTAATTAGTTCACAGCTGGTTGGTGAGAAAATCAAAACCCTAGTTAGAGTTTAGAGGTGCTGGTTTGTATGTGAGTTGGGAAGAAAAGAGAGGGACAGGACTTTTTTTTTTTAATTTATAAAACAAAAAGGCACATCTCCTGTAATCATATACAGAGAGTTGCAGGTTTAGTTTACTTGGACAGAGAACTATGTGCCGTGCCAGCCAGACTGGGGCATTACATCTGCAAGCCCAGCCTTAGAAAATAGTTGAGTATTTGCACAGCGACATAAGGAATAAAATGCTAATTTTTTTTTGCCTTTGCAAAGCTACAAGATGGGAACAATCATGGACTTAGCTGCTGGAGACTGATGTTGAGCTTATAGGAGAGTTCAGTTCCCTCCTCATCATTCTGTTTTAGACTGTCCAAAGAGAGAGAATCCCAGTTCTGCTGTTCAGACATATTAAGTGCCTACCCTAGGGGCTGGGTGAAGTAGAGAGTTCAGATGTGTTGAGGTCCTTGCCCTCAAGGGCTTTATAAACCAAGTGACTTCTAATTCCACATCTGTAGTATGGTTCATCCACATGATGCTTTCCCCAAAACCCTCAAATGGGAGGCTGAAAGGGTAATATTCTCCTGTACAGCTTATCTGGAATAGGACCCCTTAAAAAATAAAATGTTGAGCAATTACAGTGGTCCATAAAGTTGAAGGTTTTTTTTTTGTAGCTCCAAATTTCATTTTTGACAAAGTACCTTGTTTTCACCCTCTTTTCTTTTCAATGAGCACTCTGAATGAATCCTTACCACATAATGGCTCCCTCCTTTGTGAATTACTTTCTATCCCCTTCCCTATTGACAGGCTTTTGGGAGAGCATTTCTGGCAAGATTTGGAAACTTGGTTCAGCAAGAAGGCCTGAAAACCAGCCTTGATTTCATGCAGTGGATATTGAAGTAGCTTCTATTTAGCATGCTTTCCATGTAGGTGGCCTTTAGTAAGCAAGCAGTAAATGGGAAAGAGAGCTAAAGAAAGATAAGACTGTAGGTACTTAAATTCTCTTAGGAATAATAAATGAAGTTTTTACACTCATATTAAACTAAGAGATGTGGTCAACCTTTCTAACCCCTGAAATGTGTGGCACCAACACCATGGGCC
Source organism: Potorous gilbertii (assembly GCA_028658325.1). Taxonomy (NCBI): domain Eukaryota; kingdom Metazoa; phylum Chordata; class Mammalia; order Diprotodontia; family Potoroidae; genus Potorous; species Potorous gilbertii. The sequence continues at coordinate 84,314,335 of CM053772.1, read as the reverse complement.
ATTCTTCAGCTGCCCTTTGTGCCCACTCCTCCTGTCACCACCGCACATTATACATACTCTTTGCCTTTTCCTTCTTCCTCTATACTTTGCTCATTTATCCCCTCCCTTCATTTTTTTTTTACAAGTGGAATTAAATAAAACATTTCAGAGTTCTCAAGATCAGATGCTACAGTGCCTGTGAGATTTGCTCCCCATCATTTTCCCTTACCCCTGTAGTGCCTTTCCCATTACTACCGCCATCACCGTCTCCGATTTATCCATGTTCTAGGCACAGAGACACATTGAAGTTGTAAGCAGGAGCCTTAATTCTCTATGGCCAAGCTTTTGAGAAGTTGGCATCATCACCCTCTTGGCATTGACATAGGAAAGACAGTTGTATTGCCATTGCAGTTCTCCCTTCTCACCCTCAGTGACCTCTCTGTTCTTGTCTCTCCATATTATTCTCTTCCCCATGTTAAGTTCTGCTAGGCAATGTTATGTCTTCAATACACCAAGAAAACAGCTGAAGAATAAGTCCAAAGAATAAAGCCTACTTTGGCCATTTTCTTAAGTACTTCCAAACCCCTTATAACATCCCCTGGCATTTCAGAACTTTTGCTTTCTTAACCTTCTTCTCTCATAGGTAATACCCTGAGAAGCCTCTCTCATCTGTGTCACAAACTCCATGATTCCTAATTTCTTGTTGGCAACTGTCGGAGGCTGCTCTCTGACCTGGCCATCAACTTTCGGACCTAGCAATTGGAGCTAGATTTTGAACTCCAGAACTAGGATAGCCTCCTTTGGGAAATAGAAAAGTCACAATGTCCCCTAATAAGAATTGGTTTGTGACCCACAATTTGAGCAAAATCGGGTATGGACTACCATGTTCAGAGCCCTGTGTCACAGGAAGGATAGGAATGATGTCAGCAGGTTAAGGCATGCTCATCAAAGCAAGGAGAAAGTATATGAAATGTGATAGGAGAAGATAGTAAGCAAGGGGTCCATTTTGGCTGGAATATGGAAAACATGGGGAAGTAGTAGGAGGCCATGCAGAATTATGAAAGAGGGCTGGTCATTTGTTTCCACTTGTGCTCAATTCTTTGTCATCCCATTTGGGGTTTTCTTGGCAAAGATACTGGAGAGGTTTGCCATTTCCTTCTCTAACTCATTTTACAGATGAGGAAACTGAGGCAAACAGGGTGAAGTGACTCACCCAGGATCACACAGCTAGTAAGTATCTGAGGCCAAATTTGAACTCAGAAAAATAAGTCTCCCTGACTCCAGGCCTGGCACTCTATCCACTGCATTACCCAGATATATCCTAGAACAACTGTGCCTCCCTTTCACCAGCCTCCAATTTCCCAAGTTATTGTTTGATGATATTCTCCCTTTTCATTGGAAGGTAGATGATTAAAAAAATCTTCTAATGGGAAACACTGAACCTTTTCCTAGAATACCCAACTATTTCAGTCCTTCTTTCTTTAAACAGTTTCCTGTCCTTTGTCCTGAAACATGTATACAGCAAAAACAAAAGATGTCAAGATAGAAGCCTGGTTTGCTTGTCTCACAGTTTACCTTTGGAAACAATGTAACCACATACCAGGCCTCACTTTGCTGACATTGTCACCGCTGCCTTACAGATTATTTCGTAGGAAGTGAGCTATTTTTTTTTCAATGTACAGTCCAGTTTGGATCACTGCTTATGAAAGAGATGAAAATATTCGACACTGTGACATCTTAAATGCACCTTTTTTGGAAACTGAGTGGGTAGAAAATTGCTGGGTTCCCTAAGAACTGAAAACCTACAATGCCCGTGATGATTGCCTTAGCTGCCATCCTTCTGCGTCATGAGGCTGGCATTATCTTCTAATCTTAGAGTCTTAGGTTATAGAGCAGATATTGAGTAGCCTTCTAGTCCCATCCCTGGGTCTTCATTTAATATTTCGTGGGTATTCTCAGAGGTGTGGTCCTTAGCTAAGAGATGGAATCTTACAGAATATAAAAACAACTTTGCCTCTGCCCTCAGGGGATTTTATAGTATGAGAAAGTCTGCCCATATGAGTGTACAGTCCAAAGTATCCCACTAGGTAACAGCTTGTTAACTTTCTCTGCTCTGCCTTGTACTTGTCTGTTTAATACTGCCTGGAGAGGCAAGCATTTTGCTCAACTGGGGTAGGTTATTCTCTCATCACTTTTCCCCCCTGGGATTCAGCTCAAAACTGATATCTGTTGGTTACTACGGGTTGCAGAGACACAGCTGTGGCTCTGGCCTTGGTGATGACCAACAGAGATAATTTCCCATACTCCCAATCTCAAGAAGCACCCAGAGAAAGGTAACCAGGATTTTGAATGGCCTTGGAGATAGTGCCGTGTGAAAACAGATTGAAGTAGCTCCTGAATGACAGCGCCTCCACCTTTTCTCCAGTCTCTGATAAAGATGTGACCCTTTTTACCTTGATCTGATTTCCTCCCTTGATAACCTTCCATCCTTCATCTTCAGTCTTTCCTTCTATACTGCCTACTTGCTTACTGCCCACAAGCATGCCTGAGCAATCCCTATACTTCAGAAACCTTTACCTGGCTCTATCATCTCCTCAGCATACTATCTTATATCACATCTCCTTTTCATAGCCAAGATGGTGGGGAAAAGCCATATATGTTTCTTTGTTCAGCTTCCTTATTTTCAGCTCACTTTTCAATCTCTTTTAAAGTCGCTTCTAGCCCTATTACTCCACTCTTCCTTCCAGACATTCCTTCCTCCCTCGGTTTTCATGAAATTGTTCTCTCCTGGTTCTCCTCCTTCCTGTCTGGCCACTCTTTATCATCTTTGGTTCATTTTCCTTGTCCCATTTCTAGTCATGCATTTCTGTAAAGGCCTTGGTCTGGACCCTTTTCTCTCTATACCTTCTCTTTGTGTAAAGAGATCCATTGTGCATGTTAGAGCATGGCTCATTAACTTTCTCCACTCTGCCTTGCACTTCTTTTTATAATACTACCTGGAGAGGCATGTATTTTACTGAGTTTTATGGGCTGTAAACTTATCCTAGAAGGAAATAGTGGTAGAGCTCAGTTCCTCTTCCTCTGGGTCAACATTGAGGGAGAAACATAACTACCTCTTATCACTTCTTATGTGTTCAGTGATTCATCTCTATTCACGTTTCTCCCAAATCTAAATATTCCCTGTTCATTTTTTGTCTGAGTTCCCATCCCACCTCAGCAGTTACCTCCCAGGAATCTTCACCTGGATGACCTATTAGTCTGGGTTCACAATCTTAGCTTTGTCCTCCATGATTTCCTCTTCCTCATCTCCTCTTTCCAGTTTGTTACCAGGTCTAGCAGAGACCATCTCGAGTCATCCTGACCTACATCTTGCCACTTCAGATGACTCTGGAGGAGAAACTGAGAGTGATGACCTTGCACAGCCTTCTCTCCCTTAAACTCAATTCACTTGCAAGTCATGGCATCACCCTCTTGATGTCATTGCCCTCTTTGAGAATGAAGGACAAGCAACAAATAGGTCTAGCTTTCTACCTGCCCAGCATCATTTCTCACATATATTTCTTTCTCTCTAATTACACAACCACCATTACAGTCCAGTCCTTCATCAGCTTTTGAGAAGAGTCTAGAATGGCCTCCTAGTGAATTTTGTTCTCTTTCTCTTCCCTTTCCAATCTGTAGCCCACAGAACCCCTTGACTCTGGGCCCATTTAACTACCTCATGTCCTGGGTATTTGGCAGGTCAGGATACTTTCCAGACCCTCTATCCTGAGCTCCCAGAGATGCATTTTACTTTTTATGAGTCAACTGTAGAATATATCATGTTTCCAACGAGGGCATTTTAATCAAATATAAACATATCAACAGTAGAAAATTTCCTCATAAACCTTGAACTTACTCTCCCACTATTTTCAGTAGGAAAAGGAGACCTTTGTAAGGCTCGTGTCTGGCCCATCCACCCATGTGATCAGGACCCTTGCATGAAAGAATGCATCTACAGGGAACATGAGTAACCAGGGCACATGCACAGAAGGGCCACTCATGCATAATGCTGTCAAACTGCTTGTGTTTTTGACTGATGTCATCACACTGCTCTCCACCAGAACCTGCTCTCTTCCAAACATTTCTCTCTGTTGCTCCCTTCTAGTCTTTGCTTTCCATTGCAGCTGATTATCAGTTCTAGCTGTTTGCAGGGTCACCTTCTATCCTAAAGTAGCATTCGCTAGGAATTCTGTGGTCAGTTCCATTTTTCTAGCTCTCTTTAGTCCCCTCCACCATTTGCCAGAAGGGGCTGTAGTTAATTAACCTCCTTTGCAGCTCTCACAGCCTGCTTTCTTCCATTCCTCATCTGTTGTTCTCAGTTGAGATTCTCTCAGTTACCTGTGACTGTTCTCCATGTAAGGGAGGTGTCCTTTGGCATCCTCACAGCAGCAGAGGACTGACTACATTCTTCCTTGGCCATCATTCTCAAATATCCATTAATAAACTCTATCCTCTTTAGGCACTCAGTTCCAAGAGGTCCAGAAGGTGAGGAGAGATGCACCTTCTCATCTTTTGAACTATTCTCAATCCTGACCCTAATTTCACAACATAATTCTCCCCCCTTCTCATTCAAGCATCATCTAACACATGGCCTACAACCCACTTAAATATTTACTGTACTTCGGGCTGAGGTGAAACTTCTCAGACTTCTGTTCCTTCAAAGGGCATAAGAGACTAAGAAACACGGTGGGGCAGAAACTGTTTTACCCTCCCCCCAAGGCCTCCCTCTCCTGGGCAGAGCCACTACCATGCTGATTAGAGAGTTCTGAAAGTCTCTTCCATATGAACAGTAGCTGTGGTACCAACTCTTTGTTTAGGAGGGAGATATGAACCTTTCTGTCACTTTTCCCATAATGTATCATGGTCTGGTCTCTTCCTCTGATCTCTTGCAAATCTGTTTTCAATTCAGTTGCTAAAATAATCTTAGAACACACAACTCATCTTGCTACTCTTGTCCTCAAGAAGCTTTAGTGGCTCCCAAAGGCTTCTGAGATTTCCTTCCTCCTTCCACACACTTTGAATTTGGCATCTCAGCCCTGTCCTTCCTACCTTTGCACCAGCTGTTCCTTCTCCCTTCCCCTCTACCTCCTCGAACCCTTAGCTTTTTTCATGCCTACTCCTACAAGAAACTTTGTTGGTACCATTCTGTTGTTAGGGAGACCTTCCTCCTCATGCTTGGCGGTAGTTACCTGTTTGTTTACATTTTGTCATTGCCATCACCATGTAAGCTCCTAGTGTCTAGAATGGTTTTTGATTTCTTTTATTCTCAGTGCCTAGCACAGTGCCTTCTTCATAGCAGGGATTTAATAACTGCTTTGAGAATTGAACCAGAGCTATTTTAATCAGAAGAAGAAAAGATTTAGGAGAGCTCTCATCTATTTAAATATTTTGAGACAAGCTGTAATGTGGATAAAGGGATCAAACTTGTTCTGCTTGGTCCCAAGGAAAGTGTGAGGGGGGGCAGAACTAAGAATAAAGGGGTGAAAGTGACCATAAGCTTACAGTTTGATGGGAGGGAAAACTTCGTGACCATTGGATCTGCCCAACAAGTGGATTAGCCCATCCCATGAGGTTAGTGAACTTCTCACTAGAAGTCTTTGTGCAAAAACTGGATGACCACTTGTCAAGGATGCTGTGAGTGGACCATGCTTTATGTAAGGGTCAGAGTAGAGCTCTTCTAGTGTCTTTTAACAGCTCTTGGATTCTTTGATAGACTCTGTCTTACTGGTCTGTTGTGAAACTGTTTCCAAACTAGTTTAGAAGCCCTGCTTTAATTCTCAAAAAGGTGAAGCTCTCCTCTCTTTGTGTCCTTCTGGGATGGATGTTCTACCCCTGAGAATCAGAACCTTAGAGTTGGATTTCACCCTGACCCCAATGCCAATAGTACTTTGGATGAATTCTTTCACAAGTGCTATGCAGGTACCTTTTTTTTTTAGATGAAGTTGCTCTTTCTAGGAAGGTGAACTCAGTAGGCCTTTATATTCACCTCATATCCTAGAACTAGAAACTAAGGGGGAATGCTCAGTAGGAGGAAAGGAGTTTAGATTTCTATCCTTGAATGAATTATCAGAGAAGCACTCATTGAGAGTAGAAAGGTTAGCATGGCTAAGGTTCAGTTTGCATTTCATAACCCAGAGTGACTGGTACATTCTTTCATCTCTTAGTAACTATTGCGTGGATTAAGTGGTAACCATATAATTCATTACCATAAAGAAACAGTTGTTCACTCATTTCTGACTCTTCATGACCCCATTGGGGTTTTCTTGGCAGAGATACTAGAGTGGTTTGCCATTTCCTTCTCCAGCTCACTTTACAGATGAAGAAATTGAGGCAAAACATGGTTAAGTAATTTGCCCAAGGTCACGCAGGTATTAAGTGTCTGAGGCTAGATTTGAGCTCTGGAAGATGGATTTTCCAGACTCCAAAGCCTGGCATTTTATCCAATGTACCACCTAGCTTCCCTAAAGAAACAGTACTCATATAAATCTCCAGGCTTCTTTACTTTATATTTTATAAAAGAAAGGAGGGGCACAGAACTGGGAAGCAGGAGGCTTAGTTTGTAGTCCTGACTTTGCTTTGAATTTGCTGTGTAATTTGGGCAAGTTAAATCCTTCCTAGTTTTCCAGTTACCACATTTAACTCTATGTCTGTTGGCACCAAAGTTCTGATTGTAACTAGATCTAGCTAGTTTCCATCACCATGATGCAGCTTCTCTCTCCTTGCCAATTTCCCCTTTAGATTTCCGGTGGCGAGAGACTGGATGCTGGCAGATGTGCATCCTCCCTAGTCTCCCCAGACCCTGTCAATATATGATCCCCTCTTGATAACGTAGTCCATATTTTTGTCGGCACCTCACTGCTCCCCAACCCAGCATGAAGTGATGCAGTGGCTTTGAGAAGATGAAAGATGACACTGTCAGAACTTACAGAAGGTTAGGGGACTAGTCCCACCCTCACCCTCACTACGTTATTGAAGAGGACACTCTAAATGTCCTTCGTTCTCATCGGCCAGGAGAAACAGAACTTGGAATATCATCAGCTCTAAGAATGAAGAGGAAATGAGTGTCAAGGTCTTGCTGTTCTTGGGGCTGTGCTGAGGGGTTCTTTCAAAAGGACAGAAGAGGCAAGATCCATTTTGGACTCATCCGTTTTGCCTAAAGTAATATGTAAAATAAAAGCTTAATGACAAAAGGAAAAAAAAACACAACAAAACTCATCCAAGGTGGTGCTCAGGCTGCTCATGTTTATTAACGCCAAGACTAAAAAAAGAACAGTGATGCACATTTATATAGCAAAATTTCTAGAGGCACTGATTTTATTTCATATGAAAAGGGTGATGATGCACATTGAATATTAAACTCATGAGCCTCCTAGTGTTGCTGTTCAGGACTCAACCCTATGTTCCAGCTCACATACAGTGACTCTGGAAACCTTCAATGTGTGCCTTCTTGGTAGTGATAATGCCCAGGGATTTGTGGCATTCTCACAAGCACTGTGATTGGCATTTGCTGTGCTTCCACTGGGACCTTTCTAGTCTCTAGAAGAAACTTCCTCATCAGTCCCTTGGTTGACTAAACCAGTTTGTAGGAATATAATAGGCCTCCCCATAACCTTCCTGTGCCCTTGCACCCTGACACATTCCCTACAAGTTGGGCTTCCTAAGGAAGCGAGAAAGCATAGAAAGATAATACGAAGCTGAATCTTAGGAAGTCACAGCACAGTATCAAAGTCAAAGTCTGTACTGACAACATAGCAGGTAGCATGATGTCTAATCAAATTGTGAAATAGGCATTTTCGGGACCCCAATATCTCATCTTTATGTATTTTTCCCACTTTCAGTGCTGTCTCCTTTTCCTCCTCTGGTCCATCATTCCTTCCTGCTATCAGAAGTCTGCTCTCCCAGGCACTGACCCTACCATGCCTATCTCCCTGCCTCACCATTAGAACTTACCTCCCTTGCAACTCATTGTTGCCACAATAAGTTGCAGCTGTGTTGTGGTGGTGATCAAGAAGTAGTTTCCTTCAGTAGTCCTGAGAATAACACTGTCCTCTCCCTTCCTCTTGGCAAGTAGCAGATAAAAGCGAGAAGTAAAACCTCTGCTAATGTTCCTAAGGCAGGCTCTGTTCTATTGTCAGTGTAGAAATGATTCTCTTGAAAAGAGTGCAAGATAATGAGCCATCTAATCTCTTCTTTGTTGGAGCAGGAAGGTTTCCTAGATTGCTTATTTCTGGATGTACTTGTATGTTCTCTGTATTTTGTGTGTACCTTTGACTCCCTTGTGGACTGTGCTATTCTGTGATCTTCCTTGAGGTTTTAGGCACAGATGATATGGTAGGAATGGTGATTACCACTACAAAGCACTGTTAACAGAAATAAAGACAGACCTAATTGGGAAAATATTAATTGCATATGGGTAGGACAAGTTCATACAATAAAAATGAGAATACTAAATTAATTTATTTATTCAGTGCCACACTAAAGATTACATTATAGCTCCAGAAAAAAATAACAAATTTCACATGGAGGTGAACAGGGTCAAGAATCTCCAGGGATATAACGAAAAGAAGTAGAAATGAAAAGAGCTTAGCAGTGTCCAACCTCAAATCATATTAGAAAACAGTAACTTGGTACTGGTTAGGAAATAGATCAGTCAGTAGAACAGAGCCATCAGTGAATCAATAAACATTTATGAAACTCCTACTGTGTGCAGTATTGCGTCACTGTGCAAAACTCTGGAGATACACAAAGCAACAAAAGTCCTTCCTTTAAGTCCTAAGTTTCAAAGAGCTTACAATGTAGTGGGGGCGATAAGCAAATAAACATGTACGAACAAGCTATATACAGGGAAAAATAGTAAATGATTGAAAGAGGGAAAGCATTAGAATGAATAAGGTTGGGAAAGGTTTCCTGAAGAAGATGAGCTTTTTGCTAGGACTGAAAGGAAGTCAGGGAAGCCAGTTGGCAGAAATGAGGAGGGAGAGAATTACAGGAATGAGGAACAGCACGGGGCTGGGTCACTGGGTCAAAGAGTACGTAGCAGGGTGTAAGACATAAGAAGGGAAGGGGGTGGCAGGTGGGTGAGTGATTAGGATATGAAGAGCTTGGAATGCCAAGGTGATATGGAGCCACTGGAGTTTATTGAGTGGTAGGGTGACATGGTCAGGTCTACACTTAAGGAAAATCACTTTAGTGGCTGAATGGTGAATAGATTGGAGTGGGGAGAGACTTCAGGGAAACAAACTGACCAGCAGGGTTTTGTAAAAATTGAGACATGAGGTGATGAGAGCGTGCACCAGGGTAATCAGAATATAATAGGAGAAAGGGAGGCATAATTGAGAGACCTTACAGAGGTAAAATCAACAGGCCTTGGTAACAAATTGGATATGGGAGTGCGTGAGAGATAGTGAGGAGTCAAGAGTGACTTCTAGGTTGTGAGTCTGAGGCACTGAGAGGATGGCATTACCCTTGGCAGAAGGAAGTGGCCATGGGGATATGGTGGGGGAGTGGTTTAGGAGGAAAGATAATGAGTTCTCTTTTGGATATGTTAAGTTTAAGATGTCTATTGGACGTCAAGGTCAAGACACTGAGAAGCAGTTAGAGATGCAAGATTGTAGGTCAGCAGAGAGTTATGACAGGATAGCATAATGCTTGTTAATGGTATATAATAATGTACATATTAGTGGTACATACATAATGGTAATTAAGTCCATGGAAACTGATGAGATCACCAGGGAAAGTAGTATAGAGGGAGAAGAGGGCCAAGGACGGAGAACCCTTTGGGATACCTGTGATTAGAAGGCATGGCCTGGATAAGGATCCAGCAAAAGAGACTGAGGGGGAATAGTCTGATAGAATGTTAACCCATAAATAACAGTCTCCAAAAAACTTAGGGAGAAGAGAATATCAGGAAGAGAGTGATCAGAAATGCCAGAGGTTGCAGTGTGGGCAAGAGGAAAGAGCACTGGAAAAAAAGCCATTGAATTTGGCCATCAAGGGATCCTGAGTAATTTTAGAGAGCAATTTCAGTGAAATGAGAAAGTCAGTAGCTGAATTGTAAGAGGTTAAGATGTGAGTGAGAGGAAGGAAGTGGAGGCACCTGTTGTCAATAATTTTTTCAAGGAGTTTACCCACAAGGGCAGATGAGATATGGGACAAAAGTTAGTGGCGCTAGATGAATCAAGTGAAGGTTTGTTATTTTTTTCAGGATAGGGATGTTTGTTGACTGTACAGGCAAACCTTGTTTTATTCCACTTTGCTTTATTGTTCTTTGCAGATATTGTTTTTAACAAATTACAGGTTTGTGGCAACCCTGCATTGAGCAAGTGCATTGGCACCATTTTTCTAACGAAATATATTCCCATCACCTCTGTGCCACATTTTAGTAATTCTTACAGTACTTCAAACTTTTTCATTATTGTTATCTATGATCAGTGGTCTCTGATGTTACTATGGTAATTGTTTGGTGGCACCAGAAACTGTGCCCATATGATACAGTGAACTTAATCGATAAATGTATATGTTCTGACTGCTGCATGGACCAGCCATTCCCTATCCCTCTTCCTCTCCTCAGGCCTCCCTGTTCTCTATGACACAACAGTATTGAAATTAGTCCAGTTATTAACTCTAAAATGTCCTCTATGTGTTCAAATGAAAGGAAGAGTCAATAGAGGCAGCAAACTTCATTGTTGTCTTATTCGGAGAAATTGCCAAAGCCATCCCAGCCTTCACCAGCCACCACCCCAAACCCTAACCATTCAGTAGCCAGCAGCATCAAGGCAAGACCATCTACCAGCACAAAGATTATGATTTACTGAAGGTTCATGTAATGGTTAGCATTATTTTAGCAATAAAGTATTTTTAAATTGATCTATGTACATTTTTAGACATAATACTATTGAACGTTTAATAGACTACAACATAATATAAACATAACTTTTATATGTATTGGGAAACCAAAAAGTTCATGTAACTCACTTTATTGCAATATTTGCTTTATCATGGTGGTCCAGAAGTATGCTGTGGAAAAGTAGTCAAGTAGATAGGGAGAGATTGAAGATGAAGGATAGTGGGAATGGTTTTTTGAAAGATATGGGATGGAATGGAATATGGAATTAGTGCAAGGAACCTAGGTAAGGAGTAAAGAAGTCCACCTCTTTGTGTGAGACAGATGAAGGAGCTGAAAGTGGCAGAAAGCAGAGTGAAAGATGAGGAAGAGGGGGGAAGAAGGAGTCTGTGGTGAATGGCCTCAGTTTTTTCCATGAAACGTAAGGCAAAGTTCTCAGTTGAAAAAATGGAAGAGAGGGGGAGCTTTGAGGAGGGAAGAAAAGGTTTAAAGTAGTCACTCTGGAGACTGGAATAGTGAGTTGTCAAGGAAAATGTAGCAAAAGGAAGGGTCCAGATTAAGTTGTTTGATATAATTATACTGACAACCATTGAAATCTGACTTCTCTCTGATGGGAGGCTTCCTGGTCACCCTTCCCAGCACTGGCTGCTTCTTTACTTATTCCCCTTGGCTCATTAGTGGGGACAGGAGAGTTGGCATACTCCACAGCCACTTCCAGGTTCTCCCACTACCCCCATCAATAAGTAACTTTTATTCCTTTGAGGTCCTTTTTCGTATCTACCACCCTGTCAGATTCTGGTACTATTGTCTATAGACCTCCAAGTCACTCTTTTTCCTTCTTCAATGAGTTTGGTACATGGCTCACAAATTTTCTCTCCTTTCTGACTACCCTTGTACCACAGGATTTCAATATGCCTGTTGTCTCTCTCTCAAACCCTTTAACCACTCAGTTTCTCAGCCGGCTCACTTCCCGTGAGCTACTCCTCCATCCTACCTCAGCCCCCACAAATGTTTACAGCCTTGATCTTACCATTGCCCACAAATGCCTCACATCATATTCACGAAATCTGAAATCCCTGTATCTGACCATCTGATACTGCTTTACCCTCTCCCTTTGCCCGTCTTTACCAAATCCTACTCTTCATCCACACCGCCACATCCAGCTTTTTGGCCCCTCACTTCTCTTTCAGGCCATCTCCCTTTCGCTAGTCATTCTCTCCTCTTTCCCCCTTCTTGACCCTTTGGTGAACCCATTAAAACTGCATACTGTCCTCTCCCAGTGACCCTTTATCGTATTGATATTGTGCTCTGCCAAGCCTCTGACTTGAATTACTCCCACCCTCTTCTGCCTTCATTCATAGACATGTTACTCAGCTTAGGTGGAGAAAATCACATGACCTTTTGGACTTCATAACATAGAGAACCAAATATATTTTGTACTCTAATATTCAATAAACCCAAAGACCTCAGTTACCAAGATAAAGACTCACTATTTGGCACAAACTGCCAGGAAATTGGACAGCCGTATGACAGGTTATCCAGACCAATATCTCATACCTCATATCAAGATGAATCCCAAATGGATACATGAGCTGGATAAAAAAATTGCATCCTAAATTAGAGAAAAATGAGGGGGAATACCTAACAGATCTATGAATAGGAGGAAGGTTAATTCAAAACAAAACAAGGTATAGAGAAGATCAGAGGAGATAAAATGGATCATTTTTATGATATAAATTTAAAAAACTTTTTTGAAAAAATCCAATAAAACCAAGATTAAAAGGAAAACAATTAACTAGGGAAAATCTTTGCAACAAGTTTCTCTAATAAAGGAAATTCATTTCCAAGAGATATAAAGAATTGATTCAAATTACAGTAATAGTCATTCTCCATTTGATAAAAGGCAGGGTATGAACAGGCAGTTCTCAATGCAAGAAACTCCATAGTTATGTGAAAAAATGCTCCGTGACACTAATAATTTAAGAAATGCAAGTTGAAGCAATTCTGAGGTTCTACCTCACACATTTTAGATTGACAGAGATGACAAAAAATAAAGAAAACTATAAATTTTGGCGGGTCTATAGGAAAATGGGCACATTGATGCATTGTTGGTGGACCTGTGGATGAGAACAACCATTCTACAAAACATGGCCAATGTAAATGATTTGTCCAGGGTCATATTGTCCGCATTTGTCAGAGGTGGGACTTGAATCCAGGCTTTATTGACTTCCTGGCTAATTTTGTATTTACTGTGCTGTGTTCTCTCTCATTAATAGAACTGCAACATATTACCTACAAGAAATTGTATGCAAGAAGCCTAATGTCATCAATAAGAGATTTGTAACTAGAAAAGGAAGAGGTACATTCATATAGCAAGAGCCCAAAGTAAGAAAGACTCAATATACATAGTTGATACCTACATAACATTGAGACTGAAAGGAAGTCCTTCAGTTTGGTGAGTGTAACATCACCTCTTTAAGATTGTTGGAAGGATAGGGCCAAAAGTCTAATAGAAGGAGGAACCATTGGTAGGTTCTAACTGGTTGCATTGGAGCACATTTATTCACATTGATGAGACCATGAATCTATTGAAATATTTGTACCATTTATAGTTATGTAAGCTTGGTGTTCAAATCCCACTTCTGTCCCTTACCATTTCATGTAACATTGGATAATTTTACTTCTCTGGGCCCTGTTTTCCTCGTATAGAGAATAAAGGGGTTGCCCTGGAAGGCCTCTAATTCCCTTATAGTTATAAATCTCAGATCCAATGTTTTGACAAATATAGCCACTCAGGAAGTTTGTGGCTTTTCTATTGCAATGGAGTGTTTGCACTTAAAGTTTTATGCTTCTTGCGTTCATCTTGCTTTATGATTTAGGTACCTATGCCCCATATGCTTCTTCAATAAAGGTTCCAAGCGAAGTCTTATGAAAACAGAAAATGTATTACAGGAAGACTGTATTATACCAGTGTCCCATATTCATGGACTATGGTACGTGGGAATGAGATGACTGGTTGCTTCTGGTTTTGATGGGGGGTGGGTAGTATATATTGAGCACATCTTGTTCTTTTCACTCATATCTTGTCCTCAGAATAGGATAGGAACCATTTGGATCCAAGGTATTGTATTAAACAGGAGTTAGCAGTTTCTCCTCAAACCTTTCTAAATCTCCTACATTAGACGACATCAGTGAGACAGCCACAAGTCAGAATGTGTGACTCTTTGCATGTCACACATGGGTACCCCTTACCCAGGGATTTCTCATGAAGCATTACTTCTTTATGAAGCCTGTTACCATGTTTGTCTCCATCAGATGTGCTGTGATGATGCCAGTTATTGAAGTAGATGGTTCTGGATGTTGTATCACTCTCTCATTTGAAGCCACTCCCCTCTCTGCTGTAGGTATCCTCCGGCTTCCATAGTTCTTCCTTACATTTCCTTTGAGTTTTTGCTTTAACAAAAGCACCTTGCTCCCTGTCTCACTCTCATATAAAGCATTGACTTTCCCCTTTCATAAAAACAGAGCATCCAGAGTGAGGTCTCTTTGCCTTGGCAAAATGAGACAATTGGACTTGGAGAATGAAGTAAGAGCAGAGATAAGAATTTCCATTCTGTTTTCTCAGGCAATGCAGAAGTTGAAGCTTTACTTCTGGATTTCTGGCACCTACTGGCAAATAATTGAATTCATGGATGAGTAGGTGTCAGGGAGGAGAGGAAGGGGTTTTTCTTTCCTTTTTTTTTTTTTGAACAGTATACTCTTCATTTCTCAACTTTATGAGAGTGAGAAATGTATGCATGATACAGAGGGAGTTCTGTTAGAGATATGGGTAGGAAGCTAATTAAAATGTCACATTGTCCATGAAGGTGAGGAGATAGAAAGGACCAATTCTTTTTTTGGTTCAAGGACTTGTCTGTGCTTCTACGAACTGTATAATCTGTTGCAGTTGGAAATTTGCATTTCAGGGTTAGAAGTAAGGACACTTAAGAAGTCAAATACAGATTTTTCATCAGGGCAACAGAAAAGTGATTAGAATTGACTCTCCTCCTCCTCTTGACCTCTGACTGATAGAACTGCTTAGCAAGAACCTTCTCTGTAAGCTCCTCCACATTGTTCTCTTTGGATGTTTTTGCTGTCAGAAGCAATGATTGGATGGTCTTTGTACAATATAAAGCAACCATCTGACACAATGAGAGCGTAGGTGTGTGGAGCCATGGTGGAAGATGAATGACAGGATTTGCTTGTGCCAAAAACAACGCCTTTCTTTTGGTACAGCTAATTACAAAGAACCCAGAATGAGGAAATATGTTCCTCAGGAGAGCCAAAGAGTTATCACTGAGTGTAATACAATAAAATGATTTTCTAAATTGAGCTGCACACTGGAGGAAACTTTCTAATAGTTAGTGTCAGAGAATCTATGAAATGTGTAGAATGGTGCCATTGGGTTTGATCAGTTCTGCCACAGTCTTGGAAAACATACTATAAGGTCAACATTGTTGCAAATTCCAAGAATGAAATTGATATGACTGATTAGGACTCTATTGCCTATCCTCTACTCTTGGGTAATGGGATGGCTTCCTCTGTGCACTTCTACCCCCTCCCCTCCATTGTAATGGGCCAACCCATTTCCATCTAGAGAAGCCAAATGTCAACTGGCCTGAGAAATGACTAAATATTTCAGATTCTTTGCAACTTTTGTAACTCACAAGTTTTCTTGATTAAGCAAGGGCAATAAATAGAACTCTAGATGTTAACAAACTGAGATTTATCCTGAAAGTATATGAACTTCAATCTTTAATGAGGAACAGATTGGCCCCTGTATGATGGGGTATGTATTCTGTCAGGGAAAAACATTGGGCTTCAGAACTTCTCTCCCTAACCTACTCTGAGCTTGGTGTTTCTAAACTTTCTGATGGATTTTTCAGAACACAGTAGTAAGTGTGCCATCTTATACTCAGTGTGATGCTGAAATAAGGAGGGGACTCTTCAGATATAGAAAGATCATTGAAATAACCTGAGGACCTTCTCTGACACTTGGTATCTGATCACCAAGCCTTCAATTTTCTTATTAGGCCACAGCATTCTTTCTTAGTATGCTATAATTCCATTTCTAGTCCTAAGCCTGTCTTCAGCAATTAGACAAATTAGACAATTGGTCTTTTTTTTCCTTCGAGAATGGGGAGGCTATTCAGTATGCATTCCTCTTGTATGTGATGTCCAAATGTAATAACAGATCAGAGCATAAGGCCATTCATTAGTCAGGAAAAATGGATGAGCTTGTTAAGACTGTTTCTCTACTCCAAATTGTTTCTGGCAAAGGCCTGGCCAGTCTGCTGAGACTCACCGGCTTCCTGTCCCTTCCTTCACCATGAGGGATTTAGACCATTGTCTGTTGTTTGCTGTCTGTCCTGGGCCTGACACAGTGTTAAGTTAGTTCAAGCTGTTTGCCTTTCCATGGCTGTTGCCCAACCACTGGGTGCTCCAGCACTACTGGGAGACCTGATTGACAGTTCCTGATGGTAGAACAGATTGTATTTGCTGAGTGACTGTGAGAGAGGAAAGGGAGATAAAATGGTCCCCAGACCTCAACCTCAGCCCAGTTTAGCTATCTGTGTATTTGTATGTCTGCGTGTCTTTTTTTCCTTCCTTCTCCCAGGCAAACATCAATTTTTGTCTTTTTTTTTTCTCCTAGAGGTAGAGAGTGTGTGTATTCAGTATGAATCTCCCATGTATGTGATGTCCAAATGTAATAACATATCAGAGTCAGGCCATCCATTAGTCAGGATAAATAGATGAGCTTGTTATCAAAGAATTGTGCTTATGCAGCTATGCAACGAATCCATAAAGATTTTCAGTGTGGCCTGTAACTCCTATATTCTTTGCTCTTTCCTTGTCCGCACCATCCCTCCCATGCCCTTCCCCCTCCTCCCCAGTTCTGACGAAAGCTCCTGCACTTCAGCCGCTCCCTTGGGCTGGGTAATCAGCAGATGCAATCTAGGTCTGAGCAGCCTCACACAGGCCTAGCATGCAAAGCAGCCCGATGGCATTGAGATGAGCCAGGGGACTGCACAAATAATGGGGCAGGGGGAGTGCTCATGAGAGAAAACACAGCAGCAGGGGAAATATACTGGAATGAGGTTTAGCAGAGATCAGATTCCGTATTATTAAAATGGGCCTGTCAATGATCAGAAGTTGTCTCTGTTTTAATGACTGATTTAGTCTTTTCCGAGCCATCAGAAAAGGAGTTAAATGAGAATATATGGCAACCATCTTTCCCTGAACTGTTCAGCAGCCTTTTCCTTTCAACAAATCACCTCCTGAAGGACTCTGAATGGAAGTCAGCTTGACTAATTATTAAAGTCCATGTAATAGGCTGCAAGTCCTTTATCTGCTGATTAAAGCTTAAGTTCCGGTGTGCATTAATGAGAGGGCTTGGGCAGGACATGATGGACATTGGGTTTGGAGTAAGTCAGTTTCAGGAGTTCAGGGATTGTTGTGCTTGCTCTTAAAAATTACGGTAACCTGAAGGTTAGAGCCAAGTGACTGACAACAAGCCGCAGAGCTTTCCTCTTTGTCTAGGTCTCCTATATGAATGGCACTCCACTGTGTCAGTACCCCTCCTTTTTGAAACATTAAGGTAATATTTTGTGGCTGCTCTTTTCTGATGCTTCATCAGGAGATGCTTTCTAGTGACAAGGTTAGCCTTAAAGGGGAAAGGAGGAAGAATCCTAATAGAATCCCTGCTATGCTGCAGCCTGGAATGAGAGAAGGTCTGTGGGCTGACTTTATTTGACTGGGTGAGCCATCCTCTCCCTCACACACACCCCAGACTCACTTTGTATTTTCCTGGTCCCTACAGCAGGCCTGTCAAAGTGCTTGTGAGATGGCACTGCCGCAAGGTGATGTCATAGAGTCATTCGCCCACAGGGGTAGCTGAATCGAAATATAGCCATCTAATCATAGAAGGAGATGATTTTTTCCCCTCTCTCTGACACCTGGCCACTTCTGTCTCAGTTTCTTCAGACCAATTATTGTATTCACTTAGCAGCTGAAGCCTACTGGTGAGTTTAGTCTGTTTTTTTCAGGGCACTTTTGTGTGAGACATTAATTTCCGTCCCCTGTTCATTATGCAGATTTGAACAATAGCCTCTCTATCAAACAGGTGTTTTCTCTTGCTCTCCGTTCTCCATTCACTCTTCATTTCCTCAGCAGGCAGCCTGAACATCTCTTTATCATACTGCCAAGGTTGGAAATACTCTAAAAGTAGTAAGAAGGTTGGGGGTGGGGGTAAGCTTGTGGCAGTCGTCTCCTTTCAGTCACTCCTAGCTGGTTCAGCTTAAGTAGGGGAGAGCAGGACAGTGATATTGATTAAGAATGTTCATACCTCTCATTAGGCACCTGACTTCCAAGGGGAGTAAATTCCAAGTTTGATAGAGAAAAGACTTGGGTATGGAGGAAGTTCTGTTATGGCCTAAGATCACTGTGTGGTCCTTGCAAGCTGAATCGTTCTGAAATAGAGTTCCCCTGGCTTAGAGAGTACAGGTAGTTCCAGATTTGTTTGTTTCTTGTGAAAGCAACATGGCATGATGAAAAGTGCATTGAATTTTGGATTAAAAGACCTGGGTTTAAAGTCAGTTTTGC
This sequence comes from Potorous gilbertii, assembly GCA_028658325.1. Taxonomy (NCBI): domain Eukaryota; kingdom Metazoa; phylum Chordata; class Mammalia; order Diprotodontia; family Potoroidae; genus Potorous; species Potorous gilbertii. The sequence continues at coordinate 84,295,833 of CM053772.1, read as the reverse complement.
TCCTTAATACCTAAATGATCTTTGATCAGGCCCATATACTTCTCTGGGCTGCCATCTCTGTTGAGTAAGGTTGACCAAGATGATCTAGGATCTAGGTCTGTATCTTACCTGTAGTTTTGTGGATGTCTTAGCTAGAAGGTGGCCCTACAGTAGAACCTTGTAATAATGTTGGTGTTGGGAAATGAGCTGCACCTTCCCTAATCTCTTCTTCCTCTGCCTTCCCCAAGAAGCCTGTATTGTTATATTATACTCCTCTCCTGCTATTTTCCCTTTTGATGCAGGACTGGAATGACCTGCAGTTTCTCTAGGGACATGTGGCCTCATCTTCCAAAGAAAGGGGTGCAAAGATCTTCCACTATCAGGTCCTTTGACTCTAGTTGCCCAGACTGGGTTTTTGATAATACACAAAATATGAAGGAAAATAGAGCTTAAGATAGAATGTGTTATTTATGATCAAGTAGTTTTATGGATTGTTACCTTAGTGGCCAGCGTATTGGTGATGAATTTCTCCATACTTAGCTGCATTGCCTCTTGGGTATCAGACTCATTCTTTTGCCAAGACCATATTAGAAACTTTTCCATTTTGGTAGAAGCTGCCAGGGTTTATATTCTGCTTGTAAAGCTGTTAGGAGTCCAGGGTCACCTCCACACTAGGATGAGGCATCAGAGGAAGATTCTTTTAAAGTGATGAATGTGTTTTTTAAACTCTAAAAATAAGTAAGAATATAAAATCTAAGTTTGCCATTCTGAACCCATACCAAAAAAGAAGCCAAAAATGTAGAGAAAACCATAAACAACAAGAAAACAACAGAAAAAGAAAAGTACAAGTGATATGGGGAAAAATAGTGGGAAATAAAGTCTCTTGCAGATTTTTCAACAGATACGTTCAACAGATATGTTAAAAAAAAAAAGTATGCATGTTCCCTTTGACCCATTGTTTTGCACCTTCTCTTACCCTTTCTAAAGCTGGGGCTAAATTTCACATTATCGATCAAACCTGAGATTCCTAATTTCTGAAATAAAAGATTTGGATTAAATGAATCTTTGAATTGTATTTTAGCCCTAACTTTGTTAAGGGATAAACGAGCTGAATCAGACTGCTTCCTGGGTAAGGAGTGCAAGGGGGGAGGGAGAGAAGAATTATAACTGAAAGGTATTTCTTTGTTCTGCAGGCCTCTTTGACCTCATAGCTCATGTCACTTTCTCCACTTCCCAGTGTTAGTCAGTCCCAACCTCAGCTCTATTACAAGTGAGTACTCAGGTAAGGTTTGGGCTGCTGCCCTGGTCCCAATACCATCTCCTCCTTTTGCCATCACTGGTATTGGTTGAGTGGGACTCCAGCCCTGGACCCTCTCTAGGACGGAAGTTGGAAGCTTCCTTGCATCGAGGGTGGATGCAGTAACTTAACTACCTTGTATCATTAAACCATTTGAGAAAACAATGACTTAACCCTCTCGTACCACCCAACACCCTATTTTCTGTTCATTGCCAAACTCCTTGAAAAAAGTTATCTCTGCTTATTATTTCTGCTTCCTTACCTCTCAGTTCCTTCAAGTTTGGTCTTCCGACTTTACTAAAGTCATTGTTTCCATGTTTATCAAGAACCTCTTAATCATTAAGTCTAGTAGCTTCTTGATGTATTTGCATCTTTTTGGTACTGCTTACCACCCCTTCCTCCTGGATGCTCCCTCCTCCCTTCTTTTAGTGATACTTCTTCCTCCTTATTCTTCTCCTATCTTTCAGTATTACTCTTCAGTTTTGTGTGCTGGATAATTACCAGTTTCACACTCTTAATCATAGATTCCCCCCACTCTATCCTCAGTCCCCTTTTCTCTGTATTTCATCTTCCTTGGTGATTTTATCAGCTCCCATGTGTTCATCTTCATCTCTATGCATTGACTCCAAATCCCAGTCAGTTTCTGCCTGTTCATGGCTAGGTTTCTATGCCTGCAAGTTCTGTTGGCATCTCAGTCTTAGCATATTTAAAACAGAATTGGTCATCCAAATGCACTACTCTTCTCAATTTCTCTGTTTCTTTTGAGGACACCACCACCCTTTCTGGCAGCCAGCTTCACAACCTTGGAGTCATCCTTGACTATTCCCTCCTCCTTATACCCCAGGTCCAATCAGTTGTCATGCTTTGCAGGTTCTACCTCCATGAATCTTGTGTTCCTTCTCTCTGTTCATGTAGTCAGTCCTTGCTAAAGCCCTCATCACTTCTCTCCTCACTGTTTTAATTGTTGCTAATAGGTCTCTTGCTTCTTTTCTCTCTCTCCCCAATCCATCTTCCATATAGCTATCAAAAGAATCTCACTAATGCAGAAATTTGACCATATTGCTCCTCTGCTCAAATTTTTATCAGTGGATCACCCTTGCTTTTAAGGTGAACTATAAATGCTTCAGTCTTTTAACATTTACAAATTTCACAATATAAATCCATTCTGCATTTCCAGATTTACTTCATATTGCTCCCCTTCACATACTCTGTTCCACCTAAACTGAACTGCTTGCTACTCACAGACCTGGGAGTTTCATCACCCATTTCCATGCTTTCGCACACTCTGCCTCCCATTCCTGGCATCTCTGCCTTTTGGAATCATAAGTTTCTTCAAGGTTCAGCTCAGCCTTGCTCTTTTGGGAGGCCTTCCCTGATCTCTTCCCATTCCCTGCCCCAGTCACTGCTCAGTGCCTTTTCCAACGGGTGTATGTTCTTACTGTGTACATGTATTCCCCCAGGAGAATGGAATGTCCTTTTTGACATTTTGGCATAAAGTCACATTTTATTTTTATCTTTGTACCCTCAGCCTCTAGCACAGTGACTTGTGTGTTGTGATTAAATGTTTATTGAATTGAATTGGTTTATGCTTATTGTAGGTGACACAGTGGACAGAGCCCGGGCCTTGGAATCAGGAAGGCTCATTTTCATGAGTTCAGATCCAGGCTCAGACACTTCCTAGCTGTGTGACCTTGAGCAAGTCACTTATTTGATTGAGTTCTTCATCTTTAAAACAAGCTGGAGAAGAACATGGTAAGCCACTCCACTGTCTGCCAAGGAAACCCCAAAGTGGGCCACAGAGAATTAGAGGCAGAGAAGACTGAGTGATGACAGTCCCCTTCTCCTGGTCACGTTTCAGCCCTTCATTGCATTTTCCAAGATCAGTTTTCTGAACAAGAGTACCGTGAAGATATATTACCTTCAGAAGTGCCAGTGATGGTTACATGTAGGCCTGACTTTTTGGTTTGAATTTGTGGAGAAATAAGTTTGTAATCCTTAGTGTCACTGTAATTGTGGATGCCCAACACTTGAACCACTCACTAAGCTTCTTCATCCAGTTAAACAGAGGAAAAATACTCAGTTGTTAAGACTAAGGACAGTGTTCTTGTTCATTCTGCCTGCTTTTTGATATTCAGTGGTTTTCCTCTACTCTCCCTCTGCTCTTTTGAAAACATCATATGTTCACAGGCAGAACCTTCTGACCTTGACCGAGTAACAGATAAAAGGACAGAGGCAGGAGACAGAGATTAAAAGCCAAAGTTTTCCCTCTTTGGGGCATTTCCGGCACTCATTCACTCCATGTTCTGTTTGAGGTGTCGGTGAAGACAGTGGGAAGTGGAGCAGCTGGTTGAGGTTAGAACTTGGGGGTGCCATCATACTCTTACACCTGCTGCACTTCTTCCCTGACCTTTCCCCTAAGAACAGGGTGGGCAAAGATTGAGTTCTGAATCAAGCTAACTTAGCTTCTAGGAAAAATAAAGCAATTTGAATCTGGGATCACAGAAAGAAATTCAGTAAGTCGTATTTTCATCTTTACCAAGTCTTACTTTGATGTCTCTGAATGCATGGAGTAGACCCTGGATTCTTGACAGCTTTGTCACTGAGGCTGAAGTAGTTGTTCCTTCCAAGGTATGAAAGCAGGACCCGCAGCAAAGACTGCATGTTGGGCATCCAAGGATCAGGTCATTACTAGAAAGTCACAAAGTAGGGGCTATAGCAGTTCATGAAGACAGGGTTGTAATGTGTCACTCAAAGCAGTCTCCAATGATGCAATGATGCAATCAATATTAAAGAAGAGGCTTTCCACAGAAACCTGGTGAGGAACTCTCTTCATCAAGCCCTGGTTTACCAGATTACTAGGCAGTAGTGAGTTTTTATTTGGAATCATGACAGAGGCCAGATTGATTTTCATAGTCCCTGTTTCTCCTGGGTAAAAGTCACCAAATTTACATTGCCTTCCTCCAAAAGAAGATCCCCCTGGTTAAAGCTGTGTGCCTGCGGATTGGCTGGTTAACTGTCTCTTTAAGTGCCTGCTGAGATAGCTGTGTGTGCTTGTAGTGCGCTATGAGATAGGAGCATAATAAATCATTTATTAAAGCCCTGACAGCTAAATGGGAGATCGTGGACTATGCATGCAGAGTGTTTATTTTGCCAAGAGAGCTTTGGACAGAAGGAATGAAAAGTTACCCGGGCATTCAAATGAAGAGAAACCTCTGACAATGGAGATAAATGAAAATTGAAAATAGGAATCCCCCACCCACTGCCCCATTTGTTATACCATTGTGTGTGTTTAGACTGATTTGCAATCATCATTCTTTCACTTTGGCATCTCTCTCTTAACCCTCAGGGAGACCAGGAGGGAACTTCTCGTAAGGACCTTTCAAAGAATTATAAAGACAGTTCTGAAATAGTTGTAGGGAGTACCTAAATTAAATGTGGGTGAGTGTTTAAGAGGCTGAAAAAGGCTTGTGGAACAGCTGGGCAGTGATGCCTGTCATTAGTACATTTACCAGAGTTCCTTTGGACAACCTTCCCTACTCTTCCCACACCAAGCTTGGCCACCCAGCTTCCCCATGGCATGTATTTCACCTTCAGATGAATATCAAGGCCTTCAGGACAAAGCTCAGAATAGTTTTTAGGTAGTTTTGATCAGTTAGCAAATACTAAGCATTGCCCCCAAAGTGCACACTCCAGTCTCATGATCTTGGAGTCTCTTTTAAAGATTATTGCTGCTTTCAAGGAATTCACACAGTGACAACATTCTCAAGGCAGGTAGACATAAAATGAATGAATGATATATACAGTGATTAAACTTGTCTCAGTCATCAGTAGCAAGTATTTTTTCAGTATCTACTCTGCCAATCCTATGACAATACCTCTGTGAGGCATGCAAAGAAATAGTCTCTCTCTGTTCCTTCTCTCTGCCACCTACAATCAGTTACAAGGCCTGTCTATGTGTTATCCTAGTCCCTCTCAAATCCGACACCTCCTTGCTACTACCATAGTGTCCTCTCACCTGAGAAAGAGACACCTCACTGGCTTTGTAGCCTTTCTCCCTCTGTAAGTCGTCTTTCAGAGTTGTCCAAATATCTTTTTAATATATGCTTATAATTACATCATTGAGGAAGCTTCAGTGGATCCCCATTGTCTCACAAATAAAATTTCCTTCTCTTTACACTGATTCTCAAAGCTCTCCTCTGTCTGACTTCATCCTTCATACTAACCTCTTTCACAAATCTTCCTAGACTATTTACCAATCCTGAACTTTGTGCTGTGAAACCTTTGCTAATTCCTAAAGAGAGCTTTCCCCATCCATCCTCCTCCTACATGCTGGTGTCTCCCCCTACAGAAACCTTGTATCTATTTTGTATATTTTTGGTGTAAACTTGTATTTATATATCCCTTCTCTTCCAATAGAATGTAAGCTCCTTAAAAGGATTGTTTTATTTCTTTCTTTGTATCCCCAGTCTAGCACAGTGCCTGGCACCTAGTAAATGCTTGCTTGCATGTAAGCAAATAGCAGTTTATGACCCATGCTAAATGCCAAATGGATGGTACAGTCACTCCTTGCTCCAGGAGGTTAGAGATTAGAGCCATCTTTGTGTCTGTCCCCAAGGAGGTAGGATTTGAACAGCAAAGAGGAGCTGGTGGAGGTGGAGGTGGGAGTGAAAGGGGTGTTCTTTTTCCCCTCTTTTGCTCAAAGCAGCCTCAGGATGGTGCTGTGCCCAGTAGGATTTTCTGGGGTCTCCATAGGAAACCCAGTGGGTACACGGAAATCAGCTTGTATGCCTTTTCCTCTCTCCAAGCTACACTTTCTCCCAGAGGAGGAGTATTGATTTAGTTTTGATGCTGGGTGATTTATAAATATGCATGAGGATTTGAGGTTATTTAACTGTGCTTTTTAATTCGCCTTGCATTGCTGATTCACTCTGGCGAGGTGGGCTTTTTTGGATTTTTTTTGTTTTGTTTTGTTTTGTTTTTTATATGCAGGGCAGATACCAGAGTGGCAGCCCTCTCCTTGCTTGCTGGGACCTTTCCCATATCTGTTAAACCTAAGTCACAGACAGAGGAGGCCAAAGCCCTGAACTTTCCCTTAAGGGGGTAAATAAAGTCATAGCTCTTGGGAAGATAAGGAAAAACTTCACTGGGTGGCAGGGGTGGAGGAAATTGAAATTTCAGTTCACTGAGCAAAGGAGCGACACAGCCACTTGAGCTTACCTAGAAATTAAATGAAGCAGGAAATCCAAAAAGAGGAGAGGAGCAGCACCCTTACTCTACCCTTCTCCAAAGAGCTGAGGGAAGGCCTCAGGCTGTGTTCTGTTGAGGGAAATGAAATTCTTGAGCTATCTCAGCCAGGATCTAGTACTTGGGTTTCCTCCCCATTAAGATCTACTCCTCATCCTACGCAATGAAAACTTTGCTGCAGTTGAGTGCTTGCTGACTAAACTTGAGAGCCCCTGCAAAGGAAGGCCATTTAGTGACCAAGTTTGCCCTATAGGGTTCCTTGCTCAATTCCCTGGCATCTCTATCCATGTCCCCAATAAAAACAACCTCCCTCTCCTACCCAAATATGGAACCATGTGTTGGGGATTCTTAATTGTATTCAATTTAATAGGCATTTACTAAAACTGGAATTTACTGACATACTCACAATGCCTGTCACCATAATAGGCAGGCCCAGGAGATACAAAAACAAAAAGGAACCTGTCCCTGTCCTCAAGAAGCTTGCTTGTTACTCCTACAAGCTGGTCCCCTTGGCTCCCTTGTCAAGAAGTGAGCAGCTTGGATGACATTCTTTCTTTTGTCTAGAAGACAGGATCCAATAGTCAAACCCTCCTTCCTTAGAGGATCTCAGTTTAAGAACTGCATAACAATCTGACATGCAGCATAAGGGTTTCATCAGCTTCGTGGGACAGCCCCAATCACCAAATTTCAGGCCCTGGTCCTCATGATTTCTGCCCCTCATTTCTTCCTCCCAGCCCTTCCCTAGTTTTACTTACTACTTGTAGCATGTTTTTTATACCCTTTAAATTATTGTGACTAAAATTTCCTTGTGTTTAACAGCGTCCATTAAAAGAAAACATCAGGTATTTACTCCCTTGGAGAGTGAAATATTTTTGTTTAGTTAATAATTACAATGCTGCATCAAAGGAATGTTTGAAAAAGGGTCTTTTTTTTAAAATTTTTTTAAGATTCTTGTCAGTGTCTCAACAATTCCTTCAGCTGTGAATCAAACCAGGCAACAAATTTTTAGCAGAAGATTATAGCCATTTTTCCCCTTTCTTCCTCAAAGCTGTCATCCTCCAACAGATTTCAGCAAAGTTTATAATACAGTCAGTCCCATCTGCTAGCCCTTTAATGCTACCAGCTCCCTCTGGGTAGCTTTCCTTCATGTTAGTTGATGGTCTGTTTCCCTGTTCCTGCTAGGATGCCTTAATCCCCTTCCTCTCTCTCCAGAGGCAGGGGCTTGGATCTTTCTCAAGAACCCTTTGGGTCCCTTTCTTCTTCTGAAGTCTATATGGTTCTCCACATTCCCAGGATGATCATAGGACTTTGGAACTAGAGATTATCTAGTCCAACCTTCTTTTGTAGATAAAGAAGCCAAGGCCCAGAAGAATTCCTTTTCTCTGACCTCATTCTCTCTGACCAGAGTCTCTGCAGCCTCTGACACTGTTGATCCCTCTTTCCTCCTTGAGTCTAGGTTATTGGACATCACTCTGTCCTGGTTCTCCTCCTACCTTTCTGACTGCTCCTTCTCTGTCTCTTTTGCTGGTCCTCCTCCAGATCATGCCCTATAATCTCAGGTGTTCCTCAGGCTTATTCCTGGGCCCTCCTTTCCCTCTGTACTACTTCACTTGGTGATCTCATCAGCTTCTGTGGATCTAAAATTTACCTTTCCTGACAAAATTTCTCTGCTGACCTTCACTTTCTTAAACTGCCTTTTACACATCTCAGATTATATCTTAAACCCACCATGTCCAAAATAAAACTCATTATTTCCCCCTCCACCCTTACAACTGCTTCCTGCTTCCACCTTCCCTGTTACTATAGAATGCAACACCATCTTCCCAGATCTTCAGATTCACCACCTAAGAGTCATCATGGATTCCTCACTCTCTTTCTCAGCCCTACCCTCCACCTCCATATACAAACTGCTGTTGCCAAGCTCTGGCAATTTTACCTTTGCAACTTCTCTCCAATACGCCTCTTTTTCTCCTCTGATACTGCCACCTCTCCAGTGCAGGCCCCCATCAGCTGATGCCTAGACTGGTAGATCTTCCTGCCTCAAGGCTTTCCCCATTCCAATTCATCTTCCACCAACCACTAAAGTGATTTTTCTGATTTTCCTAGGAGGCCCAGGTCTGGTCATGTCTCTCCCCACTCAGTAAACTCCAAGGTCTTCCTGTTCCTCCAGAAGCAAATATAAAATGCCCTGTTTGGTCTTTAAAGCCATGCTGCTGCATGTCCCTGTCTCTGTCCCTTCTCTCCAGTTTCACCCCAACAGCATTTAGATCAGCACTTCCTCTGTTGGAAAGTTCATGGTAGTCAATTGCCTGTGGCTCCAGACACCACTTCTTCTGACTTCCCTATACAAAACACTCCTCCCTTGCTACCGTTCCCCTATTATATTGTCTTCCCATATTAGCTTCTTCCCATAAACTCTTTGAATTCAGGGATTTGTCTTTCTTCTTTTTATTTGTACACCCATTATTTAGTAGTGTTTAATCAATATTTGTCCATTCATTTATACTTCTGGCAACTTATCTTGCAAAGACTGAACCTTTCCCGCTGTCTTTTACCCATCATTCCCCTTTAGTTCCGCATCTAACAGTTCATTTTAATAACTTCAGAATTTTGCAAAGCATTTTCCCCCTATCACACATTCCCTGCTTAGGTACTCAATGAGATGAATAGGGCTAGTTCTCCTGCCCATAAGGTTTTTAAAAACCTTACACCTTTGTTGGGGGGAGATAAGTCATACACAAAAATGAATCTTCTCTACCATTTACTACCTATGTGACATTGGACATCACTTAAGCTTTCCGGTTTTCAGTTTTCCATCTGTAAATTGAGAGGGTTGGACTACGTGGCCTGAGATCCCTTCTAATTTTAAGTCTGTGACCGGTGGATCTCATAATCCATGAACCACAGCCAAAAACTAACTGGTAGTGGTGGTCCCTCATTCTCCAAGAGGACCAGCAGAGGCACAAGGATGAAGTCTTGATTTGCACAATTGGATTTAAGTGGGGCAAACTAGGAAGAAAGTAGAAGAGGCCCTTCTGGTCAGCCATGAAGTCCATGCTAAAAAGCTCATGTATGTCACTTCCTCCTCTCTCCCTCATCCTAACTGAAAGCCTATTTATTCTCACTTCACACAATTATAAGAAGCTTGGATATTTGGTTTCCCAGACCATAGCAGATTTAGAAGTCTGTTAGAATGTTCTACAGGCAGGTACATCAGCAGCAACGAGAGAAAAGACAGTTAAAGCAGTCTGTTTCTACTCCATAGCAGCCCATGGAGGTGCACATCACGCAAAGATCAATCACTTGGACAACTTGCCTTGATCTTGATGACTGTATTAGCGAAATCCCTCCTTGAACCAGGTCAGCAGACCCTCTCTCCTCTCTGGCTGCTCAGAAGAATTTTCTTCCTCTCTGCTTTCTACAGCCAGTGACCCTTCAGTATGCCAGCTCTACTTCAGATTCCTGGAAGACTCAGTCTCTTACCTGCTTAACATTTCTTTTTATCCTTGTATGTTAATCTGAGGGTAGAACTTTCTAGGGTATATTTAATTTAAACGTTAAACGTGTGGTTTAATGATTGCAAGTTGATTGCACATTTAAATATAGAGCACCATTATTTCTCTTTTCATCTGTAGAAAATCATATAATGCCTCTGGCCTTCTAACCACCACCAGTCTCCACCCCTCTTCCCCCATCCTCCCTCAGGGTAATGCCCTTGTTTGTTCATTGTTCTTGTTGGAGCTGAAACTGTACTTCTAGTTCAAACATTTATATGTAAATAGAAAGAGAGAAAAAGAAGAGATTTACTATAGTGTTCAGTACATTTCTCAACATGACAGCAGTATTTCTTCCTCAGTTTTTTGTTTTGGTTCCCGAGCATGCTCCCGGCAGAGGTTGGGATGAACAGGTGCACTGTGGTTGTCTCTCAGTTTATTGCCTTTGTTTCTTTCTGGCAATACCTTTTGGTAAATGATATCCCCCTTGGTGAGGAGAGGGTCTCTTGGCTCTCCCAGGCATGGTTATTTAACATAAAAATGTAAGTTGGATTTGGTGTTTGTACTGTCAGTATCCCAGGGGATCTGTTTGGGTTGGTGTTGAATTTTGGTTCTGTTTTGTCTTTCTTCATTTGGCTTTTTTAGTGGTTCCATAAAACCTGAAGAGAGCACGTATGAATATAAAGAAATTTCATTTTCACTAATTGAGTGACTCAGTTAAACAGCCCATGAGAGAAATTTACAATGCAGGAGTCTTCAAGTGAAAACAACTGAGGAAATGTCACTTAAGCCATTCTGTTAGTTAAACTTTTCCCAGGCCTTTCCAATGAATTTCTTGCCTTTAACACAACCCTAGGAGACTTTACTGATCAATCCCTAAGGAAAACCGTGAGGCATCTAGGCAACCATTAGATATTAGAGCATTTTCATAATTACGAAAAGAATTTGTTAAAAAGCATTGGAATAGGTTTTGCTTCCCCTTTGGTTTACAAACTACCTTCAATGATATAGTTCCTAGCAGTCCCAGTCAGTCTCATTGGTTGAGTTTTCCCATTAACAAGTCAGTGGGCAAATAACCTCTTTAGTCTGCTGGTATGTGTTTGGGAGAATGGGCTACCCAGTTCAGAGCTAAACAGAATCTAAACTGGGAGGCAAGCCAGTGTTACCTTCAGTATCTCTTCAGTCACATTCAAGATAATCTCATTGTAAGCAGTCAGCCATTTGACTGCAGGAAGACTGATTGGCTTTCATAAATTTAAACATTTTTTGTAATGTCCTTGGATCAGAAAATCAAAGATTTCCCATCACAAAAATAGTCTGTAAGTTTAGGATACTGATCTATAGATTTACATCCAATTATCAGTATTTCAAGATGGCATCAGCAGTCCATTGAGCGTTCTGAACTGATTCTTCTATTTGGGCGCACGCGTGCACACACACACACACAAAATAGGATAAACTTGTCTTCAAAAATTGATTTAGGCTACCTGTGTACAGTTCTGTTCTGAATCTCTCCCAGGTTGGCCTACATGAGAAGTTTTTAGTGCCATAAAGCTTTAGTCTGGGAAACTTAGGGGAGGGTGAGGCAGAAAAAATTGATAGCAACTGGTACTTTTTACCTGGTGGAGGAAAAGAAGATCCAAACCCTAGAGTATTTAAAGATGCTGCAGGGTCCTGGAAGTGAGGCCACTGGAGAGGGAAGAGGATTTATAAGTTCATACATGAGTCCTTTGTGGTTTCTGTCAGGTTAAATAAGGTAAGCCAGAGAGGCTGGTAAAGTTATTAGATTGTGAGCCACTTACTAATTATATATTTCCTGATTGAAAGGCATCCTCAAAATTAAACCTAGTTCATATAAACCCAGAACCTCAATTGTGGCTTACAGGTTATCTCAGACCAGGGCTCTCTGAGTCAATGACTCTCTAGTAGTATTTTGTTTTGTTAAGCTACCTGTAAATTAATCAATAAACATTTATTAAGTCCCTGCTTTGTGCCAGCCACTATGCTAAGCATTGGGGAAAGCAAAAGAGGCAAAAGTTAGCCCTTCCCTCAAGGAGCCCCCGGTCTAATGAAAGAGGCAACATGCTAACAAATATATATGAGACAAGCTATATACAGTATGAATAGAAAAGAATTAGAGGAGAAAAAGCACTGGACGTAAGAGGGATTGGGAAAAGGCTCCCGGTTCTCTTGGTTAGTAGTGATTGCAAGTGGAGCTCCATAGTCATGTCACCATGAGTGCTACTTCCCTGCTGTTATTGTCACGGAGCCGTCAAGATTGTCGTTCCTGTCCTTGAGATGTGATGGAATTCGGGCGAGTGGGGGACTGCACACCATTCTTCTCCTTGAAGATTTGGGCTGAAAGCTGATGAGCTGCTCATCAAAGCCTTTTGTTCTTGGTCTTGTTCTTGAACTTAGCTGATGCAGCACACCAATTGTTTGGATTTCCTTAGCACATTTTCATCTCTACTCCCATAGACGAGCCCTGATAGCTTGAAAAGTAGGTACCCAGGGTGCCTCTTAGTATCTTTTTGCGGATATCTTTTTGCTACTTTAAGCACCAGGTTCCCTAGTCAGCATCACTCTTTTCAGGAGTGAATCATATGCTATATTTTGTTGAGCAGCAACCACACCTGGCAGCAATCAGTCAAAACCCAAAGCATTCCAGACTTCATAGTATCTGAACCATTAGAATTTCAAGGTCAGCAGAGTTCCTGTGAGAAAGAACCTCCAGAAAGCCATGTTGAAGGTCACCACCACGGCAGCCCTCCTCCTCCTCCTCAGATATTGAATTCTTATCACAGTGCTTCCTTGAGGCCCTGTTGCTGGTTCTAGCAGAATCTTCTGCAGCTGCTACTTGTCCAAACTGTGGGATTCACAAACTTGGTGCCATCTCTCCTCTGGATGGAATTGTATGTATCTTCATGTCAGATATATTGGCCGAATTTTCCTTTATGGGAAATTTAGTCTGACTGTTTCTCTCTCCTGGTATAGTAGGAGGCAGTTGGACCTAGAGTAAGAAGATTGAGGTTATTCTTTTATTGGTTGGAGATGATAGAGTGGAAAGAGAACTGGATTTAGAGTTTATGGGGATGTGTTTGGCTAAGTCATTTCACTCATTTGGGCCTCAGTTTCCCCATATGTAAAAGGAGGGGTTTAGACTGGCCATGTCAGCATTTTCTTCCATTTCTAAAGCATACAATCCTTTGATTAATTACTGATGTCAGCATTTTGATTCAGTGCTGGCATCATAGACTCAGAAGTCTTTTAGATGGTTGTTACCCAAAGTGAGTAATGGTACATGACTAGTTGCTAATAAAGTGTGGTGATTTCACATATTTCTCCAGTACACTGTTTCCTGGAGGAGACTAGGTTGTTTAAAGAAAGTATCACAAGCCTCTAAAATGTAGTCCTTACTTGCCAAGTTCTTCAGTAAACGCTTTATTCCTCTCTAGGGCGATATAAAACATGGTTAAATCTCATTGCTAATTAGGCCAAGGTTGAAGGTTTGATCCTTTTATAGACAAGTTAACTTTGCACCAAGTAGAGGGTAGTAGGGGAGAGAGGGGCTCTGCTCAAAGACAACAGATCATACCCTTTATGCTAAATTCTAGACTTATTAATGGTTACAAGGGGTACCCATCACAAGTGCTTTAGAAAACTGCTCCAAGTACATCCCCTTCTGATAACTTATCCATAGCCTCATCTTTGGATTGGCAAAATAGCATCTTTATAGGTAATTGTTAAGAACTGCTTACATAAAAGCAATATCCTTGTCAATTATACACAGTACATAGTTATTCCCATATTGCAAACCCAAAACTTCATATATTTCCCCACTCTTTTTTCTTGTCAGATAGTTCAGTCTTTTTGCCTTTTTATGTCTATTCACTGTTTTTCATAACAGTTTTAGCTCTGTTGCTCAGGAGAGCCCAAGGGAATTCAGAGTTTTACCAGATGAACAAAAAACAAGTAACACATCAGAAATGTGAATCAGTTACTAGCATAACTCACTAATAATAAAGTAGTTGACATTTAGCAAGCATTTATCAAGCCCTACTATGTGCCAGGCATTGTGCTAGACCTTAGAATCCAAAAAAAAAAAAAGATCCAGTCCTCAAGGAGCATATGCCTTTTTGGGGATATTTGAATAGTATTTTAAGATTTACAAAGCCATTATCTCACTCAATGCCCACAATTATTCTCTGAGTTAGGTACTGTTTTACAGATAAGGAAACTGAGGCCCAGGGAAGTGAAATGACTTGTACAAGGCCATTCAGCTGATGAGTGTTAGAAGCAGAATTCAAACCTAATGGTTCATGAATCTGAGTTCAGCACCTTCTTACTTCCCAGCTGTTGCCTCTCTCATTTTTTTGTAGTGTGGGCAAATAAGACCTTTGTATTGTTGTATGTCAAATGGAATGTTTGTTCATGTTGTTCTTTCTGATGTTACAGTGAACTGTAGGAATCCAAGTTTATGCCTTCCTTTCGAACCAGGCTTGAGAGATAAACTCTGAGTCCAAGGTGCTACTGTAGCCAGAGCTGGTCTAAGCTCATTCCCCTAGAGAAGTCTGATATGCATGCCAGGAGCAACCACTGGTGGTGTAACTTAACTAATGGGTATGGGTGTGACCCATTGAATCTTGCCCCATTTTGAAAAGAGAAACCATTTTTCCTCAGCCTTTCTCTCCTTCATAGGTGCACATAGGATTGATAAGTGAAAGTTGCAGTGAGGTAGATTTTAACTAAATAGAAGGAAGATCTTATTCACATAACTGCCCACTGATGGGATGGAACTATGTTGCAAAATCTGATCTTCACTGGAAATGGCCACGCAGAAGTTGGCTCTCTGCTTATCTAGGTATGCTACACAAAGGATTCCTGCAACTGATTTGAATGTTGTACAAATCCATGATCTCAGTCCCAGGACCCTGTCCCTGGGTAGCCTAACAGTCCTTTTCTTTAAGGGAACATATAACCCAGTTGCTAGCACTGGGTAAATTAGTAAATTAGTGATATAGGCTTAAAACACATATGAAATTTGAGTTTCAGATCCCTGGACTAGATGATGTCTAAGGGCTCATGAAACTGATAAATGCTTATCAACCATTAAAAAGCTCCTACAGTGTCTCATTTTGGCCTGGAGGTGATCCTGAGTTCTTGAAGGCTGTACTAGTGGCATACAAACTCTGCCAGGGCATACCAACATAGAAAGGTTTTAGATGGAGGCCTACAGTGAAGTATACAGCTAATACTCAAGGATCAAGTGAACCAAGTATGGAGAGGTTCAAAAATCTGAACTGTTATCATGATTTTTTTTTCCAGCCATTGCTACTCACAAAGAAAATCTATTGAAGCATGGATGAGTTTTAAATAATAGAAAAATATTAAGATCAGTCACACTGAAGAAGTAATTAAGGCCTCTTAGTACTGATTTGTCTTTCAGTCATTTCAGTTTTGTCCTTTTCTTCTTGACTTCATTTGGAATTTTCTTGGCAGGAATTCTGAAATGTTTCACCATTTCCTTCTCCAGCTCATTTTACAGATAAAGAAACTAAGGTAAACAAAGTTAAAGTGACTTGCCCAGGGTCATACATCTAGTAAGTATCTGAGGCCACATTTAAACTCAGATCTTCCTGATTTCAGGCCTAGTGCTCTATCTGCTGTACCACCTAGCTGCCTTCTCAGTACTGATAGTGGTTCTGATTAAGTTTCTTAGAAAATGATGCCACTGCAATTTGGCATGATTTTTGAAATGATTTAGTCACTAATTAAGTTAACATTCAGATTTCTCATTATTTGGCCCTGTTGGTTAGCTAAGTGTTAGTGGGTGAGGGCAGCTTTCTTGCTTGCCTCTGCCCTCTGCCCCAAGAGGATCTGAACCAGTGAAATGGTCGGTGTTTCATAGGCTTGGTGGGTGTTGGTAGCAGTTTTGAGTGGATCTAGGATGGCAAAAGAGTTCTCATGGAATCAGTAGAATCTGGATCAGAAAAAAGGATATGTGAATGACAGAAAACCAAACCATACAGCTGAGTAGGCCTGAGGAGAATAACTAGCTCCTGGCTTAAAGAAAGAAGGTGTGATTTTTTTTTTCCTACTCAAGAAGGAAAAGGAGAGCTTATTGGCACTACAGCCTTTCCTGCATTACCAGAAAGGGATGGTGTCACGTAATGTTCTTGTTTAATGTCAGAGCTGTATGTGGTCTAAGAAATAATCTGGTGGCATCTCCTCCTGTGGAACTGACCTCCAGGATACTAGATATTCCAGGGACCAAGATAGACCCTTTGCCCGCACCCCCCCTCCCCAGTGGTAGCCTAATATCTATCTTTTTCAAGTCCAGTTCAAGGCCTTTTTTAAACATTTATTATTTCAAAACATGATGCTTAAAAATTAAGCCTGTCTTTCCCAAAACTCTGAGCATTAAATCATTCTTTCCTTTATGCCACCTAAAAGCAGAGATGAATAAGGGTTTCTGAAGTTTAATGGGTTTTTTTCCCCAGCTACTTAAAACCAGGTGGATTTGACTAGAATAATATGATGTCTCTTTATCACACAGGATTTTTTCAGAGATTTCTGGCAAACCCATAAAGATCCAAGTGAATCCCCACACAGCATTGCCAACCTTGTATTTAAAAACAGGCAGTGGAAAGGATGTGATTTAGAAGAGAGAACAGAAAAGAAGTCAGTAGAGCCTAGCTTTCCAACAAGACCCAGTGGTTTTTGTTTGTTTTGGTTTTTTCAGGTGACATGAATTAGAAAAGAAAATGGAAATGAACAAAGTAATGTTTGCAGATCAAATTGATCTAAAAAGAGGAAATGTCTCTAATCTCTAAAAGTGCGCATTTGTCTGTAGAGTGAGAACAAATGCTCTCTTTTACTTCTCTCTCTGTGTGGGATTCCCAGCAGTTTGAATGCAGAAAGTAAAGGCCATTAGGATAGGAGGTTAAATTTTAGGCAGGTTGGATAAGGGGTTGTCTGATAATCTCTATAGAAAGTAGTTAAATATAATTAGGAGGCAGTGAAGTCTAGTACCATGGGCTGCAATGGGGATGCCTTACAAAGATATCTCTTAGCAAGATGCCATCTTCTTGGTGCCTCACTTTTCTCCATTACAGTTCTGAAGGTCATATAGCTACGATGTAGAACTGAAACGCAGAGAGGCTAATTGTGTTTCCCAAGCTCACCTCACTTTCCTGGGTCTCAGTTTCTTCATTTTAGCCTAATTCTGGTGCCAAAGTCAGTAGGCTCATGTTCTCTCTACTGCTGTTATCATTCAGCTTTGCAGTGAGTGCAGTGACTTGGAGTTGCTTGGATTAAGCACCCTGCAAAGTGATCCAAAGAGCATTTGTCATTTGCGATCTAATTCTTTTTTCTCATCCAGATAAGACGTGTATGTGGACAGTAGTCATAACTGTGAGATGAACTAGCTTCTAAAGAAAGGAGAAAAAGAAAAATCATAGGATCTTAGAGTGTGAGAGCAAAAAGATCCCTTCCAATATTTTCTCTGTCTGTTCTTATCCCCATATTTTACAGACGAGGATGCTAAGTCTCAGAAGTTCAAATCAATTTGTCTGGTACACAACTACACAGTACCTGAACTGAGGCAGGAACCCAGTATTGATTACCATTAAGTATTGAGCACCACACAGCACTCTTTGAGGAACAGAATAGAAGACAGAAAAGCATGAGATTAATACCAAACTGCAGATGGGGAGGATGAAGCCAGAGAAAGTAACTTCCCCAAAGTCACCGAGCTAGTTAGTGCCACATCTGGGACTAAAACATAAAAGCATGAAAAAGGAAAGAGCACATAGATGAGCATATTAAACTCTGCCTGTTGTCCCAGGATCATTTCTCCTGACTGTTCCAGACAAATGGAAGGAAGGGGATATTGTAGCTGTTGCATTTATTGAATATCTGGAGCTCTACTTTTGAAAGGTTTTCCTGTAACTCACTACAGTGATTGAAAAACTTTATCTGAGCACCACTAGAGGGCACAAAATAGTCACAAGGCCTTTAACCTTTACCTTTTTCTTTCTTTGAAAAATTGTTGGGAAGAAGGGAAGGTTAAAAAGAGGGAGGCAGGGGAACTCGGGCTGAAAAAAGGTTACATGTAGAAGTCCAGCATTTCCTTTGCCTTTGGGAGCTTAAAAGCAAACAGCTAGTGGAGAGACTTGGAAAGTGCCATCACCAGTTTCTTTGACTGTCTCACAGGCCTTCTTGCCTGGTATCAATTTGGTCACCTCATGGCTGTGTTCATGGAGCCCTCCCCAAGAAAGTGGAACAGAGAAGCTAAGGAGCTCTGGCCAGCAGACCTGTTGCTATCTAGCCAGCATGCTGGCAACGTTACATGCCAATAGTGTCAGTAGCTGAACATTCAAACAGAGAGAGGGAGAGAGTTTTCGTCTCTTTCCTATGATGCAGACAGATTCTGCCTTCATATTTACAGACTAAGACAAGGTAGGAAGCTATATTTTCTGATAGCAAAAGCTTCAAGTGAAGTAAGAAGGGCTTTGTTTTAGTCCCAGATGTGGCACTAAGTAGCTCGGTGACTTTGGGGAAGTTACTTTCTCTGGTTTCATCCTCCCCATCTACAGTTTGGTATTAATCTCAGTTCTCCCTGCCTCATGGGTGTGGGGCGAGGAGAAATTGTTCCTCTTGGCTATCATTATTTTTGGCATTGTTCATCAGCTGGCCGAGTAAAAGAAACTTTTTATTGGAATCGTTCAAAATCCTCCACAGTTTAAATCCAGTTTTCTCAAACTTGTTATTACAACCAGACTAGACAACTCGATGCCCTTTGATCTTGGCCTGCTATACATACATACATACATATACATACATACGTGTATATATATATATATATACACGTATGTATGTATATGTAGTATTCCCTCCGGAATTATCTCCCCTAATCTTTTCTTGTTGCAATACTTCAAGGCTCTCCTCAGGTATTACCTCATTTCCTGAAGTCTTCCATGATCTGCCCTTGTTACAAGTGGCCTATTCCTTGACCTTCTCTCTGCTTGAACCTTTCCTGTGCACTTACCATATTGCATTTTGTAGTTGAGTTTGTCCTACCTTCTGCTAGATTGCAAACACCCTGAATCACTGTGTCTTTTATAAATTGCTTGTATTTAGTTACCTGTTAGTTAGCTCCTCCTCCCTCTGCCTCAAGTGAAATGTAGGCTCCTAGAAGGCAGGCACTATCTCAGCTTTGTATTTGTTTTGCCAGTACTTAATATAATACCTGGTATGAAGTATATGATTGTTGACTTGGTTGGTTGAATTGAAATATAAATTGTTTTCTGTGTACTGGCTTAGAGGACAATTGTGTTATTGTGGGTGATTTGATTTCAGGGCTTTGGGAAGATTTAGTTTGATAATACATTGGATGGCCAAAATCTGTAGTGGGTCACAGGATCTGAGCAAGCATTTTCATAAACTTTGTTAAAAAGAAAACTAGAATAGGATGAAAAATAGCAGCTCTTCCTCTGCCCACCATGTTTCATCGGTCCATTTACCATGCCAGGATTTTCAGCTTTCAAAACAGCCTAAGTTGCTTATAAGTTCATGTCATTTTTATTGAGCATGAACAAAATTCAATATACCCTAGCATTTGGTTAGATCCAGGCTCTCTCTAAAATGTCTAGACAGTTATTCGTGTCCCACAGCATCTTTTTTTATAGCAACTGTTTGAGAGCCAGGCTTTAGAGTTTGGTAGTCATAATGCTACAAATATGTCTATACACAGAGTAAATTTGTATCCTCCTTAACCTATTGACAGCCCCATGGCTAATGCTATCCTTGAGCTCCTGTTTTTGAAATAAGCTTCTTATGTCTGGGGAACTGGCCCATTCCAAGGACTGTGCACAGGTCATAGGGGCTGAGCAAAAGGACTGTGAGCAGATGCGTGACCATGACAGACAGGGTGGTGTTCTCTCTCTTTGTGGGCAGTCATCAGGCACGTCGAGATTTGCCTGACTGCTTTTGTGTTCTGCGTACAAAGTACCTCTTAGAGAAAAATGTTCCATCTGAGTTTGCACTTCAGGGAAGTCTCCATCTCGGTCACTAGTGACCCCCATGACTGGTATTGTTCTGGCCTCCTAAGCCTGTACGAATAAATTAACTCTGCCACGTGGCCTATATCTTTGAAAGGATGGACTGCACATGAATTTATCATAAAGTGCCGAGCAATTTAGAACTCATTCACTAGCATTTCACTGCTTACCACCTGAGGCTTAGGAACTCATCTGATTTTATTTACAGGAGGTTTTTTCAAATGGAGAATATTATGGGAGTGCTTCATTTTTCAGAGGACTAACTCCTGACAATCAATATTACTCGATCAACAAATTTTTATTGAACAACTACAATGTAAAAGACCTTGTGAAGAGGAAATAACAACAAAAAAATCTAATTTGTAGTTAATGCTCTCAAGAAGCTTATACATAACAGTCAGTCAGTTAACTAGCATTATTAAACACCACAGCCAGGCAGTGTGCCAAGCACTGGGTGTACAAAGAAGGGCAAAAGAAAGTCCCTTGTTCTTAAGGATGATACAATCCAGTGAAGGAGACAACATGCAAGCCACAATATGCAGACAAGATACATTCAGGATCATCTAGAGATATCAGCAGAGGGAAGGAACTAACTAACATTCAAAGGGATTGGGGAAAGACTTTTCTTTAATTAAATTATTTTATTTCTTTTCAGTGTTCAGCCATCACTTCCATGTATCTTAGATATTTTTCCCCTTCCTCCCCACTCCCTCCCTGAGATGGTGTACAATTTTATGTAGGTTCTACCTGTACATTTCTATTAAATACGTGTTACATAGAAGAACTAAAATGAATGGGAGAAACCATAAAACAAAACAAAACATAATACCAAAGAAAATGGTCAGTTTTTATCTGTGATCCAATTCCATAGTTCTTTCTCTGGATGTGGAAGGTGTTTTGCCTCAAGAGTCCATTGGAAATTTTTTTCAGTCCTTGCATTGCAATGAAGTACTAAGTCTACCAGAAAAATTCCTCGCACACTGTGGTTGTTACCGCATACAAAGTTCTCCTGGTTCTGCTCCTTTCACTCATCATCAGTTCATTAAGTCTTCTCTGTAGTCTTCCTGTTCATTTTCTCATAGCACAATAGCATTCCATTACATTCATATACCACAACTTGTTCAGCCATTACCAATTGATGGGCATCCCCTTGATTTCCAGTTTGGGCCACTACAAAGAGAGCTGCTATAAATATTTTTGTATATGTGGGACCCTTTCCCATTTCTTTGATCTCTTTGTGACAAAGTCCCAGAAGCAATATTTCTGGGTCAAAGGATGTGCACATTTCTGTAGCCCTTTGGGCATAGTTCCAAATTGTTCTCCAGAATGGTTGAATCAGCTCACAATTCCACCAACAATGAATTAGTGTTCCAACTCTCTCACATCTTCTCCAACATTTATCATCTTCCTGTTTTGTCATGTTAGCCAATCTGAGTTGTTTTGAATTGCATCTTTCTAATCAATAGTGATTTAAAATATTTTTTCATATGATTATAGATAGCTTTAATTTCTTCCTCTCAAAACTCCGTTCATATCCTTTGACCATTTATCAATTGAGGAATGACATGTATTCTTCTACATTTGACTCAGTTCTCTATATATTTTAGAAATAAGGTCTTTATCACAGACACTAGTTGCAAAAATTCTTTGGGAAAGACTTCTTGCTGAAGACTTCTTTAGCCAAGACCTCAGGGAAGCCAGGAGGTATGAATGAAGAGAGAAAGAAAATGTTTCGACTTGGTGGGATTATCAGTGAATATACCCAGAGTCAGAAGATAGAATGTGTGGGGAGTAGTGAGGAGGCCAATGTTGCTGGATTACATAGTGTGTGGGAAAGGGTGTAAGTTGTAAGAAGATTGGAAGGATAAGAAAAGGGACCAAGTCAAAAAGGGCTTTGATTATCAAACAGGAAATTTTGTATTTGATCTTTGAAGTGATAGGGAGACACTGGATTTTTTGACTTGGGTGGGGGCCAGGGAGTAGTGCTCAGATTTTAACTTTAGGAAGATAACATGAGCATCTAAGTGAAGGAAAAACTAGAATGGAGAGAAAATTGAGGCAGGCAAGATCTACCAGCAGGCTATTTCAGTGATCCAGGTAAGGGGCAGTGAGGACCTGTACTAGCATGGTGGCAGTGTCAGAAGAAAGAAATGGGCTTATAAAAGAAATATTAAAAAAAATTAGAAAGGACAGGACTTGGTAACTTAATTGAATATGGGAAATAACAGAGTGAGGAGTCATAAATGATATGTGGATTGCAAACCTAAGTGATTGGGAAGATGATGGTACCCTCTCACATATTAGGGAAATTAGTAAATGGGGAACATTTTGGGGAATTGATAATGAGTTGAGTTTTGGACATTTTGAGTTTGACATCTATGAGACATCAAGTTTGACATGTCCAGTGGGCAGTTGACCAGGCAGACTGGAGTTCAGGGGGAAAAAAAAGGCTAAGACTTGACAAATAAATCTAAAAACTATCAGCATAGAGATAAAAGTTGAATCTATGGGAGCTAATGAGATCACAAAATGAAATAGTATGAAAAGAGAATACATGAGGGCCCAGGACTGAGCCTTGGGCAATGGATAGTGGGAGTGACCTGGATGAATATCTAGCAAAGGAATGTAAGAAGAAATGACCAGACAAGGAGGAAAACAATTTCACAAAAACCTGGACAGAAAAGAATATCAAGAAGAAGAGGCTGATCAACTATATCAGTGGTTTCAGGGAAGTGAAGGATAAGTTTTGAGAAAATGTCATTAAATTTGATAATTATGAAATCATCAATAACCTTGGAGAAAGCAGTTTCAATTGATTGATGAGACAGACTACAGAGAGTTAAGAGGAGAATAAGGGGAAAGGAAGTATACTCCAATCATATACAGTCTTCTGAAAGAGTTTAGCTTTTAAAAAGAGAAGAGATACAAGAGAGAAGAGACATGCAGAGAAAACATATATAGAATGCTAGCTAGCAGGGTAGATAGATCAGGTGAGGGTTTTTGAGGATGAGGGAGAGATGGACATATTTGTAGACATCAGAAAAACAGTCAGTAGACAAAGAAAGACTGAAAATAAATGAGAAAGTAAGAGTGATATGGGGGCAGTTTTGTTGGAGAGGACAGTGGAATGGGTGAAGTTGTGTACCTACAAGGGCTACCTCTTCAAGTGAAACAGGGATGAAGGAAGAGAAAATGACAGAAGATATCTTAGTGATATAAAATGAAGAAGAGAGAGCTCTTTGTGAATGACCTCAATTTTTTTCAGTGAAATATGAGACAAGGTTCTCAGCTGAAAGTGGGTTGAGGGCAAGGGAAGTTTGAGGAGAGATGAAAAAGCCTGGAAGTGCTACTGTGGTGAGTGGGTTAGTGAGTCATTTACAGAGGCATAGAAGGAATACTTTGGCACAATAAGGGCCCAGTTGAGGTTAAGTAACATCCATTTTTACTACACCCAGACAACAGTTTTTCATGACTTTTTCCAGGTTTGTTTTATAGCATTTGAGTAGGCACTGAGGCAATAGATGGTGGAGTCATCCAGAACTGAGGCCTGTAGGGCAGGATTTTCAGTAGAATGAGGGGGCAAGGGACTTGAGAGAAGACAATGTAAAGTTCAACTGTTTCTCCAAGGTTTCAAGATATTGAAGGGATGAGAATGTAACCAGAGCAGGGGTGATGGCCTGGGAAAAAACTGGGAGGTAGAAGGATAAGGCTAGGGGCAGAGGGTATACTGAAGATGAAAAACAGATTTGGGGTTTGGAAGGCAGAAGAAGAGGTGCAGTGACAAAATACTTTGATTAGATAAAGGAAGTTCAGAGTTACTTACAGCCCTGGGGTCTTGACCTTATTCTGAATTTATCTTGTCTTCTGCTGTAATAAAGTATGCTCTAGAGACTCTCAGGATGAACCCCAACATTAAATAGTTCCCAAATCCAGTGCTTGTGGAACGGATTCTTGTGTTTACTTTTTATACTTGTTCTTCCTCTTCTACATTCTAGTAAGGAAGTATATAATACCTTTAAAAAAGGATTTTTATCAATAATTAAAATAAAATAATATAAATAAAATAATTAATAATAAAAATAAAATAATTAATATAAGAAGTTTTAGTACTTTAAATAGCTTCAGTTATCTTGGCAGTTCATTTACATGGAACATAAATTGTAACAGAACACATGATCTTTTGATTCTTTTTTAATGGTGATTCTCTTAATTTGTCTTGAAAAGTGAAGTAATAGCATAGCCCAAATAAAGGTATCCTGGTCCCGATCTTTTTGTAATGGTAACATGAAAACTCTATAGCCAAATTGTTGCAAAACTCCCATTTGGTTCTGTATTGTTTTCTCCCTCCTGTTCTATGCAGCTTAACTCTGTGTCCTGATCGCCTTACAGGACATCCTTCATAGCTAAGACCACTCTGGCCATTCTAGCCAATTCATCATTCTTCCATGCTCTACCTGCCATGCCCTTTGAACACCTAAAGTTTCCTTTGCCTGTACCACCATTGGCCCATGCTTCTGATTACATTCAGTTCCTGCCCATGTGGCTCCTGTGGGTAGCCAAGAAAACTATAAACACATAACATTTTGTCTTTTATTCTTCCATCTTGTTGCTGGCTCCATTTGTATTGTAACTCCTATTCTGTCTGCAACCTTCTTTTCTGCTGAAACAGCAAGGATAGGCCTGTCTGTTTGGTCAGGGTTACAACAGATAACTGATCTGAAGCAGGACCTTGCCTCTTACTAGGGCTGGGCAGCAAGCTGTGCCCAATCAAGGCATACCATATCCCCCACACTATTCCTATTCTGCAAGCCCCCAGACATGAGCTCTGTCCAATCCTGAAGTCCCCCATACCCAACTTACCTCCTGCCTAATTTGAAACTTATAGAAGCTTTGTCTCTTTGTTTCCTTAGGGACCCTCCATCCCTTGCTGGCAAACTCAGTAAACCTTTGGTTCCTAAATTTCTGGTTTGGTTTTCATGCTGGTTCCGATTCTGTTTTGTTCTAGCACCTACAATTTTACCCACATTCCCTGCTGCTCAGCTTTATGTTACTATATGTCCAGTGCTCTCCCAGCTCTACGCACCTCCTTTCATAGCTTCCTTCTTTCATTTCTCCTCCCTTCTACCTCATTCAAATTCTTGCCAACCACTCAACCTCTTTACAAGAAAGAATTCCCCTCTTAGAACACTGTTACTGTAAAACATTTCCTCTTTTAACATTGTTCCAACTGATAGTGGTTTTGTGGAGCTAATGGATGAATTTAGACTGGATATGCTTGTTTGGGATCTTTTGATTCTTTTTAAATTTTATAAATTTAAGCTTCAGGTATAAAAGTTGCCACTGGTGAAACCTGGGATCTCTCTGTTCCTTTTCCAGGGTCACTATGACCAAAGCAAAACGAAAGTGCTCCACTTGAGTATGAACCCAACCAGCCTTGCTAAGGAACGCCTCAAGATGGAGCAGCAGCAGTTGCAGGAGGAGTGCCAGCACCTCCAGGAGCTGGTCCGGGTCCTGGAAGGAGGAGGCTCTATTACCAACAAATCAGAAGTGGCTGGGTGCCTGCAGCCTTCACAGGAGATTTCAGGTACATCCCTCAGTTGTATCCCTCTGCTGACTCTATGACACAAAACCTTTTGGCTTTTGGAGAAGGTGGCAAGACCTTAGGGATGTTGACTCAAGAGTATTATCGCTAGCAGTCTTGAAAGGGCTGGGGTCCAAAGTGAAGGAAGACCATAATGAAACTTGATGGCAAATGGACTTTTTCCTAAATTGTAACAGAACGCACATTGACCTAAAAGGAGTTGTGATTGACTGTGTAATGTTAACAACAGCCTGAAAAAGGTGATATTTTCCTTATGGTGTTGAGGCCCAGCAAATAAGGAATAACTCAGGCAACTAGTAGAGAAACAAGTGACTGCAATCTTTTCAGACTCCCTTAAAACAAATTAATATCGTTTATCAGTTTATATGTGCCCCATTAATCATGACAAAATCCAATACTCCATGAAAATGGAGAACATATTTCATTTGACCAAGAACATTTCACAGAATCCAGAGAGAGTCCCTTGCAGTTGAATATGTCAATGATTCAGTAACAAGAGAGGGAAAGAAAGAGTTACCATTTTAATAGAGTAACGGAGAGGTCAGTGCCTCTCCTGCACAGTCTCCAGTTCTGTAAATCAAGGTAACAATCTCAGGAACGTGTGACTTGTCACCTCATACGCAGAGGGGTGGCCAGCTAGAGTTGATTCACACCCCCTAAACCCGGGAGATTTTTACAATTGCAAGTTCTGCCCTGAGAACATTCACTTTGCAACTGCAGAGAAAAACAGATCAATCAACAGAAAGGATTGAAAGGGCTCCGGGAATCAGACTGTCCCTATGCCAGTGTGCGCAGCCAACGCCTTTGGTAGAGGGTACTTTGGATGCTATTTGCTCCTGTTTCTGGCATTGCCTCTGACTGATCCCCAGCTGCAGCCTGGGGGTGCCCAGGGAGGGGACCTTATTTCTGAGAAAAGGGCTCCAAGGAAAGATCAAGAGTGTTCAGAAATGAGAAGAAAGATTTTCTTTAGAATTTTTGGTAGTACTTTCTTTCTAGTTGTTTCATTTCCTTGCTGTGCCCTGCCTTCCCCATTGTAAGAGGGGACATATGGAAGACAAGAAGGTTTCTTTGGAGAATTGTAGGTTCATTTCTCCTTCCCTCCTCCTCGCCTCTCCCTCTCCCCACCATAATAACACCTTGGCTTGTGTGGAACATTATATTTTGCATAGTTTCACATGTATAATCCTCACAACATACATGTGAATTTGGTGGTTATTGGTAGAGATAAATAGAGCCCAAAGAACTGGAAGAGATTTGGAGGATCATCTCATTCTAGTCCCAGTTTCCTCTTAACGCAGGGACCCTCTGTATGATATTCATGATAGCCTCAGTTTTGACATGTAAAGCAACTAAAGGCTCACTTCTTTATGAGACAGCCTGTTGGATTATCAGCTTTAGTTGTTAAAAAGTTCCTCCTTATGTTGAACTGAATTCTGCCTCCTTTTAGTTAGATTTGTAATCAGCCAGTAGTTATTTTTCCTCCCTTCCACCCACTTCTTTTTATTAGAAAAAAGGAAAAGAACGATAAGACCCCCTTTTTTTTTTTTTTAACAGATATTCATTCAAACAAAGGAAGTTTTCACCTTGGCCATGTCCAAAAAAATGTGTGTCTCATTTTTCATTTTGAGTCTATTAAGTCTGTTTCTTTGTTAAGAAGTGGGTAATAATGTTTCATCCTTTTTCCTTGGGGGTAGGGGGAGGAAAAAGAACATGCATTTCTGTAGCATCTACTATATACTGAGCACTATACAATTATTGTCTCATTTGACCCTTACCACAGCCCTGAGAGATGGTTGCTGTTATTAGCCCCATTTGACAGATGAGGAAACTGAGGCAGACAGCAAAAAAGGAATATCTAGTAACCCAGTTTGACCAGAACATAGTTTGTGAAAAGTGTCAGTAACAAGTAACACTGGAAAGTAGTTGGAATCTAGACTGTAGAGGGTAAAGGTTGTTGTTGTTGTTTGGTTGTTTCACTTGTGTCTGACTCTAAATCACCTCTTTTATGATTTTCTTCATAAAGATACTGGAATGTTTTGCCATTCCTTCTCCAGCTCCTTTTACAGATGAGGAAACTGAGGCAAACAGGGTGAAGTGACTTGCTCGGGTTCACACAGCTATTCAGTGTCTGAGACCAGACTTGAACACAGGAAGATGAGTTTTCCTATCTCCAGAATAGATTACCTCAATAATAAAAAACAATCAAAGTCATATGATTACATCAGTATATGCAGAAGAAACTTTTGACAAATTACAACATCCATTTCTAAGTAGAGTACCTGACACATAGTAGGCATTTACTAAAAATTTTATTGATTGCTTGAGTCTTTCTTTTTTTTAAATAGTAACCAACACAGTAATAAATGGATGGTTCTTTAGTATAGCAAATAATATGTATTGAAAATCATGGCTAGGATTTATTCTATGATGAATCAATGTGAGATGCCTTTATGATGAGATCAAGGTAAAGCAGGAATGCCATTGGTCACCACTACTGTTTGGTGTGATATGGTTCTAGAGGTGCTTTTTATAGTAATGAAATGAGAAAAAGAAATAGAGTAAGCATATGCACGAAGGAAACAAAATTATTACATTTTACAGAACCCAAGAGAAGCAAGTAAAATGAATTTAACAATAACTTCAGTAAGGTAGCTGGATGTTATATAAACCCACAAAACCATCATCAACCTTTTTGCATATTACCAACAAAACCCAGCAGGGAGAGTTAGAAAAAAAAAATCCCATTGAAGTTAACTACAGAATATATAAAATATCTGGGAGTCCAACTACCAAGACACACACAAAACACAATGTGAATATATCCATAAAGCACCCTTTGCTGACATAAAGATAGACCTAAGGAATCGGAGAGATATTCATTGCATCTGGTCGGGTTATGCCAGTATGATAAAAAGCACAATATTACTTAAATAAATGAATGGATTCAGTGCTATTCCAATCAATTACCACAAGCTTGCTTTACTGCACAGAATAGCAGTCATAATAACAGTAAAGTTCATCTGGATTCAATTATAGGTCAAGACTCTAAATTGAAATAATGTCGAAAAAATGGGAATAAAGGTGGCCTTATTAAGTGGCATATGCGGGAAACTGAGGCTTGGTTGCCTTCAACTTGAGAGTCCTGAGTGACAATATGCGAAGCCAGTTGGTTGTCTCTACTAAGTCCAGCCCGATATGGTGAGCCCTCAAAAGCAGATGGCCGCCAGGCTGTCTAAGGACATTTTTGATCAAAAATAGCTTTAGCTAAAGCCCCCATGCCAAGTGGCAGGGAGTTTGAGCCCATGAGTTGTCATCGTACTTCTAGCCTGGATGAAGGGAGGAGGAAGAGAGCCAGCTTAGCAGAACAAGATCTCAAAATGTACTGTAAAGCGGTAATTATTCCAACTATTTGCCACTGGTTAAAAAATGAAAAAGCTGGTCACTTTAGATCAGATTAGGCTGACAATATCCACAAGCAAATAAAGCACAGTGCGTGATGAACCTTGGGACTCCAGTTACTGAAAAAGGGACTCATTCTTCAACAAAAAACTTGAAACTTGTCTGACAGATTAGATTTAGACCGATACTCATACCACTACAGCAAGTTTCAGATGAATACAGGCCACACATTAATTCCTGGAGCAAGGAAGGAGATACCATTTACAACTACGTATAGCAGAGTTCTTGATCAAACATGAGATAGGGAAAACTGACCAAAAAAATGGCCAATTTTCACTGTAAGTGAAGTGAAAGTAATTGTGAAGTCTCTGCACAAATAAAATCAATGTAACTTAAATTATAAAGGAAACAATTTACCGGGGGTGTGGAGGGGGGATCCATGTAGCACATTTCTGTGTTCAATAGAGTTTTGATAGCTAAGATATATAGGGAATTGATACAAATACTAAGAATAGCTATTCTCCAATAACTAAATGATCGGAAAAGATGAACAAGGTGTTTTCAAAAGAAGAAAAGCAAACTATCTACAATAATGTGAAAAAAGTTCCAAATCATTAATAATAAGAGAAATATGAACTTTTAAAGCTCTGCGGCCTCTCATATCCATTAGATTTGAAAAGATGACCAAAAAAAAAAGACAGCTGTTAGAAAGCTTGTATGAAAACAGGCATATTCTTGCCCTATTAGTAGAGCTGGAGAGCAATTTGATACTGTACACAAAAAGTCCCTGTATTGTGCATACTCTTTGCCCCATCAATACCACTATACAAGCTTGTACTTCAGAAAGATTAGAAAGGAGGGAAAGGACCCATAGGTACTAATATAGTTTTTTTTAATGTTAATGTATTTTTTATTATTCTATTTTTTTTCAGTGTTCTACAATCACTTCCATATAACTTAGATTTTTTTCCCCTCCTTCCTCCCTCCCTCCCTGAGACAGCATACAATTTTCTATAGGTTCTACACATAAATTTCTATTAAATATATTTTCACCTTAGTCATGTTGCATGGAAGAATTAAAATGAATGAGAGAAATCATGTAAGAAACCAAAACGTAATACACACACACACCAAAGAAGTGATCTGCTAACATTCTGTGATTGAATTCCATAGTTCTTTCTCTGGATGTGGAAGGCATTTTGCGTTGAGACCACTGAGAATTTTTTAAGTCCTTGCATTGCAGTGAAATACTAAGTCTACCAGAAAAAGATCCTCACATGCTGTGGTTGTTTATGTGTACAGAGTTCTCCTGGTTCTGCCCCTTTCGCTCAGCATCAGTTCTTATAAGGCTTTCCGAGCCTCTCTGAAGTCTACTTGTTCGCCATTTCCTGTATCACAATAGTATAAAATATTTGGGAGTCTACCTGCCAAAACAAACCTAGGGACTATATGAACACAATTACAAAACACTTTTCACACAGATAAAGTCAGATCTAAGTAAGTATATTGTTTGTTGTAGCCAAGAATTGTAAACACAGTGGGTGTCCATCAGCTGGTGAAGGGCTAAACATGTTATGGTATGTGAATGTAAGGACATATGGGTATGTCATAAGAAATGGCAGAAGAAACAGAGTCAATGAAACCTGGAAAAATTTGTGCAAACTGATTCACAGTAAAGTGTGGAGAGCCAAGAGAACAATTCATACAGTGACTCCAACACTGTAAAGAAAAATAACTTTGAAGGATTTGAGAACTGTCATCACTGCCATGACAGATTTGGCAGAAAACTGATGATTAATCCTGCTTCCTACTTTCTGATGGTGATGAGCTATAGGTGCAGAATGAGACTTGCACATTCAGCCATGACCAATGTATCAATTGTTTTTCATGATTGTATTTATTGCAGTATAGGGTTTTTGTTTTTCTTGAGGGGGTAACGATAATGATATTAAAAAGAACAGGCATGAATCTTTTTTTTTAAGTGAAAAGAAGATGACTGAAGGGAGTTGAGAAAGCACTGTCAGAGCAATGTTGAAATTACAAAATACTATGTTTAATTTAAGCTATTAAAAAAGCAAACTGTACATAATGGGAAAAAAGACTGCAAGTTCATAATAAAAACGAACATTTATTGTTTTTAAAGATACTGCAATAACTGTAATCCAAATGAGAGGTTATCAGGGTCCCAATTAAGATGGTCGTTATGCACGCAGAGTTAAGAGGATAGCTGTGAGAGATGGTGCCAAAGTGGCGTGCATCTTTCTTGTCCTCTCTTCCTGTCTAAGCTCCACCCATTCTTGAAGTTCTGATTCAAGTCTCACTTTCTCCTTGAAGCCTTCTAATACTATCCAATACATTATGAAAGCTTTTCATATACTTGGTAGTTAAAAGAACTGAACAGGTGGTAAAAGGGGAGGGGGAGAGATGGGGTGGGATGAGATTGTTTTTATTCTAAAGAAGAAAAATTGGTGGGGGCATCATATCTGATTTCAAACATGGGGAAACCTGCCATGTAGAAGAAAGTACAGATGTATTCTTTGTGGCTCCAGAAGGCAACCCATTGAGTGGAAGTTCCTGGGAGGAAGCTTTTGGTTCAATGTAAAAAGAGCATTTTCGGCTCTTGTATTACACGTTGTCTTGTGAAGTAAGGAATTCCTCCTCACTGAAAATATTGCAGCAGAGTCTACATAGCCACATGTTACTTACGTTGTAAATGGGATTTATGTATGAAGGAGAAGACTAGTCGACGTTACTGCTGAGGTCCCTTCTGGTCTGTCTGTTCTAAATTATCTTTTTGTGTTTATGCATGTTTCCTTCTCCTTCTAAGGTGCCTGTAATCTCCTTCAGGTCAGAATGAAAATAAAACAGTAATAATTTACCTTTACGTAATACTTCAGAATTCACACAATACCCTCTGAGATAGGTAATGGGAATACTGTACCCATCATATCGATGAACAAACTATGGTTTGTCCAGGATCATCTAGCTATCTGTTTTCAACTTTCTACTCCAGCGCTCAGTCCTCTCTCTTAGACTTTGTAAGCACCAGAGTGCCCTGCAGGTTGCTTTGCACATAGATATTTAATAAGTATGTTGATTAATTGATCTGCCTCTCCTGATCAACTAGTTAAAAAGGAGTCTGTCAGAAACAAGTAGATGGTGACTGGGATAGGGTCAAGATTAAATCGTTTCCCCTCTAGCAAACCTGATCCCTGAACTTGCATGGCTTTAGCCTCACAGGGTCTGTCTAGCAAAGCTGTGGAGGATGGGAGGCCTTTGGCCCCAGCGTTGTTCTTTTATTACATCTGCCTAATGTGAGTTTCAGTCATCCCATGGTGGGTTCACACCAAGCGGCAAAGGCTTTAAGGACAGCGATGTTGATGATGCTGATTGTTGGCCATTACAGACGGCTTTTGTCAATCCTGCCTCCAGCACGTCCCCTCTGCCCATGACTCTGACTGCTGGGGAGGAAATAAGGAAATTATTATTGTGGACTCTAAAGCTCATTAAGTGTGACTCTATTAAAAATCAAGGTTAAGCTGGACTTTAAATCTCTCTGAGCAGAACCACCGGCGGCTACAGTGTGTGCTGGCAAGTTGCCATGGAGTTCAGTGGCCCTTTTCCTTCATTTATGTGATAATCATCTCTATTAAAAGTCGTCATGCGGCTCAATCAAAGGAAGCATTCTGGCAGCCTGCACAGTGACCAGGTTGCCCCCACTTCTGTAGTCTGAAGATGGCAGATGGGACTGGTATTGATGGGACAGGCTATTGCTGAGCCTGTTATGAGAAAGAACTCAATCTTTATGACTTACTTTTTCCTCTTCTCATGACAGCTCAGGTCTGGATTCTGTCACTGAAGTTCATAGAGCAAGGTCAGGCAGCTACCCCTGGGAGCACGTTAAATCTTTTTGTCCATGAATCTTGTAGGGACAGGAGAACAGAACAGAGCAAGCTGAAGGAGGCTTACACTAAAACAGCAAGTACTGTCTCTTGCCCTTCTGCCCCCTTCCCTGTGCTCTCTTCCTTTTTTGCTTTGTTTCACAACCTCACCTTAATTATTGTCCCCGTCTTGTGTCTGCAACAGGAGTTTTTGGTTCTTCCTTCTCTTAACCTTCCACCATTTTCCTCTCTCCATTCCTTGCATATGCCCCTTCTGGAAGAGCCTTTTCCCTGCTTTTTTCCAATGTTCCGTTTTCTCTCTGGGGGATTTGCTGCAGTAGCATTTAGTGTGAATGATGGTTTTTGTTTATTTGTTTCTGACTGGAGGGGGAGGAGAGAGGCTGGATAGCCTGACCTCATCATGTGAAGTCACTATCAATCTGTCTCTCTGCTTCCTAGTGGATGGGCAAGTGCTCTTTCTCCTTTATTCCTGGGAAGCCAGGCCAGAAGAAATAAAGCTTCTTTTTCTCTGGGGTAGTAATGTCTTGAGGCCAATTAATGGCATTCATCATGAGAATGGAGCCCTGGCTGTATCCAGTACCACCTATTAACAGAAGCAAAGTAACTGACACTTCCAGGTTGCCCTGCTCCACACACAACTTGAGAGTTAAGTTCTCTTTTGGAAATATGGCATCCCTAGCTCTTGGAATCTCAGCTTTTTCACCTGTGAAATGAAGGTTTGGGGCTATTATTACTTCTCAGGGTCTTTCCTATTCTCACTCCTGTGATCCTGTCATTCTAGTTATCATCCACTTTCCATAACACTTCGTGGATCACTGAACATGGAGTTTGGCTTTCTTTAGAGATAAAGTATTAATAGGATCAGAGGAGGAATGCCTTCAATGACCTTGGAGAACTAAGAGTCACAGAGATAATAGAAAGATCATCAAAATATGGAATCAAGAGACCCAGGATGTAGTCCATATCAATCCTTCTGTAGAACTTGGACAAGTTATGATACTTTGTTCCTTATTTTTCCATCAGAAGGCTGTCTCCTTCCTGTGTAACATAGAGTGATCTTGGATAAAGCACAGGAAGGAAAAATAGATGGTTGATCATGGGCTGTGGGGAAGAGGACAATCCAACCTCCGTAGAAACACCTGACTCACCCATCATCACCCAAGATAAAAAGCACCTCTCCTTTGCTGAGGGATTGTGGATATTTTTGTTCACACTGCAGGTATGGGGATCAGAATTGCCTTCCCTACCCCAGGCCCATGACCTCTCTCACCAATGGGAAAAGTCTTTGCTTCCTTCCCTACAGCAGCCTTTTCAGACAGCCTGCTGAGAGGTCTGCTAATTGGACAGTCTTGCCAAATGGGATGAGAGACTGCAGGTCAGTTTCAGACGATGTCTGTTCTCTGAGTCTCACTGTGTAGCCAGTTAATTTGCAGGGGAGCTTGAAGAGGGGGAGATAAGGGTGGAGCTTTTGCTTGTTTCCTGGCCTTCTCGTAATTGTACCTCTGAAGGTTAAGCAGGAAATCATTGTTTGGTAATTTTTCATTTCCTCTTGTAAAAAGAATTAAGTAAACAGCTCTGCGCAAAGGAAGGCTCCTTTGACTTGTAAAAATCAAAATTCTCTGTTTTCACCATGGATTCTTGAACTGTGCCAAGCTGTTTCTGAGAAGGTTCCTCCTCACAGCCACCCTGCTGTGGTTAGGTTGAGCGATGGAGATTATTAATTGACATTTAATTAGGCAATTCATTAATATTAAAGTAATCTAATCTTGCCAGAGTAGCAAGGTGGAGGTTGATCAAGTTTTTCACACTGTATGACTTGCTGCTAGCACAGGTTATTCCCACGGGTGTGTCTCAGATGGGAAACGAAAGTGAAGTTTGCTTCCTGGCTTGAACCTCTTCTGTTCATTAGCCCTTTGTGCTCCAAAACACTATCCCCCGAGTTGGAAGATAGGTAGGTGTCCGGATGATGAGGAACAATGCCCTCAAGTCAGTATCTTAGGTCATGCCTACTTGAGCAGGATCTTGGAAACAGTGTCCAGAGGATCTAGTTGTTTAGCACCTGAGTGCTGCCTTGGGCTCTGGTCCCACTCCCTGGGCTCCTTGAGCTATCCTGAAGAAGCAGGTAGGCAATAGGTGCTCCCACTGTCCTTCCTCTTCTCCCACTGAGCCGTGATTTAAGCTGCCTGTTCAAACAGTTTACATCACAGAGTAGCCTTTGATTAGAAATGATGTGCCATAAGGCCCCTAGTTGTACACAATTGAAAATGCTCTTTCATTCATCAACAGGAAGGAGAAGAAAGGCTTGTGCTGATGTCTCTAATTCAGGCAGACAGAAATTCTCTGACACTTAAAAAAACAAAAAAACAAAAAACCCCAGCATGCCATTTGCAATGGAACACTTTGTCAGGGGAAAGCCTCAGATCTCGGCTCCATGTATTGTCATTGCATTGTTCATCCTGAAAATCAAAGCTTGGATCTTTGTGAGCAGCTGAGCCCCAAGAATCCATTTATTTTCCATAGAGTTATGTATGGTTTATAATCTATATTACTCAGAGTGGCTGAGGATCTGTTTGGAGATAGATCAGCAGTGCCTTGCTGATGTAATTGGAGAGCAGAAAGAATCCACAGCATTTCCACATCCCAATAAGAGCAAAGGTGGCAGCCTCAGCAAAGAGCATCTTCTATATTTTGTGGGAGTTGCTTGTGATCAGGACTTGTGATTTCTTCTATGTAAGGTATTCACAGTGTGGAGACTAGCCTTGGACATGACAGATTATCATACTGTCAGAAGGGAGAGGCTGGTTCAGTGTTCTCTGAACAGAGGCAGAAGGTCACAGATATGTATTGTCTGGACCTTTCTTTCCTCCTTCACTTCCTTTTGAATCTGGATAGTCCCTTGCATATTACACCTCCCTCCAGGACAGTATGTGAAGACAATAAAATTTATTGAAATCATTGTGTACTTTCTTTAAGATTCTAACAGAAGACTTGACTGAGGGTCAGGCAGTAAAGAGAGATTTGAGTTACTTGCGGATTTCACTTAGCCATGCTACCCTACTATTGACACAGGATAACTCACAGGAGCACACAGACTGCAACTTGTATTGAAGAGGAAAAAAGTGGATGTGTCACCATGAGTGTGAAGGCCTGGAGCTTAAGTAGCTCCATTTTCTACATTTCCCATCTCTCTAATGTGCCACATTTGCTTTTTAGAAGTTGATATAAAAACTGGCACTCTCTCTGAAGTTACTCTCTTTTTCTCTGCTCTGTATCTTTTTCCTATGGACTTTTCTGTGTGCGTGTTTTATTCTTCTCCCCACCCTCAATGGAGGTGCCTTGAGGTCAGGGAAAGTTTCATTTTTGTCTAAAGCCAGTGCTTAGAACACAGTGAAGAATTTATAAACGCTTGTTAAACGAATAAATGAATGATCCCTGAACAGCCACAAGTAATGCCTATTCATGATATTTTACTTTTTAAAAAATCATCTTTGCTATTCTGAGCAGGGACTAGGTATATATAGTTCAATAAAACATTGCCATGCCTGCTGATGGAGAGCCTGGCCAAATATTCCAGAGCACAGACCTGGGGACTTGATAAGTCTATGTTTAAAGAGGAAATGCACATTGACATTGCACAGTCTGACTTTCCTATGCAGGTCTGACACCCATGAGGTCCACAGGATGATGGGTGGCCTGTCCAAGGGCCAGGCTGACATACTGAAACATGAGGCATTAATGCAGGGCTGAAGGTGTTCTCTCCGAATCGTCTCACTTGGGTGCAGCATCCTGCTGTCCAGTAGGCTTTCAGCAGCCACCAAATGCTGTGTATCAGTGATGACACCTCACTGTTCTGAATATTTACCTTCAAGGAAGATTTCATTTCTGCTGAAAACTCCACTCATTCCTAGAGTGGGGAAGTGGGGATGGTGCTTGCTCTTGTGATCCAGTCATTTCTGGAAGTCCCAAGGCAAGTCATTGTAAAATGGACTGTCCGTGGAGAGTCCTATTTGTCTTTTCAGTCATGCTCAGTAGAAACCATTGAATCATAGTGATTAGTATAACTTGTACTTTTAAATTTCCGACTGCTTTCCTCACAACAACCCAATGAAGTAGTTAATGTGATTATTATACCCATTTCATAGATGAAGCAACCGAGGGTCACAGAGGTAAAATGACTTAACTAAGGCCACACATGATCATCATCATCATTGTCATAGCTAATGTTTATGTAACATTTATTGTGTACCAAGTTAGCTATTTATGGACCAAAAACCTATGGTGCATCACAACTACTCAGTGCTGATGGAGCCACATTGATTAGTGATAAGGACATGATCCTAGAGAGATGGGCTGAACACTTCCATAGTGTTCTCAACAGACCATCATCAATCGATACTGAAGTCATTGACCGTTTACCTCATGTTGAAGTCAGTTCCTCCTAAGCTAAACTTCCAACTGAAGAAGAGGTTTTGAGGGCCATGAGGCTCCTTTCATGTGGCAAAGCACACATGATTCTTCTCCAGCTGAGATATACAAGGTAGGAGGACCATTGCTTATACAAAAGCTGACTGAAATTTTCCAGGTTATATGCAAGAGGAGGTTATCCCCCAGGAGTTCAAGGATGCTTCCATTGTCCATCTCTATAAAGGTAAAGGGAATAGATTGTCCTGCCACAATCACAGCGGGGGTCTCTGTCTTAGTCATTGCTGAAAAGATTCTTGCTAGAGTCCTCCTTAATGGGCTGATCCTTCACCTGGAAGATGGGCATATACCTGAGAGCCAGTGTGACTTTGGAAAGGGCTGTAGAACAGTTGATATGGCGTTTGGTGCCCGACAACTCCAGGAGAAATGCCAGGAGCCGAACAGAGATCTCCATACAATGTTTATAGATCTGACATTGTTAGTCATGAGGGCTTATGGAAAATTATGTCAAAATTTGGTTGCCTGGAGAAGTTCATCAATATTATACATCACATTCATGATGGCATGTTTGCCTTGGTTCTGGATAATGGACGAAGCTCTTGTGCCTTCCTAGTCACCAGTGGAGTGAAACAGGACTGCGTACTTGCTCTCTTACTTTTTAGCATGGTATTTTTAGCCATGTTGACAAATGCTTTTAATGAGGATGAACATGGCATCAAGGTCAGCTACTGTACTGATGGTAAGTCCTTCAATTTGAAAAGACTACAAGCCAAGACCAAAGTGGAGGGAGTGTTGGTGCATGATTTTCTGTTTGCAGATGATTGTGCTCTCAGTGCAGCCTGTGAAGCTGAGACGCAACAAAGTATGGATCAGTTCTCTGCTGCCTGTGCTAATTGTGGCCTAATAATTAACACCAAGAAAACACAGGTGCTCTATCAGGCACCACCACACCATCCATATGTGGAACCATCAATTACAACAAATGGAGAAGGAGTGAATGCTGTGGATAAGTTCATTTACCTTGATGGTATACTTTCCAGGGATGTACACATTGACAATGAGGTTAATGCACACATTGCCAGAGAGCTAGTTTAGTGTTTGGGAGGCTCCGAAGAGAAGTTTGGGAGAGGAGAGATTAGACTGACTACCAAACTGAAGGTCTACAGAGCTGTTGTGCTGATGTCATTGTTATACGCTTGTGAAATATGGGTAGTCTACCAGCACCAT
Organism: Potorous gilbertii; assembly: GCA_028658325.1. Taxonomy (NCBI): domain Eukaryota; kingdom Metazoa; phylum Chordata; class Mammalia; order Diprotodontia; family Potoroidae; genus Potorous; species Potorous gilbertii. The sequence continues at coordinate 84,257,206 of CM053772.1, read as the reverse complement.
GCCAGGAAACTGAACTGCTTCTATTTGAACTGTCTTAGGAAGATTCTGAGGATCACCTAGCAGGATAAGGTATCAGACACTGAAGTCCTTGCTTGAGCTGAACTGCCAAGCATTCAAACTATGCTTCAGAGACTGCAACTCCAGTGGGCTGGCCACATTGTTTGAATGCAAAATGTATGCTTGCCAAAAAGACTATTTTACAGAAAACTTGCATGGGGCAGGTGATCACATGGTGGCCAGAAGAAGTGATACAAGGACACTCTCAAGGTCTGTCTCAAGAACTTTGGATTTGACTGTGCAATATGGGAGACACTGGCACAGGACTACTCGGTATGACATGCCCACATCAGAAAGGAAACTGTGCTCTTTGAGCAAAGCAGAATTGAGACAGCACAAAATAAATGCAAGATGTGCAAATTTATGATATCCATCCCAAATATTCACACAGACTATCTGTGCCCAACCTCCGGTAGAGCATCCCGAGCTCGTACTGGTCTGATCAGCCACAGTCGGACACACTGAAATTTCACTTTATCATGGTGATGTCCTTTTGGTCCTCTTTGAAGACAAAGGGTAACAAGCAACCACCAACTTAGCAATGTAACACACACACACACACACACACACACAGTAGAGGATGTTACATGAAAATGCAGGTGCATGTTACAGCTTGTTTTTTTAAGTATGCAGTAAGATCAACTTGTCATTTTCCATACTGTCCTGCTTGTCTGTCCTTTTTTATGGATTTCCTTCTATTCTCTTGTCTGAATTTTGAAAAAAAAATGCATTAATTGTCGTCTTTGCTTTCTTCCTCCCTTTTTTCCTTTCTTCCTTTATCTTTTTCTTTATTTTTCTTTCTTTTACTTCTTTCCTTTCTCTCTTTCTCTGTCTTAATTCTTTCCTTTCCTTCCCTATCCCTGATTACTCTCCCACTACCCTTTCCCATCCCTTGGGAGAGAATGGAAAAAGAAAATCTACATCCTTATAGCAAATACGTGTTACCAAGAAAAATCAAAATTCCATATCGGTTATGTCCAAAAATTTATTACATAGCACTTTGAGATTTACAAAGGACTTTCCTCACAGTAACCCAATAAAATATGTAGTGAGGCAGTTAGGTGGTACAGTGGATTAAGAGTAGTGAACTTGGAATCAGGAAAGCCTGAATTCACACATGACTTAGACACTTATTAGCTGTGTGACCCTGAGGAAGTCATTTAGCCTCTGTTTTCCTTAGTTTCCTCAACTGTAAAATGTAGAAAATAGCAGCACCTATCTCTCAAGATTGTTGGGGGAATCACATGAAGTACTATTTGTAAAGCACTTAGCACAGAGTGTGGTATAGTGGGTACTATAAAAATGCTTATTGCCTTTCCTAATGCAAATATTACCCCCATTTTATATATGAGGAAACCAAGTCTCAGTCAGGTTAAGTGACTTGCCCAAAGTCACACACTTGGTGTAAATGTCAGTCAGTTCATGATAGAATGAGATTCAAGTCTAGGTTTCCTGTATCCAAGTAGATTACTCTCTCTGATCTATCATGCCGCCTTAAAATCTTATGATTGAGAGGGACACATGAGATTGTCTAGTACAGGGTAGGGAACCTGAGACCTCAGGACCTCATGTGACCCTCTAGGTCCTCAAGTGTGGCCCTTTAACTGAATCCAAACTTCACAGAACAAATCCCCCCTTAATAAAAGAATTTATTCTGTGAAACTCAGATTCAATCAAAAGGCTGTACCCAAGGACCTAGAAGGCCATATGGGGCCTTGAGGTCACAGCTTTCTCACTCTTTGTCTAATCTAGTCCCCTTGCTCAGTGCCTGATCACCCTATGTAATATCCCCTGCAGTGGTCATCCAGACTTTGCTTTAATTTCCCTAATAACATGGAGATTACCAACTCAAAAGGTCTTCCACTGTACTCTTAAATAGCTCAAACTTTTAGGAAAGTCTTTGTTCTATTGAACCAAAATCATTTCTCCTGGTACTTTTTCCCTACTGCACCTAGTACTGCCCTTTGGAGCTTCGCAGAAGAATTTGTTTTTCCATGTGGTCACTGTTTATCTCTTTGGAGATGACCATCATGACCTTTTACCCTTAAGTCTTCTCTTTCCCTGAGCCAAACATCCCCAGTTCCTTCCTTTGATCCACAAATTACTTGACTTTTGACCCATTCAGGTTACTTTTGCCTGGATGCCCTTACATTTTTCAGTACTCTGATTATTTGAGCATCTATAATTTTGTCATTGTGAGCACTCCTCCCTCAGATGCAGCTCACAAATTTACACATTCTTTAAGAATTGTTGTGGTTGAAATATTCATGGCTGCAACCATCCTGGTGATGAGGCAGTCTAGGCCTGTACTTTTGAGTCATTGCTAGTTTGGCAAAAGTTGCCAAATGCTGTGCACTACTGACATTGCCTTTAAAAGCCCTTCCTCTACACCCTGAAATAAAATTTCAGGGGAGGAATTTGGTGAAGACTTTTTTCAATATCTTTCCTAAAATTTTCTACCCAGTTTACTCCCAGTGAGAGCAGCCATTGACCACTTTCATGAAATGTGGCTTCTCATGAAAGTCAAAGATGAATCTGTAAAACCAAACTGGATGATACCATTCTGTATTCTAGAGGTAACATTCCTCAGTTCTCTCTATAAAGGCTTTCTTATTCTTTTTTCTTAACTAGACAGAGCTTTTAAAATCCATTTTATGTCATAATTTTTCATAAGCTTCAAATGATATCAGGCTTAAATCTAAGAACTTTGCCATACTTTTGTATGTATTCTTGCCTCCTTACCTTCATTTTTATCTTTTGCACATGTCTTTTGTCATATTAACCATATCTGAGAGTTTCCTTTGTAGCCGTATCAATCTCTCTAGTTACCTCTTCTTTTCTTCTTTATAAAGATAATGCTCACTTGTGTTGTCAGCATTTTATTTTTTAGTCTCCTGTCCCTCTTGAGATATGTTTCTCTTTATGATCAAAGGATTATTTGACTTGGAGCTTAAAGGTACCTTGGAGCTTAAAGGTACCTTAGGCCCAACCCATTCCCCCTTTTTAAAAATTGCAGATGAGGAAACTGACACTTAGAGAAATTGTGACCTACTCATAGTTACTTATTTAAATGTCATGGTCATCTAGAATATATTGTAAATTCTTTGATAGAGATTTCTTTTTCTGTACCTGTATCTCCATTGTATAGCATAGTGTCTTAAGCATAATAATTGCTTAGTAAATATTTATTGAACTTAACATATTAATAAGGATGAGTAATACAAAATAATGATAATTTTTTTGCCAGGTGGCACATGGATACAGTGCCAGACCTGGATTCAGGAAGATTCATCTTCCTGAGTTTAAATCTGGCTTCAGACATTTACTAACTGTGTGACCCTGGACAAGTCACTGTTTGCCTCAATTTGTCATCTGTATGATGAGATGGAGAGGAAAGTAGCAAACCACTTTAACATCTCTGCCAAGAAAGCCCCAAGTGGAGTCACAGGGAATTGGGCACAGCTGAAAAATAGCTCAATAACAAAATAGCAAATTTCTACATACTTTTTAAAGTGCTTTCTAATATGTTAAATCATCTAATTTTCACACTACCCTTTGAAATTGGTTGAACAAGTTTTTTGTTGTATTTTCAGTTATTTTCAGTTGTTTATGACTCTCCTTGACCGCATTTGAGGTTTTCTTGGCAGAGCTACTGGAGTGATTTGCCATTTCATTCTCCAGCTCTTTTGACAGATGAGGAAATTGAGACAAACAAGGTTAAGTGACTTGCCCAGGGTCACGCAGTTAGTAAGTGTCGGAGGTCATATTTGAACTCAAGAAGATGAGTGTTTTGAGGCCACCAGGCCCAGCACTCTGTGCACTATGGCACTATCTAGCTGCCCCAAAACAGCTTTAGCTCCTAGAATCTTAAAGAAGGGAGGGCTTTTAGAAGTCACCTATATCAGTGTGTCAAATTCAATCAGAAATGGGGATCACTAATCCATACCTAAAGATCCTTGTTGACCACATACTGACTTAGATTAATAGTGTGATGTTACCTATGTTTTATTGAATTTTTACTTATTTTTGTTAAATATTCCTCAAGTCTATTTTAATTTGCTTTGGGCTGCACTAGGAATATTGTGGACCATATGTGACCCACAGGCTGCACATCAGAGACTTCTGATCTAAATCAGGGCTTCTTAATTTTTGGGGTCATGATCCCCTGTTGCCTTCTAGTAAAGCCTATGTTGACTCCTCAAAATTTTCTAAGTAATTGAAGGAAATACTAAATTTCAGTTAGAGGTTAGCTTGTGTGTGTGTGTGTGTGTGTGTGTGTGTGTGTGTGTGTGTATGTGTATGTATGTATGTATATTTGCCCATGGACCCCAGGCTATAGTTACTGTATATATCTTGATTTTTAAAAGGTAAGGGAATTGAGATACAGAAAGATTGTGATTTTCTTAGAGTCCCATAACTTGTTATTGGCAAAACCAAAACTAGCACACTGGCTGTCTGACTTCTCATCCAGTATTCTTTCCTTTTTTCACCATAACTGAAGAACTTGATTAATAATAATCTTACATGAATATATATTTTCATTCTAAAATGAGTGTGTCATTGTACATTGAGATAGACACACTGTCACTTTTCAGAATACATCTGTCTGGTTAGATCATCTGGTTCATCATCTATGCCTTTTTTAGGTTAGACACAGCAATTTCAAGTAGGGAAGGGCCAAGTAAAGCTCCTACTTAGGAGCTACCAGTATATGGTGCTGAGGAATGGAGCAGAAAAGTGAAGTCATTTATTGACTGTGGGTACTTGTCACTTTAGAAACAGCTCCATGGACCACGACATCTCATCATCACAGATAATAGCCTTGGCCCATCTCACCTCTTTGGATGTATATAAAAATCCATTTACCTTCCCGCATTCCAACATTATGAAACCCGATAGATAGTTTCTCTTTGTTGGATTTCAAAACGCATAGGAAAGGGCTTCTCTTGTAAGTTAAGGAAGAGTTTTAGTTCTATCTAATTAGAATCTCTCCATTTCCTTCATGCTTCTGGGTAGGTCAGATTCAATGGCCAGAATAGCAGTATTCTATCTTGAGAGTATTCTTGTTATTCTACAAAAATCCAGGTCTGTGGAGTTCTACCCTAAACTCCACGAAGTCAGGGAACTTTGAATCTCCTCCAGTGCTTAGCACAGTGCTATACACAGAGGAGCCAGTCAGTGTTTGTAGAATAAAATTGAATATAAAAATTCAGGTAGAAGTAAAAAGTTGCTTTGGAAAAGTGAGTATAGATATAGATATAGATATGTATAGCTATCGCCCCACCCAATGAATCACATTCATGTCCACCCTCCCTGATAGGTTCATATTCTTGTCTTATACATCTAAACATGTGCCAGAAGCAAACTTTCTATGTATTTCTTTCGTTGAATCTTTGTCTAGAACCTTCTACTGGGTACTCTGAGTGATAAGAAGGAAAAAAGATACCGTTCTCAAAGTTGGCCTTCTTACTGGAGCATATACCTCATTTCTTGTTAACCATATCTGAACTAGGGAACAAATGGGGAGGTAAATGATACCTTGCCACAAACTGGTTGGCCTTAGGCCTTTGCGGACCTATTTCTCTGAGGCTTGGGATTCTCTGAGAGAGAGATGATAGGAAAGATCTCAATATATTAGAAGATCATTGAGAGAATGAATTTGGTCTCAGACCAAATAATTGCTTTGTTATATTAAGGAAGAGGGTTTGTTCTCTTCTTAGCCCATTCCTGTGTCCAAACATCACAATACAGAGTGAAGTCCTTTTTCAGAAAGTTTATTCTACTTATCCCCAGAAAAAGGAAGATCTATGAGCAACATCTCCAGGTAGGATACAACTGCCTAAAGTAAAAAGTGAGTGAGTGAGTGAGTGAGTGTGTGTGTGTGTGTGTGTGTGTGTGTGTGTGTGTGTGTGTGTGTGTGAGAGAGAGAGAGAGAGAGAGAGAGAGAGAGAGAGAGAGAGAGAACAAAGAGAACAAAGAGTTTCTTTCCTACTGCTTACAATGGGTTATAACAATGAAAACTGGTTGGCAGCTTAATTACTGCATGTCCTTGGCTGTTCTCTTTCCACACTGTTTGTTTATTCTGTGTCAGGTAGTAAAGGGCAGTACCATCACTTAGGTGTTTAATTGGTGTTGTACAGAAATCATGTAATTTAATAATCTGGTTTGGAAATGGAAATGGAGAGCATTAGAGGTGGGCTAGAGAGGGATGTCATCTCACTCTGTATTACAGCCTCAGTATTTGACTTTCACAGGAGCTGGATCCTAAAAAATTGGCCAATTCCACTTTTAGATTTTTTCAGGGTCTGGAAGCAGCCTTCTGTAGGAACCTTGGGTAGGTTCCTTTCCATAGCTGGATTCCCTTGGATGTATTCAGTATGTTATACATTTTAGAGAGTGAAGGATGATTGACAGTGGTTTGTCCCTTGTTGGAAATTCACTACTACCCTGATGTTACTGTTTCATCTGCTACTGCTTTGCTTTCACTGCTTTTGCTGTTTAGGGTTTCTCATGACTAAATCCTGGTGTTAGGAATTCCCCTGTTTGGAAACCTAGGTATTTGGAAATTTTTGCCCCTAATGTAAATATCATTTTAAATTTTTGAACAAGTAGGCCAGACACAGCTTCTTAATGGCCTATGGACTTGGGAGTATAACATGACAGTATGAAAAGGGGTTTGGGTATTCTTGCAGAAATTTAGCCCACCCAAGGACCAAAATATTGACTTCTTAGAACAAAACCATTATGGGGCTAACAAAGTAGCCCATTGCATGACTTCCTTGATGGGACCTATCAAAAAAAAAAAGCCATTAGAAATCCTTTTCTTACAGAAATTCAGAGGCACTTAATTTCTTTGGATTCTATCGAGTTTTATGCCTTCCACTGTCAAATTTTGCTTTTCCTTTCGGCAGGTTATCTTGAACATAGAATTGTTATGTTGCCTTGTGATTCTTTTCCACTTGAGGTTTCTGAGGATCTGCTCTTGCATTGCAGGATGTGTTCTTCCTCCTCCTCGTTCTCAGCTTTGGCCTTTCAGGGTCTGGTCTCCATAGGCCTTTGTTCACATCTTCATGCTGTTTGTCTATTTCCACATTACTCCTTCCACTTTCCTGTTTACCGTCACAAACCTCTGGCTTCTTTGCTTCAAACCACAACCCCTGATGTTCTTTTCCTTCCTCCTGCTGTTCCTCTGGAGCTGTTGGGATTAATTCTTTCTCTGAGCTCTCCTTTTGTTGTGTTTTGTTTTTTTCTTAAAATTTAATCCCTGTCTGCTAAGGTTTGAGCCCTGCTTTCATCTTGCCCATGTGATGCCATACTTTGTTCTCTGTTTTTGTCAAGTGTACAACATTCCTGGCCTAAAGACTGTTAATTAGCACATCTGTGTTTGTCTCATTGAAACAGCTGAAATGAGTATCCTTATATACTGTGATTCACTTTTTCCCCTTTCTTTTACTTTCCAACATGTCTGTAAACTCCAATGGATAACTAAAGTCAAGTGCCCAATTATGGGATTTCTCTACAATTCCAATTAAACCATTAATTGATGTTGGTGTTCTTTAGTACCTGACACTTAGCACAAGCAAACAAGAAAGGAACTGCAGAGCATGTAGCCTTCGTCAAGCATCGCAGACATTTTCCTTGGTTATTGACCCACGTTTTTGGGGAGCATTCAATCACAGATCAGATAACAGTATGGTGCAGCAACTGGCCAGAAAGGAGGGCATTCAGAAGACATCAGTGCTGAGACAAGCAAGGTGAGGGGGCATTCTCAGCTGTTGTAAGAGGAAGATTGAGTTCCTGATCAGGGCCATCATTGGCCAAGAAGAGGGAAACCCACCATAGTGTTTATTCCATATAATAGAGGAAAATTAATGTAATATGAGGCTCTTTTTCCTCCAGGAAAGATTTGGGCAAATACAAAGCATCATGGCATCTGGGTAGGAAAGAAAAATTCCCTTTTATCTTAAGACTCCACAGTTGGGGACTTATATTTAAGGAGATGGTGTAGAACAGTGATGTCAAACTCAAGTGGAAATGCATCTCCATGGGCTGCATGTAGATTAGAAAACCACAGGTTAACATTATCTGTGTTGTATTGTATTTTTATTTATTTTGTTTACAATTTTCCAATTACATTTTAATCCGATTCAGTTGGCACTCTGGAATTTTATGGGCTGCTTATATCCCCAAAGGTCGTGAGTTTGATACCTTTACTCTAGAAGCCTCTATTATTTAATGAATTGAAAGATGCTGATGGGGAGAGAAATCATAGAGTTGGAACTAGAACATCTGGACCTTAGAGGTCATGTAGTGTAATTGGAAAGAAAAGTTGGCCAGACTAACTGTTGGCTGCCCTACCAGGATATGAGTAAATAGAGGAATTCAGATATGGAAAATAAATGAAAGACAAACCTGCTATGGCAGAAGTAGTCTCTACCTTACCTTCCTCTGCAAAACTCATATACTCTAGTTTCTGTGTTTCCTAAAGGAGTATTATGCCTCTCAATTTATTAAAATAAGAGTGAAAGCTGATAAAAGAAATTTTTTTGACTTTCTGTGAGTCACTTCGGACAACCAACACTTCCTGAAAGGGATTTTAAATTGTGGATGGTCATAGCTCTTTCCATGTTATCAGATGCTACAGGGTATCCTAGACAGTGCTTAGATTATTCTAGTCAGGGGGGAACTCACTTACAAGTTGTCCTAGTCAGTTGTTTAAAAGTTCTGATTATTAGAAAGAAAGTTCTTCTATGTATTTACGTGAAATCTGTTTCTGTATAAGTTCCATCCTTTTGGTCATAGTACTGCTGTCTGAAGCCACACAGAATGCCTATGACCTTGTTCATTTAAAATATATGAAGACAGATACTGTGATTTTTCAGGGCCCCCACAACATGCACAGATGCCCAAACTTCCCCTAAATCTTCTATTTTCCTTTGTATGGTCTCAGTCCGCCAGCCTTTAGGGATCAACCCAGGTTCAGTTTTCCCCCAATTTTCATTTTTCAAACTTTGCCATAACTTTGATGACAATGAGATTTTGCTTTCAAGGGGAGATTGTCCTTTTACTGTAGACTATCTGATTGTGACATGATTACAGAGGCAAGATGTAGACAACTCTACTTTGGTCACTCGAGTCAACAAGCATTTTTAAGCATGGACCATGTTCCAGGCAGCAATTAAGTGAGGATACAAAAAGTTTTTAAAAAATCAAAACAACCCATCCCTGCTCTCAAGAAGTTAATAATATAATGGGGGAGATAACATTCTAACAACTATTTACAAACAGGATATATATACAATAAAATTACCTATCTCTTCCCTTTCTTCCTCTTCTTCTCTTTCTCCCTCTTCCTCTCTCCCTCCATCCCTCTCTCTTTCCCTCTCTCTCTCCCTCTCTTTCTGTCTCCCCCTCTCCCTCTCTCTCTCTCCCTCTTCTTCCCTCCTTCCCTCTCTCTCTCCCCCACTCCCTCTTCTTTCCTCCTTCCCTCTCTCTCTCTCCCTCTCTTCCTCTGTCTCCCCCTCTCTCTCTCTCCCTCTTCTTCCCTCCCTCCCTCTCCTTCCCTCTCTCTCTCTCTTCCTCCCTCCCTCTCTCCTTCCCTCTCCCTCCTTCCCCCCGTCTCTTTCTCTGTCTCTCTCTTTCCCTCTCTCCCTCTCTTCCTCTGTCTCCCCCTCTCTCTCTCCCTCTTCTTCCCTCCCTCCCTCTCCTTCCCCCCCTCTCTCTTCCTCTCTCTCTCTCCCTCTCTTCCTCTCTTCCTCTGTCTCCCCCCTCCCTCTCTCTCTTCCTCTCTCTCTCTTCCTCTTTCTCTCTCTCCCTCTCCCTCTCCCTCCCTCTCTCTCTGCTTCCCTCTCTCTCTCCCTCCCTCTTCCTCCTTCACTACATTCCTCTGTCTCCCTCTCTCCCTGTATCCCTCTCTCTTCCTCTCTCTCTCCCTCCCTCCCTCTCCTTCCCTCTCTCTCTCCCTCCTTCCCTCTCCCTTTCTCCCTCTCACTCTCCCTCTCTCCTTCCCTCCCCCCGTCTCTGTCTTTGTCTCTCTCTCTCTCTCTCCTCCGCTCCTTCCCACCATTCTTTCTTTCTCTGTTCTCTCTTCCACTCCTGGCAGGCCTATTTGACCCCAGTAAATGAATAGCTCTGGTTCCAAAGAAACAGATCTATTGATTTCTTGAAAGAAGATTTTTTCCCTTCAGGGTCAAGTTGAGGTTACATAATAAAATCTTTCTAAAATTCTGTTTTAAAATGAAGCTTTTCCTCTGGGATCTGCATTATTATGCAGAAAACCTCATTTAGAATGTACATATTTGTACTTTGGAAGCCTTAAACTTAATTTGAGAACCAAAGAAACTTAGAAGCAGCATGTGCATAATTACTTTAGGATGGTAGGGCTTTCGTTTGTGTAGCTGCTCCACGGATGCTGCTCTTATGTTCTCAGTAGATGATCTTCAAGAATTCCTTTGGCCCAAAAAATCATGTCCGATCTCTCTGAACTTAGTCCAGTCCTTAATGACTACACCCATCTATGAAGCCCCTCCAGAGGCTGTGTTCCATCAGCATCATCTCTGAGATCCCAGAGTCCCATCTGTACCATGATAAGGCATCAGAAAAGTGTTTAAGTGGAAGAAATTATACTTTAGTTATTCATACATATATACATATATATATATATATATATATGTATACGTACATACATTCCTTACACGTATACATCATATATAGATATACATATATGAATATAACCTGCATCTCAATGATATTTTGGTCTTCACAATTACCCTTTCCTGAGAGCTTTGTGTTGTGCTTAAGGGAACCTGTGCTTCTCTTTAATCCATGTGGCAATGGCATGGTAAGCTGAAACTATCTCTCCCCTCTATATATCTCTGTTAATTTGCTTAGATAGTTGCCCATTTTTCCTTAAAATGTAATAATAATACTACCTTCTATTTATGTAGTGCTTTTCAGTTTGCAAAATTCATATATATATATATATATATATATATATGAAATCTCATTTGATCTTTACAGCAGCAGCCCTGGACAGTAGTACTATCTTTATCCCTATCTTACAGTTGAAGAAACCGAGGCAGATAAAGGTTAAGTGACTTGTCCTGCTTACCCACACAACTAATAAGTCTGAGGCAGGATTTGAACTCAGACCTTCCTTACTCTAGGTTCTGTGCTCTATCTACTGCACCACTTAGCCACTGCTAATTTCTTATTTGTTCTTACCTATCACACATGAATCAGAAGCATTCTATCCCAGATGATTTCTCTTTAGTGGTTTTACAGTGTGAGTTACAACTCTCCTGCAAAGGGTCCCTGACCAATACCAGATCTTCCCTTGAATTGCAATCTGAACCTTTCCTCACAATGCATTTGCACTTCAGTATATGCCTCTCAAATAACAAGTTATTTTGTCAGTGAGTCAACCCCAGGACTTCAGGGAATGCTTACTGAATTAACTGAGGGAGCTAGGTTGCCTTATGCTGAAATGGACTAAGACTGGATGAAGCATTTTGTAGGCTAAGTGGGTGGGCAGGGGCTTTGTGCTCTGCCCAGCTGGGTGGTACTGTGTTTAGACTTCTGGGAGCTGCAGTTCTGTACCAGTTGTCTGGGACTTCAAAAGTCTTTGAAAAACTGGAAAGATAGCAACCCAAAGGGAGCACCATGATTACAATCAGGGCAAGTTTAAGAAAGGGACAAAAGGTTGGTAAGTGTTACAGATCTCCCTTATTCCATATAGGAAAGATCCCCAGAATCACATTCCCTGTTGTTCTAACATTATCTTCTTCACCAACAACTCCTAAGAGTCTTAGCTTTTTAATCTGTGAATCTAGACAGAGTGTGATCTAATGGGAAGATGTGCGAGGATAAAGTTCGCAGGCTCTCGCTCTTGTTTTCCATCTGTTTCAGACTTGTGGATCGACGGGAGATAACTGATGGTCCAGAATTATGGGACAGAGAAAGTAAACAAGATAGGACCATAAATCAAGATTGTACTGGGGTTTTTTTTAGAGGGAAACAAAAGAAAGAATACAAATTGTGAAGTTGGGTTCCCAGTAAAATGTTGGAATGTATAAGTATCAAAAGAGTTGAGAGAAACCAAGTAGGAAAAATGAGGGGGAGAGTGAGAGGGAGACAGAGAGAGAATAAACTGGAAGAGAGTCACAGTTTGACTTTATTGGGTTTATAAAGAACTATTATAAAGTTGAACATTTATGAACATTTTTTCCTAATAGGAGAAGGAATAAAAAACTTATATGCCTGTTTTTAAATATCTTTATAATTTTAAAACACCTGTGAGAAGCAAATGAAATAATATATATGAAAGAGCTCTAAAAACTTTTTAAAGCCCTACATAAAGGCAACTAGGTGGTGCAATGGATAGAGCACTGGGCTGGGAGTCAGGAAGTCATCTGTCTGAGTTCAAATCTGGCCTCAGACACTTACTAACTGTGTCACTTTACCCTGTTTGCCTCAGTTTCCACATCTGTAAAATGAGCTGGAGAAGGAAATGGCAAACCATTCCAGTATCTCTGCCAAGAAAACCACGAATGGGGTCACAGTAAGTTGGACATGACTGAAAAACAAGAGCAATAAATAATTGTGAGGTGTTACTATCACCTCTCAGAGGCTTTTACCTCTAAGGAACATTTCTCCTACCCTCTGGTTCCCCAGTACCTGCCAGATTTCACTGTGACCTGAAGTTTAGGCACACAAATCCTTGAATAGTGCTGAACCCACTTTGACGGATCCTAAGTCTCCATAAGTGAAGCTGATTGTTGAAGCCAGGGATTTTGTGGGAAGTGGGGATAAAATGGATAAAATTAAGAAAAGGCTAATTAGATTAGTATTGCTGGGGTATGCCTAGGTGGGTCATAGGATCATAAATTTCAAGCCAGAAGAAATCTTAGAGATTGTCCAGACCAGGTATTTTTAACCCGGGATTCATCAACTTGTTTAAGAAAAAGTTAGATGACTTTATTTCAGTACAATTGATTTCCTTTGTAATTGTAAATATTTTATTTTATACATTTAAAAACATTATGCTGAGAAAAGGTCCATAGGTTTCAGGAGAATATCAAAAGTATTCCATGATAGAGAAAAAGTTTAAACCCCCTGATCTAGGCTAATTCCTCTGAAGCCTAGATAGGGGAGGTGACGGTACCATCAGATGGTGCCCTTAACTCCAAATCCAAAACTATACCATGCTGTGTAGTCAGGGTAAACAACATTACTGGAGAAGTGGTTAAAACCTTATTGCTGAAAGAAACTGAATGTCTAGGAGATATAAATCTTCAGCTTCAATTGATGGAAGCAAACTCTAAGAAGCTTTTCCATCATCTCCTCAGCACAACTGTGGGAAGCATGTGAGGACAGCCTGTAGTATCTGTTCATTCCCCCCTACTGTATAAGGAGCCATCCTTGAAGAAGTCTTCCATTACCTTCCTGTCTGCATCTGAGCATCCACAAATGGATTATCACCTCACTGAAATTGAGTCTCTGGTGCTAAATTGGTTGAGTAAAAGTTGCCAAGTTCCTTCTAAAGCAGTTACGCCCATCAGACACACAGGCCCCCATCAATGACAGACAGCTGATGTTATTTCCTTTTGTGGTGACAAAAATGACAGAAACACTAGCCTGGGAATCAGGAGACCTGGGTTCTTGTCTGGCCACTAATGTGCATGGCTGTGTGACCTTGGGGAAGTTATTTATCCTCCCTGGTCCTCAATTTTCTCATCTGAAAAATGAAGAGAGTTTAATTAGATTATCTGTAAGACCCTTTCCATCTCTGAACTTCAGTGATTCTGCCTATAATCTCATTAATATTCAGAGTGTCAGCGATACCATCCTAACCCTGAAACTCTTTTGGTTTTGTCTTTATATACTCAGCCCCTAACACAGTGAACCCTGCACATACTAGGAACTTAATTTTTATAGAAAACTGGTAGGCATTTATGAACCTATTATACATTTTTGGCATTTAGAAAAACTCAACAAATGTTTATTCAACCCCCACCTTCTCCCATTCGCCAGACTGTTGAAACTCTGGAGCATTTCCAATATTTTCCTCATGAAGAATTCTAGGAGAAAGGAACCAAAATAGCAGAGTTAGAGAAAGCTTCTGAGTGCACCTCTCCCACAACAACCTAGAAAATACTCTGAAACAAATTCTGAAAGGGAAAGTCAAGACAAAGTCACAATGAGTCATTTTTCCAGTCCAGTGCAGCTTGGGAAGACAAAGCAATCTGCAAACGTTGATTAGGGGCTGGCCAGCAGTACAGAAGGGCAATGGGAACAGTGGCAGGAAACCTTCCAGTGCATGGGGACAGTAAGGGGGCTGAGACTGAACACCAGGAGAGGAAGACAATCCATTGGGGGACCTTGAGAACAAAAAGGGGTACTATCAGGCAGCTCTCTTGCCCATCACGAAGTTCTGTATCATAGACCCAGAGCAGAGAGGAGTAAGTGTGAGCAAATGTGGAGCCCCAGCTGGGAACTGAATATAGAACAAATTCCATAAACTTCAGGCTCTGAGCCCAGGAACACAGTACCAACTTGGTTTAACCTTTAGCCTGGAGCATAGCTTACAGTGCAATAAGCAGGCAACTGAACAGGACCAAAGAAGAGCCACTCGTTCATTTAGTCTGGACCACCAGAACCTCCCAGCAGGCGCCAGTAGTGACCGAATCTAGCATCAATCTACCAAAAACTCAACTATCCACAAGCCAACAGGGTCAGTTGCAGAGTTCAGATCAGAAGGGCTCTCTGAACACACCCCTCCCAGTATCACACCATGTTAGAAGTGCTAGCATACCTTGGAGGTATTTTGGGTTCAGTTCCACACCACCCCAGTGAAGTGGATATTGCAACAAAGTGAGTCAAGTTGCTAAAAAATGCTAACCATCATCAGAGCCTTTAGCAAAGCATAATCATTTTGCTGATGGAGAGTCTTGCCTTGATATTGATGGCCGGTGGTGGACCAGACAACTGATGGACCCATATTGGGGTGGTTGTGGCCATTTCTTAAAATAAGACAATGAAGTTTGCCACATCAACTTCCTCTTCCTTTAACTTGAACACTTAGAGGTCACTACAGGGTTATTCATCGGCCTAATTTCAATATTCTTGTGTTTCAGAGAATAAGGAAGCCAGAGGAGAGGGAGAGAGATAAGGAATAGCTGTGGAGCAATCAGAACCCTCATGACATCCATTAAGTTCAGCATCTTATGTGGGCAAAATTCATGGTATCCCAAACAATTACAGTTGTACCATCAGGGATCACTGATCACAGATCATCGTAACAGATATAATGATAGTAATGAAAAGGTTTGAAATATTGTGAGAATTACCAAAATATGAGACACAATGTGAGCACATGCTGTTGGAAAGATGATGCCAATACGCTTGCTTGACACAGGGTTTCCACAAACCTCTGCTTGTAAAAAATGCAGTATCTGCAGAGTACAGTATAGTGAAGGACAGTAAAATGAGGTAGGCCTCTGCTGAGAACTTGCAGGCCCTTAAACTGAGCTAGGGAAACAGCAGGACAGAAAAGGACAGAGGCTCACGCCCTCCAGAGTGAACAGAGTCTAGCCCTGACTTAAAGCCCACAGTCAATAGGTAGGCTAGAAGTGTGAGCAAACAAAAAAAGAGAAATCAGCTGTAAAGAGTTACTCTGGTGAAAGGGAAGACCAAGACACACACAAAACATTTACAAGCAAAACCTCAAAGAAAAGTGCAGACCTACAAGAGTTTAAGAAAAAACTTTTTAAAAAAGATTTTAAAAACCAGTTAAGAATAGTAGAGGAAAGAATGGGAAAATACTAGGGAAGAAATATTTTTAAAGTGATTTAACAGTTTGAAAGAATTCTCAATCTCAGACTTGATGCCAATTTTGAGTGCTTATGACACCTTTGTCCAGTCATTTTTCCCTACATCAGGACTGAGGCCCAGTGTTATCCAACCATCCAACTTGCCTTGTATTTTGAGTGGGGCTTCATTGGCATCCTAGAATCCAGTGACCTGATCGAGTTGAGGCATAGACCTAGTTCTAGTTCTGACTCTGACTCTAGCTAGCTTTGCACCCTGGGAATGTCACAGAACCTCTCTAGACCTCAATGTATTCCTTTGTGAGATGGAGACAACATCTGCCCTATCCACTGTCAGTCAACAGGCTTTTATTAAATCTTACCATGTTCCAGGCACTGTGCTAATCCCTGGTAATACAAACACAAGACAGTACCTACTCTCAAAAGACTTACATTCTGACAGGTGAGAGGGAAGAGAGGAAAGGAGATAAGCATGTATTTAGCACCTGCTGTATGGCAGGCTCTGTGCTTTCGTTTCACAAACATCATCTCATTTGATCCTCCTAACAACCCAAGGAGATAGGTGCTCATTATCCCCGTTTTACAGGTGAGGAAACTGAGCCAGACAGAGCTTAAGAGGCTTGCTTAGGGTCACGTCACTGGTCACAATCCGAATCCGAACACAGGTCGTCCTGAGACTGACCCATGCTCTGTCCTCTGCACCACCAGTTGTCTCTAATGAAAGACAACAACCCAAAGAAGAAGAATCTGAAGTAGGAAGAGATGAAGGCAGGTGTGGGGAAACAAAGTTGAGAAGGGTATAGAGTACGGCCTGGTGAGAAATGAAGAGATGGCTAGCCTGGGCATCCTCTGTAAATGGGTATTCTAGAAGGAGTTGTCCCATCAGAGGAAGGGACTGTAGGAACAGAGGACATTTCCTAGGTGTGGATTCTAGGGCTAAAGAAACATCTAAACATCTAAAGAAACATCTATGAAGATGTTTCTGGAGCATGCTGGGAAAATCCTGAGTGCCGCCTAGTGAGAAACAAAGAGGTGGTTGTCCTAGGCTACAGTATGGGACGGTGCTTTGAAAATTAGAAAAATGTTCTGCCTGTTGTCAACCATTATGATAGTTGCTATTTGTGTTGTCTATGTGTCTGAAGCCCTGTTTTAACCAACTGAAAGTAATTTTATACCCCTGTTTAAGAAGGAACAGATCCATGTTTAATGTTCAGCCTGAATGAACCATTCCGTGCTAAGAACTGTATAGTAACTGCCATTTCAGGAGTTTCATTAGGAAATATAGCTGGAAAGCAAGTCATGGAGAGAATACAGGGAAAACTGCCTACTTTGCCTACTTCCTGTCCTTTCCCAAGGACAGGAATACCAGCTGAGTTACCTGAGAGCTTGTGCTATGCCAAAGCCTCTATGTTTACTTTGATGCCACACAGAATAGCACATTTGTAGGTTTACTTCTTTAAAATATCTCTAATTCAACCTGTTCTTCTCTGAAAGGCCTATCAGTGATATTCAGTTTTAGATTTACTGTGTCTTCTTTTCAAATTGCTAGGTGGTTCATTCATTCTCATTAAGCACCATGAATATGATCCTGTCCTCAGTACTGGAGAACAGTGTTGCAGAGAACTGTAATCCAGTTTGCTATTGATTACAGAAACCATGATGAGTTGTGTCTGATTTAGTTAGATAGATTTCTTTTTCTGTTGAGAATTAGGAGCAGTGGCCTAAAATAGGATTGAGTGGGATATCTAGTTTTGCTGTGATGAACTCATCCCAAGGCCAAAGGACTTGCCTTGGTAAGAAGTCTTCTGAATGTTCTGTGTTCTGCTAGGTTACTCAGGATCCTCTAAGGTGATAAAATACAATAATTGCAGCTGAACCATTTGTCATACTTTTATCCAGTAGCATAAAATATGCTTGTTCCTGTGGGGTTTTACACCGTCACAGTTAAGGGGTGCTGAACTCGGGTAAGTCTCTAAGATATTAAAGAATCAGCATTATGTACAGCCAGAGTAGGTAATCACACTTACAGTGAAGGACTTAGAGAAGTTGAGAAGACCCACTGCTTCATGAAATTCTCCACTCTCCACTTAATAGCTTACATTCTATCTTAGATGAAGTCATTCTCTTTATCTTAAGGAATTAATCATCATGAAAACGTAAAATTCCTGGAAGAGATAAGTTTCAATGTCGTCAGCCATATATAGCAAAGTATTTCTGAGGAGGGCTTATCTGACAATGGACTGAGGTTTGGCGTGAACACATCAAAGCTTTGGGTTTTTGAGGAGACATAACGGAGGGCAAGAGAAAAAGGAAACCAGTATAGTGGAAAGAGCCTTGGGGTTAAAGTCAGAAGTCTGTGCTTCACGTGAAGTCCATGGCCTTGGGCCTGTTAACCTCTTTGGGGCTAAGTTGCATCTGTAAAATGAGAGGATTGGAGAGTTTTCTGGATGACTTCCTGGTTCTCTCTTTATGATGCTTAACCACGGAAGCCCTCTGGACAAATATGATTGAATTCACAATTTTCTCATTAGTTTTCTTTTATGTTCTTCTACTTGTGGTTCTGCCACTCTGAATCCGCAATATTTGTTTATCTTAGTTTAGTAGCAGAAATGTGATTTAGGCCAAGCATTGGACAGGAAGGTTCCGTTTCTCTATTCTAGAGTAATCAAAGCCAGTGGCCGCCATGTGGAGTAGGAGAAAAGGAGAAGACTCTCTTTCTTAATTAGCATAGCAGTGAAATGGGAGAGCTCTAAGGTGGTCCAAATACCACACTCACAAGGAACCTTCTTAACATGGCTCAGAAAATTGAGTTTCAAACATTACTGGTAGGATGCATATTGCTTTATGGGTTTTCAGCTGAGACTATTTTAATTGAATAGTACACTTGGGGAAATCCATTTTCACTATGTGTATGCAATGTATAATTTTGAAAAATGTATTCAAGGGTCCTCTTGCAACTTGCATTTCAGTATTGGCTACAAGGAACCTTTGCATACCTGCACATTTCAATTTGCATAATGGCAGAACAGCCTTTTCTGTGCTGCTGAAAATGCATCCTCCCAAAGATGTTGAAGTTCACGAATCTTTGAGAGCATTGGTGGGAGACTAATAGCCAGGTTGAATCACTACCTTTTCCATTTCCTCCCATCTAGAAGGAATGTGGAGGCCCAGAGAAGGGGCAGCATTGGAGGTAGATGACCCAGGGGATAAGAAGGACATTATTACTGTTCATCTCTAAGGTGTAAAACATTTGATATGTTCCAACTCATAGAGAGAAACTCACTTTTCTTAGAGTCCCTGGGAGAACAAAGGCAGCAAAGAGTTTGATTAAAATGTTCTTTATGCAGAGATGGGCTCGGTGTGTATAGAACTGAAATGCAATCCTTATTTTTCCCTTCTACTCGTAGTCATACAGTGAGTTTCTTTCCCTTCCGGAGCCCAGGGATTTTGGGATTCAGATTACCAGCTCAACCCAATTAATGTCCTTATTAATGTTTACTCTTTCTAGCACTGGGCTAGTTTCTATGAGATAGACATAAGAAATAGAAGACATGCTCCTTCCTTGGAGTGGCTTGTGGTATAAGTGAGACAAGAGTGAATGGCATAAGATTATATAAATATACCTAAGTGCTTAATTGTCTTGTATAGCTAGGGTGACTAGAAGTCTCTGATTTTTAAGTATAAAAGTATACTTTTGATATATCCTTTGTCATATTTTGTCTCCTCGTTTTTTGTTCAGAAAATGCAATCATCATAGCTATAGCACATAAGTGATATAAGGAGTTCATAGGAGAGAGAAATCAGTGAAGAAAGGAGTTCCTAAAGGAGCTGAGATGCCTAAGAACTGGGTAAGCCAACACAGAGAGGAAGGGTGATGAGGAACAGCATAGCAAAGACAGAGGCCAAAATGAAGACGACCCATTTATGAGACAGTGACAAGACCACCCTGGTGACAACAGAAGTGCATGTTAAGGGACAATAAAAAAACAAGTTTAGATAGGTAAGCTTGACCCAGATTGTAGAGGGTCTTAAAAGCCAGATGAAGAAGTTTAGATTTGAGACAGTAAATGTATGTCTGGAAGCCTCTGGTGGCATTTCTGAACAGCTTCCTCTTCCTCATAGGAAGTGTACCCTCCTTAAAAGATATTTTTGTAAGAGGCTCATATAAGCTCAAGAACAGAAGAATTGGTATGTAGCTTTATCACATCTTATATCATTAGGAAATAGCAAGCTATTGACGTCCGACTTGGACTAAGTGTGTAAGGAACAGTCAGAGACCTGAAGTGGTATCCTGTCAGCTCCAAAGTCACAGCATCTCCGAGTGGAAAACGTTTTGAGAAGTCACACCTAACCAAGAATCGTGACTCCACCTCCAAGATTTTTTTTCTGGTGGAGAGTGGGGAGATCCCCCTGGCACTGCAGCAGCCCATCCCACCTCTAGTCAGCTCTAATTGGCAGTAAGTTTTCCCTTACATCAAACCTAATTCTGCCCAGCCATTTGAGACTTCCATGCTCTGGGGCCAACCACAAGTGTACCCTTTGCCACGTGGCAGTCCTTCAAATGACAGGATAACCAAAGAAGCTGCTGTGAGTTTAGGCTTCATGAAGAGAGCTTCCGTGTCCAGAACAAGGAAGATAATATACCCTCTTCCTAGTCAGACCATGTTTATGATATGATTATTGGGGTCATTATATTCCCTAAATGTGTTCAGTCCTGGCGACCACATTTCAGGAAAGATACAGACAGGCTAGGGTGTGTCCATAAAAGGGGAACCAAGATAATAAGAAAATCAGTCCCCATTTCATACAATTTCATTGAGGATATTCAGAGGGAATTTGTGTTTCTCATATAGATTGGATCTCTGGCTAAGTGAGAATGTCCCAGAAAGATCAGCCAGGATGGCAAGAGGTTTGGAGCATATGACTGCCATATGTGAATTGTGCCAAATGACTTGAGGTGTTTAGCCTAGAGAAGAACAGGTTTTGAACATGAAAGCCATTTTTAGGTATTTGAAGGAAGGATTCCCATGGGGAAGAAGGCTTAGACTTTTTTTACCTGACCCCACAGCATAGAACTAGGAACAATGAAATAAAAGCTAAAATGAGTCGAATTTAGACTTGATGTAGGGAAAAGCTGCCTCACTGTTAAAGCTCTCCAAAAATAGCATGTGGTGCATTAAGAATTAGTGGTGTCATGTCGATTTTCTAAGGCAAAATGCCTTCCACACTCAGAGAAAGAAATATGGAAGTCATTCACAGAATGTAGCAGATCATGTTTGCGTGTGTGTGGGTTTTAGTGTATTATGTTTTGATTTGTTATATGATTTCTTCCACTTATGTCAGTGTGACTACATAACATCACTATAGTGAAAATATGCTCAATAGGAAAGTATATGTCGAACCTATACAGAATTGTATGCTGTCATGGGGAGGGAGGGGGGTAGGGGGGGAAGGTGTGGGGGTATGAAATCTTAATTTTAAGGAAGTGATTGTAGAACATTTATAAATAAATAAAATAAAAATTAAAAAAAAAAAGAATTAGTGGTGTCCTTCTCTAGTGGAGGCCTTCTAGCAGAGGCATGGCTGGGGAGATATTTGTTTGAGATGTGGGAGGAATTCTTGTCTTGGTCCTGGTTTCTTTAAATCAGAGGAGTGAGACACACAGCCCACAACCCTCCCAAGTGTAGCCCAAACCAGATTAAAATGTAATTGAGAAATATTCAATAAAATAAAAAAAAACATAAAACATAGATAACATTACATTTCAAAATTATGTCAGTATGACCCCGGTAGGCATCCTTGGGGATAGTTTGGTGGGCCCCATTTCTATTTGAGTTTTACACCACTGCTTTAGATGACCTTTGAGCATCCTTCCAGCTCTCAGAGGCTGTAATTTGGATGAAGATTAGTGTCCTTATATCCCCTAAGGTTTCTTTTCTCCAGGCTCAACATCCCTAGTTCTGTCACCCAGTTAACATACAGCAGGCGCTATCCTGGTTGCTCCCTTATAGACACACTCACCTGGCCAGAGATCTCAATCTACAGATAGAAGCAGCTATAACACTTCCAGTCAGTGGTCATCTGTCAATAAATGGAGTGGTAAAGCCATAAGCTGCAAGTAAGCTCACAGGCAGGACCTACTGTTCTCAACAAGAGAACAAGTATTATCTCCCACTACCCTTCAAGGTGATAGATAAATCGCTGACACAAAAACTGGGAACCCTTGGTAAGCTGATTCGGTAGCTTAAACACCTTGATTCCTCTCTCCTGCTCAGGATGTCTTTCGCTAAGCAGCAGGGCTTCGATAGAACCATTTCAGAGGCTGACATTAAGCAGTAAGAGTAGAGCCTTGATAGAAAGATTCAATAAAATCCTGTAGAGATTTAAAGGACAGTGTTTAGAACTCCACTTTGGAACCAGGGATCTTGGCTGGAAAGACAGGATTGGCTAAGAAGAGGAGGTGAGCAACTGGCCTACATGCAGCGTTGGTCTGGTCATTATTGACAGGGCGATGGCAGGCACTAGGGCATGAGGAGAGAATCAGGGTTAAATGTGTTATCATTGGAAAACATAAAGCTTTCAGCATTCGTTACTTACAGTCATGAAAGTCAAGTTTGGCAGATTCAAACAAAGCAGTGACCAAGCAGAAGCCCAGATATGCAGGCAGAAAGGTTAGGGCCCATTCAGTTTCACAAAATCAAACCAAATTCCAAGTGAGGTGCTCAAAGAGCTCATCAAGTCCACCCCTACTGGAGCCATGAATTCTCTTCTAAAATATCTCCCCAAAGCGGTCATCAGGTCTTTGTTCGAAGACCTCAGTTTGTAGAGGATTCATTTGCTGAAGCACCTCCCTTCTCTTTGGAGTAGTTCTCAAGGTTAGGAGGCTTTTCCCTATGTTTGGAGATGGTCAGAATAAGTTTGCTACCTCATCCATATGATAATAACTGTATCCTGTTTGCCCTAAGCCAATACCTTCTTCATGCTGAACATTCCTAGGTTCTTCTACTGATCTGTGTCTAATAGACTCTACATCCCCTTATGCAGCCTCCTTTGAACACAGGCTCATGGATCTAGAGCTTCATTACCATAGAGATCCCCTAATTCAGCCTCTTCATTTTACAGATGAGGAAAAACTCCCTAAGACAGTAATGACTTTTACCTAAAGCCCATTGTTAACGACCGAGAATGTGATTCCAAAGCCAATGATCTTTCTGCTGTACCACATGTGGCAGCTTGTCATTGTTCTTCCTAAAAATGTGATTCCCCCATACATCATGTATAACCTGATCAGAGCAGAAATGCCCTTCTATTCCTACCTCCCTCAATCGGGACACTATGTTTCTTAGGCAGCCTAAACCTTTTGGAGCCTCCTGTCACATTGTTAACACATACTGAGCTGAAAATCCACTAAAACTCCCATGTCTTTGAATAACGGCCATAGTTGTGGATTACTAGCTAAAGCCTTTGAAGCCCTTTAGATCTATTTAGTTGGTCCTTCTTCTTGTATATGTTCCTAGGTTGAAAAAAGGACTTCATCCAATTCAAACAGGGAGGATCTACCCAGGATCCTTTAGTGTCATATATTAAAGTCACATTTTCTGGTGTGGATTGAAATTGTCTTTGGGTTTGGTATTCTTGGGAAGTTCCATGGGGTCAGATCCCACTGTTTCTGGTTTAGATTTTTCCCTGATGCCACTATTTTTTCTCTCTCATTAGAAATTTTCATTCTCTTGAGTTCTTAGCTCTTTTCAAGATAGGGGCTGGCTCCTGTGACATTGACAGACAGGTCAGGGTCCTCTTCTGGGTGTATACCTATTTTATTTTAGTTGTTTACATAGAAAATCTGAAGAAAATGGCATTTAGACATCTCTATGGCCCTCCATTCCCCGCACCAGACCCTCCAAAACCAGAATTCTGCCATAAAACCATGCCCCCAGGATACTTGGGTAGCCGCTTTAGATTCTGAGACAGGTTCTTTTATACAGATGGAGCTAATCTGCTTTTAATTTATTCACTTTTCACCTCTGGGACTTCTTCCTAGGAGAGATTTTCCTAGACTTGCTTCATTTATTCTCTTTGTCTTACTCTGCCTGGGGCAAGCCTAAAGATTCCCTACTACTTACAGTTCTTGCTCTTCAGTTCCTTCTGTTACTGCCAAGATTTTTTTCTTGGTTCCCCCAAAGAGTTAACTTTTGTCTGTTTTCTTCCCACCTCTGTCCCTTTCTCTCACTCCATGGCCGCTCCCTTACTAGGGAACATTCTCTCTGTAGGCCATTCAGGTTGTTGAAGCATTTCTATCTTCTTCCCTAATCTGCTCCTATCTGAAGAATTCATTACATTTCAAATCCAGGGCCTCGCTGCATACATTAGCAGGTTTTAATAGACTGCCACGACTCAAAAAGGAGAAAAAGAGAGAGAAGATTTAAAACTCTTGTCTTGCCGAAAGCAGACAGATTGACTCGAAAATGATTCAGTCAATAAAAGATGAGTTTTGAAAAGGTTTCCCTCTACTCAAAGGGAGCTCGTATTCCAGGGAATTTGGTTTTTCTAAGCCCACTGTTAGAAATTAATAATACATACAGCGTGTAAAATGGATTTAGCTCTCTACAGCCTTACACAAACATATCTTTGACTTGCTAAATGTGACATGACTACTAGGATTTTCCAGCCTTCATCCCAGTGGTTTGTCATTTCTCCCAACAATGTGACCCCTGTGGAATTTTTCAGTACATCAAAAAATTTTCTGTATAAAGTGTGCTGTCCTGCCTGTTGGCATTTCATCCTTCCTCCATCTTCTCTCTCAAACAACAAACATCCTGATTAGCCCTATCCTGTGACATGTTTGTTTAGGTAGAATCAACCTAATATTCAGGTTCAGCAACATTAAACAGCTCACTTTTCCTTTAATATTTCAAGGGCCGGAACTGGTTACCATGTCTGTCCCTTAATAGCCAGATCTTTCTGACTGTGAAGGGTTAGAGCTTGCTGGCTATCACTCCTTTCCTTCCCATGTCCTGAAAAGCCATGCTGTGGAAGGACTTCTAGTCAGAATCTCTGCTAGGACAGAGGCAGGCTGCCTTACTCCCCTACAACGATTCCATCAAACACCAGAAATTCTCAATAGACTAAGTAATGATTCAGAAATAAAGGGACACACGTAGCATGGAGAAAGAAGAGGACAGAACTTAGTATTTCTCATCAATGGCACATGTAAGAAGAATATTCAAATATGGAGCACGAGCAGGAAGATTGGACATCTGAGGAACCTCGGGTAGGGGTGGGGCAGAAGAGGTAATAAATCTCTAGTGAAAGAAATTTCCTGATCCTAAAGTGGGGATTAAAAGGAAATAACAGAATATATAGGGGATGTCTGTCAGTGGAGTAACAGGTGAACAAATTGTGGTTTGATGAATATAGTGGAATACTGTTGTACTGTAAAAAAAAAAAATTGAAATGATTTCAGGGAATGCTGGTGAGTATGAATGGCTGGAGCATGAAGTGGGCCAAGCAAGCAGAGCAGTGTATACAAGGATAAAGGCACTGTAAAAGAGAAAAACACTTTTGAAAGCTTCGTTCTGATCAGAGCAAGGATCAGAGGACTTAAGAGGAGTAATGCTACCTGTTCCTAACAAAGAAGCAACTCAAGGTTCTGCTTTTCTTAACTTGGCCACAGTGTGGAATTGTTTGGCTTGATTAGGCTGATTTGTAATGAGGGGTTTTTTCTTTCTGTTTTTTGTTGTTGTTATTGGAGACAGGGAGAGGAGGTCAAGTAAGGTTATCAATACTGATGCCAACATAAAAAAAGAGAGGCATTGAAAAAATATTTTTTAATTCATTGTAGAGAACAGAAGGAAGTTCAAAAGAAACTATAGACAAACAGGACAGATTTGAAAGTCATGTGTGGAATTTACTGTATACTTTTAAAAAAAAGTGGTATGAAATAGAGATTCAGTTTCATATATAATTCTCATTCAGCATATGTAGCTTTTAAAATTATATTTTATTTTTTTCAATTAGTAAGCATTTATTGTCACTTCCTTGGAACTTCCCTTCCTGCTGGGGAAAGAAAGAAAAGTCAAGTGTTTGTCACAAGCATGCATAGTCAAGGAAAACCGATGACCACATTAGCGATGTTCAGAAGTGTGTCGTATCCTGCGTTATCCTGTTCGCTGCCTTTCGGGAGGTGGTAGCAGTCTTCCTCAGTGATCCTCTGGCATCATGTTGGTCATTGACTCAATCAGAGTTCTTGAATACAGAGCCTTCTCCTTTACAGTGTAGTTGTTATTACATAAATTGTTCTCACTTCCCTCTGTCAGTTCATACAAATCTTCCCAGGTTTCTTTGACATTGTGCTGTCATTTCTTAGGGCATGATCGTATTCCATTACATTCATATACCACAATCCATTTGGCCATTCCTCAACTAGGGAGAGGTGTCCTCTTAATTTCCAGTTGAAGCGGCAATAATTTTTCTTTTTTTACATATAGGTCCCTTTCCTCTTTCTTTGATTGTCTTTGTGGTATAGACTTCGTAGTGGTATCACTGGGTCAGTTTAATAACATTTTAGACATCCCTTTTGCTTTCCAGAATTGGTTGTATGCCTTCACACCTTTACCAGCACTTCCTTACGGTGTTGTCACTGGCAACATTTCTCACTTTCCTTTTTGGCCAACTTTACCAGTCTCTTGGAGGTAAAGCAAGAAGGGCAAGGCAGGGGGAGGTTTATTAAGCAGTTACTTTTTGCCGGGTATTCTGCTAACACCATTTGTACAAATACAAATGGAAAAAACCCAACAACCTTTGCCCTCCAGGAAATTATGTTCTAATGGTAGGGAAAGGTGGAAGCTGAAGAAGTTGGGGGAGGGGAGCAACCTTGGTGCTTGCAATGGAGGTACTCAGTTTAGGGTCATGGTTTTGACCCTAGGATCAGGAACAAGGCTGGAGACAGAATGAAAGTGGGTTTTGTCTATTCCACAAAGGGAGGCCCCAGGAGGAGAAGGGTATGATTCTTACCGAGGGATATTCCAGATTGAGAAGGACTGGTTAGATGCTTCCAGGGCATGACTTAGCTAAGTATCTTTTGGGGCTCCAAAAGTCTCCTTTGAAAATAATGAGTGTTGAAAGCCTGCCAGAGTTGCCAGGATACTCAAGTCCTAAACATGTATATATGGAAATGTCTTATTTTGGGGGGAGCGGTTATTTAAGTTCAAAAAAAATTTTAAGTCATACTGTTTATACCATCCAAATCTAGTATGTAAGAGAAGTATTGGTCCTGTTTTCTGTCTTCTATGGTTTCTAGCACTCCACAAGTGTTGACCAGGCATCAGTGGATCATAAATGTAAAATACTCACTGTAGATTGAGGGCTATTCAGCCTAAGAGTCTTCTGATCCCTTTCTTTCACGAGGTTCCACCAAATCACAACAGCCAATCTTGCTACTTCCATGAATGGAACTTTAACAGCTTTGCCAACAATGACAGTGATAACTTCCATTTAGATGTTGTTTTAGATGTTGCTTTAAAAATTACTTATCTCCCTGCTTATGTAAGCAGAACCATAACTAGGTTGGGTGAGCTGGACTTTGCCTATGTACAGCAAATTTAGATAGCATTGACAGCATTTTCAGGCCTCCATCACTATAGAAATAATAAGAGCTAGTTAGCAAGAATAATTAATCACAAAAGGAAACCACCAGATGGTGAGAATGAGTTGTTCCTCTGGCCCACCCTGCTTTGTCTCCAATCCTACCCCCACCCCCACCCTCTTATTTGGCAGACTTTCTAAAAGTGGTCTTGTACTGGTGTCCAGCTTCTCTGCTTCTCATTTGCTGGCTCTTGCCTCTCTCCTCCCTGCCTCCCCATTAGAGTGAACTAATTGTCACTAGCATGAGACACAAAAATGACTAGTTATTGCTCTGATAAAATCAGGCAATGCTGATTTTGTTTTCAGTATTACCTCTGTGTATGTGCCCTATGAGAGAAAGACAAATAGAACTGTAATAAATTAAATGTTGCTAGGCTCTTGAGTTTGGGGGATTTCCTTTCAATGCAGTTTTGTGTAGCCCAGCTAAGCTTTTATCACATTTTTCAGTCTCAAATCTAGGGGTAGCTCAAGTAGCTTTTGAATGAGTACAAGCTGGGATTTGTTCTCAGACACCCATCCCTGTGCAGTGACAGTCCCAGAGCTCTGCCCTCCTATTAACTTCATCAGTTCTCAAGATCTCATACACTGAGATCCAGGGGGAAAAAAAGCTCATGGAGGTAGCACTCTGTGGTGGCCTTCCTGAAGGTGACTTTCAAGACACGATGGCTCCTGAAGGTGAGATACCCATGGATTATTACCATTAGTTTTCTGAGTCCTCTAGAAGCCATTTGGTGAAAAGTCTTGTTTTTCTCATCCTAAATATATAGTCTAGATTGAGAGCCTGCAGGTTGCTAGTTTTAGTTGTCTCCTATCTGTCAAAATCCTCTCCTGACTTGGAAGATAGGGACAGTTAAGACTCCGTGATATCAGACATGTTTCCAAAGAATTTCAAATGGGGCCCTCCTTTTTCCCAGTCCATTCCGACTGCGCTGATCTCCCTCTCTTCTGCTCAGGGCACCACATGTTGTCCACTTCCAGAGCTGCCTAGTGTAGTGGTGGTGTTTTTTTCTAATGGAGTTTCATTTATTTTTTTGATGGAATGGGAATGCTCACCATCCATTTGGGATTTAATTTGTTCCACATTTTCCTTTGGTTGGAAGAGGGAGTTTTCCCAGTGAATATTATGTCACATTAGCCTCTGGCTGTTGCACTGGGATACTTCCACCCACTAATCTGGTGGGGTATAATTGCTGGTGTCTTTTCAAATCATTTTTGTAAAAGGTGACAAACTGCTTGCTAGAGTGAGACGTTAATAACACAGAGATGCCCCTTGTTTGAAAGCCGGCACTGAGCTTACCCAGTGCAGTTGTCTGAGAGTCAGAATTGTAATGGGAAGTTGGGAAGACTGGAGCTGTTCATTTGCATATAATTCCAGGGCTTGTGTGTCATCTTTTGTGTAAACCATACAATTTCCGGCACAGTGGGGTAACATGGGCTCATAATAGAGAGAGACAGGAACATAGGACCTCCTGTGCCAATCAGGGTTAAAGACATGTCATCTGCTAAGGGGTAACTGAAGGTTTGGGTAAGAGTGGTACAGGATCATCACTGTCTTGTTATGGCTGGGAAACTGAGTCTCCTGTGCCTCTTTCTATTGAACATCTTAACTGGACACTGCAAAGAGGAAAAGCAAGGGAGCAGGAGTCTTAATGACAATCCCACTTGGCAAAGTTACTGCATCTCCTCAGGCAACCAGCTGAGTTCCCAGACTAACCCCCTTGGGAGTAGGCAGTGCAATCTTGCCCATAGAAATCTGGGACAGTGGTTCTTGAAGAGAAGACTGGCTTTGCCTCTATCTGATCCCTCTAAAACCAACAAAACAGGACACATCATGCTGAAGTAGGACCAAGTTCCATCTCCCTATTGGCTTATGGTTTAGAGAGGGATTAGGAGTCTATGGATGGTCCTGACTTTTGGAATCAGTCCCTTTTTATTTCTTTCTCTTTAATAAACTAGACATGGGGTTTCTGAATGGCCAGTCAGGACCTAGTGATAAACTTAACAATTAGAGTTGCAATGCCCAGCTTCCACAATTTCTAATAAAATTGCATAAATATTTAATGCCTATTTATTAAATATTTAAAAATGTAAAACTGAAATAGTTTAGAAGTTAGCAGGTCATGAATAATTCAAACACTGGAAACGTGGTTTTGGCCCTTGAGCTGAGCAAAGCTGATGCAATGCATTGCCCAGTCATAGGCTTGGCAAGAGTCCCAAGGAAAACATGCTTATTGAGAGCTAGCCTATATTTATGACCAGACCAGGCAGAAGAAGATGTTGGTCAGGGAAAACTGCCCATTCCTTTAACTAGGGTTTTGTTGACAGAAGAGAATGAGTTCTTCCCTCATCTTCTGTCACCTTCTTCCCAAAGCCAAGTGTTCCTGAAAGTGGGGAACCAAAATGAGATGGAGGAATTGGGCCTTCTATTTTTAGTTATTTTC
Source organism: Potorous gilbertii (assembly GCA_028658325.1). Lineage (NCBI taxonomy): Eukaryota > Metazoa > Chordata > Mammalia > Diprotodontia > Potoroidae > Potorous > Potorous gilbertii. The sequence continues at coordinate 84,227,238 of CM053772.1, read as the reverse complement.
AAGCCTCTTATCCAGTGAACTGGAATATTTTAAAGTACTCTTGATTATAATTTAATCTTTGCATATATTATAAAATGCTCTTGTGTCTCAGGACAGTCCTTCATTAGCTTAAACTCTGGCTGTACCTTTTGGCAGAGACCTTACCAGCTACTCCTTTTTCACCAGGGACCTTCAGGCTACCTTTTGCTCTGCCCTAACTGCTTGTCCTCATAATCACTCACATATGGAGTTTTATCTGATTAAAAGGAAGGGAAACGTGGTTCTTAATCTGAGTGAGCTTCTCCATGATAACTCATCCACAAATAAATTGTATATTAGTTCAAGACAGGATAAGACTTTGCCTGGTATTAGAAGTGTATACTTTGGGGCCTGGTTTCTACTTGTAGTGTCTGGGGTGTATTGATGACTCTAGGGCAGTTATAGAGACACAAAGACAGTATATAAGATTGGGAAGGGTTTTGACCCCTAGCTACTGCTGATTTATCATTCCATGTTGAGTGTTATCATAGTTATTAATATTAGCTTAAAGAAGAAAGTCAAAATAGTTCTTAGTTGTGTGGCAGGAAGAAGAGAGAGAAGCAGGGGTGTTCTGATAAATGTTTAACAACCAGGTGACTGAAGGAAAAAATGTATACATGACACGCTTTTGAGCTTAATCTGCATTATTAACATTTTCCCCTTCACTTTCATAAATTTAGACAATCAACAAAATAGTAAATCAAGCCCTGATTTATAGTGTTTGCCAGTTTCCAAGGTGTAAATGCTCACACTGAAAACTTAACATTTGGCTCTCTTGAGGAGGTACAAGCTGCTTCCAGCTTGGATAGAAGGAAGGAGTTGTGATTATATGGAGTTGTCCGTCAGCTGAAATCAGGTACCCTCTGATAGCAGATGGGAAGAGGATCATTCAGTCTACTTTTATGAAAACATGGAAACCCTGCCTATTCTTAACATTGGCAGTTCGTTATGATTCAAGGATTATAGGGCTCTATATGATAAAGAGGAATAGAACCTTCTAGTAGTCAGCTTGAAGTCCTGATATTGCAGGAGGAGATGTTGTTCACGACGATAGTCAGTGATGAAGTTCTGACCCTTTTTGATCTAGCCTTGATTTATGTCTGAGAAGTGGTGCCCCCATTGGCAGTCTTGGATCTGCTATGTGCAGGGCAAGCCTTTGAGTTTGGAACCTGAGTCCAGTCAGCCTATTCACCTTTAGTGGTAGTGAGAGAACCATACCTCTGTCTTGATCTTCATGATTTGAACATTGCTAGGGAGAAGATATAATTTAGACCTGGCTAATTCTCTCACTCAAGGGGCATAAAGTAGCAATTATTTCTTGAATACTTACTGGTCAATTTAGCTAAAATTCGCTGATTTAGTTAAACGAATACCCATTAAGCTCCTCGTTAGGTGCAAGACACAATGGTAGAGCTTGCAAAAATAAGAAGGATCCATTTCTTTCATCAGGAAGTTTACTTACATTCTTTTGTTGGGATATAACACATGCACAAGGTGGGGAGTGGTGGAGGAAAAGAAGAATCCCTGCCGAAGTGCTCTAAGAACATTTGAGGAATGATGAGGGAAGAGAAGGGGAGGGAAAGAGTGAAGGTGATGGGCAATAAGCTGCATCTAACCAAGCCTCAAAAGAAGAAGAATCTGAAAGACAAAGGTGATGATGAGTCATTTCTTTCCAGAAATGTGTTCTTGTTCATGCAAATGTATGGAGGTGAAAGGGCATGCCACATTTGAGGAAATAGTCCAGTTTGGTTGGAGTATGGAGTATATGAAGGAGGGTCACAAGAAATAAAGCTGAAAAGGTAGGTTGGAGCAGAGATGGAGTCTTCAGCAGCAGGCCACAGTACTTGTGTTTTTTCCTAGACACGATAGGAGGTTATTGAAGGATTTTAAGCAAGGAAATGACATGACTTGTCAGTCCCCGACCATGGAAGATTGTTTAGGGAACTATCCAAAGGCCAGACCAGAGAATGCCAAGGCTATTTGTCATAGTCCAGCCAAGAGGTGAGCAGTGCTGAACTAGTGGAAGTAAAGAGACAGATGTGAGAACTGCTTTGAAGATAACATTAACAGGACCCAGAAACTGATTGAATGGAGATGGTGATGGAAGAGGTGAGGAGGATTGGCATTGACCTGGGTGACTGGTAGGATAATGATTGTCTCAACAGAATGGGGAACCTTATCAAAAAAAAGGATAGACCCCACCTATCAGTTTGGCTAATATGACAGAAAAGGGAAATGGCAGATGTTGAAAAGGATGTGGGAAAATTAAAACGCTAATGCACTGTTGGGGAAGTTGTATACTGATTCAACCATTCTGGAAAGCACAGGGCTATAAAATCATGCATACCCTTTGACCAAGCAGTACCATTGTTTGGGAGATTAAAAACAAAAAGGAAAAGAACCTATAAATGCAAAATAGTTATAGCATCTCTTTTAGTGGTGGTAAAGAATTGGACATTGAGGGAATGTCTATCAATTGGACAATAACTGAACAAGTTGTTGTATATGATTGTCATGCAATGCTATTATGCTATGAGAAATGATGAGCAGGATGCTCTCAGAAAAACCTGGAAAGACTTACATAAACAGATGCAAAGTGAAATGAGCAGGATCAGGAAAACATTGTACGCAGTTACAGCAGTATCGCGTGATGATCCACTGTGAATAACTGAACTGTTCTCAGCAATACAGTCATCCAAGACAGTTCTGAAGGACCTGTGTTGAAAGGTTCTGTCCCTCCCCAGAGAAAGAACTGATAGAGCCTGAATGTAGATCAAAGACACTTTGTCTTTACTTTCTTTATTTTTTGGGGGGAAAATGGGTGTTTCTCTGTGTTTTCTTTCACAACATGACTTACATGGAAATGTGTGTGGCATGACTACACATGTATAACCTGTGTCTAATTGCTTGCCTTCTCAGTGAGGGGGGAAGAGGAGAGAGAGAGAGAATTTGGAAGTCAGAATTTGAGAAAAGAATGTTAAAAGTTGTTTTCACATGTAATTGGGAAAACATAAAAAATTAAAAAAAGGAATGGGTTAATAGTAGGGAGATGTTCAGTTTTTGACATGATCAGTTTGAGATGCTGATTGAACATCCAGGAGGAGATGTTCAGCAGGTGACTGGAGATTCAAGATTGGAAAGGGATTAAGGTCTCTCTCTTCTTTCTCAGTCTCACTCACTCCTTGTGTATGTGTGTGTGTGTGTGTATGTGTGTGTGTGATTAATGAAGAGATAGCAGAACCCATTGCAACAGAAGAGATTAGTAAGGGAAAGAGAAATTCAAGACATAAGAAAAGAGAATCCAGGACAAAGCCCTGGGGAATACCCACACTTAATAAAAGGAAATGGGATGAGCCAGCAAAGGATGTTGAAAAAAGCCCGTCTCATAGATAGGAGGAGAACCACAAAAGGTCAATGTGACTAAAGCCATGGAAAAATGAGATGTCCCAAAGGGAAGGGGTGGTCAGCACAGTTGAAAGCTGTGGAAAGGTCAAGTTGAGAAACAGCAGTTGATTTAACAGCTAAGAAACGGTTGGCAACCTTTTAGAGATGTGTGGTTCCAGTTAAGTGGTGGGGTTCAAAACCAGCTTCAAGGGTTTGAGAAAGTGGAAGTAGTAAATATAGATTATCCTTTCTAGGGGAGGAGAAATACAGGGTGATAATAGGATTAAGGTCATGTTTTTAAGGATGGGGAAAACCTTCATATATTTGTAGGTAGTAGAAAAGGAAGCAAGTAGATATAGATTGAAGATTATTGGCGGGGGGGGGGGGGGGGGGGTG
>CM053772.1:84185086-84223340 GCA_028658325.1 Potorous gilbertii | reverse complement strand
AGCCTTGATTTTTTTCCCCATAGAGTAGGAAGAGAATTCTCCTGAGAAGGAAGGAGTCAGAATGGTGTTGAGAGCTTGAAAAGGACCTTAGAATAACCACTACAGAGAGTGTGGTAGAATTAGTCCAAGGTGAATAAAAGGATTGCCATGTGCTAGTGAAGGTACCTTGGAGTTCCAAGGCACTATTAAGTGCTGTAGGGGATATAAGAAAAGTAGAACACATAGACCCTTCAGGATCCCCACTATCTAGCTAGAGAAGCAAGCTGAATGTATGTTTAGTATTTAAGGAGCAATGGAAGACACTGTGAAATGCTGCATTATATGATCCAGACAAACCAAGTCAACAGGCATTTATTTAGTATTTACTTTGTGCTAGGCATGGTAGACCCTGTGCTAAGTGCTGGGAATACAGTAACAAGCTGAAAGAAAGTCCTTGTTCTCAAGGAAATTCCATTCTGGCAGAATGAGACGGTACTAAAAGTGATCTGAAAAGTTGCATGGGATTGGGGGATGAAGATGAGAGGAACCCTTTGAGCAGTTAGGAGTGTATCCTGGAGAAGAATGAAGGTGTAGTTTCTTGAGCCACTTCCTTTACATAGGGATTCTGGGAGGACAAACCCGTCAAAAGGAGAAGCTGCAGGGACAGTGCCAGTGGTCTGGAGGGGGAGTGAGCTTCCAGGGTGAAGTGATTTCTAATGGCACCTTCTTTGCTGAGCTGCTGTGAGGATCAGATGACATACTAGGGAGTGCTTAGCCCTGTATCAGGCAGATAAGAGGCACCACATAAATGCTGGTCCCCTTCCTGTGGTAGGCAGAATCTTGTGAAGAGTCAGTTGTGCAGCCTGGAGAGACAATGAGAGATTCAGTGACAGATGAAGTTGTGAATAGTCTAGAAAATATCCCCAGAAGAAGTGGGACATTCGTAATGCATGGGTTAAAGAAGGGAAAAGGCTATGTGCACTCTGTGGTTAAATTGAGACATCCATGTTCAAGGGAGTCAAAGGAACTGTCCTTTGTGCATGAGTTTGAAAGGATTCCTAGCTCCTTTGGAAACAGAAGGATCAAATGAACTGAGTTCAGGCCCTCCCTGTACTCTTACTGTTGTGACTTGCTCACTTCTGGTGCTGTTTGGTTTAGAAGCAGGATGGAATATTGCCATTTCGTGTGTTCTTAATTTCTTTTTAAAACCTAAATCCTTTAAACTGGACATTTGCTTCTTTTATTGATGGCTGTGAGTATGCCAAGTTGGAAAACAAAGCCAATTGTGGTTCATGCTGAGGAGTAACGTAGTTTTTAGTAGTAGTGAGTATTGATCCTTGAGGGAGAAAAAAGCTCAGAAATTCCAGCATTAGTTTACTGTATTTTGTTCATTTTCAGAAAGAAAAATGAGTCTGTCCTGAGTCCCCAAAGGGAAATTTCAAAGACTGTTTCAAACTACTAAAAGGAGAGGAGAGATAAGGGACTTAGGCTGACTTCCTCTTTACTGTTAGAAAGACCTTAGTCTCTCTGTCTCTCCTCTCTCTTTCCCTCCTTCCTGTCTCTCTTTTCTCTGCCTCTTTGTCTCCTTACTCTGTCCTTCTCCCCTCAATCTCTTTGCTTCTCAAATTATAATATCTGCATATTGTGAAGAAAAAAATAAACATCTTCTAACTCAACAATTTAACTAGTTTAGCTTAATGCTAGTCTAAATGAAGTGATACAGCAATCACCGTTTTTATTTCCGTTGAATGTCAAAACCAGTATTGCTACTATGTCCTCATTTCATCAGTCACTACCACTTGTTTTCAGATAAATTGCATCTATTTCAAAGCTCCAACCAATTCAACATATGTTTCTGTAGAAGCGTTTATCAACCATAGCAAGAATAGGCATGGGTGGGAGAAAAGGACATTGGGAAGAGTTTGTCCTCAATCAGGGATGTTTCCATCCTGTGTATGCTCATGTAAAGCTGAAGTTTTATGTTATTGGACACCTCTAATTCACTATCTCTTCATCTGTAGGCCCAGATGAAATCATGAATATTTTTGCTTTCTATTATGCATTTAAAGCCAATTACCTTTTGCAGCATAGACCCTTGTATCAAAATGATGGAAAGCTGCTTTATAGCTGCCCTTTCAAGGCAGATTTTAATCTTTAAATATATATCTGCTTTTTGTATTGTCTGTATGAGCTCAGCACTAAAGAATAAAAGGGTTTTTTTGGAAGAGAGAACGTGGAGGACAAAGAAATGTCCTTATTTCCTCATTCCCTCTATTTTTTTTTTAATCTCTAAAAGGACCCAGAATGGAGAATCACTGTTTCAAAGTGCACATTAGCAGTCACTGGTTCGATTAAAAAATGGTGAAACTGTGGTCCTGCTTTTAGTGAGTTGCTAGGCACTGGGGGCCTGCTGTCCCCAGTGTGAGTGTCTATTTTAAAATGAATTAAAAAGATGGAGATGGAAAGACCCTTTTCACCCCCTCATTGTCCTCCTGCCCTTTTTGACAGAGAACTGATAAGAAGGAAACTGATGCACTGGAATAGTTGAGGAACATGCAATTTTTGCAAAATAAAGGCATAGTTTGGGACTGTTGACCAGTCAGGCTGCCTGCTGTAAGTTATGAGTAGAATAAAGTGGAAATTGAGAAAGCTTTGTTCATTTCTGTGTGTGTGTGTGTGTGTGTGTGTGTGTGTGTGTGTGTGTGTGTATGTGTTCATCTCTCTGTCTCCCAGACTTTCCACATTTCTTTCCAGTATAAAACCATACTATAAATTTCAGCTTATGAATTGTATCTCTGGAGATCTGTGGTCATAAATGCTCCTTTATCATGACATCTTTTTTCTCAGGGGTAAAACTGCCGTCTTCTCCCACAAGCCTTTATATAATACAACATGATTTTTTGAAACACTATATCTTTTTAAAAGAACATCTCACAACTGCTTCCAGAGATTCCAAGTGAGTCCAGGTGAGTCAGCCAGTCAGTATATATTCATTAAGTGCCTACTCTGTGCTCGTTGCTGTGCCAAATGCTGGAGATGCAAAGAAAGTCCCTGCTCTTAAGAAGCTCACAATCTGGTAGTCACAACAGCATGCAAACAAGCTATATCCAGAATCAGTTGGAAACAGTCAGCAGAGGGAAGGCACTAGAGTTCAGAGGGACTTGGAAAAGCTTCTTGCAGATGTGGAATTTTATCTGGAACATGAAGAAACCAGAAGGTGAAGATGAGGAGGGTGAGCATTCCAGGCAAGAGGGACAGCCAGAAACAATGCCCAGAGTTGGAAGAGTCCTGTGTAAATAATGACAAGGTGGTCAGTGTGACTAAATCAAAGCGTATGCAATGGGGTGTAAGCAGTCAGAATACTGGAAAGTGGGGTGTGGGGTGGGGCAGATGTCAGGTGGAAGCAGGTCAGAGACAACTGAGAATCCTGCCCTGGGTATGTGGCAAGGTGAAGCGAGGTTGGACTTCTTGGAAGCACGGAAAGGCAAAGAGTTGGCAGTATTTATGGGGAGTCAGAAACACAGTGCAGGTGGGTATTTCATTTCATGTCAGCAAGCACTTATTAAGCACCTACTGTGTGCCAGGCACTGCATTAAGTGCTGAAAGCTCTATTTTCCAAGCATGAAAAAATAATTAAGGAAATATTATGAAACTCAAGCATTATAGATGCTAATGAGGTCACAGGTGGGTTTTCCCTCCAAGTCTCTTATAGTCAAAAGAATCCAACCCTTTCCCCTCCACCCAACAAACTCCCATTCCCAAAAGTCTTGTGACCACACTGGCATAAAGCCTTCTTTTATTTCTAACAAAGTCCTATTGAGGAAGTAGTCTAACAGAACAAGTGGTGGATTTGGAGTGAGGAAACAGGGGTTTGGGTCCTACCTCTGCAACTCACTAGTCAGGTAACCCAGGGCAAGTCATTTGAGCTCCCTAGACCCCAGTTTTCCCCCTCTGTGAAATAAAAGGATTAAATTAGATGATTGCTGAGGTCCCTTCCAGTCCTTAACAATTTCTAATTCAAATAGTAGTGTAATGGCCAAAATTAAGGCAGCCAGAGCTGCTCTCACTTTCCCCTTCCCCCCACCCTCACCCAAAAAAATCCAAGGTTTCTGTAATACCTAAAGACTAAAATATCCAAGGTTTCTGTCATGCATAAAGACAGAATGATAAGACTTTTAACCATTAAGCCTTGGCACCTCGGCCTGTATTAGATTGGTCCCAGTTTTGTTATGATGAGCAGTTGCTCAGAATTCTGCGCTGCTGTTTTTATGTCCTCAGTCACTTTTGATTTCTATCCTTGTTTGTAAACATTTGCATGACTTACGATTCTTGAAGTACTCAAGATAGTAAAAACAGTTTTTGAATTAAGACCTGATGCCCCTTTTCTGTCTCCTCCTCTTTTTATTTCTTCTTTACCTTCCACTAAGAATCGTACAGGTGTGAAGGGACTTTTGATAGTTCACCCGACTCAACCCTCTCATATTGTAGATGAGAAATCTGAGGCCTGGAGAAAGTGAGCAGGACCTCGAAAAAGTGGGATGAGAACCCTTGGATTCCTTTAACTAATTCCAGGAACTGGCTGCCATCAAGCCACCCTCCATATTTTTCTGGGGTTACTAGGAAGTATAGTAGTCCGAGACACTGAGCCCAGAACCCTTGCTTTACAGCCAAGGTTATCACAGCCATGAAAGGCTGCTTTCCTGGTTAACTTCCTTCTTCCTGTTATAAGAAATTCTGGCACCACCTCTGTTGCCCTTGCCTATAAGAAACATCTTTTGTTTAAAATGATTAGGAATTCTGCCCTTTCTGTGAAATGACTTCCTAAAAGGGGAAAGGGAAGACTAACAAATTATTTAAAAAAATAACAGGGAAGTAAGTATAATAACCATCACTGACGTTTGCATTCCACTTTGAAGTTGTATAGGAAACAAAGTACGTCACATCTATTTTGTCATTTGAGCTTCACCAACCACCTTGCTGAGGTAGATATAATGGGCATTATTAGCCCTCTTTACAGATGAGAAATTATATGATTAACCCACAATCAAATAGCTAGTGAGGATCAGAGGTAGCATTTGAACCCAGATCTCCCTGACTCTAAGGCCAAAACACATTAGCTCTCATGAGCTAGTTCTTAGCAGGTTGTGTTGGGGGTGTGGGTTAAGAGGGAGACACATTCTTCTTATCAAAAATTACTACTGATACTGATACCCTGACTTTATCAAGAGTTTCTAAATTTTTCCCAAAGAGAAGAACTAAGACCAAAGGGCAGAAATTATAGGTCGGTCAGATTTTTGTTTTGTGGTAGAAAATATTTCATAAATAGTTACTATTCTGGCATTTCAGTCATGTCCAGTTGGATCCCATCTGAAGTTTTCTTGACAAAGATACTGGAGTGTTTGCCATTTATTTCTCCAGCTCATTTTACAGATAGGGAAACTAACTGAAGACAGGGTTAAGTGACTTGTCCAGGGTTCCACAGCTGGTGACTGAGGCCAGGTTTGAATTCAGGTCTTCTTGACTCCAGGCCTGATGACCCATCCTTTGCGCCACCTAGGTCTATCCAAAAGTGAGCTGGGCTGAATTGTGAGGCAGTGAGTTCCTTATCATTAGACGTCTTCTTCAAATGCAAGATTGGGGGATGTTGAAAAGGGAATTCTTGCTCTGTCATAGGTTGGACTAGATGTGACCATTGAGGTTCTTTGATGTAAAGGGGATTCTGAGTCAACTCTGATGTAGACTCAAAGCCTCTAACCCCTCTAACTCAGATTCTGTGAACTAACATCTCCACAACCAAGATCCCATGGTCTCTACTGTTATTTAAAGCTTTATGCTATATATGTCATTTACACTACTTGGAATTTAGAACACACCATTCCTGTTGATCATTTCTTTTAAATATACCTTATTAGGCATCTATTGCCCAGCTTTCCAGATTTAACCAACTTGCTTTGCCATTCTGACAGAGTTGATTTACAGGCCTTTTCAGCTTTCAGGGTTCAGCTATGAAGAAAGCTACTTATTATGTGTGGTTTTGCAATTCAATGTACATTTAGTAAGGCCCTCTTTATGGCAGTCTTGGCTTTTCTTCTTGGGAAACTGACAGTCTTACAATGAGAGGTGTGAAATGGTGCTCCATAGACACCTCATCTGGCTTGTTACTGCCTCTCCTTCTGTTTCTCCAAGTGTTTGAAAATCAAACCCTGATTCTAAATGTCCAGTTGGTCAAAGAATGCCCATCAGGATATTCCTGGTTACTTTTTCTTAAAGAAGAATGACATGAGGGCATTTTAACTATATATACATATATATATGTGTGTGTGTGTGTGTGTGTGTGTATGTATGACAGATTGTACATATATACATATATGTGATAAATCCCCTACCTATGATGGATACTGTTCCCTTCATGTGTCCTTTCATTGACAGAAACCATCATATGAACAGGTAAAAATGACCCAAAGTGAAACCTAGGGTTTTGGGGGTTTTTTGTTTTGTTATTTTTAGCAGTTTTGAATGAATGAAATAATAAGAAATGGGGACTGCCTGTCTTCCAAAGAGGGAAAGCAGGTGTTCTATTCACCTTGACCTGGGATTGTGCTCATAGCACAGTGTCTGGGTAGTTTGTTTATTTGGTTAGTTTGGTCCAACATCCAAGAGGAACTTTGTCAGTGTTTTCGGACTGACTAACATCTAGGAGACTGTCTCGTTCAGTTTCTGACTTCAGATCTGTGTTTCTCACCCAAGAGATCAGCCACTCCCATGCCTCTACATCCTTTTAATTTCCTGATTCAAGAAGAAAGACAGCCCTGGCCCTCCTAGCATCAGGCTCCCATCTACTCTGAAACTGGCTGTATGAAAGCAACCAAGTGGAAAGCAGTGACATTTTAAATGTGAAAAAACCCATCTTTTATTTATTTAATTCAAACCAACATGTGAATTATTCATTAAAGTTTATGTAAGTGATTGAAATACAAGAAATTTGAAATGGGAAGAGTAATATCTTAACAAGGAAGTTGATAATTCAAAAGCATTGACTTTTTTCCACCCCATATTAAAGTGATTTTTTTTCATAGTTTTGCTTCCTCAGTCCTTTTCATTAAATGCTGACTAGTTTGAATATAGGTTAGCTTGATGCCTTGTCCTCCTGTCTAGCCAAATATCTTTTCACTAACCATCATCTTTCTCTTTTGACTTTGACTGCCAGACAATTCATAAGGGGAACCTAATGGTCATCTGGCCCAGGTCCTGTTTTTAGGAGTTTCTCTACCTAATCTCCTTTCAAGATCTGGAACTCAGATTCCCTCCCCTTTGTAATCTGGTCCCCCTTTACCTTTCCGATATCCTTTTACCTTATGCCCTCCATGTTCTCTTTGATCTGAAGATACTGGCTTCTTTTCCCAACTAGGAACAGGTCCCTCCATCCCTCAGTTCTGGGCATGTTCACTGACTGTCTCTCATGCCTGGAGCTCTACCTCCTCTTCTCTGTCTCCCAGCTTCCCTGGCTTCCTTCAAGTTCCAATTTCTCTTAATTCTAGTGCCTTTCTTCTGTTAGTTATTTCCTACTTATCCTTGTTTGCTTGTTATCTCCCAGTTGAGATTATGGCCTTCTCGAGGGCAGGGACGGTCTTTTGCCTTTCTATCCCCAGTACTTAGCAGAGTTCATCACACACAGTAGACATTTAACAAATGCTTATTGACTGACAGACTTCTTTCTTCAGTGTTGTGCTAAAGTCTCCCTTCTCCTCTTAAATGACAGTCAATAGAGCTTGGATTCTTTCAGTCTTATGGCATTGCCTCCCCCATCTTTCTGTAGATACAATATGTCCATTCAAAGTTGGACAATCTCCACAAGCAGGCCAGAAAAGTTCCCAGTAAACTCAGCTTCTAGACAACTTCTAGGGTTGCAGGCTTCTCCTACACCTTGCCTTTTTGTTCTTCCATCAAAGTAAGAAAAAGGACTGATAATTTTCCCAGTTTTTCCTTGAGACTCATGTGATCTAGAGTACATAGAATCTAGGTGCAATCTTGACAGATACCATCCTTAATTTGATAATTAAGATACCAAATCTTAATTTGCCACCCCCCAAATCCTTAAGTTCTAGACTATGAGGTTTCAAGCTTTTGTATTAAAATATGACAATTCTTTTACAGTAAAGGAAATTGGACATTGTCTTAGACCAAGAAATTTCCCATTCTAATTTGGGTATAGAATGCTTTTGATTTTGGAATACATGGAAAGAATCCATAAATTCTGGTCACGATGGATAAATAGATACAATATGAGAGTCTGACCATAGAGAGAATAATCCTTAGGAAGAGATCAGCTGAGGAGGGGGAGGGCGGTTACAGCATGAGAAAGGTAGGGATGCCTTGACATTCTTAGGCCTGGGAGGCTAGAGGGAGTGGGTGCTCCATGGAGAGCTAGATCCCTGGATCAGGAATTTCAAACACTCTGGGTGGGGGCCAGCTGCACTTCTAAGAATAACCCGAGCCAGGTTAAAATGTAATTAGGAAGTATTTAACAAAATAAATAAAAATACAGTAGAAATTGCAGGGATCTCTGTATGTGTTTGCCTTTGACATCACTGGTCTAGGTCCCACTCTGTTCCATTCTAGGTGGGTATTAAGGACACTAGGCACTTCACTTACCTCTGTGTTTCTAGTTTCCTCACCCCTGTGTTTCTTTCCAATTGACTTGCTCTCTGTATGGCCAAACCCCCTCTCAGGGTGTTGTCTGAGATATCAATGACCTATTAAAAATCTGTTGCAGAAACTTTTTTTTTAATTCAGTAAAAATATTTTGGCAGCAAAACAATGCATTAGAGAGACAGTAGGAATACTGACCTAGGAATCTGGAGACTTTCCCTTCTACCACAGACTTTCTCTGTAACTCGGTCACAGGGTCACCTTCTCCTTGGCATCTTATCATCTGATTCAGAAGGTTTGGTCTCTGAATTCCCCTATAACTGGGTTCTGTGATTCTCCAGGGTGTTGTTAGCAGTAAAAGGACATATCACCACTCTTAGGTCAGTACTAGTTATTACCCTCAGATGTTTAGATTACTTTTCCCTAAAAAGGAAATGTCACCGTTGTATCCACTCACAATATAATGTGATAAGGTCCTTTGCCTAGAAACAAAAACCTCTAAGTGTACATTTGTCCCATTATCTTGGAATAGGGTGCCCTGTTTTTCAGGACAGGGCACAGGGAGAAGCCAGGACTTGATTCCCCTGGAAACCCTGACTAGTGACACAATATTGTGACGTCAGAATTTGTGTAATCTATTTTACAGAAGTTGTCTCAGCCTATCCTTTTGTGTCCTTTCCACATGCAGAAACTAACATGCCATTTGAGTTCTGGTGTGCTAAGAAACCAGCTGGGGGATTCAGTTTCTCTACAGACATGGAACCAGTTCATAAACTTAGACTCTATCTACTTCAAGAGTTTATGAAATGCATAAACAATAGCGTTTTTATATCCATGGGAAAAGGGGGATATTTACTTTTCCAAGGTCAGACGGCATTTATTACCAAAATTTAATTTTTTCCCCATTGGACATCTGAGATATATTAAAGGCAATGCAATCTCTGACAGTGGTGAAATATTACCTCTGAGTTGTGGTCAGTGAATTTTTACTTTTGCACATAGGTTTTTATCCTTTTAACAGTTCCATCTTAGGAGTGCATGGCTGAGAGAAGCCAGGAGGAATATCGGGGTCAGAGCTGCCAATTAACCTTCTGATTTTGTAGTCTGATTACTCGATTAATCAAGGGCCCTGAACCAGAGGCCATGATGGAGAGACATTTTGGCTGTGGAATAACAATGTCTAGAAAGACTCTTTGGGAGCCAGTGTGATGAATGGGGAGGCCAAGCAGAGGTGGGCAGGTGGTACACAAATGTCTGTACTTCCTACACAAGTGAAGGAAACTTGAGCAGGGGGGCTCTCAAGGCTGACGGACAGGCTTTTAGAGAATCCTGTTTGTCTTCTCATAGCACTGTTTGATGTAGCGTATGGTTCCATGAGTATCAGGGAAGAGGAAAAATACACAGTCCTGTGAAATTTCATTCATTCAACCTTCACTAATTCAGAATTTCTGCTTATTCTGCCTGGAATGCAAATTCCCTCTGTACTCTCTGCGAAGAACAAGTTTGAGATACAAGTTGAGAATGAAAATGACACTGTTGGGGATATCTTTAATCTACTTAAGAGATCACATTTTTAAAGGCTTCTGCATATGACTTCAAGTATCCATGACTTCACAGATAGAGGTGTTCTTTCCATTGACACATATAACACCATCTTCCTTACTTCAATCAATAATTTAACATGTTGTATTCAGAAACTTTTTATCACTTAGTGACCAACATTCTGGGGTTAAGCTTTTCCAATTTTACCTATTGTAATCTTTAAATAAGGAAAGATACTAAGACCTCGTGAAGCTTTTGAAGTGACCCTCAAAAATCCAAGGTCACTTGTGTGCTATATAACCTGGTATCAGAGTAGGACTTATGTGGAAATCCAGTACATTATATTCATGTAAATAGTATTTCTAATTACGAATGAATTTTATCTTTCTGAAATGCTTATTATTCATCAAAATTTACATGCTGTTCAAAGCCCAACCCTGACTACATTAATTCACATTGATCTCTTTCCTGACACAGGATGTGGAAACTTTATCATACATTCTAGCTCATGATTATATACACTATCTTACACTATTATACAAATGTGTGTGTGTGTTGCTTTTTCAGCTGTGTTGGAAGGTTCTCAGGAGCTGATATCTTATAAACTTCTATTTTCTCCAAAATGTGCTTAGAAGATATTTTTTGAATTAAATAATCTAAGGTCTAAGTGCAGCTTGAACTGCATTGCTAATAGAGTTACTGAGTGTGTACTTGAGGGGAATAAAGCTCATTTTGTTCAAACATATTCCTCTTTGAGATTTGTCACTTTTTTAGACTGACCTTTCCTCAGTGGGACTGAATAGCTAGTTTCATTGCCATTTAAGCCCTAAAATAATCTGCCCCCACCTTTCTGACCAAACCTCTAAGTTTGAGCTGATAATCACCTTTTCTGTTCTGTGGGTGGGGAGTAACACTTAACATGGACTTGTTGAAAGAGATCTAGCCTGAAAGCTAGGAGACCCTGGAGTCCATGCCTGGTGACTCCATTCCTTCTTCAGGTCTGTTTGTTCATCTTGACAGATGAAAACGTAGACTAGATGTTTTTTAAGGTCTTGAGGAAGTCCCTGAAACTTTCTGAGGCCAAATTTCCACACTGGTCAAATGGAAGTTCTAGGATTGATTGGTACATCAGAAAGAACGCCAAGATCTGAGTTCTAGTTCTTGCACTGCCACCTTCTAAAGGAGGACGCAGATTTCAGGGAGGCTGCTTAATAGAGCAAGGATTCATGAACCTGAAGGGGGAAAAGAATAAAATCATTCTTTTTGTGACTATTCAGTCATGACTGACTCTTTGTGACCCCTTTTCAGGGATTTTCTTGGCAGAAATACTGGAGTGGTTTGCTATTTCCTTCTCCAGCTCATTTTACAGATGAGGAAACTACTGCAAACAGGGTTAAGTGACTTGCCCAAGGTAATATAGCTAGTAAGTGTCTGAGGTCAGGTGTAAATGCAGGTATTCCTGACTTCCAGGCCCAACCCTCTATCTACTATACCACTTAGCTGCCCCTAAATGATCTCTAAATGAAATGTAATGTTCCCTTCAATTATTTAAAAATCTTATTCTGAAAAGGGGGCCATAGGTTTTACCTATCTATGGCACATAAAAAGGTTAAGAACCCCTATAATATAGCTCAACACTAAACGAGATCAGGGTACAGGAGTAGTACTTGCCAGTCATGCAACCTTGGGTAAATTATTTAACCTCTTAGCCTCACTTTCATGTCCTGTAAAATGGAGGTGAAAGAATCATAAACACAGAGCTGGAAAAGACCTTAAAGCTATGCCAACTCCCTCATTCTGCAAATGAAGAAACTAAGGTCACGAAAGGTGAATGACTTGCCCAAGAACATAGGCAAGCATTGCCAGGGGTGAGATTTGAATACAGAGCTTTTGACTCCACATCTAGGGGTTCTGGCCACTGTACCACATATGTGTTTATCCCTGCCCTGCCAAGCCCATGGGACTGTTGGAAGGATTAGGTAAATAATATGAAAATATTTCAGAAACTTTGAAATATATAAAACTAACATATTATTATAATATCGTGATGTCATAGGATCATAGTTTTAGGACTGGGAAGGCCTTTGATGTCATTTTCGTCCAGACACCTCAGATTAGGAAACTGAAACCCAGAGGTTAAGTGACTCACCTCCAGCCCCTTTTGGCTCTGTGATTCTCTCTGATGCCATATGGAGAAAAACTGATGCCATATGAAATAAGCAAGAGAGTCACATTTAATCAGTCCGTTATCTGAATGATGTGCCCCTCTGGCCTCCTCTCTCATGACGGCTGGGATAATATGACCCAGCCAGCTGTGTTGGCCAGAATGTGCCTCATACATAGAGCCATTCTAGGGACACTAGGATGTGATATTTTGAGCACCACATTCCTCTCATATTCTCATAGAGCACATCCTGCACTCCAGAGAGCCTTCCTATCTGGGCTCACTGATAATTGATAGCCTTCTGTGGCAGTGGTTTTCCAGAGAGGAAATCCCAGCTACTACAGGAAGGAACACCCCAGTGTGAATGAATACAATTTAGCAGTTTGGCCATCCTGGACAGTACTGTTGATAAAGCAGGTTGATTTGGAAGGCATCTTCAGTGTGTTTAAGTAAAGCCAGTTGCGCTAATTAATGGGGGGATAAATCGAGGCTTAATTACTTGGAAGGCACCTTGGGTGAAAGATTCATGGTAATTGTTGTGTATCCTCTTGATGGATTCCTGCAGCTGGCAGCTCCCTTTACAGCAGTAAAACATGCTGTGTGTTCCTGGTGTATCAGGGTCTCTCTTCTAGACCAAGACCCTTCCACACAGAAGGAAGCAACTGCAATCTGACTGGTCCTTCCTTTCTTTGGAGTAGCTTTTAGGCTGTCTACATGAGGGTTTCTCCACACGTAGGTATGCTGTCAGATGGCTTGTTGGCAGAGAGAATTCCTTGTAGAGTAATTCCCTAAAGCAGAAGTTATCCACATGTCTATAACACTTTTCATTTACAAAGCATATACATTTTCAGTAATGTGCATGAAAAGCTCTGTTCTTGTACTCACAAACTCTCCGAAATAATAGAATGCTTTCCCTGTGTGATACATTGCATAACATCTCTTGTAAGCCTTTAGTTAACCAGACACATTGTTACCATAGTAATGGATTTCATTGATATGAAGAAACTGGACCCAAAGTACAGTGCGAATTTCACATACTTAAAATTTTCTCAGTGACCAATGTGCATGCCTCATCTCATTTAGTCCTCACAGCCCTGTGAGCTAAGTAGTCGTGGTGTTACCATTCCCATTCTACATAGCAAGAAACTAAAGGCTGAAAAATTTAATTCCAAAGACAGCTAAATTCCAGAGCCAGATGTTTCAACTTTACTTTAAAAAAGTCTCTTCTCTTCTGATTTGCCTTCTTGAAATCCACTTCCCAGTATGTGTTGGAATCCATGCTGCCTACACATGCCTTTCATGTGTTAACCCAGCTAGGTGGCTTTTGACTAAGGTCAGTCTGCAGTAACCACAGAGCTGACCCTTTTGATGATACTAATAGAAACCTGGCAAGGAACTCTGGGGCTGGCTGTCATCCAGCCTATAAGTCTGATATGCATTTTTTAAACAGTAAGAAATTTTAGGGTGGAATTATCTCAGACTTGGAAGTCATGTATTGCTAATGAGAAGTGAAACCTTCCTTCACAGCTTACCAGTCCTGAACAGTACTGTTGATAAAGCAGGATGAGGCATCTTCACTGTGTGTATGTAAACTGGCAGTGACAGTCATTAACCTACATCCCTACCCCAATACAGCATTTTGAGGAAATCAAAGCTTGAAGGGATAAAATCACCTCCCAGAGCAAGCTATTGGTAATCCCAGGACTGGAACCCAGGCTTCTTGCCTCCTAGCCTAAAGCTGAATTGTTCTTAGATACAAACCCTCTTGATCTAGTGATGTCTCATGCATTCTAACTTTGTAGATCTGAAAAAGAAGTTGGAAAGTTCGGAACTAAGAAATCAACGCCTGAAGGAGGTTTTCCATACCAAGATTCAAGAATTCCGTAAGGTCTGCTACACCCTGACAGGTTACCGGATAGACCTCACCACAGAGAACCAGTACCGCCTGACCTCTGTGTATGCCGAGCACAAATCCGACTGTCTCATCTTTAAGGTAGGTTTCTATTTCTATTTCAAAACCTTCCCACTTCACTCTCTGCTATACTGTTAATCTTTGAGAAAGCTGATGACACGTGCTTTCCGTTCTAATTGGTAGGAAAAATCAAGTTGTTAGCCCTTGATAAATGAGTGCTTTTCTGCTGAGGATGTCCCCAGGTTCTGAATAAAGAGTGCCACGAAAAAAAGTGCTTGCTTTTTCCATCTAGCCAAGTGTACTAATTTTATCTGTGTACCACTACCCAAAGGGACCCTGCTCCGTGCTTTTGCCTCTTATAGTTTCTTGTCCAGTGGAATTTCTTCAGTCAGTTTCCTCCCACTTCTCAGCCAGCTACTGATTTTCCTCCAGGGTGGTGTATGTTTTGCCTGTCATATATCCATATTTTTTGCTTATCTTTTTCAAGTAGAGCCTCCCTCAGTCCCATCTAAGTGACAAGGTGATAACCCTAATCTGGTGAACAGCTTGTCACCTAGTGAGCTAAAATTAGCTATTTGGAATGCTGTACTTGGCCAAAAAATATGGAAGGATTGTAAAAGTTACACAGGAAAACAAAAGGTTGATATCAATTCAGCAATAAACTATCCAAATGATTATTCTATTACACCTTAAAAAGAATTCTATTTGATTCTGTTTGGTGAAGACATTCTTTAACCTGATGGAATTGTATACATTTAGATGTTTGGGTTAGACACCTGGGTTTCTGGACAGAGATTATTGTAGGGAAATGAAGCCTTTATGGGATTGAATGTGGTCCCAATAAACATACCTAGAGATTCTTTTAAATTATTGAAGTAATTGAAAGTAGTTTCCCTCCTGTCTTTAAAGTGTGATGCCCTCTTGAATATCACATTGGGAACTGGGATTGGAAATGGAGTTTGTGACTCCCAGGAGTGGCTGTCTCTAACTTTGGTGTTACACAGCACTGCAGTAAATTAAAAGTTAGCATTCAGGGAGCACTTTAGTGCTGAAGGGGTTGGTCATTTATTTGGTGTACTTGCTCCCTGCCCTGATGCAGGTCACATCTCCTGCTTTACTTAGCGAGCAGTTTTCAAGTGTAACTGTTTCTGAAGAATCCCTTGCCCCACAGCCAGCCATATGATGAACTTACGTAACCTTAGTTAGGCAGGTCCTTGGGCCACAGAAGCCCATCACTGAGTCTGTCCTGGAAACTTTGCCAGCTGAGTATGATTTGCAGAAGTTGAGGCTTCACTGGCATAGCCTTCAAGAACAAAGGTTGTGTTACAGTTAGACATAGGAATCAGACTCTTAGTAGAGGATAGAGGAGAACCCTCACCTTCAGCTGGGATTGAAGTTTTTGTTCAGTTCAAGTCAACACACGTATTCAGCACCTACTGTGTACAAGGAAGTATGAGGTATTATTGGAGAGATGCGAAGTTCAGAGGTTGTGTTTCCTTCCCTTATGGAGTTGATGTTCTACTGGGCCTGTGTGACACCTCCCTAAGCCTCAATTTACCTTAGTCCTTGAAGGACCTGAGATTTCCTTCCCATGGACATTCCCTCCATTGAGAGACCACAGCTGTTCATGCCCTGGAAGATACACTTGTTTAGTTCACTTTCTCCCAGAAAATGTGTTACTCTTGTGATGTCTTTACCCTTCTGCCAGTTAGCATCTGCAGCAATCCAGGCTGATCTGGAGGCAGCAGACATAAGTATACCACCAGGCCAGTGTTTCTAGTCCCAGATGATACATGACAAATCCAAGAAATGCAATCATAGGGTACAATTTGAGGACCAAGGAAGGCTGTTACTAACAGGTAGAATATCGGGGAAGGATTCAGCGTGGCATTTGAGCTGCTTAGAAACAAGGAAGAACTGTCTGATTATAAGGATTGTGAAAGTTTAGAATGGGTTATGAAGGAGCATGTAAGCAAGAGAGTACACAAAATTTCTTTAGATCTCTAGACTGGATCTCAGCTTCTGTATTTGATTGAATTATTTGGTGCATCCTCAATACAAAAATCAAGCTTTGGATTGTATTATTTGGTGCTGTTCAAGTTGAAGTTCCAGGTTGCCAAGATGCCCTCTCTTCTCTCTATGCCCTCTCCATCCCAGCCAGACTTAGAACTTCAGAATCCCCTCTCTTGTTCAGCTCAAAGTCATAACAAAAATCATTAAAAATGAATTACTCCATCCAGCTAAACTGGAAGAGCATCCTCATGCTGAGCTAATGAATTGAGCCCGAGCACCCCAGCCAATGCTCCCTGCCATTTACAGCACAATTGGGAACCCTTGTCTTCTTCGTTGCAGCAACTGCGATTAGCCCTTGAATTATCCTTGCTTTGGTTTGAGGCTTTCTGGGGCCATGGAGCCAGTCTGCCATGGCAGCAGGATCAAGGCATGAAAGGGGATAGAGAGCAACTCAAGGCTAAAGATAGTCCCCATTTTATTTCCCTCTCTGCTCAATGGTGACATGAATGAGGGTAGAGGCCAATGAATCATACTAGCGATAAGGAAGCTAAGTTGGTCTTCTTTGGTGTTATTGGCTGATCTGATACTTCAGACCCAGGATTGAAATGAAATGAGATACGTGTAGGACCTCTAGCAGTTATCCAAAAACGGTTTACTCTGACATGGTATGGAAAAGATACTCAGCAAGAAGATAACATTGCTTCAGCTACATACAGCCCCCTCTTGTCTCTGTTTGGAAATATGTCTGGTCATCCAGCTGTTTAGATTCCTATGGGCCACATCATGACTTGGAAAACCACAAGTTAACATTATCTTCATTATATTTATATTTATTTTGTTAAATCTTTCCCATTTACATTTTAATGTAGTTTAGCCACATATGAGTTTTGTGATCCAAGTAGCTTAATAGTTGCAAATTTGTAGTAGGACAGTACGTCTTTCCTACACAACTAGGAAGCTTGAACCTTATCTACCTCAACCAATCAAGTCTCAAGGACAGCTTCCCTGCCTTTTGGGACAAAAAACTAATCCATCCTACATTGTATCTGTTGTTCCTAAAGCACTCAGCATCTAAACAGTAAGAACAAGATATGTGATAGTGTCAGCCACTACCTTACTCCATACCCTAATTTCCCACTCTTGCTAAGTGCTTGCACTCATGGATTTAGGCTTGCCCACATTCTGAAAGCAATCCTGAATGACATGTACCCTGAGAACCATTGGCCTTTGGTTTTATATAAACCCCTTGTTGCTGGCATCTTTTACATATTACTTCTTGACTGTGTTTTGACCTCTTTTTGCCCCAGGCTTTTCCCTGGGTGCTGAAATCTTTGTTTCTAGGTCTGTTTATCTCCCAGATACTAGACTTTGCCTGTTTATACCCCTGGTACCTGCCACTTCCTTTTCTTAGCTGACTGCTCTTGGCTTGACCGTTGCTGACTCACCACCAGCCTACCAGCTCCTTCTATCTACCTGTATATCTGCTCTTTGTTCCCCTAACTTACTTCTGGACTTGCTGTCCACATCTTGAGTTAACAAATAAAAATGTCTCTGAGACACCACAGATGTGAATGGGTCAGTACCAACAGATGAATCATAGGAACTTGACATTTTGGGACATGTTCAAAGACTCAGAGAGGGAAAGAAACTTTGGTAATGTGGCCATGAGGTAGCGAGACAGTACTGTATCTGAAAATACAGAACAAATCCTGTACTTCCAGGCTAGTAGTACTTAGATAAGAAACTTGCTTGGAATCTGGGAAACCAGGTTGGGAGTTTAGGGAGGAGTTAAAGAGAAGAGATAGCGAACTTAAGATCCCTTTCCTCCTAACTGAGTCTAGTACCACTTAGATCATCAATTACTTACACTTTTTATAGCACTTTATACTTTACAGACTTCTTCATATCTACCTTTGTGAGGCAGGTAGTATCGAGCTCACAGACAAGGAAACTGAAGTATGGAAAGCTGAAATGACATGTCTGCAGTTACCTGACCTACTACACTGACTGCATATGTTATACAATCCATTCTCAGATGATCTCTAAGCAAAAAGAATCATCTTACCTTCTATAGGAGGAGATAATACAGGTGTGATGGCAGTAAACCATCAGGTCCCCTATTCTGCATGGCTGAAACACATTCTATGGAGGCCTGAATCTGTACCCTGACCAATTCCATGGAGAATTGTGATCAGCTCAGAAGCATTTGGGCCTTAAGATGATGCAGCAAATGCTTGTTCCCCATCCCACTGCATGAACTTTGAGCCACATAATTCCACTTAAGTGATCAGGGCAGAGGCTTACCCCTTGGTGAGATGAACTCTACCTAGTTTAGCCTGACAGGCCTGTGCTTTTATATTCCCCATTATACAAATAAAACTTTTGTTTCCGTACTACTGTTCCAATGAAGCTCTTGCATTTCCACAAACATATGACTGATTTTTATAGCAACTCTTTGAAAATAAAAAAAGATTGGAATTCTCTTCCAGATTACCCATGGTCACACATAGGTATTACCCCTCTTTTCTCAGACCCTAAAATTCCCCACATCTATGATACATCATCCTCCAAGAGCTTTCTGTATCACACCATAAAATGAGAAAGAGTCTAGAGCTCAAATCCAGAATTCTGGCCCTCTGAGCTTGCATATCCCTTTTTTCAGAAGATCAGGTTGACTGTTTGTTCAGGGTCTAGAAACCAGTTAGGCTGTTAGTAAAATGAATGGGACTGAGGTAGTCCCTAAATTTCAACTAGGTCTAATTCAGTTCTTGTAAAACAAGAGTCACCAATTATTTTCCTAATAGATTTTTTTAAAAAATTCCCTAAGGTTTTATTTTTGTTATCTCTTGACTAGAAAGAAATTTTAAATTGCTGACAGGGGAGAGACACATGGTAACAATAGTCTTGTTGGTGATAACCAGGTATATAGCCAAAGAATCTGAGTAGATTGAGACATCATGGGATTAAAGCTGTTGTTCTTCCCACTGTGTCACATTTCCCCATCTTCAGAGGAATATGGTTCAGTCTGGGAAAAGAGAAAGCCTGATTTGTTGGCCACACTCAGGGACATTTGTGCAGCTGCTCAGGACAGGTGGTAGCATTCCCTTGTTTTGGTGACTCCCACCAGGGTCATTACTCTCTAGTCCCAAGCTCCAGGTTGGATCTGCCCCATGGAATGGAAGGCAAGGACTGTTTGATTTTTATCTTTGTACCCCCCAGCCCCTTTAATAGTGCTCCTTCTGTGGTCTTTATTGTGTTTGTCCCTCGTTCTCCAAGAGGACCATGCCATCGGGGAACAGATGACATGACTTGTAGTTGATTTTGATTTGAGGGAGGGAAGGCTGTGCAAAGTCACCAACTTCACTTTCTCCTCCAGAACCATCTGGGTCCAGTGGCCAGAATTCATCAGGAGACAGTCTTAATTGATGCATGTTGAATGACTAACCAAAACCTTATCTTAAAAGAGGAGAATGAATCATTGACAATTTTGGCTTTGAAATCCGTAGATGTTTTGGTTAGGTTTGCACCTGCCCTCCTTCTTCACGGTTGATTCCCCTGTGTGAACTCAAGGGTTTATTGTAACAAAAGAGAAATCCTCTCCCCCTCAGCAAAGACCCTGGAGCCAAACCCAATGCTCTCTTCTGGAAGAAGTAAAATTCCCTACCACGGTACCTTGAGTTTGGTTTCTCCTTTATCATTTGTTTCCTTATCAATTGTCTCTCCTAAGCCTGAGGTCAGTGAAGCTTGTCATTCAAAATACCTGCAGGAAGAGTGCTGCTCTTTCTCCCTTGCTAAATACCAAGCTGATGCCAAGTCTTAGAGCTAGAGGCTGGCTTCATGCTGAGGTTATGTGTTTATGCAGAAATCTCCAAGAAGCAAATGACTGGGAGGATGTAGGCGCATTTCATTAACCTGAAGAGGTCAGAAAGCAGGGAGGCTATTTATATTTATTTCCCTCTCAAAATTTATAGAACTAGTTTCATGTAATTAGGCCAGAAGAATTCACTAGCTCCTGCCAAGCCTTTCCAGCATGTTCAGAAGTTAGGCATGTATGAAGAAATCTTAAGGTCACAAAAAACCAAAACACCAAAGTCTGCACAGTATCCTGCTCAATAAATCAAGTCCTTTAGAAATTCTGGAGATGACTGCTAAACATCAGAGTGCCACTGTTCTGTGATGTGGAAGAAAGATGACTGAATTTGGAGCCAAATTCCAGCTTTGACTCTTCCTTTTGGATTTGGGGCACCCCTCTCGGAGCTTCACTTTCCTCATGCCTAAGATGAGAGGGTTGGATTACTTAGCTCTCTGAAGTCCCTTCTAGCTCTAAAGCTGTGATCCTAGGGTATGGCCTGGTTCCAATGGTCTTAATGTGACAAGTGACCAGCAAATCTATGAATGCATGCTGAACTCATCAGGAAACCCAAAAGATGAAGATCAGAGCACTGTTTCAGCATGACAGATGACATCACAATAAGCCATAAGTGAGTGGTGGCTTAAGAATGTGGAGTGCCCTGATGTTGCTATGCTACCTGTCTCCCTCCATAGTTTTCCCTTGAATTGATGTGCCAGAATTGTTCATTGGTAGCCAGTCAAAAAGACTTTCTTGGAGTCCTCAAGGCTGCTAAATTAATGGAACTTTAAAAAACTCTTTCATACATGTACCTATAATACACACATATCCATACCATTTGTAACATAAGATGTGAAGGTAGGTAGACATCACTGAAATGTTAAAATTCAGAACAAGATACAAAGCTGCTGTGTCAAAGTTTAATCTTTTACAAGTTGCTCACAGAGGGTCATGGCAGAAGCAATTTGTCTTGAGGGTTCACCAGCCCCAAAGGAGTACCTAGGAAGAGAAGCTACCAACTGCATTGGTTACCTGGGTTAATCAAGAGAATTAAACCAGCTGCAAATGGCAATCAATTCCTACCACTGCAGCTCTAGAAGAGAGAGTCCCAGTGGTATGCAGCAAACTGCACCCCTTCCTTTGCGTGGCTCTGGCTTGAGTATGTTTTTATTAATAAGACATCATTCCTCCTGGGTGTTTTTAGTTCATTTTGACTGAAGGCTATAGCCCTTCTCCTTCAGTCCAGACTGTACAGCATCTGTGGGTGTGAGCATGAAAGGAAATGAGAAGACACAACCAAGGTACTTAACCGTGCACAAGCTGCCAGGATACCAGCATCATCCCTCAACATGCTTCCAGACTTTTTAAAACAAAACTAAAATATAAGGCAAGATATATTTGTAGCCAAATCAAAATTTCCTTCAGTTATGTCTGTTTTTTCTTTTCTGTGTATAAGCCTACCTTTATTTCTTTCCCTTTCCTTCTCCCCTCACAAATCTTCAAAGAAAAGTCCCCATGCCACTGTAAGAGTGCTATACTTTCATAAGACATCTTGTGTATACACACACACACACACACACACACACACACACACACACACACACACAGAGTCAGAAACCGCAATCCAACTCATCAGTAGACCAGGCAGAGCAGTGAGCTGCCAGAGAGAGAAGACTGGCCCTCTATTGTCTCCTCCAGCTTGTTAATTACCTGTGGCTTTGTTTTTATATTTCACTTTACATTTTCTAGTACAACATTCTGGGGATTTAATCTCTGCCCAGCTCTGGGCGACACAGCTGTCTGCATCTTACCATGACATCTCAAATCAAATGGGATGGATTTAGAATTGCAGAAAAGGTCAAGGAACCCTTTTCTTTTTCTTTTCCCTTAGTGTTATAATCAAGGACTGTGGAACTAGAACCTGTCAACCAGTCTGTTGGGGTTACATAGACTGAGGAATCTACTGGGGGAAAAAGTCTCTTGCAGGTCTCTCCTGTCTGTTGCTTTCTTACTGTTGCTCTAATACTACATTTAAGTGTCAGGTAGACATCTCATATGCTACAATCATCTCCTCTTTCCTCTTTTTTCTCTACTTGGTTAAATTTTTTTCTCTCAGTCTTAACCAAAGTTTATCTTAGGGCTTTTTAAAAAACTATTTGGGATGAGAGAGAATCAATATATAACAAACTAGAAAAAACTCTGTTCTCCTTAAAACCCTCCTTATATGTGTATTCCAGGTATGATAGGGCCATGACCTCTAATGGTTTAGACAAGCAAATGAGAGAGAATATACTATCCCAGTCCTCAACTACTGGTTTTCAGTACAAGCAGTGATCATCCAGTTAAGATGCATTTGACCACCCCAGTATAGGCCCATATTTTCATTGACCTAAACTATTTCAATAGCTTCTTGCCTCCTCTCTATTTTCTAATCTGGACTGTCTTCATACTACTTCTAAGTGCTTAGAAATCTTCAGTGGATTCCCTATTACTTACCAAGCGAAGTTCAGACCCCTTTGTCCACAGTGACAAGGCCCTCCATAATCAAAGACCATTTTGCCTTATCTAGCCACCTCCTTGCCTTTGCTAATGAAATGTGTTCCATCTTCCCTTTTACAGTTGTGAATTTCTAGCTGACCTTTAAAGCCTTTAAAGACCTTTAAAGACCTCTCCCCTTAGGCCCAGTACAGTTACTTGAACTCAGGAAGTATTTTAGTTACACAATTAGCAAGCATTGTTAGATGTCTGCTATATGCCTGACACCATTCTGTGTCACTGAGGAAACAATGAGAAAAACACTATACAAGGAACTTACATTCTCTCAAGGGAGATGACAGGTACATAAACATGTACAAAATTAATTCATGGTAATTGGGAACATTAGCACATGGGGAGTGAGGAATGGTTTTCTGTAGGCCAAAGCGTGTGAGCAGAAGTTTGAAGGACACTAGGAATCCTAAGACGTGAAGGTCAAAAGGAACGCAGTCCAGGAATGGCAGATGGTCTTTTCATAGAAACAGATAAAGGGGGGATGGCACATGTGAAAAGCAGCAAAAAGGTTGGTTTGACTGGACCATGGACTGTGGGAAGAGGAGTAATGTGTAACACTGGAGTGCTGGAATATTGGGGCCAGGTTCTGAAGGGCTCTAAATTCTAGAAGATTTTGTATTTGATCCTAGAGGAAGAAGGGAACTGGTAGAATTTAGTGAATAGGAGAATGATTTCTGGGCTTTGGCAATTTTATGAAGGATAGATTATTGAATGTAGAGACTTGTGGTAGGAAGGCCTGTTAGAAGTCTGTTATGACCAGGGAAAGCCCAAACAGAAAATGAAATCTATGAACTAATTTCCCTAATAAATATTAATGCAATTTTTAAAATAAAATACTAGCAAGAAAATTACAACAATATATCACAAAAATCATACAATATGATCAAATCAGATTTATGTCAGGACTGCAAGGCAATTGAGAATAGTTGACCATATCAACAATGAAATGAACAAAATGCATATGACTATTTCAATAGATAACAAAAAAAGCTTTTTAAAAATATATCCCATTCTTGTTTAAAAAAAAACAACTAGAAAGCATAGAAACAAATGGAGTTTTTCTTAAAGTGATAAG
The DNA here is from genome assembly GCA_028658325.1 of Potorous gilbertii. Classification (NCBI taxonomy): domain Eukaryota; kingdom Metazoa; phylum Chordata; class Mammalia; order Diprotodontia; family Potoroidae; genus Potorous; species Potorous gilbertii. The sequence continues at coordinate 84,199,606 of CM053772.1, read as the reverse complement.
TAGTATCTAAAGCCAAGAGTAAACATTATCCATAATGGGAATAAACTAGAAACCTTAACAATAAGATCAGGGGTGAAGTAAGGACGACCATTATCACCACTGTTTTTCAGTATTGTACTAGAAATTCTAACTATAGCAATAAGACAAGAAAAAGAAATGAAAAGAATAAGCATAAGCAATGAGGACACAAAATATCCCTTTTTTTGCAGAAGATATGTGTGTTCGTCCTTTGTTGCTGAAGAAAACCATGCCATCACAGAAATGATGACATGACTTGCACTTGACCTTGTATTGAGTGAGGGAGAGCTGTGCAGGTCACCAGCCTCACTTCTCCTCCAGAGCCATTTGAATCTAATGACCAGGGTGACTGGAGATGACCCAGGATGAGGCAGTTGGGGTTAAGTGACTTGCCCAAGGTCACATAGCTAGTGAGTGTCAAGTGTCTGAGGTGAGATTTGAACTCAGGTCCTCCTGACTCTTCACTGGTACTCTATGCCCTGCACCACCTAGCTACCCCCTGCAGAAGATATGATGGTTTACTTAAAGAATCCTAGAAGTTCAACTAAAAAACTAGTCAAAATAATTAACAACTTTAGCTAAGTTTAACCAAGGGTGGGTGATATAAACAAATTAGTGGAGTATGGAAGAAATTGCCTGTCAGGTCAATAGGTAGAAGAGTTCATGACCAAACAAAAGATAGAGAGGTTCACAGGAAGCAAAGTGGATAATTTTGATTCCATAAAGTTGAAAACTTTTTGCACAAACAAAACCAATGCAGCTACAATTAGAAGAGAAACAGGAAACTAAGAAAATATGTACCAAATTTCTCTGACAAAAATCTTATTTGTCAAATAATATAGGAAACTGAGCCAAATTTATAAGAACAAGATGCCTGTCCCCAAATGATAAATGTTCAAGTGTTATGAATTTCTTCAGAGGAAGAAATCAAAGCTATCAGTAGTCATGTGAAGAAATGCACTAAATCACTAAAAATTAGAGAAATGCAAATTAAAATAACTCTGAGATGCCATGTAACACCCATCAGATTGGCTAACATGGCAAAAAAAGAAAATGACATGGGGGGAAAATAAACACACTAATGTACTGTTCGTAGTACTGTGAACTAGTCGAACCATTCTGGAAAGAGATTTAGAACTATGCCCAGTAATATTGCTATTAGGCCTATACCACATAAATATCAAGGGATAAGGACCCATATATACAAAAATATCTAGCAGTTCTTTTTGTGGTGACAAAGCACTGGAAACTGAGGGGATACCTCTCAAGTAGGGAATGTCCAAACAAGTTGTAATATGTAATTGTGATGGATACTATTGTACTAAAGAAATGATGAAGGAGGTAGTTTCCAAAAAACCTGGGAAGACTTATGTGAACTGATGCAAAGTAGAAGGAGCAGGACCAGTAGAATGTTATACGTAGTAGCAGCAATATATTGTACTAATAATGGATTCTAATACTAATAATAGCTGTTCTAATTAATGCAGTGATCTGCTGAAGTTTCCAAGGATTCATGATGAAACATGCTGTCCACCTGCAGAGAGAGAACTAATAGGCTCAGAGTGCAGGTTGAAGCATATATTTTTTTCTCTCTCTTTCTTTCTCTTGTTTGTTTTTTCCTGGAACATGGCTAATGCAGAAAATTTGTTTAGAATGACTTCATATTTGTCATAGGTTTTGTATTTCTTGCTTTCTCAATGGTTGGTGGAGGGAGTTGTGGATTGCATAGGGGGAGAGAGAAAAATCAGTTACTGAAAATAAAATGAAACTGAATTTAAAATAAAGAAATAAACAAAATAAGTTGACATACTGATTATATAATAAGTATAAACCTGGAGATTGATTGACGTAAACAATCGCATTACCCCTCCAAGGGAAAAAAAATACCTTTGACATATGGTGAAATCAGAATGATCCTATATATGCTCCAAAAACAAATAAATTTCACTTCATTAAAGGGTGATAGCCCAGGTGAGAAGTAATGAGGGTATAAATTAAATAGTGACTTGTGTGAGTGGAGAAAAGTTTAGTACACTTTTATTGAGTTGAATTGTTGCTGTTTCCTGTTCTCTGAACTTGGTCTTTTCTCTGCTGACTTTCCACTGCTTTCCTTTTGATTCTTCAGCCTCTTTCAGACAATATGTGTAACTTGAAACTGATTTATGCTACTGGATATCAACTGGAGCCACAGATACAGAATATGTATTGTTAAACTTAAATAAAACAAGCCTAACTTCAAGTGCTGCAAAAAAGGCAAAAAAATATCCAACCAAATGGACTATGGATTGTAGCCCATTGTCTGAGATGTCTCATGAGTGTCCAGTGCATTCCATGATAATACAGATTGCCTTAATGTGAACTAACTCATGACTTTTGAAACCCAGAAAAGTACAGCAACATTACAGAATCTGAGTGAGAAGAGACTTCTGAGAACATCTAATCCATACAATACTTGACTAATAATCCCTTCTTCAAGATCCCCTAGTGCCCAGAAATGGGCAGTAGGCCTGTGCTTGAAGCCTTCCAAGAGGGAAGCCTCACTTCCTGAGGCAGCTCCAATTAGGATTAAGGTTTTCCTTTCTCCTCTACATCTGCCTCTCTGTAACATGGACCTAATTTTGTCCTGAAGGCCAAACAGAACATGCTTAAATCCTGCGTCTAGGTAATAGCTCTTCATATACCAGACAGATACTCTCAAGTCTAGTCTCTTTGTCCTCGATGCCTCTCAAATCGAAGGGAAGCATTTTCCCAGGCTTTTCTTGCCTCCATTTCCCCCACAACTTGGTCCCTAATACAATCCTCTTGATTCTAACGAAGGACTCTAGGGATGTTAATCCTCTCAAACCTCTATTTACCATATGAGCTCCAAAAGAATGATGATAGGCAAGGGGAGGTGTTGGAGGAACTCTTTTCTTAAATCATGATGTAACAGAAAAAGCAGCCTCAGAGTAGGAAGAAGATCTGAGATCTAATCCTAACTGTGTAACCAGCTTTCCTCATCTATCGGATATAGATAAAATACCTACCTTACCTGACTTGTAAGGCTTTTGTAAAGAAAAATACAATTCTGTATATTTGCCTATATACTATAAAGCACTCATTCATATTTTAATTGTCTTTGGTTACTATTCATTGAGAAAACAGAAGGATCAGGATTGTCCTTTGGCAAGACAAGAAAGAGGCACAGAGATCAGGATCCCAGGGAAACACTGGTCTGTTTTTAAGCTAAGGAGAGAATCATGGAGCACCAGCTGTTGTGAACTTATCTTTTTGTTGTCTCACTGTCTTCAAACTCTTTCCCACTTGGGCTCTTTACCCTCATGCAAAAGTCTCCTGATTCTAACTGTTGTGGCACATTCCCAAGCTGGTTCCCAGTTGGTAGTTTGTAAATGACTCAGAATATCCAGCTTTATGATCCTCCAGCAAAAGACATGCTGCTTGAACAAGGCTTAGGCTTAGAGGAAAATGGCTGCTCCCTTGACTTGGTTCTCCTCCACTTTTTTTGTTGTTGTTGAAGCAGCAGTAAGGTGTGATGGAAAGGGCATTGGATTGGATCCTCATCTCTAGTCAGCTTATGACCTTGGATGATTTAATTCAATAGATATTTATTGTGTCTAATGTATATGGAGCAATGTTAGGCAATGGAGGAGATAGAAAATTTAGATAAAACATTTACCCTTACAGCCTAGTAGAAGGCTAAGAATTCACTTCTGTGATCTTTATCTACAGCTAGGTGATTTACAAGGTCTCTTTTAACGTTTACCTTCTATACTTCTCTGGAGGTCCCTGACTCCCCCACCTGCCATTTGTATGTATTTGTTTTCTATATCTTGTCTGTCATGCTGGGCATCCTCAGTCATTCCATAGTTTCCTGTATTCTCAAGTGCCCTTGACATGGACTGCCTGCCTTACTTTCCTGACTTCAGGCAGGGCTGTAGGTGTTGACCAGGTTGAGGCATGTGCTGATGAAGGGCCTAATGCAGTAGCAGTTTCACCCTGGCTCATTCCTTTGTGTGTCCAGACCCCTTCACTTCCATCAGGCACTAACTGGCAACTTTGCTGATGGCCTTGTCACCAAGAGCATTCTGCATGGATGTCAGCAGCCAAATGGCAGCCTTCTGCCTCTCCCAGAGCCTGTCTCTTTCAGTGTTGTCATAACAATAAATAACCTAATTACCAACATGCCCTGCTTGGCCCAGTGGTGTTTGTAATGTGCTGTGCACATGTGTGGCCTGAGTTTACAGAGTGGATTTTCATCTGGATAGGTGTCCCAAGTCCTTCTCTATAGATGTTGAGCTAGATAGGAGAGTAAAGATCTAGCTTCAGATCCTAGCCTTTGGGCAAGTCACTTCACTTCTCTGAACCTCAGTTTCCTTCTCTGTAAAATGAAAAAGGTTGGACTAGCTAGCCTCTGAATTTCCAGCTCCACGTCTGTGTCCTAAAGTAGTGTCTGAGGGGATTGTAGTGGCATGTCACCTGGATTTGAGAAAGGCATGTGTCAGAAACCTGCTTAGGAAGAGACATAATCAGGGCTCTCTGAGCCCCAAGATGAGGAAGGCCCACACACTGGGTGGCACCCATTCCTGTATGGTGTCCCTAACCTCCCCCTGCCAGGTTCCAGTGGGCATGCTGCCTGAATGAATGCCTGTGGGTGATTGCCTCAGCTCGCTTCTCTCCTTCTCTGCCCTCACGCTTCCAAGGAAAGGGATGAATGAGGACTTGGCATGCTGTTCAGAAAGATTACTGATCCTTCCTCCGATTGACATCACAGCTGCCAGAGAAGAAAATCATTCTCTGAATAGGTGGCCTTCTTGCCAGTCAGGAAGTTGAATAAAGTCAGTAGCATTCCTTGATTTTTTTTTTTGTAAATGAATGGTCATTATCTTTTCCTCCTAGACATTTTAAGTTAAAAGCAAAAACAAACCACATTTTCTTTAATGATGTTCATTCCTCCAGCAGCCCTACCTGTGGTTCAAGGCTTGTACTGCCAGTATAATAGCTCAGTTATTTAGTCCCATTTCACAGATGTGAAATGAGGGGCCTATGGAGTTTCAGTGACCTGAACCAGGCAACATGGGGCTAGAAATGGAGTTTAAAACAGGAACAAAAACTATTGAATTTTTAATCCCTTTCCTCATTTCTAAACTGAACACTCTTTTTTCTTATTTCTATCATCTTTACATATAATGGAGAAACCAAACTCTAAAAGCACAAGGCCTCTAGGAACACCTCTGCCCAGATTTGACAAGATCCAGTCATCTGAAAATAGCTCCCAGAGCTGCATTCTGGTACTGTTCTTCTAAAGCAGAACTTCTTTTAACCTGGGTTCTGAGAAATTTTTTAAATATTGTGGTAATTATTTTTTAATGTAATTGGATTCCTTTGTAATCCTATGTATTTTATTTTGTGCATGTAAAAACATTCTTCTGAGGTGTCCATAGGCTTCACCAGACTTCTCAGAAAAGGTTAAGAATCTTGATCTAGAGACTATGCAGATACTCCAACCCTTTCATTGCACTCAGGTAAAGATCTGAATAAGCTCCTCAGATTGTCCGGTGTCATCACCAACTGATGATGACGTTCAACATCTAAATAGATGATCAGGTGGGAGTCTATTTTGCATATTTTACTAAAGTTGTTCATGTACTTCAAACTCTGGAGGTAGACTTACAGAATCATAGAGTCCTGGAATTTAAAAATGCCCCTAGAAAAAGTATGATCCAACCCCCTCATTTTCCATACAAGCAGATGGAGACCCTGATTTGGGGAAGTGACTTGCCCAAGATAACACAGCTAGTTAATAGCAGTCATGTCTAAGACTCACTTCTCATGATTCCTAGTAGCTAATGATTTCCATTGTTGTCTGTGAGCTGTCATGAACCATAATTTCCTCCCCTCATTATTGACAACCACAGTAGCTCTCTTCTACTGGTCCGCTGGGACAAGGCATGATCCTGCCTAGTAACACAAGAGCTCTGCATGTTTCAATACCAGGTGGAAGCTGTCAACACCAGGAGGGACCAAGGCAAGTGTAGATAGCTCAGAGTTCGAAATCAGCTCCTGCCTTGTGCTCAGGCATTTGCCTGTCTCAGCCTGGGAGGTATAAGGAAGCTTTCATTACTGAATGCTCTTAGAGGTTGACTGAGCTTGTTTTATGACTACTGATGAAAATTATTTGAAAATTGGGTATATTATGATGGGTCCACATGTCTGTATTGTGAATGCAGTAAACAAATACTGGTCTCATCCCCTGCTTGAAACAGAAGAGACAGAATCAGTGTCCTCCCTAACGCAAGGCCTTGTGGTAGGGGGAGATGTGAAGCATCATTTAGAGTTGATTCCTGGTTGTGCCTTTGTTAAACAATATCAATCCCAACATTAAAGTTTCATCTCACTGAATGAGAATTTTTCCATCTCTTAGAGTCAATTGACTGTCAATATAGTCTCCTCTTGCATCTCAGCATTTTTTCCATCTCCAGAGAAACTGTGATGTTTTCTCCTCTGTCCCTCGGACAAGATAGGTCAGGCAGTTGAAGCAAGTTCCATCTCTCTTCTGGGAAGTAAGGAAACACTGGAGCCAAGTTCTATGAAACTTTCTCCCTGACTGTCCATGTTGACTTTGTCTTCAATTTAGGCTTCTAAAGACTTTGTGTTAGATTTTATTTATTTGTAAAGTATCACTGAACTATACACATACAAGTGCTTATTAACGTCTCTTGTTTAGTGATAATGCGATAATGATACGAAGTTCTCTGCTGGTAATAAATGCCCTTGTTAGACCTATTGATTAGTTGGTTAACACATAGTCCTTGAGGACCTAACTAGGTGCCTGGAGCCATAAAAAGCACTGCATTGTAAAGTTATTACCCTGCCCTCCAAAAATTTGCAATTCATTTGGGGAAAAAAAAAATAACATACCTGGAAGAGTAGAGAACAGTGTAAGATAGTGTAATCAGTGCCAATTTGTGTGGTACAGATTGTAAGCCATGTAAAAGTTCAAGCAAGGGAAGCTACCTGAGCATCAGCTAGTGTGATTCAGAAAAACTTTGTGAGTAATAAAGCGGCATTTGTAACATGTCTTCAAGAATGAAGAAAGATTATTTAAGTGAACAAGAGATCCCATGTAGGAAAGAATATTTGGCATCAGTGAGGCATTAGTCATAATTCACGACTGGAATATGGCAATGGAAGGACATTATTTCCTAAGAGGTATGAAGGGGCAGGTGACACAGCATTATATACCAGGAAGAGCTGATAGAAGAGGAAATTGGAGGAGGACATAATAGACAGTATTTGGATGAAGATCAGAGAAATAGAATCAGTATTGTAGTAAGCATAGATCAGTCAGTTAGTGTTTATTAAGTGCTTACTATGTTCTAGGTCGGTGCAGTGGATAGAATGTCCAGCCTAGAGTCAGGAAGATTCATCTTCCTGAATTCAAATCTGACCTCAGACACTTCCTAGCCTTGTGACCCTGGGCAAGTCACTTAACCCTGTTTGTCTCTGTTTCCTCATGAGTAAAATGAGCTGGAGAAGAAAATAGCAAACTACTCCAGTATCTCTGCCAAGAAAACCCCAAATGGGGGTCACAAAGAGTCAGACATAATTGAAATAACTGAATAATAACATGCTGTGTTCTAGGTCAGTGGTTCTCAGTGTGGTCTTTGGATCTCCAGGGGACCCCAAGACCCTTTCAGAAGGTCTACAAGGTCAAAACTATTTTCATAATAATACTAACACATTATTTGCCTATGAAAATCCTCCTTTTTCCAACTTCGTGTCTCTGTGAGACTGGATTTTCTTGCTGTACTTCACTGAGAACAACATACAACAAATTGAATGCAGAAGCAGAAATAACAATCCAACTTTTATTAAGCCAGACCTCAAATAGATGTGAAAAAAACATGTAAAACACTGCTGCTTTCCTCACTTTGGGGGGAAAAAATAGTTATTTTCATGAAATGTTTTTATATTAATATATAGCAGGTTTATTGTTGTTTTCTTAAATGAATTAAGAAATACAAATTTTAAATTTTTATCCATTTAAATTTTTGTAAGGTAAATATTGATTTGGATAACATATAAAAGCTCATTGGATGTCCTCAAGAATATTTAAGAAAAAGGAGTCATGAGACCAAAAGACTTGAGAACTGCTATTCTAGATCGTCTGTTAGGTTCCAGAGAGATTAAAAAAAGAAAAAGAAACAGTCTTTATTGGCAAGGTGATTATATTCTACTGGGGAAGGGATAGATAGTGAGACTTAGCCAAAGTTATACCAGCAAGTAGCAAGACAGGAAATTTCACATTCATAATGGCCAATACGCAACAAAGGAAAAAGATACTTGGGTCAAGTCAGTCCCCCAGTCTGAGTCTCTGTTTGCTTGTCTAAAAATGAGGGGAGTGCACCAGATTTTTCTCTAAGATCATTTTTCAGCTCCAGAATTCAGTGATTCTATAATTCTAACCCCCATTTGCCCCTTTGAGACTTGAGGGAGAGACACATGCACAACTTCAACAAAGCATTTAAAAGAGGTTCCCACTTAGGGAGGAAAAATGTACACATATATTGCCACATACAAAATATATTACAAACAAATATAAGGTAATTTGGTGGTGGAAAGACCCTAATAACAGGAGTGATTGGGGAAAATTTTGTGTTGAAGGTGGTATTTGAGCTGAAGTTTGAAAGAAACAGGAGATCCTAAAAGGTAGGAGTAAAGAGGCAGTGTAGTTCAGGCATGATGAACAACCAGTACAAAGTTGTGGAGGCAGAAGATCAAGTGTTATATGTGAGGGTCAGCAAGAAAGTCAGACTGGCTAAAAACCATAGTACAGGAAGGAGAGGAATAATGTGTAAAATGATGAGAAACACAGAATGCAGTCAGTTTGTGAAAAGTCAGAGGAATTTATTTTTGCTCCTTGAGAGTGATAGGGAATCACTGGTGTTTCTTGAGGAGGAATTAACATGGTCAGACTTAAACTTGAAGTAGACTGGCAATGTTTGCAACTGATTGTGTGAAGTAGGAGAGAAGAAAAGAGATGAGGTTAATGCTGATGTTCAAAGTTGGTGGTTCCCTAGATAGAGACAGGAAACTTTGAAAGAGGTGGATTTTGGAATAAAAAAATAAGTTTTGTGGGGGATATGTTGATTCTGAGGTGTTTATGTGCTACTTAGTTTGAAATAGCCATTTGGTATAGTGGGGGATGTGGAGCTCTGAATGCCTAGATCTGGGAGCAATGTGAATAGAGAAGATGAAGTCAACAAGTAAGAGAGTATATAGATAAAAGGAACGCCTCCGGACAGAGGCTGGGCTACACCTATAAGTGAGGACCATGACATGGATGTGAATAGTAAAGGAGACGGTAGTGGAGCAGTCAGGCAAGTAGGAGAGCCAAAAGAGAATAACAAAATGAAAACCTGTAGAGGAGTGTAGAAGCGGTGATCATCAACAACCTTTTCTAAGACTTTGGCTTAGAAAAGAGGGCGAGACTTAGGACAGCAACTTGAGGGGATGGCAGGGTATAGTGAGGGTTTTATTTATTTTTGATTTTGTTCTTTAGAATGAGCAAGATGGGCATTTTTGTAGATAGTAAAATTTGAAAGAAAAGAAACCAGTAAATGGAATTAGTGGATTGCGGCAACAGTCTGCTGAAAAAGAAAGGAGGGGATGGGATCAAGATAAATATAAGAGGGGTTAACCTTGGTGAGAAGAAGTACGAGCCTTTCATTAGAGACTAAAGGAGAAGAAAATTGGGGACAATGTCAAGGGATTTTAAAATGGAGTGAAAGAGAAAAGAGAGTTATTCTTAGATTATACAGCCAGAAAGAAAATGGGGTCAAACAGCTGACATAAAGGCATGATCTCATAGTGTTGGGGAAATATAAACTATCTGTACATGTGCTGGAGCTCTGCACTAAAATCAGTAGTTCAAGAAATGATAGATATGATGAAGATACAGAAGCATGGGTGTAAAAAAATCGGAGTTGGAAAGTTGGAAGTGCCTTGGTAGCCATCTTGTTGAACTAGTGCTTGAAAGGAATATGGACTGATGCAAAAGGGAAGCAAGTCGAACTAGGAAGGCAGTATGTATAATAAATACAACAGTGTAGAGGCAGAGACAAGATGGCGGAGTAAAAACAGGGATTTGCTTCAGCTCTCCCCCAAACGCCTCCAAATACCTGTAAAAAAATGACTCTAAACAGATTCCCAAACCCACAAAAATGATAGAGTGAAACAAGTCTCCAGCACAAGACAGCCTGGAAAGTCAACAGGAAGGATATATAACACTGGGCTGTGAGTGGGCCACATTGACCCAAATGAGGTGGAGCAGGCCTCAGAGGATTGAATCACTGATGTAACAGTTTCTATACATTTTGGCCTACAAACACCAGAGACAGCATAGAAGACCAGTAGGAAAATTCTGTCAGACCTAAGTGGGAGAAGAGCATGGTCTGCCCCCTACCCTGGGACCATGGAAGTGGTAGTCGTGGCGGTGGCAACAGCAGTAGCAGCAGCAGTAGTTGCTATGGGGGAATTGAGCAGCTGATCAGAGTGTGATTGCAGGGATCTCTTTGCTGGCACTGAGGCGGGATTATCTTCCTTTGCCCTACTTGGATCTGGGTCACAGTCCTGGCTGGTGGTCCTGGGGTAAGGAAGAGCACTGGTGTGGTGGAGCTTGTGGTATAGTGGAGAGACAATCCTCACAGTTTCAAGACAGAAAAGAGTGCTTGTGGTGATCCACAGAGCAGAGCACAGGCAGGAAAGAAGGAAACACCTCTCTTTTGATCATATCACCTTGGAAGAACTGAAAATTTACAGGTCCCTAGCAGTATCTCTAAAAATGGCTGCACAAAACCCCTGAAGTTTGGGGCAGTACACCACCCTTCCCCAACTGGAAGCAGAGTCTTACTTGACAAAGAGTTAGAAAGTCAAGTATTTGACTAGGAAAATGAGCAGACAGCTAAAAAAACCTCAGATTATAGAATCTTACTTTGGTGACAAAGATCAAAACAATAACCAGAGGGAAACAACAAAGTCAAAGCTCCTCCATCTAAAGCCTCATAGAAAAATATGAATTGGTTGCAGGCCATCGAAGAGCTCAGAAAGGATTCATCATATCTATGATTTCTTGAACTACTAATTTTAGTACAGAGCTCCAACACACGTATGGATACAGGCCTTCTATGCTGTCTCTGGTGTTTGTGGGCCACATCTGCCAAATAAGAGATGTAGAGGAAAAATTGGGAAGAGAAATGAGAATGATGCAAGAATATCATGAAAATGAGTCAACAGCTTGTGAAAGGAAACCCAGAAAATGTTGAAGAAAACAACACCTTAAAAAATAGACTAACTCAAATGGCAAAAGAGGTCCAAAAAAATCCAATGAGGAGAAGAATGCCATAAAAAGCAGAATTGGCCAAATGAGAAAAGAGATCCAAAAGGTCACAGAAGAAAATAATTCCTAAAAATACAACAGTGTAAATGGAAAGCACAACAAAATAAAATTGAATGATGCATAATTGTTTAAATATTTTTATTAACTTACTACCAAACCAAAAAGCATTCCTTTATATAATATAGAACAGATGAATATTATACATTTTTGCGATATTATTGCAATCCCTCTTCTCTCTTCCAACTCCCCATCCCCAATTTTTAAAAACAGGAAAAACAAAACCCTTTTTAACAGATCTGCATATAAGCAAAACATATCTATATATTGACTGTGTCTGAAAACGTCTCATTTTGCACTCTGAAGCCATCCGTCTGGAGGTAGGTAAACATGCTTCATCACTGATTCCTTGGAGCTGTGATTGCTCATTTCATTGATCAAATTTCTACAGATTCTATAGAGGATTGCCTCTCCACTATACCACAAGCTCCACCACACCAGCGCTCCTCCTTACCCCAGGACCACCAGCCAGGACTGTGACCCAGATCCAAGTAGGGCAAAGCAAGATAATCCCGCCTCAGTGCCAGCAAAGAGATCCCTGCAGTCACACTCTGATCAGCTGCTCAAGTCCCCCATAGCAACTACTGCTGCTGCTACTGCTGTTGCTGCCACCACCACCTCCTGTTGACAAATTTCTTAAGTCTTTCAAATTTGTTTTTCTTTACGGCATTATTGTTGTGTATATGTGTGTGAGGGTGTATCTTATTCTGCTGACTTTATCCTATGTAGGTTCATATAAGACTTCCAAGGTGTCTCTGAAGCCATCCCTTTTATCTTTTCTTATGACCCAATAAGTACTCCATTATATTCCTATACTATAATTTGTTCAGCCACTCCCCAATTGATAAGTACCCTGTTTAATGTTTATATGCTGCAACAAACAACACAGATCTACTGTTTTTCTTAAACATTTTTTGTAAATATTTACCTTTTCTTTATTTCTTTGATCTCTTTGAAGTAGATACCTAATGGTAGCATCACTTCATCAAGTCATATGATAATTTAGTGACTTTGGGAATGTTGTTCCAAATTGTTTTCCACTTTGGGCAGACCAATTCACAGCTCCACCAGCAGTGCATTACTGTACCTGTTTTCCTGCAACCCCTTCAATAACTGTCATTTTTCATTTGTGTCATTTTTGCCAACATAATGCACATGAAGTTGTATCAGCAAGGACCCTGACATACATAGGAGGGCCTGCTGTACAGGTTCTTAGATCTACATTTCTAAAAGGAAAGCAACTTTTGAAGGGTCAGTAATCTATTTTAATCAAGCATATATATCATTCACTTAACTCAGGGGGAAAAGTCAGCACTCTGAACTTCAGAGAAAATACAAACAGAAAAATAAAGACCAACAGACGGGGCTTCCAACTGTCTGACCATAAGCAATACCAGAGAGAGAAGCATCAATACTGGGTTTCAAAGCTGAGGGCCTCCTTAGCAACTATCCAGAGTCTCATCTGGCCATTCAAACGTTTGCGATGAGTAAATCTCAAAGTAAAACCTCTCCTCAGAGTATTTCTACATTTTCCACAGCCAGAGGGCACAATTCTCTGATCCAGTGCCTCGGTAGAAATTAACAAAAGGTATTAAGGCTTATTAATGTGCGGGGAAGATCTTTAACTCTTCTCCTCAACCACCATTAACATTATATCAGTGGAGCCTTAGAGTTGTCTTAATTTATACTTTTTCTAAATACTAATGGTTTGGAGCATTTTCTCATGACTATTCATAGCTTGACTTTCTTCCTTTTAAAATTTCCTGTTCATATCCTTTGACCATCTTTTGAACAATGTTTCTTATATATTTCAGTCAGCTCCCCATGTATCTGGGATATCAAACCTTCATCAGAGAAATGTGCTGCAAAATGATGAAGCAAAGTTATAATGACCAAACTTGGCCCAAAGAAGAGATATGAAAAGGCATCTCCTCCCATTTATTGACAAAGGTGGGGGATTGTGGATACATTTAATCTCAGATATTTTTGATAGGCTGGTTAGTTTTGCTAAACTGGGTGGGGTTTTTTTAGCCTTTTTTATTCTTTGTAATAAAGGATCGTTTGGCTGGGTCAGAAAGAGTGGAAAGTAATATGAAAACAAATGATATCAATAAAATTTTATTTTTAAAATAGCAGTTTATAGATTGTCAATTTGCCTCAGTGATCTTTTAGGTCTTTAAAAGGCAAAAGAAGTGGGGAAACGGATACTCTGGACCTGATTTGAACTGACAAAGCAGAATAAGTTACCATATTAGAAATGATTTTTCTGCTTTAGCAGAAAGTTGTCCCTCCCACTTTCAAATTTAAGATAGATAAGGAAATCAAATCTGGACATGCTTTGGCATTTGCTAGTTTGGGAAGAGCAAATTTCAGTGAGTTCAGAGAAAAAAATTAGTAGTATCTCATGGCTATGATTTTTCTTAGAGGTCAGTAAAAATAAAGATGGAATTATTTCCCCATCCAAGTTCATAGACCCTTTGAAATTTATCCACAGATCCCTTGGGATTCCATGGTCCTCAGACTAAGAATACCTGCTATAGGAGAAGTTGATTGAAGATAGATGGGATGATCTCAAGGGAAAAAAAAAGCCTGATGACACAAACCATTCTGATGAGGGGGTAATGAGGAAAGATATGTAAAGAAACAAATATAACTTTACAGAGAACTCACTGCCTAGCTCAATGTGTATTAAAATTAATTCAGAAGAAAGCACAGTTCTATGGAGGGAAACATGTTAGTCTTACACAACATGAATATTATGGAAGTCATTTACAAAACTACACAGATATGGCCTATATTGAAATGCCTGCCTTACCAAGGGAATGGATGGGGAGGGAAGAATGGAGAGAAGTTGGAACTCAAAGTTTTAGGAACAACTGTTGAGTATTGTTCTTGCTACTAGGAAATAAGAAATATAGGTAATGGGGAATAGAAAGTTATCTGGCCCTACAGGACAAAAGAGAAGATGGGGTAAGGGAAGGAAGGGATGATAGAAGAGAGGGCTGATTGGTGATAGGGAAAATTAGAATGCTCAGTATATTGGGGTG
>CM053772.1:84147007-84184586 GCA_028658325.1 Potorous gilbertii | reverse complement strand
CAAATGGGGAGAAAATTTGGAACCCAAAATTTTGTGAAAATGAATGTAAAAAGTTAAATAAATAAATTTATTTTTAAAAAAAAGTAAGAAAGTACAGTTCTGAAAGCCTTTAAGAAGAAAGGGCAGTTCTATTACTGTTGGGTTAACACACACACACATACACACACACACACATGTATAGATATATTTAAAGCACTGGATGCATCAGAAGCTCACTATTTCCTATAAATGCCTCTTTCCTGTTTTTTGTATGTTAAAATGTTTATGTTTCTTGACATTTAAGTTTGAGGGAGAGGATTAGCAGGAAGGCCAGGCTGCTGAGGGTGAACATTAACAGGTTTCACAAGCCCTATAAGAATGTCAAGAACGTGTCACAGTTTCTTGAGTCTTGTCTGGTAATGCTCAGCATAGTCATAAGGGTATTTTAGCCCTGTGTGAGAAAAGAACATTGCAGAAGCAGATACAATGATGATGGGTGACAGAGAGAAGGCAGAACCACTCAGTACTTATTTTTATTCTGTTTTCTCTGCTGAGGAAAATAATCTCACTGGGAAGTATAGAAAAAAAAATTTGCTGTGAAATTGGAGTCCAAGATAGATGAGGAGCGTAAGACCTGCCCCTTCAATAAATTCAAATTATTGTCTCAGAGTATTGAAAAAAATATGCAGATATATTTTCCGATCTGTTGTATGTGATTTGGAGAAAATTGTGGAGTTTGAAAGAAATGCCACTGGATTGGAGCTGGGCAAATTTCCCAGAAAGGAAAAAAAATGATTTTTTTCACAAACATTGTGGCCTTAATTCTATTCCTAATAAAATTCTAAAACATTTTAAAGATCAGTTTGTAAGCACCTGGGAAAATGATGAGTTTCATGAGCCAACAAGGGTTCATGAAAGCAAGTCATGCCATACCATGCCATTTTCTTCTTGAACAGGGTTTGTCGACCAGAAGATGAGGGGAATGTTATAGACATAGTATTCAGTCATTTTTAATAATATAATATGTATAATAATATAACAACTTGCAGTATTTTAAAGCTTACAAAACATTTCACAAATTTTAGCTCATTTTAGAACCATACCAACACTGGGAAGTAGGTACTATTACCATCCCCATCTTATGAATGAAGAAACTGAGTCAGAGAGGTTATTAAGTGACTTTCCTAGAGTCACACAAACTAGGAAGTATCTGAGGCTAGATTTGAACTCAGGCCTTCTGGCATTTTATCTACTTTACCACTTAGTTGTTTATGTTCTTATGGACATATTGAAGATCTGGGGATGGATAATGATAGTGCAGTTGTAGTCAGAATTGGTTGAGTGACCAAATCAAAGCTTTCTTCAAATATTTTAAGGTTATTACATGGAAGATATATTAAACTTGTTCTACTTAACTCTGCAGGGCAAAAGTAGGGACAAATGGTAGAAATTGCAGATAGAAGTTTCTGCTTGATAGAAGGAAAAACCCCTAATAATTAAGTTTGTGCCAAAGCTCTCATCTCTTAATTTGTCTGGGTCTCAGCCCTAGTTGTACCTTGCTATGCTACAGTACAGGTGACAAAGTTCTAATGTCGTATTTCCCAGTGAGCAAGCAGAAACTGGGCAGGAAACATTCATGCCACCATCACAGAGGACACTATTCAACTATTTATCCAGGAGGCCCTAAATTCCGAAAACTGGGAGACATCTTTTCCTTTAAGGGAGTTATCTTTTCCCATTTTTCTCCTAAGAACACTGCATTCATTCTAAAACTTCTTCTAGTTCTTAATCCTAACCTTGGGCAAATCACTTCACCTTTGTGGGACTCAATTTGGTCATCTACAAAATGGCTTAGACTAGATGTCTTCTACAACCCTGTCTGTAGTCCTTTGATCCTATGACCCATATGTCACTGTTCAAAATCTTTAACACCTCCCCTATTGCCTATGGTGTGTTCATCCTTCGTTGCCGAAGAAGACCATTCCATCAGAGAAATGATGACATGATTTGCACTTGACTTTGTTTTGAGTGAGGGAGGGCTGTGCAGGTCACCAGCCTGACTTTTTCTCCAGAGCTGTCTGAATCCAGTGGACAGATATTCATCAGGATGACTGAAGGCCTTATTGCCTGTAGAATAAAATCTAATCACCTTTTCCAAGGATTTAAACCTAATTCTCAGATTTTTCTTCTGTATAAGACTTGTTCTGCCCAAACTGGTGGACTTGTTGTTCCTCAAGTCAAGAAAGTATAAAAAAGCCTTTATACCTTCCTGCTCTTATTCTTTGCTCATGACACTGTAATGGCAATCAAGTCAGGATCTTTTGCTGTTTTTGTTTTACTACAAGTGCCTCTGAGTAATGTGATTAAGCAGGTTCTTTCCCACCCATTGTAGGGCCTGGGAAGGTCCTTTTGTTAATGAGGCACTGGTTCTCAAAGGATATGATGCCCTCTGGCTCTAAAAAATGTATAAAGACTCTGAAGTGTGGGTTTTATTTAGAGACTTACTGACTGGAAGTGTTTGACCAGATGAGGACTCTGGAAAGCCTCTAAGGATCTCCCCGACTTTGAGAACCCAGATGTTGGTGCTTCCCTGTCTGGTAACTGTGGTCAGACAGTCCAGTTGGACTGTCTGTTGAATTATGGTCAGGCAGAGGAAGCCATGTCTGTTGATCTTTAATTTCTCTGTATTTTCTTTGAATTTCAGGGTGCTGACTCCCCTGAACTAGGTTAATGATATATGTACTTGGTTAAAGGAATGATACATGTGCTTGATTAAAGTGATTGTTAACCCCTCAAAAGTTGTCTTTCCTTTTATGACAAGCAGATCTAAGAACCTGTGATAGCAAGCCCCCCTGTGTATGTTGGGGTACTTACTGTTACAGACACATAGAGTGATCTTCCCCTTTTTTATTTGCCTATTTACATTCTCCCTATCCATGAAACCCTAAATCAAATTCCACTTAATAATGTTATAGACTCTGACTTCTAAATTCTCTTTCAACCATTTAGTCTAATATCTTAGCCATTATTGTAATCCCTGTTTCCTTGAGAAATGGTTAGCCAGAGCTATATCCTTTGAGCTATAAAGCTCTTACTTATTTTGAACTGAAATCTTCCCCCACTACCTTTCACCATTCATCTGATTTTTGCCCATTGGAGGCACTCAAACATAAACCTCCCTGAAAGAGGAGCTTTATGAGAGCATTTTAAATACTTGAAGACAACTATCATCACTCCTCAGGTCTTCCCCAAAGGACAGTTTTCTAATTCCTTCAAGTATTCTTCATATTGTAGTTTCCCAATGCCTTACCTTCTCTAGGACTCCTTCTATTTTTGTGTATATCCATCTTAGAATGAGGTGCCCAAAACTGAATATGATGTTTTTAACTATTTCATATAAATTTATATTTATTGACTTTATTTTTTGCTACATGTATTTTAGATGTCCTTCATGGCTTCCTCCTTAGAATGTAATCTCATTGCAAGTAGGTATTGTTTCATTCTTTGTTTTTGTATCTTCAGCACCTAGCACAGTTCCCCACACATGGTAGATATGCTTCATAAACAATTGATGATTCATTGGTTGGGGTGGTTTTAGTGTACTAGAATTCAGTGGGATTTTTTAACTAAATTTAGGCTTTTACCTTTCTTACTGTCATATTCAACCGTTTGACCTTTGTTTCTACTCAGTAAAGGTCATTTTGAATCCTAATTCTGTCTAAAAATATTGGCCATTTGATCCAACTTTTAGCCAGCCACAGATTTAATAAATATCACTTCTAGATGGACATTCAAGTCATGAATAAAAATTTTCAACTGTCAAGCCTTTCATAATGACATCCAGTTTACAATGATTCCTTACTCTGAACCACTGGAGCACTGGGATTCTTTACCATTTGTTTAGCAATTAGCATGTATTTCCCAGTGTAGTTAGCTTGTCTTTTCATGTTTATATGATATGGCATGAACGTAATGAGATGAATTTGTATGTCTGTCCCCTGGACTCTTGTGTTACTTTGTAGCACATCTCATACATCTCCTAATACATTTTAAGTTTCTTGATACATTCAGCAACCATTTATGAACTGTCTGCTATGTACAAGACACTACTAATCACTGGAGGAACTATGAAGAAAAAGCATGGCTCCTGCCCTCAAGAGCTTGTCTTTTTGTAGGGGAGAGAAAATATATAAAAAAAAGATGGGTAGGATAGCTATAGCGATACCTTTGGTGGCTGCTATGGGGCATTGTTGTACACCTAGATAGCTCTCAGTTCTGTCATCTAGGCAAAGAGAAGGAAAATCCAAATTCAAAAAGAGATGGTAAAGGAAGATGGAAGAGTCCTATGCAGATAGGAACCTGGCTTATGAGTTGCATGCTGCCTCAATTTTGTGACCTTCAATATTTTCTTTAGATTATATAGGTTCTTTGCCTGAGGTCCAGAAACATTTTCGTTTATTTTTTTTAAAGAAGTATTTTGATAATTGTATTTACTACAATTGATTTCCATTACATTCCTATGTATTTTATTTTGTGCACTTAAAATTTTATGCATTAATTGGAAAAATAGATTAATAGTTCTTCCCCAGACTGCCAAAGGGGTCCATTATGTACACAAAAAGGTTCAGAACCACTGCTTTAGAGAAAGGCTTCTGAGGTTTTTCAGTTGCTTTGAAGATAGTTTGGGGAGTTTATTTTGTTTTTAAAATATGTTTCTGCTATCTAGCAAGTCATAGCATGATCCCAGGTCAGGCTATATACCACCTGTCAACAAGCCTTGAATTTGCCCATACACTATCTCTAGTGCCATTCCACACCAGTCTAGGCCTACAGTTTGAATGGAGACTTGCCCCCAGGAGAAGTCTTCATCTGTCAACCTCAGTGTTCCAGTATTATTTTCCCTTAGAAGGATATAGCATTGTCAGAAGTGTCAAGAAAAATAAGACTTTGTGTGTGTGTGCCTTATGGTTTTGTTTGCTTTTACTTTGGGTGGGATTGTGTATTCTCCTTTGGTAACAAAGGCCATGCATTTTAGTCAATACCTTGTTTCTCCTTAAACCTGTGAATATCCTGTATTCTCCCTCCTCTTGATCACTATTAACTATTAGACTTCCTACATTTGATTCCTATTGTACTCCTAGCTCCCCAAGCCCCTCTAATATAGAAGCAACAAAGTTATAAAATCTGCTTACCATTATAAGGGAAGGAAATTTTGGTCAGTTTTATGTAGCCCTAAGAAAGATTAATTAGGAAATAATTGGCCATTGAGGGATATTTGAGAAGAAAAATTCATAGAGGCCTTATCTCCTCTAGCACTAATCCTTCATTCTGTAGCCTACATGAGTTTCTTCCTCTGCCTGTCATTATCATTACCTAATTGAAAGCCCCGAGCTACAAATATTTTGAAACCTTGAGACCTTTTTGTGCTCCATTAAATTCAGCAAAGATTCACCAAGTGCCTGCTATATCCAAGGCACTGTGCCATGCACTAGGAATGCAAAGACCAAAACAGCCTTCCTTCATGGAACTTACGTTTCGTTGGGTGATACATGTTGAATGCAGCTCATACGAGGTCATTGAGCCATGAGAGAGCAGTAAAAGAAGAGAGGTCAAGAAAGACTTTATGTATAAGGTCATACATGGTCTATGCTGTGAAAAGAGATAAGGATTCTGGGAGAAGTAGGTGAGGAGGATGTATATTTCAGGCATGGCCCAGAGCTGGAAGATGGAATTCTGCATTGAGGAAATAAATTGTAGAACAGTTTGACTGCAATTTGAATAAATAAAGGAGAGCAATAAGTCTAGAATGGGAAGCCAGATTGTAGGGATGTTATCCTCTTGGCAAAAGGAAGTCACTAATTTTTTTGATCTAGGGGAGGGATATGCTATACTTTTGCATTATAAATATTATTTTGGTAGCTGAATAGAGAATGGAGAGCGAGGAAAGATCAGAAGAGAGTTAGAGCTGAAAGGGACCTCTATTGTGGCAGGTCAGGCAAGCGGAGGTGATAAAGCCCCAAACCAATGTGTTGGCTCTGTGTGTGAAAAGGAGACAGATACCTGAAATGTTATGGAAATTAAAGAGATAAAACAGAGTGGGCAGATGGTGGAGAGGGCATGAAGAAAAGGAAAAAGTCAAGCATGACTCTGAGGTTGTGAATCTAAGTAACTAGAAGAACAATGGTGCCCTTAATAGAAATAGGGATATTTGTTGGAGGTAGGAAAAGATGATTTCCTTTTGAACAAGTTGAGTTTGAGGTGCTGATAGGACATACAGCTGGAAATGTCCATTAGGCAGTTGGAGATACGGGACTGAAGCTCAGAAGAGAACTGGACTCACAGGAACCTGGCAGAGTTGATAGAATCATCAAAGGAGTAAGTATAAAGGGGAGAGAAGAGAGCTTAGGACATATTCTGAAGGGACATACATGGTAGAATGTGAGAGATGATTATGTAGCAAATGATGGATGGTTTCCAGCAAAGGAGGCTGAGTAGAATTGCTCAGAAAGGGAGGAAAAGACCCAGAAAAGAAGTGATGTGATGAGAGCCAAGAGAGGAGAGTGTACCTGGGATTGTATAGTATCAATGGTATCAAAAGCTACCGAGGTCAAGTAGAATGAGGACTTTGGACTTAGAGGTTAAGGATTGTGTGTTATTTTGAAGTGAACATTTTTCAATAAGGAGTTATATTGGAAAACAGATTTCAAGAATTTGAGAAGTGAATGGAATGTGTGAAACAGGAGGATATAAGTGTGATCAGTGTTTTCTGCTGAGTTGAGTGTGGAAGAAAGAAGAGCTGGAGGATGAGAGCTTGGCAAAATAGCAGGATCTATGGAAGGATTATTTGCAGATAGAGGAAACTTGGGCTGATCTGTAGACAGTAGACTGACCACTAGATAATGAGAGTTTAAAGATGAGAAGGCAAAGTAATGACCAAATACCTCAGAAGAAATAGGAGGAGGAGGGGTCCAGCGAATCAGGAAAGGCATTGAGCCCCACCATTGTGTCAAGGAAAATGAAAGGATGAGTACTTCATATTAAAAACAGTGGACAAGAAGGCAGTGTTTCCCAGGGGGCAAGAAAGTGGAAAGAATATAGGAGGAAGTTTTTAGTATTCGTTGTTCAGTCACTTCAGTCATGTCTGACTCTTTGTGACCCCATTTGAGGTTTTCTTGGCAAAGATATTGTAGTTGCCATTTCCTTCTCCATCTCATTTTAGAGATGAGGAAACTGAGGCAAACAGAGACAGGTGACTTGCCCAGGGTCACACAGCTAGTAGGTGTCTGAGGGAGGATTTGAATTCTGGTCCTTCTGACTCCATGCCTGATTCTCTATTCATTGCACCACTTAGCTGCCCCCCAAGAGGAAATGTAGGATGAAATAAAATATTGTAATATGTGGAGCCTGTTCTCCCTTCAGTGCCCTGGTAGCCTTTATCATCAGTAGTCATCAATGCAGAAGTACCCTCAGTGTTAAGTTCTCAAAGATCTCATGCCCGCATGAGATCTTTCTTCTGGGCACGAATGAATGAGGTGGGAGCAAGAATGGTATGCACTCCGTTTATTCTCAGCTAGCTCAGAGTATGTGTAGGCATTCTACTTCCATACATGCAAGAGGTTTCTAAACACTGTGTGCTGAGCTTACGTGCTTGGCTGTTGTTATTCTTGCTTAAGATAATTGTGAAGGTTGGTAATTGTGTAGGGGTGGTCCATCACGTAAATCATGCAAGGACATGGCGTCTCAAAGAGATTTCTCCTGAGGGCACCATGACCCTGATAATCTGAGAGTTTCAGACCCCTTACACTCTCAGGAACTGTTCCATTCATTTAAAGAACTAATCATGATTAGAGGAACCAACCTTCCCAAACCTCCCTTCCCCCAAATAGCATTCCCCAAGGAAATACTAACAAACTTCAATAATGATGATTTGCATTTTCCTGTTTCCAAGTAGAGTTCACAGAGGAACGGGGAGTGGAGAGGGATGTAATTAGGTAACAATTTGGCCAACTTCCCCAAGGCACCCCAAGATGGTGAAGGAATAGCCAGTGCCTGTCTGAATTCTTCCATCTCAAGAGGGACTGAAATTTTAATCATTGTATTAATTTTTCAGGAACCATTGTGCAAATTTGTAGCACCATCTGGTATCAATTATGAATACAGGAAAGGGAATTGCTGGCAGACTCAGGCTGGGAAACTTGTATTTTGAAGCACTTCATGTCAGGTTTCTTAATAGTAAGATGTGAGTTCTTTCAAAATCAGCAACTTTCCCCATTATTGTGCTGCCTCAAAATCTTGCTAATCTGCTGTGTCCCAGCAAGAATTATGTGTAGAGACTTTGGGCATGGATTTGAGTTTTGGTTTTTCCTGTCAGTTTTATCTCATTTCCTTTGTTTCTTGTGTTGAAGATGGTTTCTGGGTCACAATGGGACCCCAAAGCTACTAAAGAGCCTCTGTCCTCACATGTGGTCATGACCCTATTTCATGCTGCCATTACTTCTCCCTTGGAGTAGTCTGATCTCCCAACTTCAAGTCTCTCCCCACCCATCGCATCCTCTAATTGACTACCAAGGTGACTTTCCTAATGTGTAGACTTGACCATGTCACCACCACCACCACCCCTGCGTTGCCCTGGTTTCTGTGAGCTGCAGGAGCCCCTTGTCACCTGTGGCATCAAAAATAAAATCCTTGGTTTGTTTTTAAACTCTTCCTAACATGGCCCCTTCCTGTCATTTCCTGTTTACTCATACCTCTCCCCTTTACTCATCCTGCTATCCAGCTACACTGGCCTACCAGCAGCTCCTGAAACCCAGCATTCCCCTGTAACTAGAATGAACCTGCACCTCTCAGTTTCTCTGGGATCCTTCACAGCTCAACACAAAACCACCTTCTCCAAGAAATCTTTTGCAGACCCTCCATTCCTGCTATCTTCCCTCTGAAGTTATCTTTCATTCATTCTTAATTTATTTTGTTTGTACTTAGATATTCATTTCATTAGAATGTGAGCTCTTTGCTAGCAGAGACTGAGTGCTGCATACCCAACACTTGGCACAGTGGCCAACATATGCCAAGTGCTTCATAAATGCTAGTTGACTGACTGACTATTCCTGCCTCAGTCCCTCAGGCAGCCCCCAAAGTGGCACCTGCCTTTGTAGACTTGCTGCCCTTTGTGCTCAGCAACAAAACGCAGACCACTGGCAGCCTTGTTCCACTGCACATTCTCCCTGAGAGGATGTCCTGAAACCTAGCCAAGATGCTTTTCTGCTGTGCTGCTGGCCTCCTCCTTTCTCTGATGCAGGTGGGATGGGAGGTACACCTCAAACTGATTCTGTGGATGACAGAAGCAGGTGCTGGAGCAGCAGGCCCTAGGCAGTTGCTGAGGGGCATTTTGACCTGTTCCCCTCCAGCCTGCCAGTAGCCGATATCCATAGACATTTTCAGAAGACATCTACACAGCAGTCCGCATATTATTCAGTCTCACTGCAGCTGTCTTGTTATCACCCCCAATTAAGTGTTCCTTCAGAGACCTCTGATGTGGGAATGGGCTCAGAAATTATACGTGATATGATGAATACCAAATTCTCCAGGATCCTATAAACCTTTCTTCATGTTGTTTCATTAGCTCAGTCATCTGAGCTGGTGAAGAAATCTGGACAGACAAGTGACTCGACTTTGTGTACGTGCCAGCGTTTGGTTTGGGGTTTTGACAGAGGGGCAGATTCCCATTCCATTATGTTGCCGCACACATTTGTTAATTTGGGCTAATCCTGGCAAAGGTTTCCAAAAGAAAAGAGCCTTTAAAGTGGACAAAGAGTTGCACTAGGAGTTAAGAAATCTAAATTCTAGCTCTGACCCTGCCTCACTGAATGATCCTGGACAAGTTAATGTTATAAATTTCCTGAGTCTTCTCTACAAAATAGAGAAGCTGGACTAGATAATCTCCTAGGGTCATTTCCGGCTTTAATGTTTTGATTCTACTCTTTATGTTTGGGACAACCTTTTCTCCTCAAGTGGAGAAATGGCCATGCCTCGTGGACCACTGGCCTTCTAAGTGCTCAAGTTTTTCTTTTCTCCTTCACTGTCCATCTCTGGAAATGTGCAAAACAGAGACTTTTCTCACTCGGCTACCAGACAAATCATAAGGCCAGAAGTAATGTAAGGACCTTATTGAAATCCAGTCCAACCATTTCATTTTAAAGAGGAAGAAAGAAAATGAGGTCAAGAGAAAGGAAGCGACTTCATTCTTTCTCTGGTTTTAGACCTAACATTTTAAGCTTACAAGTAGAAGCGGGGTTTTCACAGGGCTGTTTCTTGTGTCTAGTGCAAAAGGTTAGACTTCAAATGGACAGATATTCTGCACCTACCAAGACTTCTTAATTTTTCAGTCCCTCTTCACTAGGGATGCAATCCGTGGTGCATATCTTCAGTTGACATTGACTTATTGTCTTACTTTTGTGATGGTAGACTGAGAATAGGAACCTTGTCATCTCACCTAAGACTAAGAGCAGATAACAATACCTCTTCCCACTATCACACCTATAGAGCATCCTTAAACAACCAAATATACTTGGACAGACTTGAAATATCTGCCACAAGATGCACGGTGCCTGGTGCCACCTCAGTCTTTGAAGACTGATTTAATAGTCTTTTTCATTTTGTTGAAAGATGACAATGAGATCATAACATCATAAAACAAGAGCTTGAAGGGGCCTTATAGACACATCACTCCCCTTCCTAGACTACAGTCCAGTCATTTGGCCTGTATGCTGTCTCCTGAATCCAACACTCCATCTCTAGTCTCTTTGTCTTGGTGTGCACTGGCTCTCTCCCATACCAAGAATATATTCCTTCCTTACCTCTTAGAATCCCTCACTTCCCTCAAGGCTCAGATCATATGCCTTCTCTACAGGGAGCCTCTCCTTATCTCCTTAGTTGCAAAGGTTCCCACCATCCTCAAAGTATCACATGTATACTTAAAAAAAAAAACAGCAAGTAATACCCTGCAAGTAGAATGTAATAACTTCTTTGAATTCAGGGACTGCTTTTCATTTTGTCTTTTTATCCCCAGTGCCTAGAACAGGGATTTGCACTTAATAAATGCTGGTTGTATTGTACTAGTTGCATCTAATTCAACCCTTTTATTTTACAGTTGAGGGACCTAAGGCTCAGAAATGTTAAGTGAATGGCCCAAGTTTATACTAGAGCATTGCTATATTTGAAACCAAGTTTTTCTAACTCCGAATCTCAAATTCCTTCACTGTCTTGTTGCTCCTCCGCTATCAAACATGACGATTCTACCAGTTATTTGAGTTCTGGGAACAGAGGGGACAGCGACATTCTTGGTACTTGACATTTCTCCCAGTTTGTTTATTGTATCACGCTGTTCTGTGTCCCTGGCAGTGAGGCCTTCATTTTCTTTTAATGGTTCAGATTATCTAGAGAGCAGTAAGTGCCAGGAATTTCTGTTTGCATTCATATGAAAAAGTTGTTTGTTGTTGGTGCCAGATTAGTCAGTTTAGGGTCTTCATTTAGAACCCATTTCAGGCCCAGTGCACTGAGAGTTGTGGATATGTGCAAAGAAGATGGGATCCCTGCCCTCCAGGAATCTCCAGTGTAGTTACCCAGTTAAGGACCCAAGCATGTTAAAATGTAAGAGAACAGTTCCCAAAGGCATTTGGGAGAAGTGGAGGCACAATCCAAAGCAAGTTTATTGAACACCTGAACAGGAAGAGAAAAGGACTTGCTTTACTGATAATTTTATCATTTGAAAGATGATACCATTCTTTTCTGGCCCTGATCCTCACCAAGAAAGAGACTGCTTCCTGTGGTGGGAAAAATGGGAACTTTAAGGGAAGGTAACTATTCTGATGGAGGAGAGGGAGAATGAGCATGGGAGCCCATACCAGCTAAATTGGGGAGAGTGGATTTCAGATGACTTGGATTTGCATGATATTCTGTAAGGGAATTGAGTCTAGGAGCGATGAGAAACTCCTAAGAATGAATTTCTGAAGGCCCAAAAGGGAGCCTAGCTCCAGTGAGGAAGAAGAAGGGGAGTTGCCTAATGATCTCTCTTTCAAGATATTTTCTTCTAGTACCTAGGAATGACATAGGATTCACTGATAAATTTAGACCTTAATTTTTTTTTTCAATTAAAAACATTTATTTTCTCTCCCTCCCACCTTCTCCTGGATTTGGTAAGGTATAAGGGGAGGGAGATACTTCTTAACAAATATGACTTAGCACAGCAAAATCATTTAGATTTTTAAAAAATACATTCAGAAGAAGCAAGAAAAAGTAGATAAGAGAAAATAAAGGCAAAAGCATGGTATAGACTCTGTGAGAAGAGGGACAAAAATATTAAAAGTCAGAATTGACTGAAGCTCAAAGAAAATTAGGGACAACCGAAAAGATTAGGTTGTTTTTTTTTTTTAAAGATCTATTATAGAAATAAAGATCAAAGAGGGGATTGGACAACTGGTGAGGGCGGATGGGTGATGGTAACAGACAATTGAGAGAAAGCAGAGCAACTCAAAGCTTATTTTGTGTCTTTCTTCTCTTCCAAGAAGACTTATCTTTGAACTGGAAAATGAAGAAAAATGCTCATAGAGAGTTGATATCCAAGATAAGTAAGAAGAAAATAAAATAGTATCTAACTATCCTTTGTAAAGTCAAGTCCCCAAATCCAGAGGAGCTACATCTGAGAATGTTAAAAGAACTGACTGATGAGATTATTGAACCCCTGTCACTGATCTTTGAAAGATCATGGAGGCCCAAGAGAATCATTAAAGAAACAAAGACAATTAGTACCTTTAGTAAAGCATCGGGATACAAAATAAATCCACAAAAATCATCCACTTGTCAAAATAGAAATAACAAAATCCAGGAGGAAATAATAGGGAAATCCCATTCAAAATAATTACAAAATGCCTAAAATATGTCTGGGAATCAAGCTGTAACACATTCAAGAGTTAGGTAGATATAGTTAAAGTTGCAAATTAAAAAAAAGAATGACTGGATTAAGGTAGTCATTGTTCACAGTTGGGTTGAACACTAGTGTAATGTCAATGATGGTACTACTGAAATTAATTTATAGATTTAGTACTCTACCATTTGTACTATTAAGGGGGTACTGAGTAGGACTAAACCAAAAATAATAGCAAAAATGGCTTATGGGAAGAAAACGTCTAGAATTTCAAGGGGAAAATACGGGGGAAGGGCTGAGTAGAAATGAAAGTGGAATGGCACTTCCAGACCAAAAATTATACAGAAAGAATCATCCAAAGTATTTAGCCCTAGTAAAAGATGATGATGATGAAGTAGGTCAGTAGAACAAGGCAGATAAGTGAGGAAGGGTTAGGTGAAGGATAGTTAGCCTGAAGAAAAGGCTTTTTATAAGTGGGGGCTTTCTTCAGATATTTTGAGGGTGATCACATGGAAAGGGGATCAGAATTATTCTGCCCATATGTCAAAAGTAGGGGTAAAAGCTGCAAAGGGGAAGTTTTAGGCTTGAGGTAAGGGAAAAACTTCCCGGTAAATCAGAGCTATCTCAAAAGTGGAATTGCCTGCCTCACTAGGTAGTGGGTTCTCCTTTGCTGGAAGTCTTCAGGCCAGGACAACCATGTTTACAGTAAACTCATTACGGCTACAGGTTGTATTAGAGTTGGTCTCTGAGTGTCTCTTATGATGTGGCATTTTACAGACTATAAAGTCAAAGATTTTTAATAAACACAGAGAGATCACTATGGACTTGAATAGTTGAAGTTGTAGGATGCCAGGTGGCTTTTGTAATGCAGGTAAGATTATAATAAGCAGCCACTTATTTACGGAGCATTCCCTGGTGAAAAGAATAGCCGAGACAAAAGGTGTGGAGGCAGAGATGACCATGGTTTGTGTGAGGAACGGGAAGAGATTGACCTGACTAAACTTTTGTGGACAGTTTCATGTTGGAGCGTAGCAAGATATATGTTTGGTTAAGTCAGATTATGGAAAATGATAGGCCATGAAAGAAAGCAACTAACTAGAATATCCACCTTTTCATTCGCCACAAAAAGCAATATGTCCAGTCTGTAGCATTGCCCGTATGCAGGTGACGTGGCAGTACCTTACTGCAGTGGTAGCATGGGCCAGCACAGAAATTTTGCATGGTGGTGGTTAAATTTGGCTCAAGGGGAAAAACAGAATGAATGGCAAACTCCTGGTGACTTTTTTTTTGTCTTTAAAAATGATTTTTCAGACAGGAAGGGGGTTGAAGGCAGGATTAGAAATAGCTGTATGCCTGTTTCCAGTTGAGCAGGTTTTGCAGATGTGCACTGGGATAATTGAAGGTTTGCTGCTCAGTCCTACATAGCTTTGCTGGAGGAGAAAACATGGTCTGCCTGTCCCAGCTATGGACAAAATCTTTTGTTGCATGCGTGGGAAGAAAAAGCTACCTGGCTCTATGCATTGCCATTTGTGTTGGGGAGCGGGGAGGGCAGGTGAGTGAAGGCAAAGAATATATTGTTTCCAGATTTTCTTATCCCAAAGGAACAGTGTTTATGTTATGAGGTTGGCATGTAGCCCCTTCCCACCTCCATGTCCTCCTCTCCAGATCAAAAAAATAAATATTCCCAAAGCCATTAGAACTTTGGAGAGGTTTTTCATCTAGTTCTACATCCTTGACTAAGTGAAACCTCTTGTTGAGCCGTGCAGGTGGAAGTTATTTTGCAAAGGAACTGGGTGGACAAGTATATATTCATTGCTCTTTTCTCCTTTTGGAGTTTACATGGCATCTCTCCCTGTACTTTTAGCATCTCCTGAGTGCTTTCTCCCCAGCCCTTTCTTTCATCTTTATAACATCCCAGGGAAGGAAAGCATTTGATTCCAAGAATGAGGTTTTAAGGTTCAGAGGAGAGAGATAGTCACACAGCCACCATGTCACTGGTCTGGGATTAGAACTTCTGAACTTTGGATTCCCTGTGCGATGCAGCTTTCTTCCCTCATCTCCTTGAGACCCATCTTATTCCTAACTGCCTCATGTTGGTCTAGTAAATATAGATGCATTAGTCAGAAGCAACTCCCTGGTCCTCAGAGAGGGATTCAAAGTAGTGACTTGCCTCATCAGAACTCCCCCATGAGCTGAAAGCAGCCACAGTGACTTAGAGGCAAGGCTGTGGACTCTCAAGGCCCAGCCAACCGTGCATTCCTCTAATTCTTGTTTTCCAAATGAGCAGGGCTTTTTGAACTACCAAAGCTATGAGTCTAGCCCTATAAAATGTTCTGCATCAGGATACCTGGAATGACTCAAAAGGTTTTGCTGAGCTAACCTCAGCAGAGGGGTACTGGACGGGGCCAGGGGGGGGACACCAGTGTTCAGGTATAAATACAATTTTTGCAGTGTAATCATTTTTTAATTAACTCATATAGCCCCTTGTTTTTTCCCTTTTCTCTTTTTTTCCCTTCCAGAATGTCAAAGTGCCTTCCAACTGGCATTGTTATGTTGCTTTTACTTACATGAACAGTAAAAAGCATCTGTCTAGGGGCGAGAAACCAGTGGAGGTCCTACCTTGCCATTTTAAAGCCAAATATATAGCATATGTGCCACAGAAAAATGGAGACCAGATATAGAAAAGACATTTAAAAGAGTTTTTGAAAAATAGAACTAAAAAATCTTCAAAGGGTCCAAAGATTTATAATGTTGCCTTTCAAGTAATTTCAGCTTCCTTAAGGAAAGGAGAGACTCCAAGAGGTAGCTATATGTATGTATTTGTGAATGTGTCTTTATGACAAGTTAGGTGGTGCCGTGGATAGAGTGCTAGGCCTGGAGTCAGGAATAATCATCTTTGGAGTTCAAGTATGGCCTCAAACACTTACTAGCTGCGTTACCCTGGGCAAGTCACCTAACTCTGTTTGCCTGTTTCTTCTCTGTAAAATGAGTTGGAGAAGGAAATGGCAAATTACACTAGTATCTTTGTCAAGAAAACCCCAAATAGGGTCACAAAGAAATGACTGAAATGACTAAACAACAATAACAATGTGTACATATATGTACATATAAATAAATGGATAGATAAGTGGGGGGGGGGGAGAGAGAGAGAGAGAGAGAGAGAGAGAGAGAGAGGCTGGACCAACTTTAGAAAATCCAAAGAAATGAGGATGGGTGTAGAAAGGAAATGAAAATTTGAAAAATGAAGCTGCTGCAAAGGACAAAGAATGTGAGTCAGCATCTTGGTTAGTGAACTGTATCTTTATTCATGCTTCAGAGCTTGTTTTATTTTAGTTGGCTGGAACACAGCTCCTGTCTCCTCAAATGAGGGGTTGGGCCAGACCCAGAATGTTTTGGTTAACAAAATTCTGAGGTAGATGATGGCTGATACTATTTAGATATACCCTCACCCCCATCAAAGCCAAAAAAAAGAACACCTCTATTTTCAAATCAGATGAGTTACCAAGTGACTCACACTAGAATTGATTGTTTTTAAAAAGCACACTTTTAAGAAGCAGACATGATTTGCTTTTGACAAACTTGATATCCAATATAGCCAGACTTCCGTGAACATAAAACAACTTTTAGAGAAGAATTAGATATAAGTCCAACCCATTTTAGATTGTTTCTATAGTAAAGGCTTAATAAGTGCTTGTTGACTGACTGATCAAAGGAGTCTAACCTTTTTGTCTTTAAAATGCACATTTGCATGGATCTGAAGGGTAGCATTGTTGTATACATTTAGTTAATAAATATTTACTGTGCAAGGAATTATGAGGGTTACAAACAACTATAAGAATGGATTCCTGCCCTTAAGAATCTAACAGTCTAGTTGAAGAGATGACATAAACATTTTGTTGTTGTTGTACAGTCATTTCTGAGTCTTTGTGACTCCATTTGGGGTTTTCTTGGCAAATATACTGGAGTGGTTTGCCATTTCCTTCACCATTTCATTTTACAGATGAGGAAACTGAAGCAAACTGGGTTAAGTGACTTGCCCAAGGTCACAAAGCTAGTAAGTGTCTGAGGTCAGATTTGAACTCAGAAAGATGAGTCTCCCTGACTTCAGACTGGTGTTCTAGCCACTCTGCCACCTAGCTGCCTTTTATTTAACAGCAGTGTTTAAAAACAGCCTAAGAACTATCATAAGATAGTGTGAAATAGGGATGAAATTAGTGGTTGTAGATTACAAATATTATAAATTAAAGAAAAGGTGAAATTACTGTGAACTAAAGTGGTGCCACGGAGGAGGTGAAAGTTGAGCAAGGGCCCTAAAGGATAGAAAGATTTAACTAAGTAGTGAGGAAGGATGGATACCACCTTTTGGAGAACAAAATAATTCTGCATACATGTAAGTTGTATCATCAAAGTATCTTGGAATTTTACTAGGGATTCTTAACCTATGAATTTAAAAAAAATTAATAATTGTATTTTAATATAATTGTTTTCGTAAGCTTATGTTTTTCATGTTATGGGAAGTAGTCAATAGGTTTTATCAGAGTGCCAAAGCATTCCATAACACAAAAAAGTTAACAATTCCTATTTTAATCCCTAAATTACTGCCACCTCTATTCTGTCTCTGTGTCTGTCTCCCTCTGTTTTTCTCTCTGTGTCACTGTGTATGTCTCTCTCATACTGTGTACATACCCACAAACAGCTACTGATGTGCTTTACTCTACCTTTCTGATTCCCTATTTCATTTTCAGTATTTCCAAACTTTAGCCCATGTCTTTGAAGACTAGCCCATCTATCAGCTCCATGTGGGGTCCCATCTAGGAATGCAAAAGAGCAACACAGGAGGTCAAAAGATTCTTTCAGTGAGAAATGTATGTTCCCAGTAGTCTCTGGGATAACCTCACTTTAAAGCCTTTTCTAAGATGGTAAAGGAAAGAAGCCATAACCTGTACTCCTGGAAAATGTACTTCAAGGACTAGAATATTTATTTGTCTGGCCTGTGCCCCTGGACATCATCCTAACTGAAGCAAGTCTTTGAAAGTCTGGGTTGTTAGGATTGAGAATGAGGGTGAGATGCAAAACGAATTGAAATTACAGTGGCCAATCAGAGGGGGGAAAGACGTCATTTCTGTGATTGGTTACTTGGTTTGAATTATTATGTGAGGAGGGTGGGAATAAAGTATTATGTCAGTTAATATTCTCATTTCTTTTCAAGTGGCTATAAGATTATTCCAAGCTCTTTATTAACAATAATAATATCTTATTAAAGTTTGCATGGTACTTTACATACATTTTTTCATTTAGTCTTCCCAACAACCTTTTGAGTTGTGTACTGCAACTCTTATTACTTGCATTTTGCAGATGAAGAAACTGATTCTCAAAATGATTTCTGTTTTGTCCATGATTACATAGTTAGTTACTGTGTGAAGCAGGATTCACATCCAAGTCTTCACTCCCTAAAGGTCACAATACTCCTTTCACCATGCCGCATTGCTGTTGTTCTTTTTAAAAGTCAGAGCCGCCTGAGAGAAAGGTTGATTAACCTCCTAATTCTTTATTTCTCTTTAATTTCTTTTCAACATTTTCCCATTTTAGTTTAATTAGTTTAGTATGACAGAAGTATCGTCTCATAGAGCCACATTCGTCAGAACTATAAAAGACCTCCAAAACTGCACACATAGATGAGAAAACTTGTCCATCTGAGAGGAATGACTCCTCAAGGCAGAGCTATCAGCAAGACTCAGATCTTGTGACTTCCAGGTTTGCCAAGTCAGTTGAGCTTACCCTTGCCCTAACTTGAGGATGCAGAAATTAACACCATTATTGGCACACACCCTCCCAGGGAGGGAAGATCCTAGTTTAATTATTAACTGTTAAAAATGCATAGTGGGGCTCTGCCTAAGTATTCTTGGGAATTGGGCTGTTTCTCTTAGCTTCCCTGGCCTTGCTAACACCTGTCAACAGTAAAAGCTCATCACACTTATCCCCATGGCTCCTCCTCTTTGTCTGCTCCGCAGCCATAACCTATTGTAAGAGCAAGAAGAGCCTTAGATCTGCAACTTTTGATGGGTCAACAATCTACTTTAATCAAATACATATATCATTCACTTAGTTCAGGGGGAAAAGTTCTCTGAACTTCAGAGAAAATACAAAAGAGAATTAAAAACCAATAAACAGGGCTTCCAGCTGTCTGACTGTAAGCAACACATACATCACAGATCAACAGACAGAACCAACTGACTATATGTACGTAGTTACCAGAGAGGGAAGTACCAACATCTGGGTTTTCAAAGCCAGAGGCTCCTTAAAGGCTGCCCAGAGTATCTTCTGGCCAAACAGAGTCTTCTAGTGAGTAAGCGCCAGAGTAAAACCTCACCTGAAAGTAATTGTACGTTTTTCAGAGCCAGAGGGCATCACAGCCCTTGAGAACCAGAGCCTCATTAGAAATTAACAAAAGGTGTGGGCCTCCCATAATTAAGTTTCCCTTAATGGGCAGGCCCATCAACAGGTAGGGAAGATCTTTAACTCTCTAACTTTAGACTTGTGGCAAACATGATACTTGCCACACCTTGTGGGAGAGCAGTTTCTAATTCATTTCAACAAACATTTTGCTAAACACTTTCTGTGTGTGAGGCACTATACTCAACACTGCAGATGATGCAGAGATGAAAAAGGAAATCCACTTGTGATTCCATGCCCTTAAGGATCTTCAAATCTAATAGGGTTATAAGACTTACAGAAAAATAGGTAGAATGTACTGATGTGAAAGTGAGGTCCCAAGTCATTCGCTAGCAAAATCTTTTCAACTCGAGGTTGGGAATAGGGGGAGAAATCAGAGTCCAAGGCACATGTCATGGAAGGAATGACTCATGAACTGGAAAAGAGGAGGATTTAAACAGATGATGCTGATGAAGATAATGATGAAGGTGAGGGAATAAGGTGCATGGGATAGCCCACCTGAAGGCATAGATGCAGAAGAGAGCTTGGAACTTTCTTACTCCAGTATATATATTAAGAGATTTCCAGAGAGCGGGCTAGCAGCTACTATCATGCAGTGGGAAGTGCTGGGCTCAGCCTCAGTTTTCAAACCATGGCTGTACCTCTTGCTACTTTTGTGCAGCCTGGCTGAGCTACCCAATTCTCTTCTTTCAGTCTGTGATTCTGATCATCTTTTTGCTTTGTTTTAGTGATGTGTTTTGTTACATTTTAAGTGTTTACCTCTACTCTATGAGAAGTCTCTTTTAACAAAAGTAAAACATGAAGTAAAACAAATTATAGCTAGATGACACAGCAGATAGAGTGCCATGCCAGGAGTCAGGGAGTCTTATCTTCCTGTGTTCAAATCTGGCCTCAGACACTTACTAGCTGTTTGACCCTGAGCAGGTCACTTAACCCCTGTTTGCCTCATCTGTAAAATGAGAAGGATATGGCAAACCACTCCAGTTTTTTTGCTAAGAAAACTCCAAATGGGGTCACAAAGAGTTGTATATGACTGAAATGACTCAGCAACAAGAAAAACAAAGAGAATACAGTTACCATAGCTGAAAATGCATGCAATATCCCACATCAGTAGCACTCTTATTCTATTTTAAAATTGTTTTTATTAGCATATATTGCTCCCTTCCACCTCCCACACCATTTGAAAGAAAAAGAAAAGAATGCATTCCTTTCAACAAATATGCACAGTCAAGCAACACAAATTCCCTCTTCTTTGCTTATCTTAGGAAGATATCTACTGTTCTTCAACCAGCTTTGGCTTCTTCTCGTTGGGTTGTTGTCAGGCTTCTACAAAGGTTCTTACTCATTTCTTTAACACCTTGACTTGGAACTTTTCCTTTAGGGGAAATCGAGTCTTAGGTTCTAGTCTGAAATGCTACTGATTGTATGAGTTTGCCTACCTGTTCTTATATATGTGCAGTGACTTTCTTATGCGGGACACTGAATATTGAGACCAAGGTTAACAGTAACATGTCAGGCCAGTATTGTATATTTTCTTAGACTAAAGAAACTGAATGGATTATTTAGTGGGATCCTCCAGAATTCTCCCTAGAATGTGATTGGAAAAAGTTATAAATCCATTCCTGAGACCTGATTCCGGGGAACTAGCTGGAGAATGAGGTATACTAGCTCATGGCAGTTTTTTTGTGTCTGGTCCACAATCCAGTGAATAGACGCTGAGCTGAGTGATGGGTTTTCATTTAAGGAATGTTTCTCCTCCCTTTGGCACGTCTCATTCCTTTTTTGTCCATGTTCCCTGATCGACATGTAATCTTCTTCATTACTGTGTGGTCATAATCTCCTCCTTCTTGTCTGCACAGCTGGGCAGGAGAGAACCAACTGCCAATTTGTATCCAGAATAAAGGTTCTGACCCTGTTGGTTTTCTTTGGCTCCAATTGGCTTCTCCGCAGTGGAGGAAATAGACCAGAAATTATAAACGGAGTTGGAAAGGAATTTAAGACCTGAAATTGCCTGCCTAGATGAGTTTGTTTGATTTCTTTGTACACTCTTTATGATCATGATAGTCAACAAGCACAGGAAAGAGGGCCTGCTAAACCCACTGGGGGCATGTTAGTTGGAGTCAAGACAATTTTGAAGTTGACTCACTACCATTCTTTAAAGACCAATTACACGTATAGCCCTCAAATATGACTTTCAGAGGCTTAGCAAAGGTCAAAATACTTAAGACAGGATAGAATGCTGCTTTAAGCAAAGCCATTTGAAGATTGGCGATGAAGGGTTCATTTAGACATTTATTTATTCAATCAAACATGTTTTAAGCATTTAGTATTTGCAGGGAATTCTGAAGTGAATTAGAGAATACAACTATCCAGTCCCTGACACCTAGGAACTTATCTTTTAGGGAACATAGTACAAATATAGAAATAACTATAAAACTAAATGAATTTTCTAAGTTAGGTGCTGCTGTGGTGAAGAGACATAAAAATGGAATTTAGTCAGATTTCTGTCAGGGCTGGTGGAGTGAGGAGGGTGGGACAGGAGAGTGATGAACTGGTCAAAAAGGTAGCTAAGTCTGGAAGTAGGCATAGGTCTTCATCAAGTAGAGAGAGGAAGAAGGCATTCCAGGAATGGGAATAACATAAGTAGGTTGAGAAAACCTTGTACCTGCCTAGGAACTGATAAACAGTTCAGCTGAGCTTTGGGATTTAGGTTGAATTTCTTTTCTTTTTTTTAGGTTAATTACATATTTATTTCATCAAAAAGTATTCACAGCATGTAACACGAAAATCTATAAAAATCTGCCAAAAAAATCATTTGAGGCATTGGTTTTGGTTTTTGCCATCCATTTAGTTTCTAGATAGTATTTTTTTGGAGTTTGTGTTAGATGAAGGTTTTCAATAATGTCGGATTTTTTCACTTTCCCTAACTCCTGTTTTTCATCTTATTTGAGTAAGGGTTGAAGTAATTTCTTAGGATTTTTCTTTTTTTTTATGGATTTCTTTCTAAAAAGATTCATTAAATCTTTTCTTTTTCCTTACTGCCTCAGCTCTCATATCATCCTTGTGCTCTGTCCTTCCAACTTTGCCCCAAAGCCAACTCAGTATGTAGAAAGCAGCTTTTCTACCCAATTCCCATCCCCTCCTAACATCTGGCTTTTAGATTCTGTCTCTCCCTTGCTCTGTTTTCTTTCTGTCTGCCTTAGTATGTCCCCTGCAGGCCCCAGAAGTCTTCAGTTGAAAACAAGAAGAATGGTAAAAGCAAATAGTCTCACAGTGTCAGTGGGTAGGATTTGTCCTCCCTTCATTTGGGAGGAAAAGCTAAATCTAGACTTTTAAAGATCCACTGGCCCCATCATTCATTATAGTGCAAAAGTGTAAAAATATAGAAAAGAGATGATGGGATTCTTACACACACACACACACACACACACACACACACACACACCTCTCTCTCTCTCTCTCTCTCTCTCTCTCTCTCTCTCTCTCTCTCTCTCTCTCTCTCTCTCTCCCCCCACCTTTGTCAGGTGATGGGAAGATTTCCTCCAGTTTCTAATTCACTCTAATTGAAAAGCAGTCCCATCCCATAGCCCATTCTCCTTTCTCCTGGAGTATTAATTATTCTCACATTCTTTGATCATTGAAAGGAACTAGGCTGCTGTCTGTGTGACAGCACACAGCTCAGAAACTCCACTTCTCACCCAAAGCTTTCCCAACAGGGGGAACATATGTGAGAAAATCTCATGATATAAATATTTCTTTGCATCATCCCCTGGGATACTTCCCCCTCCCAGGGAAGGGGGGCAGGGCATCAGAAAAGCCACCTGTGGACTTTCTTTCTTTTTACTTAGTCCAACCAGGATACAGTGAAAGTTACCAGGCTTTATGCAAGGAAAACAAGGCCCCATTTCCTGGCCTACTCAGGAGGGTAAGGTCAAGTGAAATTTACTATAGATGGATGGTCCCCCTTCGTCTGCCTACCGCCTCCAAGATACTCTTAGTCATATAGCATATGCTTTCTGTTTTCCAGATATGGTATAAAGCAGCATGCTCAGAATTAGTGAATTTCGAGTGCCTTCACCCCAGCCTCTCTATCCACTTCCACTCTACAGATCTGTTCAGTTCCTTTCATAAAGCAATTTCCTGTTGAGCTCCCATTCTCCTTCACTTACTTCCCCCAGAGCTAGAGTTGTTTGACAGTCTTTAGCTATTGAAAGGAGAATACAGAATCATGAACTTAGGACTTGAATTTTAGCTGTGGGCCTTGTTGACACTCTGGGATTTGCACAAGATTTATAACTCTTAGATTAGATTTCAGTACTACCTCTGCTGCCCTTGGGTGTAGACATGACCTTCAAGTCTTTTTTTTTCCTTTACACTTAAACGAGTCTTGCAAATAAGTACAGGACATTTGCTAGCCTGCTCTTGCTCCACGAGGTACACAAATAGTGGATTAAATGAAATTAGGTTCTAATGAAGGAATTCCATGCTCACTCAGCATAGATTATGACTTGGTTAAGGTGAGTGGCTATTATTAAGGCTATATAAGTATTGTATTTCCCTGCTACTTTTTCTGTTAGATAACGCGATCGCAATAATTTCAGCTTTTGATTTCATTTCAGCAGTCATTTTCTTGTGGCTCACTAATAAGAGTGTAGTTACAGTCAGTCATCCCTTCTGGGGTTCTGAGGTAGAATGAAAAGTAGTAAATTGGTGAGGATAAAAAGGGAGAGGGGAAAGCAATTCTACTGTGTTCAACTTTCTAAATAGTTTGTAGCATTTGACTTCTGCCTAACTAGGATTCAGCTGGCTCATGTTGACAGGTAAAATTGAATCCCTGGGGTAACAAAATTAAGTCTTATGTGACGAAGTCTTATGAGAAATCGTCAATACCTACTGCTCCCTGACATGTTCCACGCAAAGAAAATGTTGATATTTATTCTTTTCTGGCCTCTCAGCTTTGGATTTTAGGTCCACTGGCCCTTGACCCTGCTATATTCTACTTGATCATAACTTGAACCATGCTATCTTTCCTCAGGAGAATTTTTCCCTTAGATTCTCTTGATTATCTTTGTTGCCAGACTTGAGTTAGTTCCATCCTCCCCCTTACCTGTACCCCCAAGAGGCATGGATTTGATTAGAAGGGTTCCTTTTATTACAGAGCTTCTTCAGAGTAGCCTACTGATGACCTTCCCCAAATCACTGACCGTTTTGAAGTTTCCATAATTCATAGATTTATTTTTGTTGTTATTCCATCACTTCAGTCACATCCAGCTCTTGGTGATCCCATGTAGGGTTTTCTTGGCAAAGATAGTAGAGCAGTTTGCCACTTCCTTCTCTAGCTTGTTTTACAGAAGAAGAAAAAGAGGCAAGCAGGGGGCTAAGTGACATGCTCAAGGTCACATAGCTAGTAAGTATCTGAGATCAGATTTGAACTTAGGTCTTCCTGACTCCAGCCACTCTATCCACTGAGCCACTTAACTGCCCTTTTTTATTTTGGTGCAGGGGAAAGAACACTGGATCTGTAGTAGGCAGATCTAGTTTTGAATCCTAGCCATGCCGCCTACTAAGCTATATTACCATGGCAAGTCACTTAATCTCTGGCCCTCAGTAAATTAGGGATTTGAATTATAAAGGTCCCTTCCAACTCTAGACACATAATGGTCTGCTCTTGTGATCTTATGATATGGGTTTAGGGAGAGGAAAGGAGGGATCTGCTTACTAAGTGACCTTGGACAAGTCCCCTTAACCTCCTCAGTCTCTTCATCTGTAAAATGAGAGAGTTGAACTTGAGAGCCTTTGAGGTCCCTTCTAGCATCTCTAAATCTATGATCTTATGATCCTAAGTCCTCTGAGGTGGAAGTTTCCTGATAGATATAGTAGAAAGAATCCTGTGAGAGTCAGGAGACCTGAGTTTGTGTCCTGCTTGTAGCACTAAACTAACTAATTCTGTTATCTTGCACAAGTTATGGAATGATCCTTGGACTGTAGTCACACACACACACACACACACACACACACACACAAACACACACATACACACACCCTTGCTGCCTTGTACACACACACACACACGCACCCTTGCTGCCTTGTAAAAGGGGATAATATTATTTACACTGCTTTCCTTGGAAACTCAAATGGAATAAGCTTTATAACCTTAAAGCATTACCTAGACATAAAGAATTTTCACTGTTATCCTTTCCTGCCTTCTTCTTCCATTGATAGTTTTTGATTTCTCATGTTCCCAGGGAGCTTTTTGTCTCATAACTCATTCGTTCTTGACGCTGAACAGATGGCTTCCCTGTCAATTAACCTTGTCACTTTTCCAAGCTTTACCTAGGCCCTTCTCTGAATGTTCTGAATTTCTAAACTCTGTTTCATTAGAAAATTTAAATGAAGTTAAACTGTGATTGAAGTTTACTGCTGAGCAGGAAGAGGTAATTAGATGTGAACATCAGGTAGGCAGGTGTGATCTCCCAGGGAAATGGGCTACTGAAAACCCAGTTGTACCTTCCCAAAATAAGGCAGATCATTGGGTAACCCGCACAGCAATTCCAGAGGTACATTGGCTAATACATTCCAAGAATACCTTAGCAAGAGTACCTAGATGTAAAGAGCAGCTGTTGGTGGTACTTTCTCCCTAGCCCTCCAGCCAGTTGTACAATACAAATAGAAGGATAATAAGATCTTCTCCTCTCTTGGACCTGTCTGCCTTGAGGCAGTAGTAAATATTCTCACT
Organism: Potorous gilbertii; assembly: GCA_028658325.1. NCBI lineage: Eukaryota > Metazoa > Chordata > Mammalia > Diprotodontia > Potoroidae > Potorous > Potorous gilbertii. The sequence goes on along the minus strand of CM053772.1, from coordinate 84,158,499 downwards.
CAAGCAAAAGCCCTTAGCAGACCAGGATGGCTGATGAATACATTTGTTCTGGTTGGATCTCTGCCACCTAAAACCAGCTGGTATAGCTTGGGGATGGTGGTAAGCTTGTAGATTCAGCTCTCCTTTTCTCTAAATTGAGTTCCTCTTGAGTGAGTTTCTCATCTCTAATATTTGTTTCCCAGCCATCCCAAATCTCTAAAACACCTCTTTGTAACATGTAGATTTCACCAATGTTCAACATTGGCAGGTATGATCAGGGTTCAAGTGGCAAATTAGAAACATGGGCTATAGAGTCTTAGAATTGGAAAATATTCTGGTCTTGTTTGTATCTGAAGTAAGGATCCCTTCTAATTTTCCGCAAGTTGTCCAGCTTCTTCTTGAAGATTTCCAGGGATATGAAAGTCATTAATTTTGGGGAAAGCCCATTCAATTTGAGATAGCTCTCCTTTATGTTGAATTATAATATACCTTCTTATAACTTTGGTCTAAGTTCTAATCTTTGGAACCAAGACTAATAAGTCTTTTTATCTTGTCCATGAGAACATCCTGAGAGATTTTGTGAAATACGTTGTGGAAATTCCAATTAAAGTGTTTATATTGCATTCCCCTAATTTATCAGTTTTCTACTTCCTCAGAATCATTGAAAGTGGGTCAGCAATTGTGTAATTTTTTTTCCAGTATCTTACCAATCTGAGAATGTCACTCTCTATTGACCCTTTTAGTGGCTCCTAAAAGCAATAGCCTCTAGGATAAAAAACAAATTCTTCCGCCTGTCAAATAAAGCCTTTGCAACTTGGTTCTAGCCTACCTTTCTAGTTTTATTGAACTATATTCTATAAGTAAGACTATATATTCTAGTCTTGCTTCCCTTCACAACCCCTACATTCCAAGCAAACTGGTCTGCTTGGTGTTCCCTGGGCTCCACCTTCCCTCTCTGGTCTCCAAACCCTTGCAAAGAATGCCTGTAATGTGCTCTCCTCTCACCTCTGCATCTTGGTATCCTATTTTCTTTAAAGGCTCAGATCATGTCCCGTTCCTCCTGTGCAAAACATTTCCTTATTCCTTTATTTGTTCTCTCTCCCTCTTACTCAAATTTCCATGTGCATAATTATTCAATAAGCATTCAGCCAGCAGTTAGTAAGTACCTGTTATGGGCAGAGCAAGAACTGGTTTTCATTTTATCTGTATGTCCAGAACCTAACACAACTGTGCATACAGGAGGTACTTAATAAACACTTGTTAGATGGAGTTAACCTTGAACTGGTGACTAAAATTGTTTAGGATTGTAAGATGCTCATGTTCTGTATTCTTTATTTATCTGGGATCTTGATTGTTTTGTTTCTTTTACCATTCTGAAAAACATTTGTTTTAAAAGAACAAACAAGCAAAATGGGAATCTGAGTAGTTCTATTTTCTCTCTTCTGTTATCACTAAACAATAGGCTTACAGTATATTTCTTATTTTTCTTCAAGTTTCCAATATAACTTAGTATTTTTAAAAAAACTTTCCTGTCATTTTTGTCATTCTTAACAAGTCACAGACCATATTGAGATTTAGTCTTAGCACTCTTCTTAAAGATCTGCCCTCATTAATATCTTTGAAACATGACCTGTTTTTAAGAGCTAGCTGTGCAGCCACATCAGTCTCTCTTGCTAGCTCCCCCTTTTCTTTTTCACCATTGTTATTTGCTGTTGCATCTTTGAAATCTCTTCCATTCCTTTCTTTATTCTTATCCTGGAAGCTTCCATACCAAAATGAAAAAATAAAAAACAGTAAGCACTTGGTCTTATATTTTGACTTGCCTGATTTTGGTGACCAGTGTGACAGCAGCTGGTCTCTAATTTAGCCATTTTATCAATATCCTATTTTACTTTTTCTTTCTCTTGAAATTATGGGCAGTTTGTTTATACCTGGTTTTGCCATTTGGGCTAATCACTAACCTTAGTTTCCCCATCTATAAAGTGAAGACAGAGCCTAGATTGCAGATGTCCATGATTTCTTCTCAGGTTTAAGTTTTATCTCTGGAAAAGGACTGAACTGTCTTCCCTTTTCTCTTTAATTTTGAGAGGGGTGGGGAGGGAGGGAGGGAAGGAGGTGGAGCTGTCCAGAATTCTTGGTGCTGACCAGAGATACTAAGTTTATCAAGTCACCATGGACCTATCCTTAGGGTGGCAGCAAATGAATAGCAGAAATGATTTCTCTTAAAAACAGGAACTTCACATTGACCTTTTTAAATAAATCAGGTCTAGGGGAATTTGACCAACTTTGCTATTTTGGTGGAATATACTGATACATCAAGTCATTTGTGGTCTAGGGTTTAGTGGTTTTACTCAAGGCTTCTGGCCAATGGAGTAAGCTCCTGAATGGGAACACAGCATTCTTATGTCCTTTATCCCACCAGTGACCTCTGCTATAAAATCTCAACTATTGTATGCTCATTCACTCAGAGTAATGTCTAATTCAAAATAAAGCCCTCTCTCAATTCATCCAGAAAAGATTTTCCAGTAAGTTTTGCAGGATTACTCTAAAAGTGTGCCTCTTCATATATTAAGAGTGCAAACTCAATCCCCACAATAATTTATTACAAAACTGGGTAATTCAAGTGATGTTTTATTTTAAATAAATGACTGGTTATGAATTGTTCTTGTTTGTAAATTGGAAGAGACTAGAGAAAGTGAGACCAAATATAAGAAAATCTTATCTCTCTTCCTTTTCCATCTCTCTCCCGCTTTTGACAAGTAATCAGGGCCATTCACAGCACTTTGTCTGAAGAAGCAGGCTTGTTAAGTACTCCAGTCTCCTGCTGTAACAATGAGATTTCAGATAGCCAGGACCACTTTAATTTGAATTTGCCTTTTTTTAGGTCCCCTGAATTTCAAATGAAGGAGTTTTGAATATATGCTGACTTCAAAGACTCTCATTTCTTCAGCAGAGGCAGATGGAGTTTCATAGACATTGAAATCTGAATGATTCACAATGTGTACTCAAATTCTTGAAAGCATGTTGCATCTCTTCCTCCATTGCAGAGGTGGGAGGGGGTTGGGGGTTAAGAATGTGTGTTATTGCATATTGCATATGTTATTGCATATCAATATGGTTGATGTGTTGTTGGTTTTACTAGGATACTTTTTCATCTTTATTTTTAATTCTGTGCTAAAAAGAATGGCTTCATGGGCAGAAAGAGAGATATATCTGGAAATGAATGTGATATAAAAACGAATGGCATATTTTAATCCCCTCCCCCAAAATGAGAGGGAATGAACATTATATACATACCTATTCTTTCCTCATCTGAAAAAAAGTGAGTGTAATGAGCAGCTTGGGAAATAGAAAAATTGGAGGTCAGCAGTTAGAATACCCTTAAATTCACAATATCAGGTTTGTCTGGATAACAAGATCTTGGAATTTTCATGTTCTGCAGTTGATTCATTTTTCATGATTTTCTCGCATCACTCTCATTTCTCTTCCCAATTTTTCCTCTGTTTATCTTACTTGGTTTTCATAATCCTTTCTGAGCTCTTCCATGGCCTGAGATCAATTCATATTTTTCTTGGAGGCTTTAGATGCAGGAACTGTGACTTTGTTGTCTTCTGGTTGTATGATTTGACCTTCTTAGTCACCAAAGTAGGATTCTATAGTCTGGGTTTATTTATGCTGTTTGTTCACCTTCCCAGGCAAATACTTGACTTTCTAACTCTTTTCCAAGGTAAGACTCTGCTTCTGGTGAGAGTGGGGGTGGGAGTGGGAGTGGGTGTACTGTCCCAGGATTCAGGGGTTTGGTCTCAGCTGCTCAATCCCCCACCTTCTCTGGGCTAGAAGTTTTGGAAGCGGCCACCGTGGCTGCTACTACTATGGTCAGTGCCGCCTCCTACTCCTCCACCCTGGGTCTAGGGCCAGACCCCAGCCAGACTGGGTCTCATAGAGTTTTCCCACAGACTTTCTATGCTGTCTTTGGCATTTGTGGGTTGCAAAGTCTGGAAACTGACACAGCTGCCAGCATTTCAGTCCCCTGAGGCCTTCTCCAGCCCTGTCTGTGCTGGCATGACCCATGCTGGAGTCTGTTCCACTCCCAGCCCAGTATGATAGATGCTTCCTGGCAATCTTCCAGGCTGTCTTGGGCTGCAGATTTGTTTCACTCTGTCAGTTTGTGGGTTCTGTAGCTCTAGAATTTGTTTAGTCATTTTTTACAGGTTTTTTGGAGGGGTTTGGGGAGAAGGCTCTAGCAAGTCCCTACTTTTACTCCACCGTTATGGCTCCACCCTTGACAAACCACTTGTCACTGCCCCTTATAGCCATGTCACTGCTAGACTTTCTTCAAATCATACCTGGGACACTAATAGGTCACTGGGATATTATCCAGAAACAAATCAACTCACACTCATACTTGCTGCATAGAATTTCAGGTGCCTTGTTGTGATGACAAGGAAAATAGGATCTTTTGCTGTTTTTGCTTTAGTATAATCAAGTTCCTTTGATTGAATCTTGCCTTAATCAAGAGTCTTTACACAGAGTAAAATACAGAAATAAGAGTTTCTTCAACTTGAAGCAGTATCTGTATTTGTATTGTTAATTTTTTTTTAATGTGATTGAAGATCTTTCCTACCTATTAATGGGCTTTCCCATTAAGTGGAGTTTGATTAGAGAAGATTTGTGGGAAGGTCCAAGGCTTTTGTTAATGAGTCCCTTGTTCTCAAGGGCCCTTTGGCTCTATAAAAAGGTATAAATACTCTGAGTTGAGGTTTTACTTTGGGGTTTACTGATTAAACATGTTTGTTTGGCCTGATAAGGACTCTGGGAAGCCACTAAGGAACCCACTGGCTTTGAAAACCCAGATGTTTGCACTTCCCTTTCTGGTAACTATGGTCAGACAGTTAGACCTGTCTGTTGAATTATGATCAGGCAGAGGAAGCCATGCCTATTGATCTTTAATTTCTCTGTATTTTCTTTGAAATTCAGGGTGTGGACTCCCCTGAACTAGGTGAATGATATTATGTACTTGGTTAAAGGAATGATATATATGCTTGATTAAAGTGACTGTTAGCCCCTCAAAAGTTGCCTTTCCCTTTTAGTAAAGCAGATAAAAGAACCTGTGATAGCAGGCCCTCCTGTGTATGTTGGGGTACTTGCTGTTATACTTGTATGTTACAGCAACGTGGCAGGTCAGGCATGTGAGTACTGGACCAATATTGTGAGCGTCACCCTTAATTAGAAGTAATCACTTCCTTTTATCAGAGGACCTCCCTGGTATGTTGACTGGACTCATTCACCTCTAGTTAGTGTACTTGTACTACTTCTCCTACTCTTACAATTTCTCTGACACTGAGCCCCCAGCTGCTAAAGAACAACCCCTGCCTCTATTTTAACTCTATGTTCCTTCATTTCCAGCCCCTGAACCTTAATCTTTTCTTGAAAAATATCTTATTCCGTAACTGTCACCCTTTCCTTGCGCCATGTGGAATTCCTGCTCCATAATTAATAAGCTTGCTTTCATATTATACTGCTTCTTCTCTTGCTCTTTCTGTCTTCTGATACACACTGAAACCTAGGCCACTCTTGACAACGTACATTTTTGGTGACACTTTCCAGTACTCATTAAACTTTAAATTTGTACTCTCTCCAAGTCACTACTTGCAGATGGGAGTGGAAGTAAAGAAGGCTTATATTTTTTAATAACCTGATGCAGGCAGACTTGAAAAGATGATGGTAATTTAGAATAAAATCATTTAACCACTATACAATCACTGTTTATATTGACTATGTTAAGAGGAAGTAAATCATAGGGGTGGGGCAAGGCAAGTATTTTTTTCTTCTCCTTCAATGTAGCCAGGTAAGCCAGGATTTTTTTTCCTGTGTTTAAATCAACCACTAAAGTTGTGCCAGGAGAATATTATTCTTTACCTTGATTGTAAGGGCTGACTAATTTTTCCTTCTCTGTCATATTTTAATGACTGAGACAGCATGGTTTAATAGAAAGGGCTTTGAATTAAGACAGCAAGCCTAGGTTCTACTTTCATGCTACCACCAACTATTTGTATTACCTCAAGCAAATCCTTCATTTTGTTTCTTGGAACCTGTTTCCTTATCTTGAAATTGAGAGTAGTACTTGCCCTAACTCTTTCACAGATCTGTTAAAAGAACCAGATAAGAATATCTGCGAATATTTTCAAAAGTTTATGAAATGTTTATATAAATGCAGGATAAATTTTACCAGGCTAGATTTTTCCCAGGAGGTACTGAAATAGAAAACTAACTGAAATTAGCATTCCTTCCTACTCATCCACTCCCTCATCCCTAAAGTAAGTGGGTGAGAGGCTATTTATCAGACGACTATTACTGAGCTATTACCATATTGACCATGTGGTACTCCCTAAACCATATCCTATAGGAGAGGTTTTTTTTCTATGTTTTTAAAAAATATTTTATTTTTTCCAATTACATGTAAAAACAATTTCAACATTTTTTGAAGTTCTGAGTTACAAAATTTTTGCCCTCTCTTCCTCCCCTGCCTCCTCCTTGAGAAGGCATGCAATTTGATGTAGGTTCTACATGTGCAATCGTTAAAAACATATTTACATATTAGTCATGTTGCTAAAGCAAACACAGGTACCTGTCCCCCGCCCTATCCCCCTAAAAAAACTCACTGGAGAAAAATGTTTAAAGTTTGCTTTGATCTACATTCAGACTCCATCAGTTCTTTCTTTGGAGTTACATAGCATTTTTTGTCATAAATGTTTCAGAATTGTCTTGGATCATGTATTGCTGAGAATAGCTAGGTCCTTCACAGTTAACCATTATACAATATTGCTGTTACTGTGTACATGATTCTCCTGGTTCTTCTCACTTTACTATGGATCAGTTCATGTAAGTCTTTCTTGGTTTTTCTGAAAGCATCCTACTTATCATTTCTTGTGCCACAATGATATTCCATCACAATAATATGCCACAGCTTACTCAGCCATTCTTGAATTGATGGGCATCCCCTAAATTTCCAATTCTTTACCACCACAGAAAGAATTACTATAAATCTTTTTGTACATATGCATCCTTTTCCTTTTTAAAAAAATTTCCTTGGGATACAGACCAAGCAGTGTATTGCTTAGTCAAAGAGTATACATGATTTTATAATCCTTCAAGCCTAGTTCCAGATTGTTTTTGTGAATGGTTAGACCAGCTCAGAGAAACTTGCTGTGAAATTTTTTATATTATTTCATTATCTATGGTAACTTTTAGCAAAATGTAGTTTCCCTGATTATCTCTTTTAATTAGATCCATTTTTGTTTTTGCTTTGAGATTATGGTTGCCTTTTTTATTTTAGCTGAAGCATGTGAGATTCTGCTTTAGCCCTTTATTTTAACTCTGTGTGTGTTGTTCTGTTTCAAATCTGCCTCTTTGTATACAACAAATTATTGTATTCTGGTTTTTAATTCATTCTGCTATCTGTTTTCATTTTATGGATCCTTTTCATATTCACAGATATGATAACTAACTGTGTATTTCCCTCCATCCTCTTTACTTCTGTTTATCCTTCTCTCTCGCTTTTTATCCTGTCCCTCTTCAGAAGTCTGTTCTGTTTCTGACCACTGCCTCCTTTAATCTTCCCTCCCTTTTATCATTCCATGTGTGCCCTCTCTCCCCGCCTCCCCCCAACATATGTTTTGTTCCCTTTCCTTCCTGTTTTCCTTTTGGGTATGATAGATTTTTATATCTAACTGAGTGTGCATGCATGCCTGCGTGTGTGTGTGTGTGTGTGTGTGTGTGTGTGTGTGTAATACATATTCTTTCCTCTGAATCAATTCGAATAACAATAAGGTTAAAGCATTATGCTCCTGTTTTCAGCTCCACTATAAAAGCTCTTCCTTGCACACCTCTTTTATAGAAAAATTTCCCCATTCTACCTCTCTCTTCCCCCATCTCCTAATACATCCTTCTTTCTCACCCCTGAATCATCTTTTTTGTGCACAGCTAATACCCATGCCCTCTGTCTATTTAGATGCCTTGTAACTGCCCTAATAACGATAAAGATCTTAGTATATTTGTATTATGTGGCATATTGCGGATTAGGGAAAGATTGTTTAGATAAGGCTCTTAGGAATTGTATGTGTCTTCTTTCCATATAGAAATGTAAACAGTTTCACTTTATTGAGTGACTTATGATCACTCCTTGTGTTTACCTCTTTATGCATCTCTTCAGTCTTTTCTTTTTAATATCAGATATTTTCTTAAGCTCAGCCCTTTTCATCAGAACTCTTGGAATTACTCTATTTCATTAAATGTGTTTTTCCTCCAAAGAATCATGCTCAGTTTTTATGGGCAGGTTATTCTTGTTTGTAATCCTAGCTCCTTTGGATTCCAGAGTATCATGTTCCAAACATTCTGCTCCTTTAGTGTGGAAGCTGCTAAATCTTGTGCCATCCTTACTGTGACTCCACAGTAATTAAATTGTGTATTTCTGGCTGCTTGTAATAGTTTCTCCTTGACCTAGAAGCTCTAGAATTTGGCTGTTAGGTTCTTGGGTATATTCATTTTGGGATCTCTTTCAGGAGGTGATTTAAATTTCTATTTTACCCTCTGGATCTAAGATTCTTAAAGCAATTTTCCTTTATGGTTTCTTGAAACATGGTGTATAGGCTCTTTTTTTTCCTCTTCATGGTATTCAGGTAGTCTAATAATTCTTAAATTGTCTCACTTTGATCTATCTTCCAGGTCAGTAGTTTTCCTGATGAGATATTTCACGTTTTCTTCTTCTTTTTTCATTCTTTTTACTTTGTTTTGTTTTTCTTGAAATCTCATTGACTCAATTCTAATTTTTGAAATTTTAAAAAATTTTATTTTTAAGTATTTTAATTAATTGATTTATTTTTAGTTTTCAACATTCACTTCCAGAAGATGCTGAATTCCGAATTTTATTTTTAAGGAATTACTTTCTTCAGTGAATTTTTTGTGCCTTTTTACCAAGCTGTTAATTTTCTTTTCATCATTTTCTTGTATCACTCATTTCTTTTCTCAATTTTTACTCTGCTACTCTTAATCTCTAGCTTTACTTTGTCAGAAATTCTTGCTGGCCTTGGGTCCAATTAGCATTTTCTTTGAGGCTTTGCTTGTAGCTGTTTTCACATTGTTATTTTTCTTCCAAGTTTATGTTTCATTCTTCTTTGCAACCACAGTAGCTTTTTGCAGTCACTTCTTTTTTGTTGTTGTTTGCTCATTTTCCCAGCCTATTTCTTCACTTTGAACTTTATATTAAAGTTAAGCTTTGTGCCCCTGTGGAGAGGCCCTGTTTCAAGCTTCAGGCTTTTTGGTGCTGCTGTTTTCAGAGCTAGTTTTGAGAGTCTACAAGTTTTCAGTACTTCCAAGATGGTGTTATCCTGGGAGAGGGTTGGTCACTGCTCTCCTGGTCTATGCTTGGGTCTTCCCCGCCCCCAATTTATTTCTTTTAGTTTTCAACCTTCATTTCCACAAGATAGTGAGTTTCAAATTTTCTCCCTATCTCTTCCCCTCCCCACCCCAAAACATTGTGCATTCTAATTACCCCTTCCCCCAATCTACCCTCCCTTTTATCACACCCCTCCCTTCCCTTATCCCCATCTTCTCTCCTTTCTTGTAGGGAAAGATCGATATCTATACCCCATTACTTATATTTCTTATTTCCCAGTTACATGCAAAAACAATTCTCAGTATTCATTCCTAAAACTTTGAGTTCCAACTTCTCTTCCTTCCTCCCTCCTCACTCATCCCCACTGAGGAGGCAAGCAATTCAATATAGGCTATACCTGTGTAGTTTTGCTGAACACTTCCATAATAGTCATGTTGTGAAAGACTAGCTGTATTTCCCTCCATCCCATCCTGCCCTCCCATTTATTCTATTCTCTCTTTTGACCTTATCCTTCCCCAAAAGTGTTTACTTCTAATTACCCTCCTCCTCTCATTTGCCCTCCCTTCTATCATCCCCCCATACCCTACTCATCCCTTTCTCCCCTACTTTCCTATACTGTAAGATAGATTTTTATACCAAATTTAGTGTGTATTTTATTCCCTCCTTAAGCCAAATGTGATTGGAGTAAGCTTCACATTTTCCCTTTCACTTGCCCTTTTCCCCTCCACTGAAAAAGCTTTTTCTTAACTTTTTTATGAGAGATAATTTGCCCCATTTCCATTTCTCCTGCCAATATATTCCTCTCTCACCCCTTATTTTTATATTTTTAGATATCATCCCTTCCTATTCAACTCACTCTGTGCTCTCTTTCTCTAGACATTTGTCTGTATATAATCCCTCCAGCTACCCAAATACTGAGAGTTACAAATATTCTCTTTCCATGTAGGAATGTAAGCAATTCAACTTTAGTAAGTCCCTTATGATTTCTCTTTCCTGTTAACCTTTTCATGCCTCTCTTGATTCTTGTGTTTGAAAGTCAAATTTTCTGTCCACTTCTGGTCTTTTCATCAAGAATGCATGAAAGTCCTCTATTTCATTGACGGATCATTTTTTTCCCTGAAATATTATGCTCAGTTTTTCTAGATAGGTGATTCTTGGTTTTAATTCCAATTCCTTTGACTTCTGGAATGTCATATTCCAAGCCCTTCGATCCCTTAATGTAAAAGCTGCCAGATCCTGTGTTATCCTGATTGTATTTCCACAGTACTTAAATTGTTTCTTTCTGGTTGCTTGTAATATTTTCTCCTTGACCTGGGATCTCTGAAATTTGGCTACAATATTCCTAGGAGTCTTTCTTTTTAGATCTCTTCAGGAGGTGATTGATGAATTCTTTCACCTCTGGTTTCAGAATATCAGGGCAGTTTCCCTTGATAATTTCATGAAAGATGATGTCTAGGCTCTTTTTTTTGATCATGGCTTTCAAGTAGTCCCATAATTTTTAAATTGTCTCTCCTGGATCTGTTTTCCAGGTCAGTTGTTTTTCCAATAAGATATTTCACATTCTCTTCCATTTTGTCATTCTTTTGGTTTTGTTTTGTGATTTCTTGGTTTCTTATAAAGTCATTAGCTTCCATCTGCTCCATTCTAATTTTTAAAGAACTATTTTCTTCAGTGAACTTTTGAACCCCCTTTTCCACTTGGCTAATTCTACTTTTTAAAACATTCTTCTCCTCATTGGCTTTTTGGGCCTCTTTTGCCCTTTGAGTTAATTTATTTATTTTTTATTTAATTTTTTTTATTTTTATTATTTATTTATTTATTTAAATAAATTTATTTAACTTTTTACATTCATTTTCACAAGATTTTGGGTTCCAAAATTTTCTCCCCATTTGTCTCCTCCCCCCTCCCCAATACACTGGACATTCTAATTACCCGTATCACCAATGTGTCCTCTCTTCTATCATCCCTCCCTTCCCTTACCCCATCTTCTCTTTTGTCCTGTAGGGCCAGATAACTTTCTATTCCCCATTACCTGTATTTCTTATTTCCTAGTAGCAAGAACAATACTCAGCAGGTGATCCTAAAACTTTAAGTTCCAGTTTCTCCCCATCCCTCCCTC
>CM053772.1:84107296-84146507 GCA_028658325.1 Potorous gilbertii | reverse complement strand
TCTGAGATTCAAATGCTCCCAGCCAGTTACTTGACTTCTGAGAGTCCTCTCCACCCCAGCCTAGGTCCGCCCAGCTAGTACTTGGGGTCTGGGATTCAAATGCTGCTCCCCAGCCTCAGGGCTTTTGGCGGCAGGCCTGACTGCTCTTCAGTGGGAGCTTATCTGCTGGTTCTCAGGTGGGGGCAGGGCCGCCTCTCAGGCTCAGTTCCCTCAGGGGGTTTATGTAGAGATCTTTTGTAATGGAGCTGGGGTGGAGCTCCTGCCTGCTCTGTGGGCCAGAGCGGCCTCTGCCTCTGCTGCGGCCTCTGCCTCTGCCGCAGCGGCGGCGTCCCGAGGGGGTCCGAGTCCTGGAGATCCCCTGCTCCCCTCTCAGCCCGTCTCTCTCACTGACCTGTGCGTCTGTGGGTGGAGGGAGCTTCGCGGCCACCGGAGATTCCGGTCCCTGATGCCTGCTGGGCTCTGCTCGCTCCTCTCAGTGCGGTGTGGCCAGGGAGGGGGAGGGGAGGACTTTGCAGGGCAGGGCTCCACTCCCGTCTGGGGTACCTTTGCGGTTGGTTTTTCAGGGCTCTCTACAACGGAAATCTCCTTCACTGTGTTGCTGCGCGGCTTCCACTGTTCCAGAATTTGTCAGGAGTTCTTTTTACAGGAAATCTATGGGCTGTGGGTTCGGACCTAGCATAGGTGAGTCTTTCTACTCCGCCATCTTCGATTTAATTTATTTTTAAAGTTGTTAATTTCTTCAGCATTTTTTGGGGTCTCCTTTAGGAAGCTGTTGACTCACTTTTCATGGTTTTCTTACATTGCTCTCATTTCTCTACCCAATTTTTCCTCCATCTCTCTTACTTGATTTTCTTTTTTTTTAAATCTTTTTAATTTTTAAAATTATGTTATTTGTTTACAGTGTACTACAATCACTTCTATATGTCTTAGATTTTTTCCCCTCCCTCCTGTCCTTCCCCCCACCTCCCCACTCCCTCGCGGAGATGACTTGCAGTCTTATATAGATTCTACATATACATTCCTGTTAAATACATTTTCACCTTAGTCATGTTGCATAGAAGAATTACAATGAATGGGAGAAATCATAAAACAAACCAAAATATAATACAACTTCATTCTGTGATCGAATTTCATAGTTCTTTTCTCTGGATGTGGAAGGCATTGTGCCTTAAGAGACCATTGGGAATTTTTTAAGTCCTTGCATTGTAGTGAGGAATAAAAATTCATCGCACACTGTGCTTGTTGCTGTGTGCAAAGTCCTCCTGCTTCTGCACCTTTCACTTAGCATCAGTTCATATATAAGGTTTTCCAGTCCATACAAGTCTTTTCCACTTTTCTACTTTCACAGAAATAAAGTCAGATCTAACTAAGTGGAAAAACATCCATTGTTCATAGGTCAAGCTCAATGTAATAAAAATGGCAATTCTACCTAAATCAATTTACTTATTTAGTGCCATACCAATCAAACTATCTGATAATTATTTTCTAGAGTTGGAAAAAATAATATCAAAATTCATCTGGAAGAAAAAAAGGTCCAGAATAGCAAGGGGACTAATGAAAAGAAGTGCTAGGGAAGGTGGCGTAGTTCTACCATATCTCTAATTGTATTATAAAGCAGTTATCAAAACCACTTGGTACTGGCTAAGAATCAGAAGGGTTGACAAGTGGAATATGCTAGGTACTCAAGACACAGTAGTCAGTGAATATAGCAATCTATTGTTTGATAAACCCAAGGCCCCTGGCTTCTGGGATAAGAACTCACTATTTGACAAAAATTGCTGGAAAAACTGGATAAAAATGTTGCAGAAACTAGATATAGACCAATGCCTGACACCGTACATAAGAATAAAGTCCAAATAGGTACATGATCTAAGTGTAAAGATTGATACTATAAACAAATTAGTTGGAACAAGGGTTAGTGTATTTATCAGATTTATGGAGAAGGGAAGAATTTTTGACCAAAGAAGAGATAGAAAGTATTATGAAGTGCATAATGGATAATTTTGATTACATTAAACTGAAAAGTTTTTGCACAACCAAATCCAATGCAGCCAAGATTAGGAGAGAAAGAATTTTTATAACTAGTGTCTGTGATAAAGGCTTCATTTCTAAAATATGTAGAAAACTGAGTCAAATTTACAAGAATACAAGTCATTCCCCAGTTGATAAATGATCAAAGGATTTGAACAGGCAGTTTTCAGAGGAAAAAATTAAAGATATCTATAATCATATGAAAAATGCTTTAAATCACTATTGATTAGAGAGATGCAAATCAATGCAACTCTGAGGTACCACATCACACCTATCAGATTGGCTAGCATGAGGAATATGAGGAAGCTGAGGCTAAGTGACTTGCTCAGAGTCATATGGTCAGTAATTAATTGTCTGAGGCCAGATTTGAACTCAAGAAAACATATCTTCCTGATTCCTAGCCCAGTGCTCTACCCACTGTACCACCTAACTCTCTCTCTCAGGAATTATCCTTGTGCTGTTCTTGTCCTTGAGCTTCATGTACTGCTTTTTTCTTTTGGTGCACAGATTTGAGGCCAGATCAGGGAATCTGATGTTGCCCAGAACAGTGTCGAGTCACTTTTTTTTCCCTCCTTGTGCAGATGACTTGATGAAGTCATTGATAGTTCCAAGAATAAGGTGTTTGGCTCACATGGAGATGGAACATAATTACAATAGATGAAGAGCACTCCCAGTAATTCTCCAAGATCCCTGAGATTAGACTGTAATCATTGTTTGTAAGCAGGTGGGAATGAAGAGTAGTCAGCCAGGCAGCCTTTTTATATTATTATTCTAAGAATTAATATTAGGTTCTTGAAGGAGTCCAGCAACTTGGGCTTTATGCTCCTCAAGTCTCTTAGAACCTTGTCCTCCTGCAAATAAGACTCCCATAAGAACTGATGATTAAATCAACCCACTTCAATCTAATAGATATTTATTAAATATCCACTGTGTCCCGAGCATCATCGTATGTACCTGGTAAACAAAAATGAAAAATAGCCTAGTACTCACCTTCAAGGAGCTTAGAGTCTAATTAAAGATAGATAGCAAAGGGGAGACCCAAGCAAGTGCTGGGAGAAATTTGACAACAGAGAGGCAGAGAGGTGAAGTAGGGCTTGATGTGTTCCAGACTTGGATTTCGTAGGTGAATGTTGCTCCATAAAAGAATGTTAGAATCCTAGAGGCTGAGAATTTTGCCAGAAAGAATATAGGAAGTCTGACTGGCTTTCTGAGCTCTTCTCTTCCCAGGAGGTATTACCTGATTCTATTACATTCACTTCAGTTAAATTCAAGAATATAATCACTTAATGTTTAAAGCATTATGCTAGGTTCTAGGGATTTATTGACAGGCAGCTGGGTGGTTCAGTGGATAGAGTGCCCAGCCTGGAGTCAAGAAGATTCATCTCCCTGAATTCAAATCCAGACCCAGATACTTGCTAGTTGTGTGACACTGGTCAAGTCATTTTGCCCTGCTTTCCTCAGGTTCCTCACCTGTAAAATATGAACTGGAGAAGAAAATGACCAACCACTCCAGTTTCTTTGCCAAGAAAATCCCCAAAGGGGTCACAGAGTCAGATGTGACTGAAACAACTGAACAACAAAGGCACTAGAGATACATACAAAAATTCAACAGTCCCTGCCCTGGACTGTTCTCCTGGAAGACGTGCACATGTAAATGCATAAGAAACTACAAAGCCATTTAGGGTCACATGAGCACTAAAACTGGACCGATCAGGAGAGGCCACTTCTGGGACTGGCAGTGAGTTTGGTTGGTCCCTCTCATGAAGCAATCAGGGAAGAATCTCATTCTGGAAACTTAACCCTTCTACTCATCCCAATGTATTCATTTCACAATTGGTGATTTTCTTCTACGTGCAGGCCATTTTGCTAGGTTCTATAGGGAATAGAAAGGATTATAAGACAAGTTGCCTCCCCTCAACAAGCTCACAATCTGTTAGTGGAGACAAGACGTCAGTAGATAACTGTAACACAAGGTCTTATGGGCTATGTTCCAGATGGACAGTGCAAACCCTTAAATGCTATTAGAGTTTAGGGGAAGGAGAGAACACTCTGACCTTGGTGCATCAGGGAAAGCTTCATGGAACAGCTAGAGAGAGGAAGGGAGATGATTCTGGACCAGTGGAGCCTGAGAATGGAAGAAAGTATAAGATTTTGTATTGTAGCATTAAGTTCATGTAAATGGACTACAAGGTGGGTTGTGGGACAACCACAGGGGGCTGTGAATGCTATGAATCTGTTCTTTATCCTTTCATCAGTGTGAAACTATTGAAAGGTTTTGAACAGTGGAATGACATGATCCAAGAGTGAGTTTTTGGGAAAGGGGGATGAGATTTTGTATCTTACAGGTTTTTCTATTAGGGGTGCCTACATCAGGAAGTCAAAGCTATTCTTTCCTTCTCAGTATTCCTTTTCATGCAAGAATCTTTTCCTTTTAAGTAATTTCATATTTTTTTTCCTTCTGAGACCATGACAGTGACATGTCCAGGCAAGAAAAAGTGAGACCCATCATTTAGACCAAGCGATTTTTCCCTATTGGTTTATAACAGTATATTCCCCATGATCTGGATCCTGCTTGAAATCCTGTTCCTAATTATAAACTCAGTTGGTATCTGTGAGCACAGCAAGAACATTCAGTACAGACACAAAGCTAGCGCCAGGCAGCAAGTGCCTTGATGTTTCTCTGAAGTGAAATGAGAAGAAGAAGGAATGAAAGAGTCATGAAACCAGTCTGGCCATCTTCAGGGGAGTGGAAGGAGGGGCTTCTCTCAAGTGAGGCTCAGGGGGAAAAGGGAAAGATAGGAAATAAGACTGCTGAGATGAGAGGATGAAATGCTGTTCAACCAAGTGGGTAAGAAATCGTGGGTCATTATATGATTCCGAAATGTAGGCTAAGCCACTTTGCCAAGGCCTAAAAGGTGGCAACACTGTGATGTTGATGACACCTCAAAAAACCCCTTTTGTATGTCTCCATTGTAAATCTAGGATTTATTCATAAAGGGCACTTGACAACATTCCCTTTATAAACACTTATATTCTGTCCCATGATAGGCAACTTAGGTTTTGACTGTAAGACATTGGCAGCATCTGGAACTTTGTGCTGAATGCTGAGTACCAGACTTTCAGAGAGATATTGACAGTCAGGAGTAACTCAAGAGGTGGATGACTTGGATAATGAGAAGGCTTATGGTTATCCAGAAAAATAGAAGACTTATGGGTAATATAAATGCTCTTTTCAGATATTTGAACATCTGTTGTATAGAAGAGATATTCAAACATCTTG
The DNA here is from genome assembly GCA_028658325.1 of Potorous gilbertii. Taxonomy (NCBI): domain Eukaryota; kingdom Metazoa; phylum Chordata; class Mammalia; order Diprotodontia; family Potoroidae; genus Potorous; species Potorous gilbertii. The sequence continues at coordinate 84,141,196 of CM053772.1, read as the reverse complement.
TGTAGCTTCAAAGTCCCGAACTAGGAACCGTGCTTAGATGTTACAGGGAGGCAGGCTTCAGCTCTGTGTAAGACAGAATTTTGTAATGAGAGCACACTTTTTAAAAGGGATGGGCTATCTTGTGAGATAATAGTCACTCATTTATGCTTTGCTTTTCCCACTTTCACTCCAGCTACTCTGGGAGACAGCTGATACAAGTATTAATGTTGAGTTGTGTCTGAGTCTTCATGACCCCATTTGGAATTTTCATGGCAAAGATACTGGAATGGTTTGCCATTTCTTTCTCCAGCTCATTTGACAGATGAGAAACTGAGGCAAATAGGGTTAATTTGGCCAAGGTCACCTGGCTAGTAGGTGTCAGAGACCAGATTTGAACTCAGGAACATGAGTTGTCCTGAACCAGGCTCATCTACTGTACCACCTAGCTGCTCTTGCAAGTGTTAATACCATTTCCATTTTTACAGATTAAAAAAAGAGAAGGCTATAGAGATTAGATGACTAGCTCATGGTTACTCAGCTATAGGAAAGAGTATTAGATTTTGAATCAGAAGGTCCCAACTTTGCCACAAGGTCACCTTTGTGACCTTGGGAAAATCAGTCACTCTGGCAAAATCAAACTGGACCTCAGTTTCCTCATTTAAAAAAAAAGATCCTTTCTATCTCTCAAATACTAAATCCCCCAGCATTCCATTCTGCCTTTTCTAGGGAGCCCTTAGACAGTACAAGTATTTAAGCAGAGGCTTGTTAGCTGCTGCCAGAGATTTGGGTAGTTGACATTGACTTAGGATCCTACTTTGCACATGGGCCCTAAGGGAGATACACAATTTAGAGACAGTAGCTTCTGCCTTCTTAGAATTTATTGCCTTGTGGAAGGATGAGAGATAATTCCAGTAAGGGGAGAGTATCTGAAGAAACTTATGAATGCACAAGGAACTCAGCAGCCATGTTTAAAGGATGTGTATAGAAGATGGGGGCAGCTAGGTAGTGCCCTAGATAGAGTGCCAGGCCTGGAATCAGGAAGACTCGTTTTCCTGAGTTCAAATCTGCAAGTCACTTCTCCCTCTTTACTTCAGTTTATTCATCTGTAAAAGGAGCTGGAGAAAAAGGGCAAACCATTTCAGTATCTTTGCCAAGAAAACCCCAAATGGAGTCATGAAGAATCAGACAGCACTGAACACTACTGAACAGCAACAGAAGACAGGTAATCAGATGTATGTGTCAGTGTGATGCAGTCTTCTAAAAGTCATATCAGGAGTGCCAGACTTCGTGTTGAGCTACGTGAGGAAATCTAAACAGATTTTTAAAGGTAGATTGGGCAAAAGCAAAGGATCAAATAAAAGCTAGGATCACTCCTCAGGATGGAGAAGACAATGCCAAATGACAGCAGAAAGGCAAAATTAAATTCTTATTTGACTTCAAAGAGGATGAGTTAAAGACTGGGAAGGGTGACCCCACCCCACCGCATCCCCACTCCACCCTCCCCTGAAGGCTAAGAAGGAGTCGAGTTGATACCAAAAATCTGTTATGAGCTAGTTTAAAAAAAACAAAACGGCTAACTGCCCTTCATGAGCACAGGTCACCCGACCCAGGTGAATTACATCCTTCGGTACTAAATGGCCTAGCAGATGTGATTATTGAGCCATTTTCAGTAAAATTTGAAAGACTGAAGACAATGAGGGAACTGTGGCAGGACTGGTGAAAGGCAAATGTACCAGTTTTCAAAAAAGAAAAGAGAATGGAGTCAGTCTGTTGGCCACTTGGCTCAACTTAGATCTTTGGCAAAGTTTTAACAGATCTTTTAGGAGATGGTGGTTAGTAAATATCTAGGAAAGGGTCAGAGAGAACCATCATGGCCTGAACAAGAATCATTCATGCTCATATTACTTCTTTCTTTCCTTTCTTACTTTTTTTTTTAATTTTGACTGGATTACTAAGCTGGTGAATCAAGAGAATGTAATAGATATTTGTTTACCTAGATTTTAGCCAAGCATTTAATGTGTATCCCATGGTATTATTTTGGAAAAGCTGTGGAGTTAGACAGTAGTAAAAATGTTGGTGTATTCATAACTGGCTGGCCAGAATCAAATAAAAATCATTAATTATTCAGTATGAACTTGGAAAGACATCTTTCCAGTGGTGGGCTCCAGGAATCTGTGTTTGTCCCTGTGTTATTTAACATTTTTATCAGTGACTTGAATAAAGGCTGGCAAAGCACACTCACTAATCAGAACTGAGGATGCCTCATAGTTGGATGGGATAGCTGACACACTGGGTAACAAAGTCAGGATTCAAAAAGATCTTGACAGGCTAGAACCTTGTGCTAAATGGAATAAGATAAAAGTAAGTAAGGGCAGATGTAAACTCTTATGCTTGGGTTAAAAAATAGACTTCTAGAATACAATCCATATTATAGTTTCTGGTTTAAGTCTCAGCTCTTTCTGCTCACTTAACTGTGTCTCCTTGAACAAATCACACTGACCTCCCCTGGGCCTCAGTTTCCTTATGTGTAAAATTAGGGTTTTAAACTAGAAGATGATTAATATCTCTTTGAGCCATTACATTTTATGGGCTTATATTTCTAACTTCCTTAGAACAAGACAAAATAAAGTCCTCCATGAGACCCAAAGCAGTGAACATTGTCACTAATGTCCCAGGAAAACCTTCAGGGAAGAGATGGCATTAGATGGGTGTTAAAATTGTGAGCAGTGATTTATTCAGTAGGTAAGGAGGAGGTGGAATTGACATTTCAGCCATAAGGAACTTGGTAAGGAAGGCCAGAACAATTCATTTCTTTTATAGAGAATTCTGAGTATTCATAAAGTCATGAAGGGCCCTCAGAAGCCATCTACTCCACTCATATTTTACAGATGAGGAAACCAAGGCCCAGAGTTGGTCAACATCACACAAGTGGGACATGAGAGAACCTTGTTCCTCTAACTCAGTCAGTACTATTTCTACTTTACTATACCACCATTCCAATTGGGCTGGAGTGTAGAATCTGTCTTAGGGGAAAGTGTGACAGAGAAGGGAAAATTTGGTGGCACCAAATTATGGAGGCCCTTGAACATGAAGTGAAAGAGTTTCATCTTTTCTTCCTCAGCCATAGGGAGCTATGGGAGAGTTTTGATCAGATCAGTGAAATGACAATATCTAAGTAAGACCAAACTCAAATACAAAGGGATTCCTATAGGCCTGATGTTGACTTAGAAAACGTTAAATTAACATTATCTCTGTTGTATCATTTTTATTTATTTTGTTGAACATTTTCCAATTGCATTTTAATCTGATTTAGAACCCACTTGGTGGCCTGGATGAGTTTGACAACCGTGGTGTGAAGGATAGATTGTAAAAGGAAGAAATTGAAGGTAGAAAACCTTGTTAGTAGACTATAACCATCCAAATGGGTGGTATCCTACGCTAGGAGGGTGGCAATAAGAACAGAAGAAGGGCCCTAGAGGAGAGATGAGAAGCTGACCCTAATTCCCTTTCAGCTCTATGACTGAGTGCATTTCCTGTCTCCTAATATGTTTTCAGAGATGATCCAAAAGCTTCCCTTTTTGCAACTTTAAAAGAGAGTTTCTAGATCATGTTCCAGAATTATAAAATTATAGATAATTTTGTGTAGAAATTACAATGAGTGTCAGTAGTAGGAATTACATTGGTCTTTGAGTCAGATCTGAGTTTAGATTCTAGCTCTGCTCTCACCAGGGCCTTTAACTACCCCAGCCTCAGTTTCCTTGTCCATAAAATGAGGGTAATACACGAGAGGTTTTTTGTTGTTGTTGTTGTTGTTTGAGAATGAGCTGTCTAAACCTTAAAGTGTCATGTAAATGGGAGTTTTCATCATTAGGCCACAACATTACCATCATCCTCCAACCTGCCCCTGAACTGTAGCTCCTCCCAGATGTGCAGGCTGCTACAGTGCTGTGCATGTTTAATTATCACTCTGTCCAGGTTAGCAGGAGGTGTGAGCTGCCAAGGAAGCTCTTCTCCATTGGGCTTCTCCCCTAGCTTCTGTGTCAGGCCTACAAATACATCAGGGAAAAGGTCATTTTCCCCATGGCCAGAGCCCAGTCAGACTATTTTTTGCCTGGCAGTATATTGACAAGGGTTTGTCTTCGTCTGCTTATCAACTCTATTTACTATTTATGCTTTTGAGCTGAGGTGTAGAGGTGCACATATTGGCAGAGAGAAAGTTAAGGCCACATCATCTCCTACTGAATAGGTAGCAGCTGGCTCATTGCACAGTTTGTTTTCCCTGCTCCAGTTGAATTTCTAAACCCACAAGGCAGTCTATAAACAACCTGATTTTCTCTTAGTAATGCTAATGTTTCAAAACTATTAAAATAATTATCCTTGTATTTTTGGTAACATGTATATGTATGTGTGTATGTATATATGAGCACACATCTATATAAATGCATGTGTATGTGTGTACATGTACATATATATTTGTTAACTGTACATATTCAGAACAGTTCCATAATGTGGTTGGGCAGAAAGTTGCATTCTTCTGAAGTAGTCTAGAATATGTCTCATCAGGCCTGGTTCTGGGTTTAATTATGATATTGACAAAACTTCTCATTAATATCCTTTGCCCTTGCTTTCTGTTTTCTTCCCTCCCTGCCCTGGAGGCCATCATTCCAGCCCCTCCTTCATTTTCAGGACTTCATACTCCCTAAGTCTTCCTCCCTAGCAAAGCCTCTCCTTATGAAACATCAGATAGGAGTGGTTTACACCCGAAGTATAAAACACATCAACCCACAACCATCTCAAAGGGAGCTAAACCAGATTAAAATGTAATTGGGAAACATTTGACAAAATAAACAAAAGGAAAGTGGAACATAAATAATGTTCATATGCTATTTTCTGAGTCAATATGCAGCCAAAAGGGATCCTTATGTATGGATTAGTCCAGAGATCGGGAACCTGCAGCCTTGAGGCCACATGTGGCCCTCTATGTCCTCAAGTGTGGCCCTTTGACTGAATGTCACTGGAGGACCTAGAGAGTCACATGTGGCTTTGAGGTTGCAGGTTCCCCACCCCTGTTTTAATCCCATTCTCCCTCCTGCCCCAATTCCTTCTCTGTTTCTCTTTGAGTGTTCAACTTCACTGATTTATTCCATAGCTTGAATTTAGGTCCTTGTACTTCTTCAGCAAAGAAAATTTACATTTTAAAAGGCTGTGTGTGTGTGTGTGTGTGTGTGTGTATCTTACCAGGAGTAGAAAGTATTTTTTAAAATAAGAATCTCTTCTGGGTACTTTTGAAATCATATGTGTTCCATGGACACCTTGGACCTGTACCGTAAATTACTTATTAAGCAACTGTGAGTTTTTACACTAATAGCCACCATCTTTCAGGCCCTGTATTTTGGATTCCCAATGGTAAAAGAAAGGATTTATTCCCTCCTATCTCCCCCCATCATGCCCCCCACACCCACACCTCCTTTATGATAGAGGTATAATAGGAGGATAGTAGGATTCCATCTTTTAGGTATTATTGAGTCTGTTATTAGGTCTCTGTTGTTTAGCACCCCAACTGTGTCATCACTTAAACCAATTAAGTCAGTTCTCTCTCTCTATTTTACACACACACACACACACACACACACACACACACACACTCATACACATTCAGTCACACATGCTCTTACTATAGAGGGCCCCCAAACTATGATAGTCTCATAGACTTATACATCTGGAAGAGTTAATAAAGACCATCTCATTCAACATCCTCATTTTACAGAGGAGCAGACTAAGACCCAAAGAACATCTGTTCAAAGTCCTACAACAGATAGTAGACCATACTTTGGCTCATGTCTTCAGTCTGCCAGTCTAGTGCTTGGCCTCCGATCCTTCACTGACTTTGCTTGCCCTACCCTGGCACAGCCCTGAAAAGCAGAGTTGACCCCTTGGTCAAGTACAAGAACCAGAACACTCTAATAATAGGGACAGAGCAGTCTCTTGCTCTTGCTGCTGCTGCTACACCTGTACTATTTTTGTTATTTTAGAAAGCTATACCAGCAGTTCTCGACCCTTTCTAATGAGGACTCTTTTTTAGCATCAGAAAAATTTGTAGACCTCCCACACATATACACACTCACACAGTAGTAGTTAGACGGTTAATATCTGTTTATTAAGAAAATACATAATGATAAAAAGGAATGAGTTTGGTAATGTTTTTCAATGAACTTTTATTTGTATATTTTTAATTTTTATTGATAATATTTTGTTTTTATATCACCTTAGGTTCCAAATATATTCCTCTCTCCTCTACTCCCTTCCCCAGCGGACCGTCCTTTATAACAACAACAAAAAAGTGAAGGATCTAATAATTCATCAAAATTAAATCAAAACACCAGCTAAGTTCAGTGTGTGTGTGTGTGTGTGTGTGTGTGTGTGTGTGTGTGTGTGTGTGTGTGTGTGTATACACACACATACAGGTTTGCACCAATAGTCCTCCACCCTGGCAAAAAAAAGGAAGAAAGGTTCATTTTCTCATCTCTTCTTGGTCATTATGAATTTGTATTTTATTAATCACAGAAGCATCCACAGATATTTGAAAAATTGTCCTATCTCTGTAATATATTATTTATTCAGTCTACAGAAGATGCATTTGCTTATTTATTATACTAACACTACATATTTTCTTAAACTGACATAAAGATCAAAGTGACACTACTTGATGTACACCAGGACTCCTGATTCCCTTGCAGAGGTAACATCATGTCTGCCCCAAACCAGGTCTTCAGCCCCAAGGTTCAAACCATTTATCTAGTTTTAGAAAATTTATTTCTGGTTCAGCGCTCTGTAGAGATAGTGGTACCCATAAAAACAGTGAGAGGTTGGGTCAAGAGGTATCCAGCTGAACTGATCAGAGAGCAGACTGAGGGACCAGCTAGCTGTGTGGACCTATAGAAATGGAATGTCCTCTTGACCAGCTTCTAATCCTTGCTTTCTCCCTCCCCTGCAACGTGAGCAAAGCCTTCAGCTCTCGCTGGCACCTTTGAACTTTGTTGCTCATGGGGTTGTGTTGATCTCACTTCTGCTTTAGATACCACTTTGGGCATCCAGTTCTTTAGTACCATAACTGTTCCTGAGTTACCAGCCTTGCCTTGCTCTCATGATGGATCTATCCCTCCCTGTGTAGGAATTTCCAAGCTGCTGTCCTGCCTTTGCCGCGCCAGAAAAAACCGTGAAAGCTGAGGAGGCAGCCTGGCCCAGTGACTGATTCAAGAGTCGGAGGACCTGGGTTCAAATTATACTTATTATATTTACTATTTCTGTGACTTAGGGCAAGTCAGTTTACCTCCCCAGGCTTCAGTTTCCCCACCTATAAAACAAGAAATGGGAACTAAATGACTTCTGAATCCTTTCTAGCTCTAAATATGAGGCCCAATGATCCTTCTTGAAGGTTGAAGTTCACTAGAAAGTACCCAATCATAATCCAGGAGCAAAGCTGGGGGCAAGAAGTGAGGAGAATGATAAATGATAGGTCACGTTTTCCAATGACAAAAAGATATGGAGCTAGAAGAGACTTGGAAATCATTTAAATAAAGTGGTCAGGTCATCACCTTTCTCCCCTCCTCCAGTCATTATTTTACAGCTTCTGGTAACATTGTGAGAATTTTCCTGAAAGTTTATCTGGCTTTCTTTTCTAATATATTTTAAATACTTTACCAAACCTGAGAGCGTATTTGATAATCTCATCCAGCCAACACTACATGCAAGTCACTGGGCGCTATGGGGACACAGATACAAGACAATATAGTCCCTGTCCTCAAGGATAGGGATATGAGCAGTGATGCACCATGCTTTCTGGAGCGCTCCCTGCACAAATGAAGACTTTCTGCCTCCAACCCACCAAGAAACACCTGGAAAGGGAAGGTTTACTTCGAAATGACTTCTGTAGCTGTTCACTCTATACTTCAGTTCTTCTCCCTCTTTTATAGATTCAATCAAGGCAGCGAATGGAGGTTTTCCCCTTCTTTCCTTAGCCAAATGGGTTTTGCTTCAGTGAAATGCATTCACACTTTGATGTATGTCAGTGATTTATCTTGCTTCCCACTTAGCCTTTCACATCCTGGGCATTTGAGAAACATATATATTGGACTAAGTTGAATTTAAATATCTTAGAAAGGTTGCTATTTTATGGATTGTTATATTCTCTTTTACTGGAGCGAAACAATCAGGGAAGGTAGAAGGAAAGATAATTTAAGGCTTTCTTCCCAAACTCAAATTCAGCTATTAGGAAAGACCAGTGAAACAGAAAACCTGTTGAAAACTTAAGTCAGCATGGAAAATCTAAAGAGAGCTCCTCATAAAGGCAAAGGGGAGAAAATGGAAAATATTAGATTAGAGGTTGTGATTTCTAAACCCAAAGCATTTTGGCTTGGTTGTTAACTTTGATGTCAACCACCATTCCTGTATTCTCCTTGACCTCAAATCGAATGAATGTTATTTTGTGACCTTAGTAGTATTAAAATTCCCCCGCCAGTTTTCTAACCTTATCCCATCAGACTAGAATACAGAGCATCAGGGCATTGATTCTGGAGTCATTGCAGCTTTTTCCACCTTTACCTTACCCTATATTTGTCAGCTCAATTTAAAGTACCTTGCTCCTCCCCGGGCCTCCAGGATGCATGGGCCAAATTTCAGTCAATGCCTAGCAATGGGGCGGAATATGGTAACAAGTATATTCTATCCAGATTATACCCATTAGGAAATAACAGGCCAAGATCCTGCATCTTGCTTCTTTGGAGAAACAAGGGACATGAGGATGTGGTTATTGACTCCATGGATTTTAAGACATGCTAACGAGGACCTCACAGATCAATTCCACCTAAACTCTGAAAAAATGAAGGGAAAAACCAAATATTTAACTTACTAGAGATCATTTTTTAAAAAATTATTCACCTTGATTCTGGCCTATCAGGAGTCTTATAACCATAGCATAGACAAGAATGCATGAGAAGGACCTATCGGCCTAGAAAGCCCAGAAATCCATCTCTTTAAATATAACGCCTATGGGTATGGGCTCTGCCTAATGCTTTGTAAGGAGTTATAAAAAAGCCCAGAATGCACTTAATCCTGGCAGCTGGCAATCAGTTTATACTCTGAATCTTGGGTCTTGATAGCTGTTCTCATTTTTCTCCTTGCTAGTAAGTAAAAACTTAGCCCCTTTGCTGATGCTCTTACAGCCAGCCCTAACTCTCTTTGGAATCTCGCTGAATTATTTGCCTCTGTAATGGACTGTGGCATTGGATTCTGTTGGTAAATTCTGTATCTGACAGAAGGAAATGCATGATTACCAAAAGGCAAGATGGAGGGTACTTAGAGGGCTGGATCATTCAGGAAGGTCACTAGACCAAAGGCCATCATAAAACACCCTGAAATTGTCTAAGAATAGTTAAAAGACAAGGTGAGAGCTTTCTTGTGATACATCTTAAACTTACCCTCTACTATAAAGCAAATAGTGGTGTGTTCTGCACACATCGTATGTGTCAGCTAAAGTAGGAGCATCTGAATGGTCTTCGTTATGAGATATTATTTACTAGGCATATGTGGCATATTCAGGAGGACTAGCACCTCTGGTGCGAGGGCTTGCCGAACCCTTTTCAGGGCTGCTTATCCACCTCTGGTGTCCAGTTGTCACCGGTGGCTCCAAGATGCTGTAGCGTGCACAGTGACCAGACCCAATAAAATCATTCAGCAGATGGGCCAAACCAGGTTGAGAGTAACCAGCAGGCTTCACACCTGTCGGTGAGTCAGGGGGATGTCTACCCTAAGCATGTGAAGACTTCTCCCAGCAGAATGGGAAGATGAGAACGATTGGTTCCAATGCCCATGAGAGCAGCTGCAGCCAGCGCTCTGGAGGACTGAGAGCTTGGTCAGATACCAAAGAGCCCAGGTCATCCACTGCGTCTGGACCATCACTAGTCGTCCTGACCTTTGTCTGACCACTGGGCTTTGATGACTGGAAGATAGAAGTAGGCCAACAACTGCAGACCCGCCTCACTGAAATCCAACTCACACGCAAGTCAGTACATTTCCCATTGGCACTCTTCAGAAACAAAGGACAGACAGCATTATTTACTGACCTCTACTTTTAATCTTGCTTCAAAACAAATCATCCATGTGTCATTTTTTTTACCTTGAAATCCTTCCCTACATTATTCAGCTGTAAAATATTTAGCTCTTACCTGAAAAGATTTGAACTTGATACATATGATGGAATTGCTATTAGTTTGTGTAGAGCATTCTTTCCCTTTCTAGAGTCAACTGGGTGGGTTTCACTTTAAATATTCAAGCAATGAGTCCATGTCCAGGGTTGCCAGGGTTATAGGAGAGACTCAGACAGCCTTAGAAAGGGGAATTGGATGTCTATGCTCATTCTAATTGTGTGAAACATCCTCCCCAATATATGGAGTCTTGTTACTATCTCTGGTATTAGGAAAGGCCTTTAGCCATCAGATCTCAAGACCAATTCCACATCCTCCTTGGAACTTTTCTCATTCATTCAAACTCATAATAATCTATTCCTCTGGTAAACTCTTAGAGAAGTTCTTTCCTGTACCATTTATATGTATTTAGCATAGATTGCCTTGTATTTTAGTTATTTCTGCTCATAGCTCATCTTCCTTACTATATAACATACATTGCTTAAGGAGAGGGAATGAATTTTATGCTTTTTTGGTATCTCAGCACAGTGCTTAGCATTGGGTCTATATTAGGTATTCATATAGTGAACAAACTTATCTTTCTATTTTACCCAAAGCCTAAAAAATCTTTTAAACCCTATTTATGTGCCAGTTGATTAAATGAGCATAATTTGTACTAGCCTCTCCTTGCTGTGCTGAATTTTTTTCCTCATTAACTGTGTCTTCTTGTCATAGGAAAGTGACATATAATAAATAGACTATAGGACTTGCAGTCTGTAGGACTTAGGTTCAGATCTCACCTCATATATTTATTTACTGAGTTATATATTTATAACCTGAGTTAAAAGAGTAATCACTCAACTTCTCTGAGACTCAGTTGTCATCTATAAACTCCCGTGCATGTTTTAAAGGGTCAGCCGGGGGCACCATAGTGCCCAGAACACTGGGCCTGGAGTTAGGAAGGCTTGAGTTCTAATCTGGTCTCAAACATTTACTAGCTGTGGGAACCAGAGCAAGTCACTTACCCTCTGTTTGCCTCAGTTTTGTCATCTGAAAAGTGAGGATGATATAACAGCCCCTACTCCCCAGAGACTGTTGTAAGAATCAAATGAAATGATAATTATAAAAAGCATTTAATACAGGGCCTGACCCATGGTGAGCTCTATGTCATGTAATGTAATATAATGTGAGCTCTATGTGATGTCATCATGATTATAAGTGTTACATAAATGTCAGTTGTTATTTAGGTCACTGAGTGGACCTTCTTTGCTTGACATTTCTTTCTCCAGAGTCTCTTTTGCCTTGAAATCCTCACTTTCAATGAAATAGGTTGTACAGTAGCAGCTCCCTCAGCCTCTTCACCTGCTGTCCTGTCACCTCTCCAAGGGACTCTGTGACTCTGGTCCAAAGCACCGTGTTATGTTGACCTCTTTGAATTTTGAGAAAGTCTTTTATTTCAACTTGTTTTCTTTTAACATTTAAAAAATCTTTTGCAAAACATTCCCTGTCAACTTGTGGTTACCAAGCTTCCCTAATAGCCTCTTGAGGAATGTTTTTCAAAGCAATTTGAAAAATTCAAATAAATTTTATCCACTGGTTTGTTCCTTTTAAAAAAGAAAAGAAAAAGGAAAGGAAAGCAAACCTCATGGCACAAACAGCAGCCTAACCAGACTAAAAAGACACAGTTTTCTTTTCTTGGAGTCCTGCTGATTTGTCCCTATTCCTTACCCTCCCTAGTTGCTTCTTTTTTTTCCTTCCAGTTCTTTAATCATTCGTCTGTGATGTTTTGTGAACACTAAGTGTAGATATCCTCAGCATAGATCAAAGAGACCAGTTTCTTAAAGATGAACACAATCTGACCACGTTCAGCCCTTCAGCACTGTAGGAAGCCTGGATAGCCCAGTGAACTTTTCCCTATGGTCCATACCCTCTGGAATTTTCTGATAGCCATTGGGCTAGAGCCTCTTGAAATGATTTCACTGTGGCATTGTTGCTTACTTACAGTGCTAGAAGAGATGACTCAGGCAGTTCCGGGACAGAACTCTGAGTAGTATTAATGTAGTGCCCTATCCTTGCCTAATAGCAGCATGTTGTCGTCGAAAGAGCCCCAGACACAGTTAGGAGAGACGGCTCTGACACTTAGGGTCTGGCTTTGAGCCGCTTTCCCATGGTTTGTTGAAAGGAGGATGCTTTCTAAAGCATAAAGTAATTCATAAATGTGATTTATTCCTCTGTTATCTCATTTCTTCCTCACAGGCATTGAAAGTCCTTCCCAGCTTGGCTTCCTCCTACCTGTCCAGTTTCCACACACCTTACTCCCTCCTGCCTTCTCTGTGAACCAGCAGTGCTAGGACAGTTGCTCTTTCTCCAACCTTCTCCCAGCTCCCTGCCTTATTTCTGGCTGTCCCTTGTGCTTGCAATGCATTGAACCTGACACCCCTGGCTGCCTCCGAGACTCTCCCCTAACCTCACCTTCTTCCAAAGGCCCTTCCCCATTTCCCCCACCACTAATGGGGAACAGACTCTGGGGACCTCCTTGAACTCCCCTTGAATCTTCCAGTCTCTGGAGGCCCATAAACTTTTCATTATCACTATGCCCAAACTCTTCCCACCCTTGATCCTAATAAAATGCCATTCTCCAGGCTACTGGCCACTACCAATCAAGATCCTCCCTAGATTTGGATCTTTATTCACCCCAAGGTACTGATCATTCCCATCAAGACCTCAAGACACCCCAGGCTACTGACCACTCCTATTAAGATCATCCCTGGAACCCCCAGTACTTGGTGACACCTAGAGTCTTCCCACACAGTCTTTATGTATATAAGATCCATCTCACCTCCAAGAAGGCACTCAGATTCAATCTAGCTCCACTCAGTCTAGCTCAGATTATATCTGGCCTACTTGTTAATACAAACCTTACAAATGCTTAGGTGCCTTAAGAGTCAGCCCAGTGTGATGAATCTTTAATAAACTTTGTTTTACCTTGGCTGAAAGAAGGCTTGAGTTGAATTCATTTAGAAGGACCCAGCATGTTGGTATTTTGGGGCCCCCAGCACTCCAAACCTCAATACCACTAGTCTCTTTCCTGTGACAGTACCTCCCGTTTAACTCTCTATTTATCCTGCATGTACATGGTTGTTGCATGTTGTATCCCCTATTAAAATATGAGCTCCTTGGATGGGGACCTCATTTTTGCCTTTCCTTGAATCCCTGGCATTTAGCATACACAGTGCTCTACCCACAGCAAACATTTAATAAATGTGTGTTGGTGTTTCTAAAGATGACAGCAACCTTCTGAAACAAGGATGATTCAGTATGTCAAATGTCTATTTCATCACTTTATTCTTAGAACCATAAGGTCACAGATTTGGGACTGAATGGAACATTCAAGATCATCAAGTTTAACCCTCTCATTATAGAAATGAGTAAACTAAGGTCAAACAACCAAGGTCCCCCAGGTCTTATATGGCACAGCTAGTATTCAAACTCAGATTAAATTAATTTGATAATATAAAAATAACAATATATCCAGAATAAAAGGGAAGGAAGCTGATTGACCCATGTTGCCATTCTGAAATCAGTACTAAGTTTTCTTACCAGCTTTAGGAGAGGACGGATAAACCATGAGAGCTGACTAGGTTGGCCTATATAATTGTCTCCTGATCAGTTCCTAATGCTTCATTTTTGGTACTCTTCATCAGAAGTGCTAACATCAGTAATTTTAAGGCCTCTCACTGAAGGGTAAGCTGGGGGCAGTAATCAAAGTCTACCTTGGGCTACAGAGAGCCCTCTGCCCTTAACAGTCACTCTCTGTTTTGTGACTTAAAGGACTGTCCGAGTGAGGAAATGAAATACACCATAGTAACCCCAAAATCCCTTTACCAAAGCACCTTTAGATCCAAGCAAAGAGTCTGTGTCAGACTGGGAGATGGGAGTAGAGAAGTGGAAACTGAGCCACTCTATCAAAAATCAGCTCTTTACAAAGAAAATCCAAACAACTTGGCTTCCTTTGATACTGGTCCTCAATGTAGAACTTAATCTGTCACTCTCCCACTTACCTGATAACTTTGTGATCATGCTGTCTGCTTCTCAGTAACCACTTTGTTCACTCACCTTATTGAGAAACTTTGCCCTGCATACTTAGCAGTATCTCCTTTGGCCTATTTGCTCAGCTTCCCAGGAGCTCACCATACTCAACTCACTACTTATACCCAGTGATCCCCTCACCTGCATTTCAGCCTTTGACTACTGAACCAGTCAGTCACCCAAGCCCTGCAGTTTTCAATCTTCATCACACCTACATGTCAAGTCTCACCCAATCTGCTTTGGTAGGCATGTCTCACAAATCCCCACTATGCACAGTTTATTCACCTCTCAGAGCAGTTAGATTTATCAGAAAGTCTGACTTTTCCATTGGGTAATAGATGTCTTATTTAAATCTGATTTGGATACTAGCATAGATATTCAGAAGTCTGACCTACAACAAGGTATAATCACTTGATTGTTGTATATCCCCAGGCTCACCAGTAAGGGAGGGAGGGAAAAGGCAGTAGAGATTTACAAAGATGGCAATTGTGATTACCCAAGATCAACCATGCCAGTTTTCCAAGCTCCCCTTGGCTCATGTTAGAAGCAATGGTGCTAATTGATGATTGTAACTCATTACAAATGCGCCCTAATTAAATTACCCACCAGTGGCAGTGAGATTAATGATGTAACCCAAGTTAAAGCACAATAAAATTAGGCTTGTCAGATTGTTCAGTTGTTGAAGGAAAAAGGTGAATGCAATGGAGGAAGGAAAAGCTATGAAGTGCCATGAGAAGGGCAGGAACTTCTGAAACTGACTATGGAATGATCACATTTTAGACTAAATATCAATAATTACCATTGAGTATTTCTCTAGTGTAACCAAATCTGGATTAGGTACTGTAGGGGATATAATATATATTTCTAATATTGTAGGTTAACTTCTCGTGTTTTTGTCATATTTCCTCAAGTAACAGATAAGCTCCCTGGGGGCAGGTACTATGTTAAAAGTTAAATTATATGGGGTTGCTGCATCCATACCTTTTTATCTTATGAGACTCTTTAGATTCCTGTCGATGTGCTCTCAGAAATCCTCCAGTGAACTAGTATGATTTAAGTAAGAGTTCAGTGTTGGAGAAGGACATGGCAAACCGCTGCAGTGTCTTTGCCAAGAAAACCTCAGATGGGGTCATGAAGAGAGGGACATGACTGAAACGATTGAACAGCTCAATAGAGGAACAGAAGTATCCCAAGATGGCCCATGATTGATTCCAAAATAATTCGGTAAACATTTGTTAACCACCTAATATGGGCAAGGCACTGTGCTTACTACTGAAGACACAAAGATTAAAACAAAACAGTCCTGCCATGAAGAAGCTTCTATTTTCCAAGGAGAATCCAGCCTATACAAGATATGTATGTATATGATCATTTGAAAAGAAGAGAGTGAGCATTGACTAGCCAACCAGGAAAGGTTTCCCATAGGAAATGGAATATCTGCTGAAACTCAAAAGGATCTAGGGATTTCTAAAAGATGGAAGTAAGGAGAAAGCACTTCCCTGGCATATAGAGCCAGGTACAGAGGGGTAGTTACAAAAGAGAACAGAAATGATTATCATTTGCCTGGAATGTCAGTACATGAAGGAGAATACTACATCTGGAAAGGCAGGCTAGAGCCAGATTGTGAAGGGTTTTAAATGCCAAACAGTGGAATTTACTTTTTATCCTCAGGTTCTTAAAGCGTCCCTGGAGCTTTTTGAGCAGAGAAGTGACATGATCAGATCTGGGCTTCAGGAATATGACTTTTGGTGGCTGAGTGGAGAGTGGACTAGAGAGGAAGCAGATGAGGTTTAGTAGTCCAATCAGAAAGCTCTTACAGTAGTCCAGGTGAGAAGTGATGCCTGCCTCAACGGGGATGATAAAGGGAGAGGAGTCAGAGGTGAGAGATCCTGTGGAGAGAGGACAAAACTTAGTAACTAATTATCTAACAGACAGGTAGAAGAGGGGAGAATCAAGGATAACTTCAAGATTGTGAACCTGGGTGATCAATGGGATGGTGCTGCCCTAAACAGAAATCAGGAAGTTTTGATGAAGGGGGAAAGATAAACATTTCTATTTTTGACATGAGTTATCTATGCAACATCCAAATGGAGATGTCTTGCTACAAACTCAGGAGAGAGATTGGTGCTATGGATATTCATCTAGGATTTATCTGCTTGGAGAAGGTAATTGAACCCAAGGGAGTTAATGAGGGATATTTACATAAGAGGATGTAGATATAGAAGAGAGCCCTAGACAGAACCTTAGGGGACACTCCTGGTTAGGGAAGAGGACTTAGATAATGATCTAGATTTTGCTGTAGATCTATATGACTATAGCTGGAAGAAGAATCAAGAGAGAAGAAAATGAAAATGAAGAGATGAAAGAGATCAAAATCCAAGAATGAGAGAGTATCCAGAAGGAAGAGGTTATCAGTTACCAGTATTCCATGTTACGGAGAGATTAAAAAAATGGTTGAAAATAGACCATTGG
The DNA here is from genome assembly GCA_028658325.1 of Potorous gilbertii. Lineage (NCBI taxonomy): Eukaryota > Metazoa > Chordata > Mammalia > Diprotodontia > Potoroidae > Potorous > Potorous gilbertii. Next base: position 84,124,475 of record CM053772.1, on the reverse strand, counting down.
ACTTAGCAATTAAGAAATACCTTTCCAAAGTAGTCTTTGAAAGAGCAATTTCAGTTCAAAGGTGAGGTCAGAAGCCAAAACTCAAAAGAGTTGAGATGTGAATGGAGGGAAAAGAAATGAAGACATAGAACACAGACAGTTTTTTGTAGGAAGACTAGGGAGAAGGGAAGAAAAGGGAATACGTATTTATATATGCCCACTATATTCCGGACTCTGTGTTATGTACTTTACAAATGTTACCTCCCATCTTGGCATGTTTGTAGGCTGCAGAAAAGGTACTAATACATGGGAAGAAATTGAAGATGGAGGGAGGTGGTCATTAAGGGAGTGTCCTTCCATAGGAGATGAAAAGGGATGATATCAAGTAGAGCTGGCCTTGTCAAGGAGATTGGTCACCCCTTCATCACTCTGGAGCAAAGAAGAAAAGGAAATGGTATAATGTGTGTGGATTTTGAAACATTAAATAGCAGAAGTGAGGAAACACACAATACCTCTCTATTTCTTCAGCAAAATATGAGATGAGACCTTCTGTTAATGGAGTGGTATAGGAAGCTTGAAGCGTGAAGGTACAGCTCCTGTGGGGAGCACTAGAGAAAGTCCATCCAGGAAGAACAAAAAGATGACTGTGAAGTAGTGAGAACTCGGTTGAGATTAAGTGTATAAATTTATGGTGATCCCTGATTGTGGGACTTATTCCAAAACTATTTATCAGCACGCATGCAGACGTTGAAATGGCAGATTGTAGAAGTGACTAATGGCAGATAAATGGCAGGTTTGGCAAACCATAATCACCAATGGGACAAGGACTTAGGAGATTCCATAGTTGAGGACAGTAGTTGAAATAGTTCAATTTAAGGGGTCCAAATTAGGAAGGAAGGAAATTGAGGAGATTCATGAGGAGATATCATTCTGGATATCTGAGGAGATGGAAATCATTGTGGGCTAGGCTGGTCAGGGAACATTTACTAAAGAAGCAACTGCAGCCTGATCTGATGAATAGGTAAACCCTGGATAAGGACAGAGAAGAGGGAGAGGAGAGGAAAAGTTATTGTAGGAGTTTAGAGCAAGAAGAACTAAAGCATGGAGGCAAGGAAAAGTCATAATCCATTGGTATCCTCCTTGTTTTCATTTATGAACAGCAATATGAAGTCATTTCCAAATTAACTCAGGAAGGGAAGGTATTCCAAAGGAGATGAGTGGTCTAAGCCATAACCCTACACAGCCAGCTATGGATACCTCTGGACGCTGGGGTAAAAGCCTTGACATTGGATTGCCCTCAAATCATAGATATTATAGGAAATATGCAAACGAGTCACCAATTCATAGCATTTATACAAATTTCCATTTAAAGTGTTTGCAAATGTAGAAATCAGCCCTTCCCTTGAATTATTTCTGAAATGATACTGCATGGTAGAAAACACTGCAATTACTGTAGAGCATAAACATAATTGACAGTTGCTTCTTGTTGCTCCCAGTGGGTCAGAAAGAGGCCCCAGTAGTTGAATGCAGCGGTGTGGTGAACAATATTATTAGGAGATCACCATGCAAAATTCATAAGGTCAGGCTTCTTCTTCTTTCTTCCGTTCTACGCAGTAGTAACAATGGTAGCATGAAGCACCACATTCAGCACTCTGCAGAAGTCTTGGGCCCATTGTCCACCCCACCCCACCCCCACCCATCCTCCAAGTAATTTGGAGTTGATAAGATAATAAATTTCATTTTCATCGCCTTATATCAAGACAAAAGTGAATTATTGTCTAATTTAGAATTTCTTTTGGCCACATCAATGCCTTCCGTAGGTCAGAGAACTCCAGAAAGGGGCAAAAATGTAAAACGTACCTGTCTAGTTTAGTATTCTGCAAAGACGGCAGTGAAAGGGAACTGCATAAAAGATGGAAAAACGAAAAATCGTTTTTTGGCTTTTTTATTTATTACAAAAGGTGGTATGGGAAGCAAGTAAAGACAATGTTTTAATTATGTGATTTTTATCTGGGCAGAGACTCTCTTAAATGTATTGTAATCTATTTTTAATAAGTTCTTCTGACAGGCTTTGCTTTGAATAACCTCCAAAGCTGATAACCATGGCCTGCCTCTCACAAACACCACACAGTCCCTTCGGAAAGTGTGAGCCTTTTGGAATGATTGTCCTTCACTTCCCCTTCTTCATGAAAAATCCCCTGATGTTTCTGCAGAAACCTCATTTCAAAGGGTGGAAAACAATAGACTCAGTTAACATTCTGTACCTTGGGGACAAAGTCTATTGAGTTGCATAGAATGAGAATTGGGCCTGAAGTGGTTTGTCAAATTGAAATTTTGGCTCCATATTGTACCACTGTCCCATTTTAGAGATGCCATATTCTCAAATTTACAATTGTACTGCAATTCTGACTCGCTCACCTGGCAAACATGCGTACTGCATTCAACATACAACTTGTTATCTTTTCTTACTGCTAAAATAGGTATTTCCTAGATTTTGTTGACTGGCTGGGACTTGGAATTTTAAGAAGTATTTACTGATCACACTCTGCTGAATGATGTAAGAGATACAAGAAAAGAGGAAATTCTTCTTTTTGAGTATTTTTTTATTCTACTTGAGTTTATTTTCAGGTCTTAAGTTCTCTCCCTCCCACTTTCCTTTCCTTAACTTCATGAAGAAAGCAAGAAAAACAAAACCCATTACTAACATGTGTAGTCAAACAAAACAGCTTCCCACACTAGCCAGGTTAAAATAATAAGTCTCAGTTTGCACTCCTCACTTCTCCATTTGGAGGTGAGCAGCATATTTCATTATGAGTCCTCTGGAATTCCGGTTGATTATGGCATTGATCAGAATTGTTTCAAAGCTATTGGTTTTGACAATACTGTTTTTGTTGTATAAATTACTCTTTTCCTGGTTCTGCTTAATTCACTTTGTATCAGTTCAAATGAGTTTTCCAAGATTTCTTCATCCTTTCTTACAGCAGCAAACAGAAACAAGGGATAGTACAAAAGGAGCCCCTTTGGCTGCTTATTGACTTAGAAAAGCACACGTTAATATTATATATGTTCTATTATATTTTTCTCATTAAATATTTTCCAACTATAATTTAATCTGCTTGAACTTCATTTGGAAATATTACTAGCTCCAGTGTAGCCACATTTGTTTGATGCCTCTGTTACAGCACAATAGTATTATGTTATATTCATATGTCCTAACTTCGTCATCTGTTCCTTTATTGATGGGCATTCCCTCCATTTCCAGTTCTTTTGCCACCATGAAAATAACTGCTATGAATATTTTTGTTCCTATGGGTCCTTTTCCTCCTCTGTTTGGGAATATAGACCAGCAGTGTCACTGGGTCAAAGGACAATAGTTTTTGAACATAATTTAAATTACTTTCCAGAAAAGTTGGGTCAATTCCCAGTTCCACCAACAGCACATTTAATGTGCCTATTTTTCCATAGTCCCTCCAGCTTTTGTCATTTTCCTCTTTTATCATCTTTGCCAATCTCATGAGTATGAGGTGTTAGCTTATAATTCTTTTAATTTGCATTTCTCTGTAATTGGTAATGCAAAGTATTTTTATGTCACTGTTGATAAGTGGAATTTCTTCCTCTGAAAACTATTTGTATCCCTTGACCATTTATCAATCAGGTAATAGCTTAAAAGAGGAAATTCCTATTTAGGTACAAGTTGAACTAGGGAACCTCTGAGATTCAGTAATTTTGTTAAATGACATTGTGTCCCTGCTTGTAAGAAGTTTATATATTGGTGGTGACTAAGATTATTAGAACCACAGACTAGTAGATCATCTAAATCCAAACCCTTCATTTTCCAGATGAGAAAACTAAGGCCTCTTAAAATCAAATGACTTGCCAAAGACTGTATAGCTAGTTAGTGTGAGATAGAAGATTAGAAACTAGGTGTCCCAAATTCTAATGAAGTGCTTTTTCTACCATCCATAACTCCGTTACCCCAATAAAGTAATTATAGACTACTGCACAACCCAGAAAAGAAAATGCTAACTTGAATAGAATCAGATGTCCCTGTGTTTGGTATAGAGGAATGCTATACAGAGTTAAAGAGAGGAGGGGATGTTGTTGGCTGTGTAAGATATTGGAGGAAGCAGACTTTGAATGGTACTTTGAAAAAATGGGTAGGATTTATATAGCGATAAGTAGTAGCAGAAAAAAGCCTTTGTGAGTAGGAGGAATGGGACAGGCAGGGAGGATACCAAGCAGCCATAGAGCTGGAGGGGACTTCAAAGACTGTCTAGCCCAAATACCCTGTTTTACAGATCTAGAAACTAAGGTCCATTGAGCTGATCTGCCCAAGGTCACAAATGTAAAGTAGTGGCAGAATTTGGAATAGGGAGTAAAGGGAATGGGAAAGACAACTTTGTCCTGAAAACTACAGAATTTATTCCTGGACATCAACCAAATTGAGTGGAAAAAGAAATTGCCCTGTGATAGGACTTACCTATAGCTATAAATGCTATCAGTGTTCAGTGTGTCTGTACATCTGGGAAATGAGAAGTATTGCTTATGTCAGTCTGCTGTTAAGGTACATGTGTAAAGTGATCATTGTCGTAAAGCCACTAGAGGTTCAGCACCTCCATGAGCCTTATCTAAAGGGAAAAAACAATGACAACATGGAAACTATCCTTGGCATTCATCAGTTAAGGTTTTATTCATGGGGTCTTTGCTAGTGAAAAGCATTTGGAATTTACACTGACTCCTGGGCTCTGAACTAGTACAAGTTTCTCTCCTCCCTTATTATTTTTGGTTTATCTTTAGAAAAGGATTTGCAGTCTGAACCAGGGATGGGCAATTCTGTGGAAGTTGGTCTCTGTATACATACAGATGGCTCTGAGAGCCCCTTGCAATGAATAACTCTTAAATGAGGCTAAGCATGCCAGGAGGCAGATCTCATATCCTCGAAAACAGGATCATTAGAAACTGATACCTAGACTTAGAATGGTGCATTGTCTTCAGGGCAGACACATACCCATACATGCATGTACCGAGCCAGGTGAGACAGAACATCTCTCTAGTTTCCTATGCCGTCCTCCCTTCACTATTTCCACTGCAGCAGTATGGAGAAAGAATGTGGATCCCTGCACAAGGTGGGGTTGGGGAGAAGGGAGGGTAGGTAGTCCATAAGTGGTGGACAAGTGTTATCACAGTTGACTGAAGATAAAGAGAGCAATTGCTTCATATTTCACAACAGCCTGTCTTTAGATTTTCAAATTCTGAATCTCCAAGGCAGCCAGTCCTGATTAACTGTGCAAACTTAATTAGTTCACATCAAAGTTTGTGGAAGGCATTTCTCCAGGGAGCCTGTGTGAACAGCCTATGGTTACCAAGAGGACTAAACTCTACGCTGAGGTGATGATATTAATATGGAATATTCACATCCCAGGGTTTTCAATTCCTTACTGTGCTGTAAAAAACACATATTCCAGGTTTAGCTGCTGATAGTTGCTAGTATTTTTGTAAATGATACTGAAGCAATTTTTCCCAAAGAGAAAGAAGAGAATGTAGTGTGAGGTGAGGTGCTTGCATGTCTCTTCAAAAGGCTCCAGAGTCCTCTGCTGAAGGTACCTCTTACTGCATGGAGTTTTGATGCTTGTGCTAGCCAGAGCTGAAATAAACAAGCGAACATTAGAATTCATATTGGAAAGATCAGTGGAGTTGGAAAGGGAAGGACAAGGAATATTGGAGAGATTGCCCAAGTCTGTGTCGTTTATCAGTATTTAAGTATGCTGTCTTATGATCACAGCATTTCACTTACATTTTGTCTTTTGAGCCTTGCTTTCACCCCCATGTGGACAGCATAAGCATGATTATTCCCATTTTACAGATTAGGCAGCTGAGGCTCTAAGAGGCTTACGACCCTTGTCTTGATCACATGGCTAATGATAAAGCTGATACTTGAACCTGAATCTAAGTTTTTTAAACAATGCTATTGTGCACCTCGAAATGTTTTAAATTATGAAGCAATCCTCAGAAAGCTGGGGTATAAGCTTGGAGATGGGAATTATTGGAAAAGGAGTTCAGGATCATGTTTGCCCTCCATTACTGAAGAAGACCACGCCATCAGAGAAATGATGACATGACTTGCACTTGACTTTGTTTTGAGTGAGGGAGGGCTGTGCAGGTCACCAGCCTTACTTCTCCTCCAGAGCCATCTGAATCCAGTGACCTGATGTTCCTCAGGATGACTGGAGATGTCCCAGGATGCACTGGGAGATCTTGGGGCCTTTAGGTCAAGGTCTTTGCAGGCACCCACTTAGGGTGAGGCAACGCCCATTCATTGAATTGGCCTGTTTAAGAAGGAGCCAGGGCATGGCCCCTTTAATGAGATCAAGAAAAACAGACATCAGGCTAGGAGGGAAACAGCAACAGTTACTGTTGATAATCACTCTCAAGCTGAGGGGTCCAGGAGCCCTAGTTTATTGCAAAGGAAAGGAAGGGACCAGTGTCTCTAGTCTTCTTCCTCTTGGGATGGCAGCACTCCCATCTGAAGATTCCCTTGTTTCTGCTCCTTGCCAAATAGAACTGTGTAGAAGGGTCTCCAGGCCAAGGCAGAGAAAACAAACAGCTAGTCCTTGTCCACCATGACTCCAGACCAGGGGTGGGGATCCTGTGGCCTTGAAGTTTGGGATTCAATCAGAGGGCTACACTTGAGGACCTAGAGGACCACACAAGGCCACAGGGCCTCCATCTCTGCTCCAGACAGATCCCACCAGAGTGGAACCTCCTCTTTCTCTGGAGCCCTGCCTGCACTATTGTGGAATATGGATATTTTGCATTGATCTGTTCAGCTAGAACTAAACATAACTAGAGCTTTTCCCTTTTTCACTAAGTCACCTTACAACTGTCTTGTTTACTTTCTCACTGACCAGCCTTGATGATAGAAAGCAGAGCTAAGATAGTTGTACCGTCTTATTGTCTAACAATAGCTAAAAAGCCAGACCTGGGGTCTCCTCTGAATGCGCTTCTCCCTAGCTGTGTGAACTTGGAAAGTGATGTACCATGGAATAGGACTGAAAGAACCATTTTAGACATGAGAAAACTGAGACCAAATATCTTTGTTGGCTGTTTCGTCCTCTCTATAAGTGACTTGCCAAACACCATTCAGTATCAAATCCATAATTGTATGATTTTCTGATGACTTGACCTTTAGAATCCTCAGTCTCCTCATTCTTTTTTCCTTCCTGGTTCATAGAAATATTGGGAGATCTGATGAAGTCATATACATGAGGTCTCTTCAAAGTGAAACTTGTATGAGGGAAAACGGAATGAATTGGTGAATTGATCATAGTCCATTTCCAAAAGAAGCTGTTCCTTCCGTGATGTCTGCTTGGGGAAGGAGCAGTTTCATCTAATGGTTAATATTTCCTAATCCTCCCACCTTTCCCAGGCTAAGAACCGGGCCATGGCTTTACTTTACACCCTTCCCAATTCAATTCCACACCATCCTCCACTCCACTCCAATCCTTTGCCCTCTTGACCTGTTGTGGCTAATATGTTTATAAACCCTGACTCTAGATTACTCCTGCCATCTATCTCTTCTGATCATATTCACCAACCTAAAAGCTGCTGACTGTGTTCACTACAAACTTCTGTTAGCTGATCTCAATTTGACCCTCACTCCTTTTACTCTTTCTTCACTGGTGCTCTCGTTCCCCACAACAACTCTTCCAAATCATTTCTTCCTCCCAAGTATTCTACACCAACTATGTCCCCCACCCCACTACCTCCTGTCAGTAAAGCACCTTTCCTAAGAGTTTATTCAGAAAATGGAAACCACTGACCATGAATTCCCCCCCTTTTTTCCCTTAAAGCCCCTTTAATTTTGTTCTCAGTTCTCTCTTCTCTTATTCCAGTGTCTGATGGAGAAGTGTCTTGATCCCATCCCTCCCATATTAACCAGCATATTGCTCCCACAGTCGTTCGTTCTCTCTCCCTCTCTCTCTCTCATACTCATTTTCTCTTTGTCTGCTAGCTATTTTCCGGCTGCACACAAACACACCCAAGTTTCCCCATCTTTAAAATAAAGCCTTCACTTGATCCCACCATCTCTGATGACTCTCAACCTACTTTTCTCAACTCTTCTTCAACCAAACTGCTTAGGGGAAAAACTGTCCAATGCTCATTGTTTCCTCTTCCTCTCCTTTCACGCAGATTGCAATCTGGCACCCAACCTTATTATTCCATTAACACTGCTCTTTGTAACAGTGGTCTCATTTAATTCCCAAATCTAATGGACTTTTCTCATTCCCTATCCTCTTGACCTCTCTGTAGCCTTTGACACTGTTGACTAACCACTCTTCCTTAGCTTGCTCTCTTCTTTGGGTTTTTATAACACTCTTCTTCTTGCTTCTCTTTTCTAACTGCTTCTTCTCAGTCTTCTTTGCTGGATCATCATCACATCTTGCCCCTTAACTACACATATAGATCAAGATCTTGACCTGAACCTTCTTTATTATCATCTCTGTAAAGATGTGTTTCCCTGATGACACACAGGAAGCACTGGAGGTTTCACACTCTGGCCTCTAACAGGTTCACTTTTGATCTGGTCAGACAGAGGGGTTAATAATCAGCTTTATTCTAGTCTAGTCTTCTCAGAAGGGTTGCTGATAATGGAAGCACTAACTCCTACAGCATTCCGTAGTCACCCTTCTTGGAGGGGCTGGCAAGAAGAGGAGGCAACTACCTCTATGTCTCGATGGGGTTAATTGAGACAGGCACAGTTTGTGCATTCCCCTAAATCCCATCAAACCTCAGTGGGGACCAGTTGAGGCAGAAGCATGCATTCCTTTATGCATTACCCATGGTTTCCCCCCTCACTGACCTACTCCTCACCTCCCGCTTACTTTATAGGACAACGGACAAAGAAGACTTCTTGCCAACATTAAGCTCACAAGGTTAACTTTAGCAATATTGTTATTTTGTGCAAATGTAGTAAATATTACATTATGTCATGCTTTATCTCTTGACACAGCCTTAGTAGAACTGTCTGTCACTATGATTCTGGGAATTACTGTCTGGAATCCTTGAAATTATTCTAGGAGTTGTTATCTAACACTTGGAAACTGGACATTACCATGGCCACGGATCCTGAGAAAATAAACTCTAAAAGGATAACAAAATCCTCCTTACTCCTCGAGGATCCTGGCCTTTATAGTCCAAACAGGTAACATCTTGGCCCTTACAATCTACATAGGTGACACCTTTCAAGGTCCTTGAGTCACAAAACTAAAGCATAACATTCACAATCCATAAAAACTTAACAGCAACAATATACATTGTGGTAGTCATCAGGTGCACAAATACAGCATATTGCCAGAGTGGCCATATAGTCTCAAACAGACAAAAAATAACTTGCCTTTTCCCTACAAGTATGGCCACAGGGTCTAAACAAACCTGGTATTCATCATGTAATGTAACACACAGTATGTGACATAGCATTCAATATGTAACATAGCATTTCAGTATTTAACGTAGCAGACTGCCCCTTGTACATTCTTTGGGGACCAAAATCTTTGAGGAGTGAGCAGCCAACTCCTCACTTCAGGTACTGTCCAAAGTACTACTTATACAATCAGGGGGTCCCAGGACAGAGTCTGCCCTAACACAGCCCATCCCCAGGGGTAGCAGAGAACACAACACACTCCACTCCTGGGTCACAGTACATCCCTGGAACATAATAGGGTACAATCCCCTCAATCAAAGCGGAGGGTCCAAGTTCTCTTTCTGAAAGTCCTCTTGGGGTGTGTCTTTCTCCACGCTGCCATTGCAGTCTCCCACTTGGCACTCACAGGTGCACGTATGCACACATGCATGAGCCAAAAAGTCCAAGGCCTAGTACCACTCCAACCCCTGCCACCAAGTCTGTGGAGCAGCTGGACAACAAAACCAACAGGGTGAACTCCCAGGGGTTATGGTCCTTCTCCCATCCCACCATAAACAAGACCCCTGGATCCCAAACCATCCTAGAGGGATGTAACAGGAAAGCACCCTCCGTGCTCCTGCCTTGCTGCAAAGTTTTCATCTTGACCTGTGACTGGGTCCTAAGCATAGTAGCTCCCCCTCCTGCTGGTCCAGTGGAAGACAGCTCCCTGCTCTTGTCAGGGTCTAGACACAGGCTGCTCTCTGCTCCTGTTGCATGTCTCACCTCACAGGGGAAAGGGCTGCTCCATTCTGATCTCTCCCTGCTCCTGCCTGGATCCAGATACAGCAAGTTCCAGGGCCCCAGCCCCCAGCTTCTGTCTCTGGTCCACATTGCCCCAACTCCAGGACAATTCATCTTCTCCCCACTTCATGTGGAGTGGGGCCACTCCAGCTTGAGTTCTGGGCACAACACACTTTTAGGGCCTCCAGTTTCTCAAGTTTTTATCTTCTCTCATTCCATATTCTCTCTATGAGATATTTCATCTCTAAACATGATTTTAACTCTCTTTTGCAGACTTCATTTCTTGCCTAATTCTGGCCCCATATCTCTAAATGAATACTGGATATTTCCAGTTGAACATCTTGCTCTTGTCTTGAACTGCTCCTGTCTTTTCTGTTTTAAACAATGATACCTTCAATTTTCTAGACACTCCTTACCATGGCTTCTTACTGGTATACACTTCTATCACTGTCCATATCCAATAAGAACCATCTAAAGTCCTATTAATTTATTCTTTGTACTTTAATTGTTTCTTTGCTTCACAGGGCCTTGTACATAATTAATGCTCAGTGAATATCTGCTTATTATGTGAAAGATGTGTTTCTTAGAAAATATACTGAGGACCACACAAGTAGACTTCCTGAAATGGTGATAATCAGACAATGGTTCTCAAGGCCTCATGTCTTTTTTAAGACATTACATGTTACCAAACCCTATTGGGCATGTTATAGTCATGTCAAATATATATTTGGAATTCTGACTCCAATGTCATATATTTATGAGCACCACTCCTCTAGATCCTCCGTGGGCTTCAATCTCGTGTCATCTGTAGCCCCACCCTTCACCTAACTTGTTTCACCTTCAACTTCACTTTCAACTTTCTTCACCTAACATCTTCATCCATCTCTTAAGGAAGACAGAGCAGCCAGAAGTAAAAGGTCTAGCTCTAGTTCCATGCCCCTGTCACTTCCCCTTTCCTATAGCACATTCTTAAATGTACCCTCACTCTTTATCGAATGATAGTTTGTGCTCCTGCATCTCCTGTACAAAGTGTTTTTACATAGTCAATCAGCAAATAGTTATAAAGGGCATACTAAGTGCCAGCCACTGTGCTCAGTGCCAAGAATACAAAAAGCAGGAAAAGACAGAATAGCATGTGTATGGATGTTAATCATAGGAAGGTTCTTTGTGTTAGACTTATTCAACCTGAAAAAATTACTGCCTGGTATCCTCTTAAATATATGTAGTCTTGATTAACACACTGGCCTGACCTTTTTTTTCCCTTTCCTTGTTCCCTTTGCTCCAACCCACTGCTCAATACCCTTTAGCAATGCTTTAACACATTTCCCACTGCCAAGGGGCACAGAGAGGCAAGATTCCATTCATTCATCCAGCAGACATTTATTGAGTGTCTTTATATTCTAGAAACTGTTGGGATTACAAAGATGAATGATATGGGTCTAACCTTGAGAAGTTTACAACCTAGTAGCAGAGATATGGCACAGAATCTCAAAATTGGCAGGGGTCCTAGAAGTCACCTAGTTCAAAAATAAAGCAGCTAAACAGGATTGCCATTGACGCCATCCCTAGCCAGTGGTCATCCAACCTTCACCTAAAGACTGCCACTAATGGTAACCTCACCTCCTTCTAGGCAGCCCTTCTGCTTCTGAAGAGATCTCATTGTCAAGAAGTTGTTTGCAAATCTGTTTCTTTGCATCTAATGTACTCTGGTCCTGCTTCTGCCCTGTGGGCCCATCTAGAAGGAGGTGAATCCCTCTTTTCCACGATGACTCTTCAAGATGGTTTTCATAACTACCCTCAGTCTTCTCTTCTCTTAGTTAAACCTCCCAAGTTTGTCCTGTATCTGTCATGGCACAGTCCTCTTCACCCTCCTCTGGATGTAACTCCAGCTTATTGATGCTCTTTTTAATATGTGACAACCAAAAATGATTGCAGAATTGCAGATTTGACCTGACATATATAACACATCCACATCCACACACAACTATAATACAAGACAAAATAGAATAAGGACGTAAGGGGTAGACGAAACATACTGTAGGATTTCAAATGAAAAAGACATATCTTGTTAAAGCTGATTCAAAAAGGCTTTACAACAGTAATCACCTTTAAACTGGAAGGACCATAGAAACATAGATCAGGGTACCCTCAGAGACCATTTGGTACAACCTCTACATTGTACAGATGAGGAAGCTGAGTTTCACAAAACATAAGTGAAATACACCCTGGTAGTAAGTGTCAAAGTTTTGAATTCGTCTTCTTTCTCCAAAGCCAGTGTACTTTCTCCTATATCACACTGCCTCTCAAGGGATAAAAAAGAATTTAAACAGACTTAGGAATGGCTAGATGAACCTAGCCCCCAGGTAAAAGGAGACATGAGCATGGGCAAAAGAGTGAGAAAGCATAGAGGAGGACTAGGAGAAAAGACCAGAAAGATAGAGTGCTGTGAATGACAGGATGAGTTTCAGTTTAATTTAGCAGGAAACAGGGAACTGCTAGAGATTTGAGTACGGGAGTGATATACTCAGACACATGTTTTAGGAGAAGACCTCTTTCCATCTCAGACGGAGCCTATTTCTTTCCCAGTGGAGTAAGTGATCTGGGATCATTTGGGGCAGTAGCTCAGGACTGAGCGAAATCAGAAACCTGGCACACTGAGGTAATTGACAGTGTCCTAAAACCTATTTGTGCTTCGAAAATTACAGGGTACTGTACAGTATTTATGGGTTTCCCCTTCCTAACACACTGCCTGCAACTGGATTTTCTCCCATCACTCTGATCCTTAATAGGTTTGGAGATATTTCTGGGGATTTTCGTCTTGAGTGGATAACATGTTTTTCTTTCTTACTTCCCCACCCCCACTCAGTCACTCAGCCACTCTTGATGTTCTCTCCTGGTCTCCCCAAAGCCAGAAAGACAACCTATTTATTACTCCCTTTGGTTTTGTTTCTTTAATCTTTCTCTTAGATTAAAGTCGAGTGAAAGTTAATCCCTTGCTGCAGAGGTTGTATGCCTTTCTTCTTTGAAAGGTTTTTCATTGATACCAGCTATATTTAGCACCTTTTGGGATGTTAGATAATTGGTGATGGTTTAACACATGAGTTGTTTGATGTGTTTATTATCCTACAAAAAAGGTACCTAAGAAAGGCTCATCCTAATCCTAAAGATGAAAATACCATAGTCAGACTGGTTTCAGTCATGTAAAACAGTTGTTGTGATAAACTGAATCTTGTTGATAAGGGTGTGTGCTTCTAAGAGAGAGGTTCTCCCTCCTCCCCTTACTCAAAATGCAGAGGTAGGGGGATGTATGTAGCGCGGTTTGTCCCTTTGCTCTACATCATCATCATCATGTCACTGACATTTAAATAGATTTGCAAAGTACTTTACAATGCATTCTCTCCCTTGATCATTTGTCATTCCCACTCTTCTGGGTTCAAATCATTTTCTCTATGGGCCTAACCACTCTAGCTCATAGCTGTCCCTCTGTCCCTCAGGCATTCTCTACACTATTCACTTTGTACTTAGCATATACTAGATACTTAACTCTTTGCTTGTTTGTTGCATGTTTCTGTCTTGCCTCCCCTTTTAGATTCTAGGTTAAGGTCATATCCCTTGTGATTGCCATAGTGTCTCATAAATACTAACTGTTCAATAAACATTTATGCATCTTTGGGTTGATATATCATTCCAATATATCTAACACTACCCTCACTGAAATCCTATCCTTTCCTTTCCTTTCCTTTCCTTTTTCCTTTCCTTTCCCCTTCCCTTCCCTTCCCTTCCCTTTTGCTTTCTCAAAACCTTAAACCTACTGCACTCTGAAACTGAGATGCCAATGGGCCCCTGCCTAAGGGCTCTTCTGGACCCTCCTAGCTCTTCAGTGATTATCAGTAGTTATTCAGCAAACCTAAGCATTCTGGGAATATGCTTTTTAATTAGCTAACATTTTATGTATAATACCTACTCATATAAGGGAAATTAGTTCGTTGCTATGGAGATTGAGCCAATCACAGACTATCCCTCAACTTATTTACTAACAAGACTACTAGAGATCTTTCCGTGTACATATTCATGAGGAGTTTAAGTAGATACATTTAGTGGATGAGAAGTTTCTCTGTAAGTCACTTCAATATATACTTCTGGCTGATGTAGGTAATATATCTCCTACAATAGTGGTCTCAAACTCAAGTAGAAAAGGGGAGCACTAAACTGTACCTAAGGACCTTGTAGATCCATATTGACTTAAAACCATTTATTAACATCATCTGCATTCTATTGTATTTTTATTTATTTCATTAAATATTTCCCAATTGCACTTGGGAATGTTGCAGCTGCATGTTTGAAACCTCTGTCCTAGAATGTTGTTATTGAGTCTTTTTTTTTTAGATGTATCCAACTCTTCATTACTCTATTTGGGTCATGAAGTCAATACTAGATTGTTTTGCCATTTCCTTCTCAAGGTCATTTTATAGATAAGGAAGCTGAGGCAAACAGGGTTACATGACTTGTCCAGGGTCACACAGCTAGTAAGTGTCTGAGGCCAGATTTGAACTCAGGAAGATGAAACTTTCTGACTCCAGATCCAGCATTCTATCTACTGCTCTACCTAGCTACCCCTGTCCTAGAATATGAGTATATATTTTCTCAGGGCCAACAAATGGTCTTTGTTGATTATTGGTTTCTTTCATTAATATCTTTCCTCCATTTCTGTTTTCATTTTGTTACACTTGCCCAAAGTCAGACCTTTCTTGCTTCAATTTCTGTTGGGAGGTTTTGTTTGAATAGTCAAGATATCTTGGGGGAGTTTGAGCTGTTGTTTATTTCAAAACCATTTACATGGCAAATGATTTGTGCCTGATACAAAGGTAAGTGAAATTGGAAAACTTCAGGACTCTGAATATTAGGAGAGTGGCTGTCACAGTAGCAGGCAAAGGAATTGTCATTGCTTTTGCTTCTTTTCTAACATCTAGGTAGTACAGTGGATAGAGTGATGAGCTTTGAACCAGGAAAACCCAAGTTCAAATCCATTGTCAAATACTAACTATGGGATGTCTCTTCTCCAAGTCATTTAGCCTGTTTGCCTCCATTTCTTCAACTAATGACAGTACCTACCTTGCAAAGTTGTTTATGAGGATCAGTATTTGG
The DNA here is from genome assembly GCA_028658325.1 of Potorous gilbertii. Taxonomy (NCBI): domain Eukaryota; kingdom Metazoa; phylum Chordata; class Mammalia; order Diprotodontia; family Potoroidae; genus Potorous; species Potorous gilbertii. Next base: position 84,109,150 of record CM053772.1, on the reverse strand, counting down.
AAGGGGCTTATCCTGGTTCCTGGCACATAATAGACTCGATATAAATGTTTATTCCCTTCCCCTTTCCTTCCCTTTCTGCACAACAGTGATTTTTTTTTCAAGACTGGCTATCATTTTCCCAAAGGTACTAAGGCATCCCTAGAGGACACATGCTGTCAGATGTATAATTGAATTCCCACCTCTTTTCTGCCCCCACAAAGTAACTGAATGGCCAACACATTATAAGGCTGATACGTGAGCTAATAACTCTAAGCCAGGAATAAAGTTCCTTTATTTGTCGTGTAATTCTCGTATTGTAGGGATGTTGGTCATACAGTGTTATCTCGTTCCTGGTTTGAATCTGTAAAACAAAATTTCTGAGGCTTCTGTCTCTTCTGAGGCAATGCCATTTTTCCACTGATTTGAAGAGTTCTCTTCAGTGACAGGTGACAGGGATGGAGGAGAGTGGAGAAGGGGGGAGTAGTATTTTGAAGAGAGTTTCATGCCTCTGGGCTTGCCTGGGTTAGGCGTTGAGGGGCCAAGGGAAGAGTGTTAAGCTGAGAAGACTGAAAATTGCCCAGTGTCAGCAGGCTTATTAATACAGACAAGGAAGATACATACCGTGGAAAGACAAGATCCTTTCTTTCCATACTAAATGTATAAGGAATTATATCAATTAGCACACCAAAAAAAAGCACCAAAGAAATATATCCTTTACCTTCTAAAATCCCAGCTTCCAGTATGTCTCATGGATATTTCAAATTAATCATCTAATATTTTGCCTACTGGGATAGACTAAGAAGCCAGAAACAATTTAGTTAATGACACTTCACGCTCTCTGCTTGACCTAGTCAAAGAGAATAGCTGGGCCTTTGATATAGCAAGTTCCCTCCGTGCTGTGCTGGTAAAGGCAGCTGAAGACCAAGGGGTTTGAGTGGGAAGGAAGAACCTGAACCCTTTTAAAACCACCTTTCCTATATGTTTGTGCATGGTCTAGGGCCCCTGTTTTGAATGTGCTTTTTTTGTGTACACAGAGCCCTCCTGAACTCACCCGGAAGTGATTATTTACTAGAATTGTTGAGCCTTCCCAACCCACTGTTTTCAGAGGATGCCAGCTTTGAGGAGCCAAGTGATGATTTTAAATAAACTACAGTTGGAGCAGGCTTTCTTGTTTTAAGCATCTCTGCATATTAATATATGAGAAAAAAAATGGACCCTTTGCAGTCATTTTCTTCACCCTATAAGATGCCCTGGGAACTTTAGTTTAATCAATACATCTGCTCTTTGCCAGAGGAAAACATAATTCAAGCAGATGTGGTGATCTGAATTTCTCCCGGGTTTTCTAGGTTATTTTCTATGAAGTTTTCTCCCACCTAAAGTATTTCTTTCTAGGGTTTCCTTTTGGTGTTCATTTAAACACACACACACATGCAAAAACAAATTAAACAAGTTGGAAATTAGATCCTTGGGTGATAGAGGGAGGAAGTAGATTTTTTTTAAATTCAGTAGCTTTGCCTGAACCCAGGAGAAGGCGCTAGGATGCATCCTAGTCTTTTTCAGTTAAACTCATTATTATTTTTCTGCTCAGCTGGGTCTGGTATTAAATATGGTTTTCTAACCCTTTTTGAGAATTGAGGAGCATGAACTGGTATTACTGACAGTGCCTAAGAATTTTCTCTTTAGCCGTCTAGAGCAGGGGCCCTCAACCTTTTAATGGAGGTATTGATAGGAAACCCACATGCATATTATGAGGGAGAGGGAGAGAAAAGCTCTCCAGGAGCAGCTGAGAGGGTACAGGACATAGTCAGAACCTCCAGCCGTGCCTCGATCCTGCTTGAAATGCCAACAAGTTCGGGAGAGGAGAGCCAAGGCAGG
>CM053772.1:84078403-84106796 GCA_028658325.1 Potorous gilbertii | reverse complement strand
GATAGAAGAGAGGGCAGATTGGTGATATGGGTAATTAGAATGTCCAGTGAATCAGGGAGTGGGGAGGGGACAAAGGGGGAGAAAATTTTGGAACCCAAAATCTTGTGAAAATGAATGTAAAAAGTTAAATAAATTTATTTTAAAAAAAAATGTATATAATGCAAGTTCTGAATACATGCATTTGCTTAGTGGCCACCTGTGAGACCAAGACCATTACTATCAGGGGCACGGTTTCCACTGTTCCCCAAAGCTTTGGGGCATAAGTTAGACCAGACTTTCACTATGTTTGTTATATCCTTGTCTTGTACAAAGCAACTTTAGTATAAGATAAATGACCATACCGGAAATGAAGGAGATTGGTTTTCATCCTACCTATGAAATGCAGATGATAGTGTCACATGGCATGGTAAGCATTAAGAGGAGAAGTTTTCATGTAACTGCACTGTACATCTAGGACTACTCTCATTTTAGCTTTTTCAGCCAACTGAATTCCCTTGACTTTCTATACCATGTCCAAGAAAAGATTTATGCTTTTAAGGATACATGAAATTGGAAGCCAAGGTCTACATCACCAAGCTTAAACTAGGCTGCTGGTAGAGTCCTTGGTTACCTAACAGCCTTTCTTTTTTCATTCAGTAGCATATCGCTAAAGTAGTAGAGAGAAAAACTCAAACCTGACAGAGTTGTAGAGGTTAAATTTTGTTCTCTACCCTCCTCTCCTCTCCTCTCCAATTATTGAAAAGGTTAAACACTGTGTGGTACATGGGACCAGCTCAGGAATAAGTTCTCTAGTTTGGGTGATGGAACTGTCCACCTTGTTTTAGCTTTTGTGACAAAGGTCACTTTGCTTCATGTGGCATGCATGCCCCTTTGCTTCTTGCATCTCTCAGGAGATTCTCCTAATTCAGAGGAAAGCCCTAGTTCTTCTCTAAAGAATGGCAGGTTAGTAGAGTAAAATCACTTAATTCTGCATTGTCAAATCAACAGATATTTAGTGCCTACTCTGTGCCAGGCACTGAACTAAGTATTGTGTAGCAGTCAATAAAGCTGCTGTTGTAGGTATTCCGGTTCTGTGGACATATGGGAGGAAATACAAAAATGAAGAGGAAGGTGCCCAGAAGGGTCACTCTTCAGTAGGAAAGAGATCTTAAATAGAAGCTTTCCCCACATAAGTAACTGGAATGATTTACCTCTTAGGCTAGGCTGAGGTTATGAATTATAGGTACCTTTTCTTCATCCTATGCATCTAGTTAATTCTCTTAAGTTTCTTGTGAGCAGGGATTGTCTCATCCTTTGTATCTATGTTCCTAATACCTAGCAGAATGCCTAACATACATAACTGGTGTTTAATTAATGCTTATTGATTGACTAATTGTGACATCTAAAAATCATTCTTCTGGTGGTTTGGGTTTTATAATAGATGGGTTAAGTGTGCTTTTCTTTCTTTCTGGGTTTCTTTATGTTTCCCAACTTCCTTTTTTCATTTTTTCCTTGAATATGAGCTCACCTGTGAGATTCAGAGAAATGTTCATTAAACCAGGGTACACAACCCTTTTCTTTTCATCAGGAAAGAAATGACCCTGAAAATAGAGAAAATAGGAAGTCAGACCATCAGTTATAGCTTCTCGGGCTGCCAGAGAACAGTGTTACTGCATTCTCTTCCCAAATGGGAAGAATTTAGAAATACCAAGTTGTCACTCACCAATACAGATAGACAAGTAAAAAGGACTGGAATTGACTTCTAGTGAAGGACTTCTCCCCTCCATTGGAAGTCTAATATCAACTAGCCTCTTGATTTCAGTCCAGTAAGTGAATAAACATGGCCAAGGTTTATCATCCCAGCTCCCAACTTCTAACCAACAGCTGGCATGAAGGTGGAGGAGACTCCAGTCCCTCATTCTACATTGGCTTGCTTTTGTTTCTGTTGATTTATAATGGGTTCTCAGTGGACCTTTGAATGGCATTTAACTAGATCTCTGATTCCAATTATTCCTTCTCTGATTTTCCTAGCCTTATTAACAGTGCCAATTATTTATTTGACCCTGAGCTCTGCTGAAATAGTTTTCTAGAGGATGTGGAAACCGTGTCTGATTTAATTTGATTGCAGTCTGTTGTCTCTTTTGCTTATCTGTGCTCTGTGTACTGTCCTGGATTGGAAGCCTTGCACTACAAGATCCCAAGGAGAAGTTCACTCAGGCCTTCCTGGAACTAGCATCCCACTCTGGTGGCTTCCTTTGTTTGAATAACAAGTTCAGGACTTTTTTTTTTATTCCCCTCCCCCGCCAAAAAAAATCTCACTTCTATACTGGTAGGAAAATTGTCATGGGTACTAAGGACATATTCCATGAATTTTAGAAAACTTAACAGAGAAACATCTTATTTGTATTTATGGGCATATATACATAAATCAGACTATGGTATGATCTGCCCAACACACACATATCTGAAGGCTCATTGATTTTTGTAAATTTAGGGAGCTCTACAGAGCTGTAATCCATCCATGCCTTAGCTGATAAATCCTAGGGAGTGGCTTCAGGCACATGAAGGTTCAATCAACAATCACTTATTATATTGTTACTCTATGCCAAGAACTAAGCTAGGCTCTGGGGAAACAAAAAAAAAACTGTCCGCTTCCTCAATGGGCTTACATTCTGTAGGGGAAGTCAGCAAACAAGGGTCTAAAAATAAATGCAAGGTAATTTTGTGGAAGATAGAACTGAGGGGATTGAGAAAGGCTTCATTAAGGAGTTGGTGTTGGGTACAGGCTTTGTAGGCAGTTAGGAGGAGCAGAGGCAGAAGTAAGGGAAGAGGGCTTTCTAGGGGTAGAGACACAGATTTGGGCCACAGAGAACATGTGGAGAACAGCAAGAGTCCTAGTTTGGTTGTGCAAAGAGGAGTGTTTAGTAAAGCTGGGAAGCCAGTTGGATCCAGATCTTGGGGGACATTGAATAATAAATTTAGGAGTTAATATTTGGTTCTAGAGGTCATAAAGAGTTACAAGAGTTTGTTGAGTAGGGGAATGCTATGATCATTCATATCTGTGTTTTAAGAAGATCGCTTTGGCAGCTAAACGGAGAATGTGTTACAGTGGGGAAAGATTTCAGGCAGGGAGACCACTTAAGAAGTTATTGCCATAAACTGCCCAGGTGAAAAGTTTTAAGGGCCTTGGAGTCTTAGAGTCTTGGCTGTATGGATATGAAGGTAGAATGGACAAGGTTTAGCACCTTCTTAGAGGTGTGGGATGAGGGAGCATGAGGAGTCGAGGACATCTGAGATTGTGAACCCAGTGGATTAGGTGAATGGTTTCCTTGGCAGAAGAAGGGAGGTTTGGAAGTGGAGTTGGTTTTTAGAGGAAAGATGATGAGTTTGATTTGGACATGTTAAGTTTGAATTGTTTATAGCGCATCCATTTGGAAATATTCAGGAAGCTTTAGTGCTATGCATCTGGAGCTCTGTAGAGAAACTAAGGCTGGGAATATAGATCTGAGTCATCTGCATAAAATAATAATTGAATCTTTCGGAACTGAAGAAGTTATGTGATTTTCCCAAAGTCACACAGCTAATGGCAAAGAGGATCTGAAGCCCAGTTTGGCTTACTCCAAGACCAACCCTCAATTCACTATATCATGTTGCCTATATTTCAAATTCAAATCCTTAACCATCCACCATTCCTCTCTAGGTTTTTGTTAAGTGGAAAATAGAATTTAGATAATCTTTTTAAGTTCCCTTCTCCAGTTTTGTGGTATGTGCTTAAATGACATGCATAATATTCTAATTTTCCAAATCCATCTCAAGAGTATGTTCCATGTTTCATATGATACGTAGCCATTGGTCTAAGATATGTTGTATCCATATATTTGGTATATGTGGATACAAATGATATATCCATCTACTTAGAAACAGAAGAATGAACCTTTGAAGACCTCACCCAACTCTGCTTCAGTGACTTTCCTTTCAGAGACCCTCTCATCAAAACCTAGCCTCCTAAAATCCTTGGCACAGTTGGTCTAAGACAAGGTCAAGGAGAACACTACTTTTCTGGGTACAAAATTGAACATCCTTGCCTGACCTCAATTTTCAATCTGAAATATAGGCTGTGAAAGCCAAAATCCTTCTGACTTTGGGGAATTTAATACAGCAGGTGGTAGCAAGTTGCCACAAGGATAACTGGCAAGTAGCAGCCAAGTTTCCATAGTGACTGTGCTTTTTGATCCTTCAATGTTGGCTCCTGCTACCCAAAAAGCAGAAACGAAGTTGTGGGACATGCACAACACCCAGCTGAGGTGTGATCTGATAAAGCAAGCAGCCCAGACAAGTAAGTAGCCCAATGTTTGAGGAACTAGTTCTTCTAATTTAACTGATTTTGAACTCTACTTTGGAGTCAGCAGAGAAAAAGAGCACCATGAAGTGGCTAGTGGAAAACTGCAGCTGGACTGGACAGATGATATAGCAGTGTCTCCTTGATGGGGATTTGTGGAGTTCCTGGTGTGTAAATGAGCCATGGGTCTTGAGAGACATAAACCAAACCATGTAGAAGAGTTTTTAAATAGGATTTTTCCTCAGGCCATAGCTTCTGGAAGAACATGGAAAACACTGGGGATTTCAAGGAGGAACTGTTGGTATTTTCAGAGGAAAGCTTGGAGAGGCCATGTCATATTCTTGTCCCTTGGAAAAGACTCAGTTCCTCAGCTGTGTTGGAGAAGAAGGTGACCAAGAGGCTCTCACGGAGTGCTGAAATGGGCAACAAGGAGATTAGAAGGCTTATAAACCATCTCCATTGCTAAAGAGAGGCAGGCTGGGCTGGGAGGCAGGAAAGCCTAGATTTACATCCTGCCTCTGACATTGACTAGCTTTGTGACCATGGGTGAGCATGGCACAGATCCTATTGGAGTCTGTTTCCTGATTTGTAAATTAGAAGTAAGACCTGTAATACCTGCCTCACAGGGTTGTATTGAGATTTAAATGAAGCAATGTATAGAAAGTGCTTTGCAAGTCCTGATACGCTCTAAAAATGCCAGCCATCATTGTTACCATCATTCAGAAAGCTGCCTGGGGAGAGGCATGGTGTGAAGGGAAAAAGCAAAACACCGCATTTAGAATTAGAGCATCTGGGTTCAAATTCCAACGGCTATTTATCACCTCTGTGGCCTTGGTCAAGTCACTCAATCCCTCCAGGAATCAGTTTCCCCATCTGCCAAAAATGGAAGAGTTGGAGGTGACCTTTGACCTCCCTTCCAGACTAAGTCTTATGATTTGGTCCTATTTGTTCTTGGTTCTTTAGTAAGTGCTATAATCAAGAGGTTTATAAGCTAAGAATTCACCTTTGGAAATTTTGGCTAAAATATGAAAATACGTTTTGCATATCATGTTGCTTGCCTTCTCAAAAGGAAATGGTGGGGCGTGGAAGGGAGAGAGAGAATTTGGAATTCAAATTGTTAAAAAATTAATTTATTTGATTTTAGTTTTCAGCAATCACTTTCATAAGTCTTAAATTTTCTCCCTCTCCCTCGCCAAGACAGCATGCAATCTTATATGGGTTCTACACATATTTTCTTATTAAACACATTTTCACATTAGTCATGTTGCATAGATGAATTAAAATGAATGAGAGAAATCATGAGAAAAACTAAAACAAAACATAATACAAGAGAAAATGGTCTGCTTCATTCTGCGTTCCAAATCCATCATTCTTTCTCTGGACGTGGATTGCATTTTGCATCATGAGTCCTTCGGAAATGTTTTAAGTCCTTGCACTGTGGTGAAGGGCTAAGTCTATCAGAAACAGACCTCGCACATTGCGGGTGTTACTGTGTACAACGTTCGCCTGGTTCTGCTCCTTTCATTCAGCATCAGTTCATGTAAGTCCAGGCTTTTCTCAAGTCCTCCTGTTTGTCATTTATTATAGCACAATAGTATTCCATTCCATTCATAAACCACAACTTGTTCAACCATTCCCCAACTGATGGGCATTCCCTCAATTTCCAGTTCTTGGCCACCACAAAGAGAGCTGCTTTAAGTATTTTTGGGACCTTTTCTCTTTTTTATGATCTCCTTGGGATAGGAATTCAAATTTTTTAAAAATATTTAAATTTTTTCCATGTAATTGAGAAATATTTAATGAAATAATTTTTAAAATTTAACTAAGAAATTATATTTGAAGAGCCATTTTTAAAAATCTATTTATGGTAGTATCTAACTGCCCCATCAAATCTCACCTTCTTTTCCATCAAACCAGTTTTCTCTCTGTCCTCCAAACGAATCCTTCATTTTCCTGCCTTCAGACTTTTCCTCATGCCAGTTTCTGTACCTGAAATACCCTCCCCTCACGTCTTTGCCTTTTGTGATTCTATCCAGCCTTCCAGATGTGGCTTACCACGGTGCTCTTTGTTTTTCCTGCCCATTTATGACTCCAAGGAAAAGTTATAACGTAGCCAAGATCAAGGAAAAATATTAGTGTAGGAATTCTGGAAGAAAAGCCAGAGAAGAAGGGCTAAGAGGTGTTGTGTAGGAATCTGTCACTTAATGGTAGGACACGATAGAGAGAACGAGAGAGAGAGAGAGAGAGAGAAAGCAGGAATCCCTATTTCCATGGCAGCCATGTTTCATTACATGATTTTCATTGGTTATTAATGAAGTATGAGCGCAGCCCTCCTCTACATACAGTAATTTGGAAACACATGACTGCTTTGCTGTGGTGGTTTTTTTCCCGTGGATATGTGTATGTTTTAATAGCCCAAGGGAATATCAAATAAGCCTAGTCTCCAGTCAGGCTGAGACTCTAGGATTCACTGTCACTATCCCCGTTCCGCTACTCTGGTCTGTGTGAACGAGAGGCATCTTTAGGGAACAGTCCATCTCACCGTGGTTGCTATGGTAAAGCCTCTACTGAAGCCTGTTTGGAAGGCTGGAATTGCTATTCAACAACTGTTTCCTTCCACCCTCATGAGTGCTGCACAAGTTAGGGCTCTGCAACCCAGCACCATCATCTTTACCTTGATGGGTTATGGTTAGCAACAAGTGTGCCCCCTCTCCTTCAAAATTCAGGGATCACTCCATTGATTTAAAAGATGGAGTTTGCCACAAAGTGAAAACTGGTTGGGGAAGGGGCTGAAGGGAAGCCGGTAACTTTGAAATCAATATTGCAAATGCAGTGCAGGAGAATACAATTAGCATGTTCTGCAGGGCCTGTTAATTCCTTCAAAAAGCTGTTTATTAGTCAGGAGAACTCCAGAGCCCATCCTTGGATTAAACAGGTTCCGTAATGAAATGTAAATGGTGTAATTGGGCTTGTTCTGAAAGTATTTATTCTTCACCTGCGACCCGCCTGATTGCGGTTTGACAACACACAGGAGTGTGCATCTCCTCGTTAATGACAGCTAATTCCCCCAAGCTAATGGAGTGGGACGCCCAGGAGCCTGGTGCTGGGAGACAGGTCATGCCTAGAGCTTGGCAGTGATTGGCACCAATCCGAGCACAATGTAACTTTAATTACAGTAATTCCAAATCCAAAGGCAGAATTTAGCTGCTGAAGAGAGACTCTTAATTTTGCAAATAGATGTCATCTAATGGGCTGACCTTTCATTAGCCAAATATGGACTTAGGCAGTCCTGATGTCCTCCTCACTCCACTCTCAAACAGGTAGAGGCATCAGTTCCCATCAGCTCAATGGAGGCACCAAGAGTGCTGCTTCCCTGCCAGGTGAAGCATAGGAATTTGTTCACAAGTGTGGCCCACAGTTGCCTCAAGGAAGATGTGGTGCCATGTAGTATTTAAACATGGTGTTTGCAGTGAGCTGTGAAATCCCTTCTCAGAGAACTCATGTAAGGAAGATGAGTTTGCTTCTGTGAAGGGTCTGCTCTGGTTCCCCCATCCTCCCTCCCCTTTCCTCCTTCAGCAAAGTTCTTCCTTCAAGATGAAAGATTCTGGATATCTCATATGCTTTTCCCCTTCCTACAGAAACGCACCAAGTTGAAAAGAATAAAGTGACAGAAGCTTCAGCTCTGTTACAGACTCCTTCAGAGCTAGAGTACATGGAGAGAAGGAAGTGTTGTCTAGACACACTACTGCTTTATCTGATTTGGCTCCAGCTTTTCTGGGCCTTTGCATGATACCTGAAATAATCAGTTTCTTTGAGCTAAGCATTATATATGTATGTCGTAGTATTACAGAATTTTCATCCTGGAAAGGCAGTCATTCCTCGAGCATTTATCAAGCACACTGTTCCAGGAACTGTGCTAAACTCTGTGGGTCCAAAGAATGGCAGGGTGTAAATAACTTGGTCCTTCTGGGCTATCTGAAGAGAATGTAGAAGGGGATTTCAGATGGGGAGAAAGGCATTGGCAGCAGGAGGGCCCACATGGAGTCTCCAGCAGAAAATAGGATTAGAGCCAGAAGGATTTTAGAGTCCATGGAGAGCCCATTTCCCTCATTTTATAAAAGAAGAAACTGAAATTTAGAAAGGTGGAAAGGTTGTAATAGCAGCTTGGAACTAGAACCCAGATCTCCTGATTCCTAGACCTTTTCCATATCAGCACACTGATAGTTTATGAAACCAAGGTTGTTCATGGATCCATTTTTTTTTAGTTAAAATAGATGATGTTCAAAGGAGTCTTGTAGATAAGTGCAAGAGATTTAGCAGCCCACAAATTTTATTTACTATGCCACCCACCCCTTTTCAGAGATATACAGGGAAGGAATAGAAATCAATATTCATTCCATCTCACCTGGCACAGGTCATTTACTCTCACTGAGCATGCAGGTGAGTGAGTGGCTGTTGAGATGAGTTGCTAAACCTGCATCCTGACATTTAGCTAAGAGACTTTGCCTTCTAGAAGACCTAAGGAAAAGAAGCGTCATGTCCCCAAAACTGTCAGATGAAACAGAGAAGAAAATGGTAACCTTGCCATTGTCCAAGGTGTCCTTAATGAAGTGTTTGGTATTTGGAAACATGATAGATTTAATTTCATAAAATCCCATGTCATCTCAGTAATAGGCTCTTTTCTGGTTTAGGTTCTTTGTTTTGATTTATTTGGATGCTTGTTGTTTTTTACACCCAATTAGCCCCTTCCCTTCCCCCCCATACAAACTTCCCTGGTAATGAAGTAAAGCAAAAATAACCTGGAGAGGGGCCAGCTCTGTGTATAGCCATACATCATACCTCGTAAGAAGAAGGCAGTGTCAGAGAAAGAACTATGAAGTCGGAACACAGAATGAAGCAGATTATTTTCTCTTTTGTTAGATTTTGGTTTTTCTCATGGTTTCTCCAATTTGTGTTAATTTTTCCATGCAACGTTTAGTAGGAATGTATGTGTAGAGCCCATATAAGATTGCTTGCTATCTTGGGGAAGGAAGGGGAGAAAAATTTAAAACTTATGGAAGTGATTGTTGAAAACTGAAAACAAATAAATTATTAAAAAAGAAGAAGAAAGGACAAAGAATCATCACAATAAAATTTTGAGAAATGAAGCCAAGGAATGGAAAATTCTGGTGGTGCCTTAAAAGGTTTAATGGACTACAAAGAACCATGGGAAGGCTCATATAAACTGATGCCAAGTGAAGGAACCAGAACTAGGAAAACACAGCAACTGTAAAAGTACAAATGAAAAGAACAGTCACTTAAAAGCCTGAACATTATATTATTAAAATGGCCGCATATGAGAGAATGGAGAATTCCCTTCCCTCCCTGTTTTGCAGAGGTGGGGCACTATGGACGTGGAATACTGCATCGGACTTGTTTGATGTGCTTGTGAATTTTGCTGGACTGCTTTTTCCCTCTATTCTGTGTTATAAGAGATGGCTCTCTAAGTAGCAGAAGGGAGGGAGCATATATTGGGAAATTAAGATGATGTAAATCATCAAATCAATAAAAATTAATTTTAAGAGAGTTTAATAAAAAAAAGAAGAAAGTGTTCTTTGTCATCTGACCCCTCAAACCAAGATTGGTCATTGACTTTAATCTGAATTCTGATCTCTTTTACTGCTCTAGTCATTGTGTATATTAGTCTCCTGGTTCTGCTCTGCTTTCTCTGATTTCAAATAAGTCTTCCCGTGTTTCTAGATTCTTCATATTTATCATTTCTTATGGAAATGTAATATTCTTTCACATTCATATACCATAATTTGTTCAGCTACTACCCAAGAAGTGGGATTTGGGTTTGGTTTTGTTTGAAAGGGAGACAGAGGGATAAGGAAAGGTTAGTGGGTTGGTTTTTCTGTTTTGCTTTACTGCTACAAAAAGTGCTGCTAAGACTATTTTAGGTATAAACAGGACCTTTTGTCTTGTCATTGACCTCCTTGGGGTATATCCAGTGACAGGCTCTTTACAAGATTGCATTGAGGTCCTGAGAGAAACTGTAATCAGTAGGAAAGAGGAAACACAGGGGAATAGCCCCAGAGGATAACCAAATCAAAAAATGCAGTACCAGTTCAACACAAACTCACTCTGGCCAAGCCCCAGGGAAGCCATAAGTGAAGAGATGTGTTGCAGTAGCTGCCCAGATGAATGATGTGTTGACTTGTTGATGCAAGGCTGTCTTGCCATCTAAAAGAAAGTCATCCAGATTGTGGTGAATATCTGTCCTGCCAGAAAGGGCATCGTCCGTAGAGGTGAGTGGCAGTATTGAAAGCTGATTGACACCCAGATCCCTAGCTCCCATCTCTCCCCTCTGCCCTGGTGAACACTTTCCTTTAGCTCATGTGGAGGAAATAAGGCTCATATGGCTCATCAATGCTGAGTGGTCCAAGCTAATGATATTCAGCAGTCAGAGATGGTTTGGGTGATATGAATGAGATAGACCATGAAGCCGTGGGCAAACAGGCCACCGTGCGGAAGTCTATGAAATAAGATTCTGAGCCAGAGCCCAAGCAGGGACTTGAACTAGGAATGAAGAAGTAGGGAGAGGCATTTGCTAGACATACAGTAAGAGACTGAGAAACGAGGCTGAGACCACACCCTCTTTCCCTCTTAATGCTTCCCCTTGGAAACATGTCAAGAAGGAAGATTTCTCTCTGTCATTTAGCAGGAGACTTCATCCTTCCTTTAAAAAAAATACCATCATCACTGGGGCTTATTTCTAAGCATCCCAAAAAGGAAACACGACTCCCTCCCCACAAAGAGCAAACACAAAGTCAACATTTGCAAGGAAATCTTCCAACTACATCAAAATACCATCCCTTTCTGGTCTGAGCCTGTTGTTGCTAAATTTTACAGTGTCATGGTAGAAATGTTCCAGCCATGGTGAGTGAAGAGAATGAGCATGGGTAGGGGAAGATGTCATAGCAAAGGTGGGAAAGAACATTTGGGGTGGAGTTGGAAGACCTTTGTTCTGGTCTGGGCTCTGCTGTTAAGTTCTTATGGGCCCATGGATTAGTACCATAACCCCTCTCAACTTCTATTCCTGAGAAAGGCAGTATGATGCAGTAGAAAGAATCCAGGATTATGTAGTCAGAGATCCTGGGTTCAAATGCTACTTTTGTCAGTTATGATCTGCATGATCCTGGGCAAGTAATTTCATTTTTTTGGTCTTCAGATTGCTCATCTGTGAAATGAAGGAATTGAACCAGATGGTCTCTTAAGTCCGCTTTCAACTCCAAATCTAGGCTTGTGTGTATCAAATGAGAATAGTATTTGTCTCTGTGTTGCTAGGAAATCCTAGTGATGTAATAGAACTGATAGTATTTTTTTAAAGGATCAAGTTAATTCGAGGTAAAATTAAATGGTGGGGACCAGAAGAGAGCTGTTTCACTTAATGAACTCATCAGCTTCCAGAGGTTCAGTTATCATCCCTATGTAGATGATTTTCTATATATCCAGCCCTAGTTACTCTCCCAAACTATAGTCCTACATACCTATATCACAAAACTGCCTTTTGACATATTGAACTGGATGTCCAGTAGGCATCTTAAATCAATATGTCCAAAACAGAATTCATTGTTTTATACCTCCCAGCCTTCAACCCTTCCCCCTTCTGAATTTTCCCACTTACTTTCAAGGGTACCACACCCTTCCAGATGCCCAGGCTCGAAACCTCAGGGGCATCCTCAGTTCCTCACTATCCCTCTCACTCCACGTTCAGTATATTACCAAAGCTTGTCATTTGTACCCTGACAGTGTCTCTCCTCTCTATCCCCTCTCTCCACTCACACAGCCACCACACTGGTTCATGTCCTCATCGCCTCTTAGCGCTGGACTGCTGCACTCACCAACCTTCTCATTGAGCTCCCTGACTCAGGTAGCCCTCCCCACTCCCATCTGCCCTCCACTCAGCTGCCAAGTAGATTTTTCTAAAGCATATGTTTAACCATGTTGCCTCCATAGTCAGTGAGTTCCAGCGGTTCTCTGTTACCTCTAGGATTAAATATAAATTAACTCTGTTTGACATTTAAAACTCCTCATCCCCTGCCCCCTTTCTCACTCTGTGACCCAGCTAGACTGGCCCACTTGCTATGCCTTGCACACACCACTCTAGCTCCCTTGTCTGTGTGCATTTGTGTTGACTTGTCTCCCCTTGCAGAAATGGTCTCCTTCCTCCCCCTGCCTCTTCTCCTACCTTCTGAAGTTGGCTTTTGCCAGTGTTCCCTACCTACTCATGCTTCCCCTCCAAGAGTGCTTTCTTTCTGCTCTGTATGTATCTGGACCTAGTTATTTACATGTTGCTTCCTCATTAGAAGGTGAGCTGTTTGAGGGCAGGGGCTAGTCTTACCTTTCTTCATATCTTCAGCCCTACCTACCTGTGATGAGTGCTTAGCAAATATTAGTTCACTGACTGACTCCCATTTCCAGGGACATCTGACTTTTTCAACTCCTATTTTCATTCAGGATATTTTAATTTAGTTTAACAAACATTTATTAAATTTCTGCTTCATACAAGGTACTTCAAAGGATGCTAGGAATGCAAAATCAGAAGATCCTAGGGATCCTTCTGGAGTAGTTGATGGGGGGGGGGGGAGGAGGGGAATGTACCATGTATACATAGAACGTAAATACCATGCACATATAGTCATTTCGGGATGGAGAAAGCCCTAGTAGATGCCGTGGTGGGGCGGGGAAGAGAAGACCCAGGAGAGGACTCTGGTAGGACGTGACACATGAACTGTGCTGTCATGTGGTTGTCATCACAGGTAATGTGGATTGAAGCTGCATTAATAAAATGATAATACATGTATCCAAGGATGTATCTCATATAGGCTTCTCTGGTCAGATCACATCTAAAGCACCGTCTTCAGCTCTGAACTATGCAATAAGCTAGAGAGTATTGTGGTGATCAGAATATTGAGTGAAGAAATTGGTGCTATTGAGCTTTAGGGAAGATTTCATCCTCATCATGATAGCTTACATTTATATAGCATTTACTGTATGCCTGTCACTGTTCTAAGCACTTTACAGTTACTGTCTCATTGGGTAACAACCTTGAGCTGTAGGTGCTATTATGATCCCATTTTACAGGTGAAGTAACTGAGACAAATAGATGTTAAATAACCTGCCCAAGGACATTGTGTTCATAAGCGTATTAGGTGGGATTTGAACTTTCTGATTTTATGCCATCCACTGCACCACCTGACTGCCTTCAGGTGCATGAAAGGCCATCTCCTGGAGGAGAGCATAGACATTTTCAGGGGAGTGCATCCACAAGATGGATAGATGTTACAGGGAGGTACATTATGTCTCAGTATGAAGAAGAACTTCCTTACAAGCAGAGCTATCCAACAAGGAAATGGGATGATTCAGTGTGAAGGGAGCTCCCCATCACTGCAGATATACAAGACTGGATGGCTTCCTGTCAAGGATCCTACTGATGGGATGCCCGCAATGGACAATGGCAACTGTACTGCTGCTATTGCTACTACTGCTAATACTTCTACTACTAGTAGCACCACCACCACCACCACCTGTCATCGACATAGCACTTTGCCAACATTATCTCATTTTTTATCCTCACAACAACTCTGGGAGGTAGATGTTACTATTACTCCTATTTTACAGATGAGGAAACAGAATCACAGAGAGTTTAAATGACTTGTCCAAGGTCACACAGCTAGTAAGCGTCTGAGGTCTAAATCAAACTCAGATCTTCCAAGACCCTATGTCCAGCGCTCTATCCACTGAGCCTCATGGCTGCCACATGACCAGATAACCTCTAGTGAGCTTTTAAGATTTTGTAATTCTTTGTTGTTTTGAATTCTTCCATCTTTTCTGAATTTTCCTCTACTAGATTAGAACTACCCAAAGTGTGGGGACCAGGCTGCCTTCTTTTTAGTTGTTTTGCTCATCAACCACTAAATTCCAGGTCCTCACTCTGAAGTATAAGGGAGCTATAAGGAAGGACTGGGCTAAAATAAGAGAGATAATTTGTAGTGTTCCACTTCTTCCTATTCGGAGTATTTCTTGGATAACTAATGGGTTCGTTCACAATCTCTTAAGTTTTCTCTGCCCCTGCACCTTCTTTCACCTCTTTTCACTCCCCCTGCAGCCCCCAGAAGCCTCCCCACCACCCCTCCTCCTGGCAATGTATTGAATAACCTTGCCCCTCCCTTTGCTGGTCAGCAATCAGCATGCTAAACACCACCTCAAATTGGTTTTAACAGGGAGACTTGCACCAGGGGCAAAGCCAGTCGGGCTTGGTGTGACTTGTAATACTGTAGTTGAACCAAAAATAGAAACAGTCCAGAATGTGGATGAAGAGAGGAGGCTGATTTTGACTTCCACCTGGGACTGTCTAGTCATCCTGTAGATTCCAACTGGGTAGACTCAGGAATGTATGATCTGGTGGGCATGTCGAAGGTGAGGTCCCTGAACACCAGCTCTTCAGAGAGGGGCAGCTGAGGTTGTCAGGGATCATAGAGGTTTTTTGTTTAGGAGGAGGGAGGGAGGAGAGTTTTTCCTCAAAAAACTCTATCATGTAATTCTGGAGATTAACTAGTTTCTCAGATTAATCTTGGGAAGATGGTTGTCCATTTGATGAGTTGTCCAGGCATATTGCTTCCCTTCTGCCCCTCCAATATTCACTTTGTAGCCCATTTGCCACCAGTAGTTCTTCTTCTCAAAGAAAGAGGCAAAAAGAAGTTGAAACCTTAATCATTTGATTGTATGATTTACCCACAGATCTGGTTTTAAGAAGGGGGAGGGGAGCAGCTAGGTGGCCCATTGGCTAGAGCACAGCCCTGGAGGCAGGAGGACCTGAGTTCAAATGTGACCTCAAACACTTGACACTTACTGGTTGTGTGACCCTAGGCAAGTCACTTAACCCAGATTGCCTTGCAAAAAAAAAAAATGGTTTAATACTACCAACCTGCCAGTAGCTTTCTGAATTGCATATAAGTTTACATTATCAACTTGCCCTGGCATTCTTTATTGCCATGCCATTGCCATATCTAGACCATAGAACTCAGAGCTGGCAGATATCATTCAGTTCAGCCCTCTAATTTTATAGAAAATGAGGCCCAAGGAGGGGAAATGAGTTGAAGTAGTAAGACTGGGAGCCAGGACTCTTGACTCCCTGTTCTGTTTTGCAGTCGAGAATCAGCTCTGAGACATTATGATATTACAATGGCAGAAATCTCAGCCAGTGAAACTAAAATGGACTAGGCTTGAATTGGTGTCTGCCTGAACGTTCTGTGTTGTCTTTATAGTATAGTAGCATATGGTTGTTCGTCAGCCATGTCTGATTCTTTGTGACCCCATTTGGGGTTTTCTTGGCAAAGATACTGGACTGGTTTGCCATTTCCTCTTCCAACTCATTTTACAGATGAGAAAACTGAGGGAAACAGGTTGAAGTGACTTGCCCAGGGTCACACATCCAGTAAGTGTCCAAGGCCAGATTTGAACCCATGAAGATGAGTCTTCCTGATTCTAAGTCCAATGCCCTGTCCACTGTACTGTCTTTTTTGTGGGCGGGGAAGAGCAAAAACACAGAAACTCTTCTGCTGGCTCTTCGGTTCCTAAGAACTAACTAGAGGTCCCACCCACCCCCAGAGCCTTTTGGAGAGCCAGAGGGATTTGTGTGGGGGTAGCTGTGATCCCAGCCCTGAGCCTCCTTTCCCTGCAACCTACTAGTACTTAATAATTATCTTTGCTTTAGCCTGGATTCCCTGGGAAGCCTTGTGTGTGAGAGTTAGTTATTTCTTGTGTTTTGGTAAGCCTGTGGGGCTCTGAGAGCCCTGAACCTGTGTTTTGCCCTGATGAATAAATTAGGCCCCTGGTTTCCTTCTCAGAGCAAGCAGATGGCTGTGTAAAACAGGCTGAAGGTGGCAGGTAGCATCCAGTCATTAATCCAGCTCTCTTGATTTTGCCAATCTGATCTCATTCCCTCACCATGTGACACCCATAACAGACTGACAGCAGTTTAGAAGCCTCCTACAGTAGTTTCCTGAACTGAGAACTCTACCAGGAGCAGTTAGAGTAAAAAGTGATGGCCCGGCAGGTTATAGGACCAGCATGACTCACTAATCCAACCAAATCTATGTCTGGAAAGCCAGGCACTAGGAAGGCTCCATGAAAGTTCTGTTCCTTCTTCCCCTCTCTGGTACTGTTATGGCCCGGAGGCTTTATCAGGGTGTAGACTCCAGTCTCTGAGCCTTTGTCTGTCAGCCCCTCCTGGGCTGTCTCATTATCTTGTTTCCCTGCCTCTGTAAAACTGCATTGCCTTTTGGGATTTTGTTTTGTGTGTGCCATCATGCACATGTCTGTGGAACATATACAGTCCCTGCCCTCATAGAGTGTTTGTGCAGAAACAGATGGCATCAGTACAGATGTCCAGATTGTTATGCCAGGGTCATGGCTGGAAGCAGGGCAGGGCTTAAGGAGTCTGCAGTTACTGGATCTCGGGATCAGGCTAGACATCGAGATCCAGGGAGCAAGGTAAGCTGGCACAGTCAGGAAGAACCAATGTTAAAAATAGAGAGAGATGGAGCAGCACAATCAGGGAATGGTAGAAAATACCTGGACTGGGCATCCCTCTGAGTCATGGCCTCCACATCTCTAAAAGAAAATATTTAACAATAATAAAATAAACAATAAATAAAACAAGAATAACAACGATGATGATGATGATGATGGTAAGCTCATATGAACATGAGCAATTTTTGTTTATAAGCATAATGAAAAGAGCTCATATTTATGTTGTACTTTACAATTTACAAAGCAATTTCCTCTGAATGATTCTTTGAAGTACATAGTGTAAATGTTGTAATCCTCATTCTACAAATGAAGAATCTAAGATGGTAAAATTGTAAGTCATCACTAGATGACAGGCAGTCAGTCAACAAGCATTTATTAAGTGCTCCCTACATGCTTGGCTCTGGGCTTTATTGGCAATACAGATACCTGCAAAAAACAAAACATTCCATGCCCTTGAGGAGCTTACAATGTGGTGAAGGAAGGTGGCGCAGATGAGGAAGGTTAGAGCACTGGGCTGAATCTAATAAGATGAAATTCAATAGGAATAAATGTCAAGTATTACACTACAGTAAAAACAAAAATAAACTTCACAAGTATAAGACGGAAGAGTCATAGTTAGAAAGCAGTTTGGGAAAAGATCTGGAGGTTTTAATGGACTCCAGGTTCATTAAGAGTCAGAACTGAGATGAGGCAGCCAGAAATGTTAATTCAGTCCTGGGGCCACGTTAAGAGAAGCATGTCATTCAGTCATTTTTCAGTCGTGTCTAACTCTTTGTAACCCCATTTGGGTCACGTTTGGGGGCAAAGATACTGAAGTGATTTGCCATTTCCTTCTCCAGTTCATTTTACAGATGAGGAAACTGAGGCATATGGGGTCAAGTCACACAGTTAGCTCCTTTCTGAGACCAAATTTGAACTGAGGTCTTCCTGACTCCAGACTTGGCCTTCTATCCTCTGCACCACCTAGCTGCTCCTACTGTTTACATTTAGATGGTCCTTTAAGTTTTACAAAGTGCTTTCTTCACAAGTCTGTGAGATAGCTCGTGCAAAGATTGTTAGCAGAGGACTCTACCAGTGAAGTAGGGAGCATCTGAGCTACACTCACCTTGTATAGTTGCTGAAGCAGGAAGAAGTGTCCCAGCCTGGATGGGCCCAGGCCTACCAGCACCAGTAGATTATGGCAAGAACTGGGGAAACAAGTAGGTTCTGACATGGCGATGATTCTCCAGGTTGGTAAACTAAGGATACATAGCATTGGGTTGAAAGCAGAGAATGAATGAATGAATGAGCATTTAGTTAGAGCTAAGTTTGTGCAAAGTGCTGGGGAAACAGATAGTAAAATTAGATTTTACCTGTTCTCAAGAGGCTTGTACTCTTAATTAGGAGAGAAAACACATATAAGGGAGTTTGGCTGCAGGGTGAATGAAGAAGTCTGGAGCGGTCAAAGGGTGCACCACTGCTGAGGCCTAGGGCCCTGTAAAGTGCATCAGCAGGTCAGATGGCAGCGCATGAGGGTCTGCAGAGAACAGTGGAAAGGCAGGTAAGAAGTCCCCAGGGACCTAAAGACATGGTGGTATGACAGAAGATAAAGCTGGGAAAGCTTCTGTCTTACTAGGATTGTAGTTGGTGACTACTGCCTCATTCAGCCATGTGGTGACCTGTGTGGAAGGACAGGGGTTCCTGTAGGTAACTTGCCCACCAACCGAAACTTGGGATTCTCTCCCAGCAGAGTGAGAATGGGGGATGGAGTGGTTCACTGTCCAGCCAGGAAAGGTGAAGGTGACGGAGGTACTGACAGGAAGGTAAAGGAAAAGACAAAAAGGATACTCTGGGGTACTTGCCTCTGGTAGACTGCCCTATGGTTTCTGGAATTCCCAGGTGATGAAGGAGGCAGGGAGGAGCTTCCCTAGTGGGGATGCCTGCTTACTTCCCCATACAGGTATTTGTGGGTATTTAGTTCATTATATAAGATTATATTATCTGAGTTTTTGTCAACTTCCTAAGACAAGATGTATCTACTGAAGTTAGAGAGAACTTGTGATCTGTTTGGGCAGAGGGAGTTCTATACCATGAAATCACAGATTTTGTATTTATATATAACAGAGTAGGGAGATAGAAGGAAAGCAGGTACCCATTTCCCCTTAGGGATTGTGAAGGATAAGGATTTTCAGATCCTGTCTTAAAAGAAAGTAAGGAAGATGCTTAGAAGTAGACTCCAATGTCCAAAATGTCAAAGCTGAGAGAAGATGAACTAGTCCAGTCCTCATAAATTCAAGTTTAAATCTCCACACCCAACTTTGCAAGGAAATCCCCAAAACATACCTTTGCCATGTGGCTCAGAAGAGGGGACAACTTTTCGTAAAAATGCCCTTCAAATGGGCCATTTGACTGATGGTTATTGCTAGAGTTATCAGACTTGGTTGGGGAGGACTTTCCAGGCAGAAGTAACAACATAGTACAAGGAGTGCAGACACCAAGAAAAGTCAAGTATGTGAGGAGCAGGGAGCAGGAGAACAGGTGAGGAAACAGAGGATACCTAACCAGGAGTTTGAATTGAACACTCTGGAGTCTGGTCTTTATGTAGAAGAAAATAAGAAAGCAGAGATCTAGCCGCGTGATGTGTTTGAATGTACATTTGCAGGGAAATGGCTTTGTTCTTTCCCTGGGCTAAGCACTGACAGCCATGTGTCAACTCTTTGTCTTAGGTAATGAGGTGGCTGTGGCACAGTGGATAGAACAGTGGACCTGAGTTCAAATCCAGCCTCAGACTTTTGCCAGCTGTGTGACCTTGGATTTAACTCCTTAGCATCCTTAACTGTTAAAATGGAAATAATACAAGTATTACCTTATAGAGTTGTTGTAAGGATCAAATGAGTTATTATTTGTAAAGTGTAAGCAAGTCCCTGGAATGTAGTAGGCACTACATAAATTGCTTATTCTTTCCCCCCTTTCTAGAAGACTAAAAGGTTCTAAGAACTTATCCCAGGACTGCTTTCCATTCTGTTCTCCCATTTTTCTTTCTTTTTTTTTACTTTAACAATATTTTTCCCAATTACATGTAAAAATCATTTTCAACATTCATTTTTTTAAATTTTTGAGTTTCAAATTCTCTCCCTCCTCCCCTTCCTCCCCTTTTTGAGATGGTAAGCAATTTGATACAGGTTTTAAGTGTGCAATCCAAAACATTTCCATATTAGTCATGATGTGCAAGAAGAAACAAATCAAAAAAACCCACGAAAAAAATAAAGTAAAAAACATCTGCCTCAATCTGCATTCCAATTCCACAGTTCTTTCTCTGGATGCGGAGAGCATTTTTCATCATGAGTCCTTGGGAATTGTCTTGGATCATCGTATTGCTGAGAAGAGCTAGATCCCTGAACAATATTGCTTTTACTGTGTAGTGCTCTGCTTCTGCTCATTTCCTATGTAAGTTTGTCCAGGTTTTTCTGAAAGCATCCTGCTTGTCATTTGTTATAGCACAGTGGTATTCCACCACAGTCATATACCACAACTTGTTCAGCCATTCCCCAATTGATGGGAATCCCCTCAATTTCCTACTCTTTGCCACCACCGAAAGAGCTGCTATAAATATTTTTGTACAAATAAGTCCTCCCCACCCCCCCACTTTTTTTTCTCTCTTTGGGATTACAGACCTAGTAGTAGTATTGCTGGGTCAAAGGGTGTGCGCATTTTTATAGCCCTTGGGGCATAAAATGCCCTCCAGAATGGTTGGATCAGTTCTCAACTCTACCAGCAGTGCTTTAATGTCCCAGTTTTCCCACATCCCCTCTAACATTTAACATTTTCCTTTTCTGTAATATTAGCCAATCTGATATGCATGAGGTGGTATCTCAGAGTTGTTTTAATTTACATTTCTCAAATCAGTGTTGATTTAGAGCATTTTTTCATGTAACTGTAGATAGCTTTGATTTCTTTGTCTGAAAACTGCCTGTTTATATCCTTTGATCATTTATCATTTGGGGAATGACTTGTATTCTTATAAATTTGACTTAGTTTTTTATATATTTAAGAATGAGGCTTTTATCGGAGACATTTACCATAAAAATTTTTCCCCAACATTCTGCTTTCTTTCTAATCTTGATCACATTGGTTCTGTTTGTACAATCCCTTTTTAATTTAATGTAATCAAAATTATCCATTTTTCATCTCATAATGCTCTCTATCTCTTGTTAGGCATAAATTCTTCCCTCTCTACAGCTCTAACAGGTAAAATTCCTCATTCTCTCAGTTTACTTATGGTATCACCCTGTTCTTCCATTTTTTATATGGTCCACTCATGTATGACTGCTGTTTTCAAAGTCTAGAGTTCTCATTTTAAGTTAAATAAAAAAGTCAATTGAACAAGTACAAGATAAGGAAGACTTAGCCTCACTATAATTCATGTGAAAAAATACTTTGCAGCTTATGAAAGCCGAAATCTCCACATGTTGCATTAATAGAAGTATAGTGTCCATGTCAAGAGAAAGGAAAGTCCTATTGTACCTTGTAACTAGTCAGAACATTTCAGGAGTATTGTTTCTAGCTCTGGGCATCACATTTTAAAAGGGTTATCGACATACTCAACTGTACAAGCACAGCAATCCTCAGGGGGTAGGTAGTGCAAATATTGTATCGCATTTTATACAGAAAGAAACAGGCCCAGAGAGGTTATTACTTGCTCAGGTCACATAGTAACTGTCAGTGCTGGATCTGAACCCAGGTCTCCTGAGCCCCATGTCCAATTGTTTTTCAATTCTGCCCACTGACCACCTTAATACAGTTGTATGAGCGCAAGACCCATTTGAGCTTGCTGAGGACACAAGTTTTAAGACCAAACTCCTTTGTTGTCCTCCAGATTCCTCTTTGGTACAGAGTTCAAAGAACCCTGCAGGGGAGTTATTCATCAATTCTCCACCTAGCTGAGATTGAGGACTTGAGTTTTCCCAACTTTCTAGTCAGCCCAGCTGCATCAGAGAAAAATGCTTTATGCTATTTTCTTTCAGTCTTTACAGCAGGAGAGTTGAATGCACTGAGATTTGTGTTCTATCATGGCTATAACTACACAAGCTGAAGCTGTAGGTGGGTGGGATTTTATGCTCACAAGTTCACACTAACACACACACACACACACACATATACACACACACACCTCCCAACCCTTTTATAGTTCAATAGCCTTAGTAGAATTATAATTATAAAAAACATCAGGCTGATATTTACAAAAGATATAGCCTAGTTATACAAGATTAAACGATAAGAGGAACTAGTAATTTGGCTTTTATGTTCACAAAGGTGTTCCCCATGCCCTCATTTCTTTCCCTTTACCTAAACCTCTGTATTCCTAAATGGATGATATTCTATCTTTAACAAGCACTTTTTCACATTAAAGGAATGGTTTTTAGCCCATCCAGCAAGATATATACATAGATTTTGCCTAGCATCCCAGAACATTAGAATTGAAAGAGTGTTCTCACCCCTTTATTTTGTAGACGGGGACCCAGAAGTATAGTTTAGGTTAAATGACTTCCTCAAGTTTTCAGAGCTGGTTAATTGCCACCTCACTAAGTCACCGAATTCGTAGGCTCTCCACCATATCAAACCGCCTCCTTCTCTTTCCCTCTTTAGTAAGCTTAATTGTTTCTCTGAAGGCTTGAAGTCAGGCATCTTTACTTTTCCATCCCCATCCCCAATAATAAAAAGCCATTTATCTGACCCTTGATGTTCTCTATTAATTATCATCATCCCTTGATTTGAATTCATGGCCTTGTTTCATTGGTTGTCTGTCAGGTACTTCCCTAGATCAGTGCCTGCTTTGGGACAGCTCTCCTTCCATCTCTGAGCTATCATAATTGGCAAACAACTGTACGGCAGTGACACAGATATATAATTGCAATCATTTTTGATGTCTAGAGCTATCACTACCACTCAGTTTAGCAGGAATCAAAATATGCCTACGACTGTGTTCAGTTTCTAGAATGAAAAGAGATGATTATGAGAAGTGAAGCTTCCTAGTGCCTGGCCTGAGTATAAAAGTCCTTGCTTCTTGAATGGTCCCAAGAATCTCTGTGTTTGGAGAGAATTGCACTGAAAGACACTAACTTCCCTCTCTTTTCAGATGAATGAGAGCTTGGTGTTAGTGCCTTCCCAGGCCTTCATTCTCAGACATCACAGAAGAGGAAGCTCTCTCATTTCAGCACATTCAGGAAGGAAGGAACCTGGAGAGGGAGGAGGGCAGCCCCTAGTACAGAAAAGCCTGGCCAGAACTCTGAGAGGAAAGGAAGTGGAAAGAGTTAGAGAGCAGAGGAGGTTAGGATGCGTGAGGGGTTAGAGACACTTCAGTAGAAAGTGATGAAGCAGTGTGCCCTGAATCCTTCAGTTCAGTGCTGGTTTGGGTTTGCCTCTGTCCCTGAGATACAGGTTCAGGCACAGATCAGAGCAAGAGGAATCAGGGGAAAGTGGAAGGGAGTCTGGCCTGGTCTAATCCCTAGCCCCTTGTCAACTCCAGCACCACCTTCCTGCTGGCTACAGTCAAACCTAAAGCAAGGCCAGGTGACTTTAGGAGTCTGAAACTTGAACAGGATCCTCAGGCGAGATCTCCTAGACTTGCATTTCTCTGTCCAGGCATTCACTCCTCGTAACATTTAACAGCTGACCCCAGAGAGCACAGAATAGGATTTAGAGTTCTGAGAGACCTTAGCTGTTTCCTAATCCAAACCTCTCATTTAAACACCTCATTTTACAAATGAGCACAGTGAAGGCCAGAGAGAAGTGACTTGTCCCGAGTTGTCCATGGGTAGCAGGTGTAGGTTTCTAATGCAGGACCCTGCTTCCAAATCTACTGCTCTTTTCTGTTCTACCACACTACCTGTTTCAAGGTCTTCTGTTCTATAATACTGATCTTGAAGATGAGGCTATGCTGTGACAGAAGAAAATCTGAGGAGGAAATAGACATACAATAAACTGCTTTGGAGAGCAGTGATTTAGGGCAGCACGGGGCCCAGAGTCAGGAGGAGCAGGGTTCAAATGTGGCCTCAGACACTTACTAGCTGTATGGCCCTGGGCAAGTCACTTAACCCTCCATTCCCCATCTGTAAAATGAATTAGAGAAGGAAATGACAAATCACTCCAGTATCTTTGCCGAGAAGACCCCCAAATGGAGTCACAAAGAGTTGGACAGGATTGAAAAATGCCTGAATGGCAGCAAACAAAAAAGAGCATGATAGAGAAATGTTGGGAAGAAAAAGAGGAGGGACCCAAACCATATAGTTTTACAGTGATAGTAGCTTTGGGAAGAGAGATGAGAGTTCTGAACCAGCATTGGTACAAGGAGAAGGTAGCATGGCTACCAAAGAGGAGAAGCTAGCAGCGGCTGATTAGAAGAAGGACCAGTTGCAAGTAGTTCACCTTGAAAAGGAGAGAACATTTACCAGAAGAAAATGAACAGAAGAAAGAAATTGGCAAGCAAAAGGAAGGGGAGCTAGGGAGAGGAGAAGACCATACATGGGTTACCTCCCCTTGCTCCCCAGGGTCCTCTGAAGTCTAAAGTTTTAAATGGCAGAGATTTTTACAAGTGGGAAAAAAAACACAAAACAACAAAGGCCCACCGAAGGGAAGTAATTTGCCCAGGTTCACACAGCTAAGCTGTTGGCAGAACCAAGACCATTCTCCAGTTTCTGAGTCCATCTTGACAGCTGAAGTCATTGCCCCTCATCTGCTTTTCAGAGAGACAAAAGCAGGCACATCATGTTCTTATCCATTCAGCTAGCAGACTGCTCTGAGGCGAGTGGCCTAACTGTTCCACGTGCTTCCAGGAGCATCTGATTTGAAGGGAGAGAGACAAAATCGCAGCCTTATGGCACCTCTCTCCCGTTCACTTGAGGAAAATAATATTATTTTTCCCACTGCAAATATTGCTTAAAGTGGAAATTAGGAAGAAGCAAAGCATACTGTATTGCCAGCAGTGCCTCGATGCTGTGCCGCGATGGTGCCTTTCCCTCCGAGGACGGCATAAGTGAGTGCTTGGGGATTCCTGTAGTTAATGACGGTAATGATCCCTCTCCTTCTCGATCTGACCCTGTGGTGAGGAAAATCAAGTTGAAATTAAATCAGATTTCAAATGTTAAACCAACCAATTAAAAAAAAGCAATCACATGGAAACATGCATTTTTCAAAACATCGATGTTTACTCTGTCATAATTAATGTATTCAGTGAGGAAAGTTCGGGTTTGTTTAGAAAAGATTGTTGGGAGCAGCCAGCAGGGCTGGAGGCCCAGGTTTAATTTCATATCTCCAGAAGTAGGAGTCGGGTCTCCTTTGGTGTGGAGGCTGGAAGAAACAGACAACAAATCCACCCTCGGCCCGCAAGAACAGGGAACACTGGGCATCGTTGCTTTTTCCTTGGTGGTCCTGTTGGGATAGATACTTGTTCAACATCTCCTTTGTCAATCAGCCACCTTCCTCTAGGATTATATAGAGAAGAGTGGAGCTGTCGAGAGACCCTCAGCTGGCTGGAGATCTCTCCTGATGGATGATCTATCCTTGGAGCAGAATTAGACAGGAACAGAGCCTGGACTAGACCCCTTTTAGAAAGAAAACAGAGAAAATGAGGTTTCCTGTGTTTGTGAACATGTCTTACCCGCCTTATTAGATTACAAGCTCCTTCCAGGTCTACAATGTCTTCTTTTGTATCCTCACTGAACCTAGCTTGGCATTAAACACCTATCAGATTCAGTAGATGAGTAGAGCTGAATTGAATTGAACTGACTGGTGTGCTAGCAATAAAAGACCTCTTAGAGCAGAGAAAGTACTCTCTGTGCTGAGAGTCTGACTCAGTGACACCTGAAACAATTTTTGGTGTTCTACTTGTCCCTATAAACTATATCTTTTTTCTATTTTTTTTACTTTCATTTCCTTTTTCTTTCTCTGACTCCTTAGTTCCTCCTCATTCTCCTCTTTTACATTTCTTTCCCATCTTTTTTCGCCTTATCTTTCTTCTTTACTATCTCATTCTGTCTTTCCCCATTTTTTCTTCCATCATCTCTCATCTCTCTCTTTCTTTGTCTCTTTCCTTTCCTCCTTTCCTTTGCTCTCCTCTCTCTTCTGCCTGCCTTTCCCCCACCATCCTTCCCTT
The DNA here is from genome assembly GCA_028658325.1 of Potorous gilbertii. NCBI lineage: Eukaryota > Metazoa > Chordata > Mammalia > Diprotodontia > Potoroidae > Potorous > Potorous gilbertii. Next base: position 84,080,772 of record CM053772.1, on the reverse strand, counting down.
TCAGTCTTTTTCTCCCTGCCATTCTGTCTTTGTCCCATCTCCTTCCCTCTCAAGTCCTTCCTCTCTTTGCCTTTTTCTTTTGCCTTTCCTTGTTGGTATCACTCCAGTTTTACTCCTTTTCTCTTATAGCTCCACCTACTAAAAACATCCAGGATGTTGCCTGCCCTGTTTCAGAGACTTCTATAACTGTTCAAATTTCTGCCCCAAACAAGTGGTGGAGTCATCATGTTTTCTCTTCCCTCTGGAGGATCTGTTCCCATTTTGGGTAAAGGATGTTTAGACATGCCCACCCAAGGCAGTGTGCTTGGTGTCCTCTTCTACTTTGAAGAGAAGGAAGCCCCAGCTTTGTGTCCGAATGGACTTGTGGACAGCCTGTGAACTCATTTAATAGGGATTTCAGAAAAGAAAAACAGGCAAATAAAAAAATTCTCTGCTAAATGTCAGGACAGTATACTTTAGGAGGAGATGAACTCTGAATCATTTTAATGCTAATTTAATCCTGCAAGCTCTCTCTCCTTTCTCCTGCTCCCAAATGATGAAGTTGTTTTCCTAGTTCTTGGATTTTATTTAAATTATTGATTTTTTTCTTTTATTTACTTAATCATCTGTTAGTTCTTTTTGTCCCACTTCTTTCCCCACTTAGTTAACTGGTTAGCTCGAAATCTTCCTCCCTCCTTTTTTCTAACTTCTTATTTTTATCAATTTTCTTTTCCCACACCTCTTTCCAAGAGGTTTTTCTTTGTTTTGTTCTTTTAATTATTTGGGAAGTGGTGATTTGAAACCATTCAATTGAGCCATAGTCATCAGCAAAATAAATTCTGTAAAGTTTTCGTATTCTCCATTTTTTTCTAACTGTATGATTCTGCATGTCTTGCTTTTCCTTTTTCTCTTCTTCTTTAGAATGTGCGTGTGTATGTGTGTAACATATATGTGTACACGTCGTAAGAACTCCTATTTCAAATTCCTGAAAATGGATTATTCTCTCTGCCTTTTAGTTTATATTTTAAGGGAATTCTGGCCCTCTGTCATCATCCATTCTTTCTGGACATTCCTCCATTGCAGTAGGTAATATCTGACTTATGCGAATTTATTCTGTGTGCATTCAGTCTTTGATGTTAGTGGTCTCTTATTGATTTAGCTTATCACGACTTTTCCATTGCCAGTGTCTAAACCCAAGGCAAAGCGGGAGCTTGAAAAGAAATAGACATTGTCATCAGACCTCCTTATCTCAGCCCCAGCATGATTCTGTTCTCAAATTCTTGTTGGTCTTAGTTCTCTCCTTTGCACATGATTGAAGAAAGATGGAAAGGGGCTGACCTGGTGTGGTCTAGTGGCATGGTGGAAGGACCATGGAATGTGACTCAGGGAGACTAGACCAGGCTTTGCCACTAATTTGACATTTGACTATGGCCAAGTGACCTCATCTATAAATAAGAGAATTGAACCAGATTATCCATAGTCTTTTTTAACTCCAGTGTTCAGTGATTCCAGATAAGAAGTTCCTCAGATTTCGGAACTTGCCCTTCCAAGCCACTAAATTAAGTTCTGACCAAACTTCACTTGTCTTCTCCTTTTCCCTGCCACCCCATTTAGGACTATAACCCTTCTCTATGGGGAGGACTGACTTTGGGAGGGAGTCCTCATTGCCTATAATATAAAGTCTGAACTTCTTAGTTTGGGAATGCAGCTCATCTCATAATGTGCCCCCGCCTTTGCTGTCTAATTTTTTATCCCCCAACCCTAACTTTCTGCTTCGGCTAAGTTGTCCAGCTCAGTGCCCCCACAGTGTTTTGCCCATTCTACATCTGCATCTAAACTCAGGTTTTGAAATCTGAGCTGAAGGGGGGCGGAACCAAGATAGCGGAGTAGAAAGACTCACCTATGCTAGGTCCGAACCCACAGCCCACAGATTTCCTGTAAAAAGAACTCCTGACAAATTCTGGAACAGTGGAAGCCGCGCAGCAACACAGTGAAGGAGATTTCTGCTGCAGAGAGCCCTGAAAAACCAACCGCAAAGGTACCCCGGACGGGAGCGGAGTCCTCCCCTCCCCCGGCCCCGGCCGCAGAGATCTGCCCGGCCACGCGGCACTGAGAGGAGCGAGCAGAGCCCAGCAGGTGTCAGGGACCTGAATCTCCCGGCGGCTGCAAAGGTCCCTCCACCCACAGACGCACAGGTCAGTGAGAGAGACGGGCTGAGAGGGGAGCGGGGGATCTCCGGGACTCGGACCCCCTGGGAAGCAGCCGCTGCGGCACAGGCTGAGGCAGCTCGGCCAGAGGCAGAGGCAGCTCAGGCAGAGACTCCCAGAGTGGACTGGAGCTCCACCCCAGCTCCACTACAAAGGATCTCTGTATAAACCCCCTGAGGGAAC
>CM053772.1:84030347-84077903 GCA_028658325.1 Potorous gilbertii | reverse complement strand
GGGTAATTAGAATGTCCAGTGTATTGGGGAGGGGGGGAGGGGACAAATGGGGAGAAAATTTTGGAACCCAAAATCTTGTGAAAATGAATGTACAAAGTTAAATAAATTTATTTAAAAAAAAAAAGAAAGAAAGAAATCTGAGCTGAGTTGTTCTCTCTACCTATCCCCATCTCTGATCAGTCCACATTGATCTTTTCCTTTTAGGAACCTCTTATAGCCACAATCACTCTTTTAGGGGCATTTAATCGTGTCCTGTCTTCTACTTTAACTGTGTTGTGAGTCTTATCTCCTTTACTAGAGTTTCAATATTTTAAAGGGAGAGACCATGCCTCAGAATTCTTTATATTACCCATGGTACCCAGTAAAGTCTTAGTTACCTAGTAGATTACCTAAAACCTTTGTTGTCTAGAGTCCTTATAGTAGTGAGATCAGAGTTAAAGAATTCCTGATTTTTATGGGACGTAAGAAGTTGAAGTTACAGTATACACAAAGACATGGAAGCCCATTAGAATATTTCGTAGTAGCAAAATCGAGCTGTGTCACAGAGAGCAAGGGTTTTTCTGAGGTTCACTCATGCTTTTCCTTCTCTGGAGAGATGTTTGCTGAGAAAATTGTGAAGGCCCCAGGCAGCAACCATCCAGTGCTTCTTCCTGAACTTCTCTTTATTAATGAATCTTATTTCTATTCACACAGTGCTCTGTTTACTGCAGACAGTGGGTAATAAACAGAGATCAAGGAGACAGAGATGATAAATTATCTGTTCAATAATTAACAAATTAGCCCCAACAGATGGAATCAAAACACAATCCTGCATGGCCCCGAGTACCCACGCAGTACTTGGTATGTCTTTCCCCTTTTAAGCAGATGGGGAAAGCATTTATTAAATGTCTACTGTGTGCTAGACATTGGGCTTTAAACCACCAGACAACAGTATGCCTCCCTCCTCCTGTTGATGTTATAAGTAGCTTCTTAACTAATGGATACTACCTGTCCTTTAGGCCTTGACCGTGAAATGCTAGTCCTTTAGGCCTTGACCGTGAAATGCTAACAGACCCAGCTCAACAGGTCCCAATATCTAGTCATCTTTGAGTGGGTTGACATTGAGAAGAAGAGGTAAAGATAGTAAAAGCAAAGGGCAAGAAGTAGATGAAGGGAAAACAATGAGGGAGGGCAGAGGAAAAATAAGACACATTGAAAGTTTCTTGAAAAGATTATCAGCCTTAAGTTGAACAGCTATGTTGCCTTAGCAGTAAAAGACCACCTGAGTCACTGTAAAAGTCTTTTTAAGAGTATACCTATATTTAGTACAGTATACCAAATCTTGGTCAAAATAGGTAAGAAACTGTAGCTTTATATTATAGTGCCTTGGAACAGCTAGGTGGCGTAGTGGATAGAGCACCAGGCTGGAGTCAGGAAGACCTGAATTCACATCCAGCCTCAGATACTTACTAGTCATGTGACCCTGGGCAATTCACTTTCCCCTTTGCCTTGAGGTTCCTCATCTATAAAATGAGCTGGAAAAGGGAATGGCAAACTACTGCAGTGTCTTTGCCAAGAAAGCCCCAAATGGGGTCACAGAGAACATGGCTAGAACAACAGCAAAATTATCATGGCCACCAAATGACCAATCCAAGGATGCTTTTACTATGTGGAGTTATCTTTGGGGAAATCTAAGAAGATTTGGTAAGAGAAATGCTTGATGGATGGTCACAAATCTCCCTTCTTTCTTGTGATGATTTTGCTAGGAAAACAAAAATTCCAGAGTAGCCAGTATAATATTACTTGAAAACAGAGAAGCCAAGGTACTTGCATTTAAGACAGCGTGATGTAGCCACATGGCTCTGAGGGTTGAGACCTTGTTTCCTTGCAGTATGGGTTCTACCCCTCACTGGCCGTGTAACCTTGGCAAAATTACTTCCTTTCTTAATGCCCTGGGTCCCTCATATGTACAGTGACAAAGTTGGACTCGATAATCCATCAGGTCCTTCCAAGATCTGACATTCAATGCCTGAGCATAAGAGATGCATCCTGCACACCAAGTTAGCAGGGCTACAGAAGCTATTGGTTCCCTCTCTCCCAAGGTGATCCATCAATCAGTCTTCATCTGAGTGACTTTCAGCATCCTGTTTTTTTGGAAAAGAAGCCAAAACCAGTAACTGAGTCTAAAGGCCCTATCCAGTGACAGACCTAGGATTGAACTTCACACAGAGTTGTACTTAATAGCTGTGCCAGGAGTAAAAAACTGGTTCTTTCTGACAGAACTGCCATACAGTACTTCTTCCTGTACATCCATGCATATGCAGTCCCTCTTCTCTCTCACCATTGACTTCATGGTCTCTTGTTCATTATTTTGGAAATCTTTCTCATGTTAAATCTTCTCCATGTGGCCAAGTCCCTGGAGCAGGATTCAGGGCAATGTGTGTGTGTGCTCTTTCCATGATAGGCACTATTCAGCCTTAGAACATAGACTCGAGAGAGTCTCTCTTGTCTTTTCTTCCATTCTTGGCACAAGCCTAAGGGGCACTTTAGGAGGTGCTTTCCTGCCGGGCAGCTCTATCAGAATGAACCTGCTCATGACGGATGCAGGCTTCAGTCAGAGAGTATATAGAGTGGATAAATGTGCCTGACGCTTTGTGATAGAGCTGGTAATTACATTTCACAATGAGTGATATTAATAGTGAAAGGAGGCTTCAGCATGCTAAATGAGAATTGGTATGAATAAAGGCTGTTGGAAGAAGTCATTTATTAACCTGATAAATTAGGGAAAGATGGACTTTTCACTGGACTCCCTGAGGAGCTCTCCTGGGTCTACTGTTGGGTGAGGCATCTGTGAGCAAGGATGTGCCAAACTGTCAGGGAGCCACAAACATAACCTCCCACTCCTCTGATGAGATGAGTACCAGAAGAGGACAGTTCCATCCTCAATGCCCCCATTGAACCACACGATGGATGGAGAATCACACTGGGGATCGAAGTGAGCCTCAAATAGGGCTGGAAATCATTGAAAAGGAAAAGTAGAAGGCTAGAGTTTATCACCAGCCTGGCTTCCTGCTCCGTCTCATCTCCTGATTCCATCCATCCTCCCAGGAGTTGTGGTAATTCTCATCCATGCTGTCTCTTATAGACACCAGAGCATAGCCTTTGTAGAAATGGATAGTAATGAGTACTGTGTCTGTCAGGGATTTTTGTGCTTGTAAGCAAGCTATCATTTCTAGGGCAGCCCAGCAACTAGAGAAATGCCTTCACCTGTGCCATCTGTATCATCTAATGAGATCTTGGTCTGCGAAAATGACCATTAGGACATAAAAGTTGGGGCTTACTCTGAAGAGCACTGGAACAAAAGGAAAACCATGTTACCTGTGTTTTATCCAAAATCTTAACCTTAACTGCTGAGCTAAAAATGATCACACAACCTTTCTTGTCAATTTTGGTCATCTAGTATTACACTGACTACTTGCATCAGACTTGACACCCTCCGTCTGTGATGAACACTACTGATATTGGGAAATAATGATAATTCATACTGACAGTGAACTAAATGTACATGTAGAATATAACCCAGCCTGGGTTCTTACTAGCCCAGAATTATATATAAAGAGATTAGCAGGAAGCCATTAGCTAAGGTACCTGACTGTCCCGACTAATCCTCAGAACCTCTACCTCGGGCCTGCTTCTCCTCAGGAGGTCTTGCCTTACTCCTGGAAACTACTCTAGGTCCTGTTGGAGAAGGGAGCAAAACAATAGAGGGGAACTGGAGCCAGGTTGATGTTATTGGAAGGAAATCTCCAGAAGGAGAATGATTTAATGGCATGATTACTCCTTAATACAACACTTCACAAGGTTTTTTATTAGATTTTTTTTCTCCTCTTCCCTTTCAAATGCTGTAGAAACATGCTTTTTTGAAATAAGTACCTGGGGCTGTTATACTTTATACCACTCAGTTTAATTAACTTTTAAATCACATAATGTCACACAGACTCCTCCGAGCAGGGTGGGCTGGGCTGGAGGAGGGCAGATTGGAAGGAGTTCAGTTTTGCTCAGGAGGGTTTAGCCCCAGAGAGTTTAGAAACTTGAAATTGGAAGGGGCCGTAAAAGGCATATGAGTGGAACACTCCACCCAATGCAGGGATTCTCTTAACAGCATCTTAGATGAGACTTGTCTTCTTTGCAGGAGATGACCACCATTACCTCATTAGTTCCTGACTGGCTTGGTGGGTTAGAACATAATTTCACCAGAGTCACAGGTTCACTGTTCCCATCTCCTTATGGGAGCTAGAAGGGAAATGGAGGGGAGGGAGGTTGGCATTTTCTTCTTCTCCAGTTTTTTTTGCTTTCAGTCCATTCTTTCTTGTTGACTCTGAAAGATTAGAATTCCCTTCCCTCCCTATGAAGTATAAGAAATAGATGAATGTTTTCATGGGGATAATGCATGTCACATGGATGCATAATGAGGCATAGAATTAATCCTTAAATTATAGCCCAAGAGAAAGGCATATAGTTGGATTTAACTATGTCATAAGGCCCATTATGAGCTTAGACAAATGATGAAGGTTGTCCACTCTGTGTGATTTTCATGTGCTTTTGGGGGACTTTGTTCCCCAGCCCAACTGCACTTTCCTATAAATGCCAGCTATAGGAAATAGGATATGGCTGACACCTGTATAAAGTACATCTGTCCTGTGTTGCCATGTCTCTGGCTCTTTCCCAGGCAAAGAACCTGAAAGTTCTTATGACCATTTATTCCAGAACATGATATCTTTTTTTTTTTTGGTAAAGTTTATTTATTTGTAGTTTTCAACATTCACTTCTTTAAGTTTTAAATTTTTTCCCTCTCCCTCCCCTCCTCCTTCCCAAGGCAACATACAATCTGATATAGGCTCTTCATATACATTCTTATTAAACATATTTTCACATTACTCATGTTGTATAGAAGAACTAGAACAAATGGGAGGAACCATGAGAAAGAGAAAACAAAACAAAAAGAAAATAGTCTGCTTCACTCTGCATTCAAACTCCATAGTTCTTTCTCTGGATGTGAATGGCATTTTCCATCATGAGTCCTTTGGAGTTGTTTTAGGTCCTTGCATTGTTGAGAAGAGCTAAGTCTATCAAAGTGAGTCATCACACACTGTGACTGTTACTGTGTTTCATGTTCTCCTAGTTCTGCTCACTTCACTCAGAATCAGTTCTCATAAGTCTTTCTAGGTTTTTCTGAAGTCCACCTGTTGGTCATTTGTTATAGCACAATAGCATTCCATTACATTCACATACCACACCTTGTTCAGTCATTCCCCAATTGATGGGCATCCCCTTGACTTCCAGTTCTTGGACACCACAAAGAGAGCTGCTATAAATATTTTTGTACATGTGGGTCCTTTTCCCATTTTTATGATTTCTTTGGGATTCAGGCCTAGAAGCGATATTGCTGGGTCAAAGGGTATGCACATTTTTATAACCCTTTCGGCATAGCATAATATGAAATCTTTAGTGTAAGGTGAAGTAAAGAATAACCTTGTCCAGGCTGTTAGGCTGATTTTGAAAACCTACCAGCCCATGATGTGTGTCACAGCCTTCAAAAATTACATCCAGGGTTTACTGAAGTTCTGTATGCCACGGACTGACTACACAGTATACAAAAAAGTGTGAGAGTGGTTCCCTGCCCTATAAAAGCTTGTGCTCCAACCAGGGTGACAAAACTTTAAAATCAAAAATTAAATGCCAAGTTTTAAATAACCATTTAAGAAAAAGGTCAGAAGTTATTATGAGATAATTTTCAAATTCATAATAATATCTGTAGGAGTTCAGAGAAGGTAGAACCGAGTTAATTGGGGAAGGCTTAATGGAGGAGGTGTTGCTTGAAAGATGTGGCAGATTTAGAGAGACCAAGAGAATGGGCCAGGGCATTCCACTGAGAGACAGAGTGACAATAAACACAAAAAAGAGGAAGGCACATGGGTGTGCTGGAAAGGACATGATCTTGGATGCACAGGACCTGGATTCAGATCTAAACTCTGCCACCTTTCCTCATCAGTGAAATGAAGGAGTTGGACGAGGTTACCTCTTACTTGTGTTCCAAAGCTCAACTTACCATGGGGAAAAGTAAGGGAATAGGTGTTTATATTGGACCTATATGTGCCAGAAACATCTCATCTGACCTTCACAACAACTATGGGAGGTAGCTGCTGTTATCATCTCCATTGTACTTTTAAGGAAACTGTGACAAAGAGAAGTGACTTGCCCAGGGTCATACAGATATTAAATGTCTGAGGTCAGATCTGAACTCAAATCTTTCTGACTCCGGGACTGGTGCTCTTATCTACTGTACCATGGTTTTTGAAGGACATAGGAAGCTGAGGTGGTTAGAGCCCAAAAGAAGGGAAATTCTCGAAGATAAAATGAAGAGGTAGATTTGAATTAGATTCTGGATGGCTTTAAGCATCAAGCTGAAAACTGAACAAAACATATAAGCAATACTAGGAAAGGAGTTAAAAGACCAAGACCCTAAGACCTAGCTTCAGGTCTCAGATGGGCTTTCTGTCCATGTGACCTTTTGGTAATAAATGGGGCAAGATGATCTCTAAGATCCCTCCCATTTCAAGACTCTGTGAGCTGGCATAAGAGAGCTCCTTAAGGCTTTTAGGGAGGACCATGTCACAGGGTCAGAGACTTAAGGCTGGAAGATTCTGGAGTGTTCAAGTGCAGCTCCAGTATTTTATAGATGAGCAAATGAAACCTCAGAGAGATGAAGTGACTTTCCTAAGGTGTACAGGTGGTAATTGGCAGGGTAGGGGTTCTAGCCCAGGACCTGAAACTCCAAATGCAGCATTTTCCCCAGTGTACTAAGACCTTGTCTTCTCAGCAACACAAACATCCATATGACCATTCATTCGTAAGGAGCCGAAAGATCGTTCCCAGTATGGCAGACCATAGTTGCTGACAATCTAGAAGGTTATCTTTGATCTTTCCCCTTTTCCAAGATGGAGAAGGAGATAATGAGGCCTTCCCCTTAAAAAAACCTGCTTGAATTGCTTTGTGAGGTTTTCCCAACCCTGATGGTGCTTCTCATTTCATTATTAGTATCGTCAAACGTGCTTTATTTTAGGTCTTGCTTTATTTCTTTTAGATTCTTAATTTGGAGCCTCTGCTCATTTACTTATTTAAAAGATGAATTAAATTAATTTTAAAAGATCTAATCAATTTGAATTAATTTATAAGATTAAATAAAACAAGTTGTCTTTCTTATGCAAAAAAAGACCCAGTGTCAATAGAAAATAAATGGAGTAGTTTTTCTGGTAGTTGCGATGGATTATACCATTCCATCTGTACATGATCTTTTGGAGTTTTTTATTTTGTAATATAAACTAGAAAATCAAACATGAGCATTTGCATATATACTAGAAAAAGAAGCTTGTTTATAAAATTGAGAATATTAGATATCACTATATAGGAATGTGTATATATAACCATTTAAAATTATATATGGCACATGTATAATTAATATGGCTGCATATAAATTGTATATTATACATAGTTACATATATGTATAATGTTTAATATATAATATTTACCGCCATTACTCAGTTTGTGACACCTTCTGATATTTCTTCTCCCATCTCCTGTGTATACACACTACCCTATCTTTCATGATTAAAGTATATAACTAGGAATCCAGTGGCCATTGAAAAAGGCTTTTCTGGATACAATCCAACCATACAGAAGTGCTTCTTTTACTTTGGTAGCCTAATTTCAAAGTTGTAACTCACTAGGCTAACTGGAGATGGCCATGGCTGTCCCATGAGGTTAAACATAGAACTTTTGGCTTTACCAGACCTGACTTCACCCCTGACCATATTTGAATTCCATTCTTAGTATATTCATTTTTTTTCATTGACTGAATGAAAGGCTTCTGGGCTACACATAATAAAGGTAATTTTGCATCAACTCAAGAAGACTCAGTGGTTGTTTCCTGGGTATTCTGTTCATTTTGTGGTAGTTGCTTAGCACTGATAACTGAATTACCTTCCTGAAAAATGGTGAGAATTTTAAAGGGCATGCACTTAAAATCCCAAAATCTGTGCTTCAGAGAATGTGTATGAATTATGTATACTCAAAAGACTTGACTCTTAGTGTGACTGAAACAGTGCAATGAGATCACCAGAGACTGTCATAGAGAAATCCCAGAGAAAGGTTTTGTGTTTGTTTATTTGCTTGTTTTTTTGGTCCAAAGACCACATCTGTCTGAGGGAAAAGTCCTATAAGCTACCTATTCTACCTTATTGGACTTCTGACTCCTCCAGAGTTCATCAAAATCTACTTCAGAATGGGGCATGAGGAAGGAGAAGGGTAATAGTGTTGCATTAGATAATATGGTATAAATAATTTATTTGTCACGCTGTTAACAGAAATATAGATGTCATTATATTGGAAATATGAATACTACAAAGGATCATCCTACTTCTAACCTAGAGATTTTTGATGTACCTAGGTAGCAAAATCTCTGTCACAAAATTGAATATTGGAAGAATATGTAATAATTTGGTCCATAATCATGGATGAGCCTCAACACAGATGCTAAAGTAGTTAAATATTTGCTTTTTATAGGAACAAATGTAAAATTCTATACTTAGATTCAAAAAATAAACTTCAGAATTACATTTGACTAGTTGAATGGGGAAGACTTGGATTTACATCAGCTCATGTGACAGAGACCTCTGGGTGTTAGCATACTCAGTAAATCAATAGTGTGACATGATGGCAAAAATAAACCTGTTCCAATGTGTTAATAAAGGCAGGGCATGAAGAATGAGGAAAGTGATCGTGCTGGTGGATCCTGCCATGATCAGACCACATCGGGGTGAATATATTTTAGGAAAGATGCTGACAACCAAGAGTGTGTGCAGAGTGTGATCAGGCCAAGAATTGTAGGAGATAAAATGTCATGCATTTAACTTGAGAAGAGAAGATTTGGCGGATTGTCATCAGTCTTCAAGTAGATCTGGCATGCGGAAGAAGGATGAGACTTGATTTGCTCATCCCTAGAAGTCAGAACTAGAAGCTGTGGATAGAAGTTGCAGAGGCAGATTTTGACTCATGAGGAAAACCTTCTTAAGGATTAAAGCTCCCAGCAAATGGAAGGGGCTACCCTGAGAGGCAGAGAGCTCCCTGGAAGTCTTTGGGTAGAGGCTAGATAAGTACTTATTGGGACTGTTTTACAGAGAATTCCTGCCCAGATAGAGGTTGAAAAAATGACTCTTAAATTCCTTTCCACCTATGAGATTCTGGGATGCTGTGAATGTGTGACCACACCTTTGCAAGGCTATGGGCCCAAACCAAAGGAGCCCCAAGACAGACCTAGGTGTCATAGCTCTTCTGTGCTAGTCGTAACCTATGGCTTTCATGTTCTTGATAAAACAGTTGATATTTCTAGCATGGTGCCTGAGATCTACATTGCATTTATATCTAATACCTCTCTTTTTAGGCCTGGCTCTTTAGCTAAGTCTTCTAAACCCAACAAAAAAACTACTACTTGGTAAAAATCAGACATTCCATTATTCTGATAACTTTATAAAACTAGGGAAATCATGAATGAGGGGCAACAAGGAATGTTCAGTAGGGCAAAGGGAACTTGGCTCAAAAAGCAGGATTCAAATCCTAGTTTGACCATTTACCAGCTGTACAGTCTTCGTCAAATTTTACCATCTCTCTGAACTTACATAAAATAAGAGGAGTGGAATAGATGTTTTTTAAGTTGCCTTTCAACTCCAACATTTAATGACTCCATTTACTCTCAAGTCTGACCTTCAGGAGAAAGTGCAGAAGGCAACAAGAAACACCCTAGGGTTAGAGCAAGTACTCTCATTCTCTGTCTTTTCATTCACCCCTCCAGGCTGTGAGTTGTTGGAAACCTGTAAGTCTGCTTATGTTGTGTAGAATAAGGAGCAAAGGGGTCCTATCTGACACTTTTTCCCTTAGCAGACCACTGTTGCTGTAGCAGAGATGGAAATGTAGTTTCTTCTTCCAGGACATTGAGGTGGGAACTCATGGTTCTGTTCTCTTAGATTCCTCTCTTGACTAACTTGGTTTCTCTGTATTTTTCCTCACTGCCCCCACAAGGGCAATGAAATAGGTCCTCCCTTCCTCATCGAGTTCAGAAATGCTGACATGATCCTTCCCTTCTCTGTTGAGGAAGACCAAAATTAAACTAGGGAAGTAGTGAGATGGGGGAGGGTTGGCTAGTTAATGATAGGTCTTTGACCAATAAGAATGTAGTCTGGGCTAGGGGGTTGAGAGTGGCAAGAGAGGCAGGTGGGAGCCAAGGCAAGAGGGAGCTAAAAGATGATAGGGTTGTGCCTTGATAAAACAGGAGGCAGCTGTGAAGTAATTCAGTCAGCAGAAATGGTTGCCTCGGCACTGGTCACCTTTTCACATTCTGGGCAGGTTCTGCTGCGTTTGCAGCTGAGACTTGAGAGCAAATACACTGCATGCAGCTGTGAATACCAAAATCCAAGCCAAGGGCACAGAGCTTAGCCAGCTTAACTTGCCCAGGTAGGCAGAGATGTAGTAAGCAGGGCAAAATGGTAAGCCTTGATTTTTTTTTTCCTTAATATGCATTGCATTAGGGTTTCATAGGATAACATGAAGATAGAGGAGCTAGAATTATGTTTTTGCAGATTGGAGGAGAATGCAAATGCATGGTTATGCCAGTAGCTCTCTGAGTTATTTTGAGGAGTGAGAGTGCAATCCAAGAGGAGCCAAACTCAACTTGTTCAATGTGTTTTCAGAGGGTAAATTTAGGACCAGTGGGTGGAAGTTACAGGGAGGTAGATTTTGATTCAGTATAAGGATGAATATTCTAACTAAAACGTTTGTTGTTAAACAACGAATGAAATTAGTAGATAGTAAACTCCTTGTCACCATAGTTTTCCTACAGAAAACTCAATGGAAGGTCCCTAAGAAGTGACAAGATAACCAAGAATATTCTAGAAGAGATTGCCCCAAATGGTAGGTTGAACTGGATGACCTCTCCCTCAGTGCCTTTAGACCTCAGGATTCTGTGCTGCTGTAATATAACAGCATCAGCCATCCTGGAAGCAGCCTGAAGGAATGGTCAATATTCTATTCCAATCACAGGAGGAAACAGCATCTTGTCTGATGTCAGCAAAGATCTCACCTAGGAAAAAAGATGAAATGGGAATCCATGTGGAGCAGGAGTCCATGTAGTTTGAGAAGGATCAGCAAGTAGCCTTTTGATGAGTATCTAAAATATATTTCTGTTAAGAAAGGAATGAGCTATTATCTTGCTTGGGTTGGTTAGTGAAGTATAGGTACTTGTCCTTTGGATTAAAGAAAAAAAGCATGGCTGTAGATGTTTCAAGCAACTGGGCCCTGAGATTTGGTAGAGAAAGTTATAGCTTAAAAAATCTGGGAAATCTATACGAATTTGTGCCCTCTGAGTACATATATGGAATAGACCTAGATAAAGACAATGCAGAGGTGCCAGCTCTCTTTGGCCGAATAGCATTTGCATTGTAGTTAACGGTAAGTAGGAGACATTAGAGCTAATACTAAGAAATTTCCAAATGTGCTTTGGAATGGCCTATTACTTTCCTAGCTTATTCATAACTGAATGGGACTTATGAGTGTTCCCAGGAGAATTTTTTTTTTTTTACCCATTCTACTGATTTTCCTCAGCAGGGTATCTATTGTAACCACTCAGGTTAAGGCAAAGAGAAGGCAGGAAAGAATAAATGCCTTACACAGTTATTCAGGAAATTAGATTTCTCTTCCCCCCCACCCCCCAGGTAACACATTCCAATGTAAAATTAACCAATATTTTAATAAACAAAATTTAAATGTTTCTTCCCCTTGGGGAGACAGGTCATGGTTCTTAAGCTTCAGCATTCATCCTGGAAGTTGGCAGCTCCCTATGTAATCTGGTGTTTTATTAAATAATTTCCATTATTTACAGTTTACTTTTTTCTTAATCATTGGTCACAGTGATTAGACCAGCAGTGAAAGGGAAGAAAAACTTCAGCTCAGCTACCAAGACAGATAGGGTTTACCACGCTATTCAATGACCATTAAGAGTTCAGGTTTTGTACTACATTGGCAACCCACCAAAATTATTTCCATGATAGAGAAGGGCAGAAAAAGGGGAAGAGGAAGAGAATCATCTTTTTAGATGGGACCCCCTTCCCTGCATCCAAAGTGAACTAATCCCCAACCAGCAGGACATATTTTTACCCCCACCCATTCTTCGACTTCAGTCGAAGCCCCATATCTTCCTTGGAGCCCCACTCCCACCCCTGTCCCCTGCAGCCTGCAGTGATTTCTTCTACCTCTAAACTGCTATAGAATTTATCGTTACCTACCTTGTGATATCATTTGTGTAATTATTTTGGTTTATTTAGTTCACATGATTACTTAAAGAAGTGGATTGGTATAGTGAGAAAAGAATAGACCTTAAAGTTAGAAAGACTTGGGTCTGAGTCCCACCTGTGACATATACTAGCTCTATGTCCCTGGGCAAATGCCCTGAGCAACTCACTAAGACTGGAAGTTGCAGAGAAGGAGCTAACTGACATCGGTAGAAGGAGTTTCCTCATCTGGGAATTACCTTTACCAAATGAAATCATATGTCCAACCCTGTTATTTCTTCATTTCTCACGTGGGTAACCTGGCCCCATGGAAGAGTAGTTGTTTAAGAAGTCAACATGCCTGGATGTTTTACTCCTGTCTTAAGCAGTAATGTGACCTTGGGCAAATCCCTCCACCTTGCCTCTAAACAGAGATAAAGTCCACTCACTTCCAGGTGAAGTCCTTGAGGGCACAGATTGTGTCTTATCCCTGAACATATTACATCATCTTTGTCTCCCCTGTGGTGCCCAGCTTGGGTCTACTTAGTTGATTCTCAATAAATATTTGTTTGAATGAATGATTGAGCATAAATAGAGTCAGAAAAAATAGTCCAGCCATTCTCAAGATTGAAAACTAATGAACAAAACTGGTATTCAGAGTAAATCCATTGATGAGACATCTGCATGAGATAGGTTCTTAGGAAACAGGAGAAGAGGGTAGTTCTTCTTCCTCTACCTGCTCTGGAGAGTGTAAAACCCTCCCATGAGTATATGCATAATGGATATATGGATATAGAATGTGTTTATGTGGAAATGATGTATATGTGTGTATATATAATGTATGCACGTATATATGCATATGTATATAATATAGATAAGGTATACATGTATATTTAATATGTGTATAATATATACATGTATATATAACATATATGTTTATATAATGTATATACGTTGCATATATATGTCTGTTAGCAGGCCCTTGTGGCCACCAGTACTTACTTCTCTTCCCTGTGCCCCTCCCTGTAACATTTAATGTCTAAATGTTCATTTAGCTTTTGCTGTTTCTGACCTGGTATTCTTATTATTAGTTATAGCATGTCCTTCTTGTGTATCCCAGCTTCCCAGCTAGATATTAAGCCCTTTGAGGACCTGGGCCATGTCTTGTCCCCAGCACTAATCACAGTGCCCTTCAGACAATAGGAACTCACTACATATTTGAGGAAAGTGGACGTTCCAGGCAGCATTGTGCCTGGATGCCTCATGTTGCTGTTGCTGTTCCATTCAGTCGTTTTTCAGTCATTTCTGACTCTCTGTGACCCCATTTGGGGTTTTCTTGGCAGAGATATTGGAGTGATTTGCCATTTACTGTTCCAGCCCATTTTACAGGTGAGGAAACTGAGGCAAACAGGGTGAAGTGGCTTGTGTGCCATTGTTGAATATGTGGTACGTATGTTTTTAGGTCTAAGAAGGAACTGAGCATTATGTATTTTCACATCATGGAGAGGGCCTGGCCAGAACTTCTTTATTTTCAAGGAGCTTAATGGGGTTCATGGAAAAATGCTTATTGTGATCCAGCTAGAGTCCTCTACTACGGCATTAGCTGCAGGGCCAGCATGTCCCTGGAAAGCATTCCAGAACTGTATTGTAACCACACTGAACCCCAGATTTGGAGGAGGAGGAGTATCATGTGCTAGGATATTAACCCCTGATGTTCCTTATTTAATCAGATGTCTTCTTGTCAGGAGCTGGAAAAAAGGTCACCTGTAGATGATGCTCACCAAGCAAGCCCGGTAAAATACTGGGCTAGCATAGATTCTAAGGAGCCCAGAGTTAGAAGGGTCTTCAGGGGTCATCTAATCAAACCTGTGCCTGAACAGAATACCCTTTATAGCATCTTCAATAAAGAGTCTGTAGTGTTAATGTAAGGTTAATGGGGGATGGGGGAAAGAGTTAAAGATCTTCTCCACCCATTAATAGGCCTCAATACCTTTTCTTAATTTCTATGGAGTCACTGGGTCAGAGGATCTTGCCCTCTGACCCTGAAAAGTGTATAAATACTCTGAGGTGAGGTTTTACTTTGCAGCTTATTTTTTGAAAGAAGGTTCATGTGCCAGATAAGAGTCTGGGTAGTGGCTAAGGAGCCCCCCAGCTTTGAAAACCCAGATGTTGGTGCTTATCTCTCTGATAATGATAAATGTATTGTCTGTGGTCAGACAGTTGGAAGCCCTGTCTGTTGGTCTTTCTATACTTTCTACTTGTAATTTGTTTTTATTTTCTCTGAAGTTCAGGGTGCTGACTTTTTCCCCTGATCTAAGTGAATGAAAAATGTGCTTGATTAAAGTAGATTGTTGGCCTCTCAAAAGACACTTTCCTTTTAGAAAGGCAAATCTAAGAACCTGTACTGCTGGACCTCCTGTGTATGCTGGGCCTTGCTGATACAGGGTCTTTTGGCTTCCTCTTGAAAATCTCTAGAACCATAAAACATAAAAAAATACCCAAATTTCAGTTTCCCCCACTAGCTATTGGGAACATGCCCATTTGCCCTCTGGAGGAGTTCTCTCCTCCATCATGTACCTGATTCAGAAGTATCACCACCTGATAACATGAGTCAGGTGGCTGGACTTCACTAGAAGATGAGAGTTCACTAGTCAGAAATTTGGAAGACCACTCTTCCAGATCAAGCCTCCTTCTTTGATAAATTAGGGTACCTTTACCCTCCATCATCCGGTTGTTAATGCATAGCCATTCCCTGGAGAAAGTATTCATTCGACAGAGTTTATTAACAATACTTTTTCCAGAAACAATGCTCTTTCCACCGTACCAAGCTGTGGTCACCATCTCCCCTGGAGAGTACTCAGTTTGTAAAACTCAAAGAAAAGGTTTATTGAGAGCCACGGAAAACAAAATAGAATTTACAACTGAGTTCAAGACTGATAAAGACACCTTCTTTTGATCATCCCTTTCCCCAAAGACTTGTGCAGATCCTCAGTAATACATTGAGTAGAATTGCAAGGAGGGCCCATCCCAGTTCCTTACTGCATGACTCTTCCTGCCATTCTGCCCAGGTCCCAGCAGGTGGTGCAGGAGAAGCTGCCAAGCATCACCCGCCTGTGTATCTTTGATTTACTTCTCACTAGCCCCTGATGAAAGAATGCTCTTTTTTATCCTGAACCCCATTCACCCCAGCAGAGGGGTGCAGATTACACCAGACCTTCCTTCTGACCAACTTGTATGAACTGATACCAAAGGAAACATAGTTTTCTCTTTTCTTCCCCCTTCTGGGCATTTTAGACAATTTGAACAAAACGGAATGAATTTTAAATGCAGTGACACAATGATTTACTCACACCTTTCTGAACTGAAGAACCTTATTCTTAAAAACCTGTCCTCACCTGGAAGCCTTCTGTCCCTCTGATCCCTTTGGGTTTGCTTTTCTAGCTCTGTGATATCCTTCTTGTCAATTGTGTGGTCATAATCACCCAAGTGGCGTAACACATACTGTCTGCCACAGCCACATTGCTTGGAAGGGAAGGAGAGAGGAAGACTGTAAGCTATCACATGTCCAACTCTGATACTACAGAGATATGTGCTGTAGGGAAATGGGGCAAGAATCTCACATGGCCTCAAGCCCATTGCAGCTTTACCTGGGGTACCTGTTCTCTTTATTGTTATTTGCACAGAAAGGGGAAAATCTTCTAACAAAACTCATTTGCTGAGAAGGAATTCAAAATCTCAGAGATGTTGTTCTGTCATTTTCAGTCATATCTGAGTTTCCATGACCCCATTTAGGGTTTTCTTGGCAGAGATACTGGCATAGTTTGCCATTTCCTTCTCCAGCTCATTTTACAGATAAGGAAACTGAGATAAACAGAGTTAAATGACTTGTTCAGGGTCACACGGTAAGTATCTGAGGCCAAATTTGAACTCAGGAAGATGACTCTTCCAAACTCCAGACCCAACACTATTCACTGTACCACCTCCAGGAAAGAACCTCAGTGACCATGTAATGGGAGTTAATTATTGAAGTACATAATTGAATAGTACCACTCTCTGCTTAAGGACATCTGGTAATGAGGGGTGTCTTTAGGGGATCTCTCACTACCAAATAATCCCATCCCATTGTTAGATAGCTCTACCAAGATTTTATTTATTTATTTTTAGTTTTCAACATTTACTTTTTTTAAATTTATTTATTTATTTGTTTGTTTATAAATGTTCTACAATCACTTCCTTAAAATTAAAATTTTATACCCCCCACACCTTCCCCCCCTCCCCGCTACCTCCCTCCCTCCCCATGACTCAACATTCATTTTTACAGGATTATGAGTTCTGAATTTTTCCACCTCTCTCCCTTCCCCCTTCCTCAATATGGGCATGCAATCTGATATAGACTCTTACATGTGCAATCATATCAACATTTTCTTTATTTATCAAGCCTGAAATCTGGCCCTCAGCAGTTTCCACCCACTCATCCTAATTCTCCTCCTGGGCTCAAGCAAAGTAAATAAAATCCCTCTCCTCTTTCGCCTTTCCTCCCCCCCCCCCCACTTTTTTTTTTTTTTAACATAATAGTCCTTCAACTACTAGGACTTACCTTGTGGTTCTCTTTTCCCTCAAACTAAGTCACACAGAAGCAGGTCTTCTTCAGGCCAACTATGGCCAGTTTCTTTAATTAAGCCTCATGGTACATAGTCTCTAATTCCCCTCACTATTCTGACCACCCTGGTCTGAATGTGCTCCACTTTGTCAGTACCCCAGACTGAATACAGTACTCTAGATATGGTTTAATGCTAGCAGAAAACAGGGAAACTATCACTTCCACATTGCCTCCTCCAATACAACAGAAAATTACATCCTCATTTTTTAATGATATGCAATATTCCTTATTCATGTTGAACTTGTTACCGCCCCCCCCCCCCCGCAAACTCTCAGGCTTTGTTTTGTTGGGTTTTTTCACATAAACTGTTATCAAGTTATGCCCAAGTCAGACTACCTGATCTCCAAATGCGCAGAAGAATGTTTCCCCTGAGGTTTGCCCTGGTATCGCTTAAGATTCCTTCCCCACTTCTAGACCCTCCTCGGTGCATCCGCTGTTCAAGCTTCTCTCTTCTCTATTCATCTCCTCTTCCTTAGCTGCCCCAGTCTGAGGGCACTCTTTCTGCAACAGGGGAATTTACATGAACAGAAAAATCCATTTGACTTCAATATTCTTAGCCTTGGGTCTCATGAAATGATGCTATCTTACTTTGTTGAGAGCCTTCTGTCCTTCAAATCCTGCCAGAAAACATGAAAACAAAAGCTAAAAATAAACAAAAGCATGTGTAGCCCAGAGCTTTCAGCAGCCTGTGGCACCATGTGGGAGCATAAGTACATAGTAGGCACTCAGCTAACACTGGTTGATGTGGCGTGATTTGAAGTGATTCCAAGCTGCCTGAGCTGAGGCACTTTTGATGCTTCTCTGTGTTCTTTCATTGTTTAACTTGCATCCTGGTATCCTGGGGAGTACTATGAGCTCCTTACAGTCAGGGATTTTATCTTATTCATTTTTGTATCCTCCTTCCCACCCACCCTCCACCTCCTGCCATCCTGCATAGTGCTTTGCACGTGGTGGGCATTTAATAAATACTTGTTAACTTGAAGTGAATTGAATTGACTCAGAGACTACTGTTTCTACAGGATCTGCTCAAAACAAGGCCATGAATAGCCAAGGTTCTTGTCTTGCAGCCACTGCAGTGCCATGATGTAAACACAATAAGCTATGTTAATATCCAACATACTTGGATGTACCCATGATTGAAAATCAGTACCTAGGAAATGGAAAAAGACAAATTTAGTTCAAAATGAAATGTCCTTTTCAAATACTTCTGAAAGAGAAGAGGAAAATTATTCTTCCTAGAACAGATATGAACCATCAAAGTCCTTAAAAAATCATTTCCAAAATAAAATCACAGAAAGATACATGCCAGATGTGAGGAGATTATTTGTATTCCATTCTAAGGGCCAAGGAGCAAATCAAGTGCAGAATATGTTTTGAAATTTCCTTTTAAATGAATATGGTCAATGAAAATGCAGTGCTATCAGCAGGACATGAAATCTCCTATTGCAAGATGAGGAAAATCCCATAATATTATTCAAGCCTCATGAAATGGCACTGAAAGTGGATAGCAGATTCATACAGGTACGGAATGCTGATGAAATGGAAAATGCACTTAACACATTTTGCACATGCAAATTGCATCAGACCAGAATATTTTTGCAAAAAAAGAAAAGATTTCCTCCCCCTTTTAGCTTTTGTTGTATTGGTTATATTAAGGTGGGGAAGAGAAGAAGGGCAGCGGGGAGAGGGAATGAGGCTGGAGAATGTGGGACCAGATGTAGTGTGCCATTTCTGACACTTGTCTCTCTGAGGTTTACAGTAAAGTTTGCTTAAGTTTATGAAATTGTTTAAGACCCTATACAGTCTTGAGATTCGAAAGGAACTGTTATTCATTCAGTTTGTGAGAAAGTGGCTTGCCTTTAGTGGGGCGCTGTTGTTCTTGGGAAACTCTTTGGTTTGGGGTGGCCTCACCCCTTCCCTCCAGAGCATTCACAAAGCACATAACCTCAGAGATGGAGGGCCTTACAAGCTGCCAGACCCAACCTCCTTTACCCAAGGAAGGACAGACTTGCTTCTACAACAACTGATCTCTGACAAGTGACCACTTAGCTTCTGCTTGACTCCCAAAGACAGAAAACTCACTATTTCATAGGGTAGTCTATCATTTTTAGACAGCTTCATATCATGGGGTATCATTATTCAACTGTTTCACTGGACTGAGTCTTGTTGAGGCAGAATCAGCCTTCCTGAACACTGATAGGTTCTGTGGGACTCAGGTTCTAGCTGATGTCTTATATTGCCACTCCCTAGGAATTCAGAGGAAGATTCATTTTGCTTGATGTAACACAGAGTTTACCAAAGGTTTCAGATTCTGATTCATGGTCTGTCTTCAGAAGAGGTAGGTCCACAACCTTTAACGCATTTTAATGTTTCAAAAGTAATTTCTGCACAACAACCCTATGAGGTAGGAGGAAAATGAAGCTCAATGAGACTTGATCCATGTGCAGTGGTAGAAGGCAGGATATACACCAAGGCTGCTGATCCCATTCCAACTCTTTTCCCACTTGATCACATTGCTTCTTGGGTGTATTTCTGCCTAGAAGAAAGTGAAAGTTCTCAACACTGAGAACATCCAGTCAGTCCAACTTTGCTGATTTTCACATGTCCCAACACTATTACCATGATGTGGGGTATTAGCACTATTTATTTCTTAGAATTATGACATGAGAGTGATCCTTGATTGATTTCCTTAAGCAGTTCATGTACACTTTCTCCCCAAATTATTCATCATTTAAAAGTTTCTTTCCAGCTGCCTTCTTTCTGATACTTCTTTGCATCAGTTGACCTGTGATATCCTTAACATATATATTCCTCCTATTTGTACAGATTGCTTCCTATCCATGCCTTCTCATCCTATATAATTCTGGTTCATTTTCTGCCATAGATCCTCCACAGAAGGTCCACCCAACGTGCTAGAGGGTCTTCCTCTACGTGTTTGTTGTTGTTTTTTGCATTTGATGCTACCAGGACATCATGAAAGCTCCCCATCTCTTCTCCTTCACTCTCAACACGTGCCACATGCCTAGATCCCTAGGTCTTCTCCTTTTATGATCCCCTTGTGCCACTTCTTGCACTTACGGAAAAGCATAATTCATTATTAGACATATACCATGCCTACTTAATAAGAGCTAGTATTTACATAGCACTTATAAAATCCTAGGGTCATATATTGGTCAACCAGCAAGTATTTGTTAAATACCTACTCTGTACTAGGCACTACACTAGATATTGGAGGTTACAAAGAATGAACAATTCCCACTTGCATTGAGCTTACATTCTAATGGAAGAGACAGAAAGTACATAGAAAAGAGACATTTATATAGTATAAATATATACAAAGTAATTAAATACAAGGTACTTTAGAAAGGAAGGAACCAGCAGTGGGGTGGGGAGCATCAGAAAAGACTTTATGTAGACTAGTCCTTGCACTTTGGCTAAAAGGAAGAGGTGAACTCTGAGCTGGAGCTCAGAGGGAGGGCAGTTCCTGGCACAGTGGATCCTGGACAATGGCACATAGACAAAAGAAGGAATAAAATGAGTGAGGAACAAAGAGGGGAAGTTTGGCTGGGTCACATAATACAGGAGGGAGGATGATGCTTAAGCTAGGTTGAGGCCAGGTTGTGGAGGGTTTTCAAAGTCTAGCAGAGGAGTCTACATTTTATTCTAGAGACAGTACAAAACCACTGAGGAGATTCACATACTCAGATCTGTGCTTAAGGAAAATTACAATGTGTACAATGGACTAGAGCAGCAAGAGACTTGATGTAGGGAAACCAGTGAGGAAGGTGGTATCGTAATTTAGGCAAGAGGTGCTGAGGGTCTGACCTAAAGTAGAAGCTCTCTTGAGTGGAGAGAAGGGGTCAGATGCAAGAGATGTTGTCAAGGTAGAAACAATAAGATTTGGCTACTGGTTGTATATGTGGAGTAAGGAAGAGTGGGGAGTTTGGGATAATGCCAAGATGATGGTTCGAGGGAACTAGGAGGATGGTGGTGCTTTTGACAGATCAGAAAGTCTGAAAGAGGAGAGGGCTTGGGGGAATGATAGCAGTTCAGTTTTGGACATGTTGAGTTTAAGATGTCACTGAGATATCCGTTTTGAAATGTCCAGTAGGCAGTTGGTGATGTGGAACTAAAGTTTAGGGGACAGATTAGATATATAAATCATCTGGGAGTCCTCTGCCTATGGATGGTGGTTAAACTCATGGAAGCTGATACAGTGAGACAGACAGAGAGAATGACAGAAAGTTGGGAAATACCTATGTTCAGGAAATGTACTATGGATGATGAGCCAATGAGAAGGAATGGTCAGACAGGTAAAAGGCAAACCAGGAGCAAGGACTGTCAAGAAAACCCAGAGAGGAAAGAATATTCAGGGGTTGTTCAGAAGGGTCTAATGCAACAAATAGATCGAGAAGGATTCAGCCTGAGGAAAATCCTTTAGATTTGGTGATTAGGAAATCAACTCAGAACTCAAAATGTAGCAACAACATAAATAAATAGGAAATCACTACTAACTTTGGAGAGTGCAGTTTAATTGAGGGAAGTTGAAAACCAGATGGCAAAGAGCTGAGGAATGAGAGGAAAAGTGGGAGTAAACAGCTCTTCGAGGAGTTTATCTAAGGAAGGGAGAAAAGATATGACACAATAGCTTGAGGGATGGTAGATTCTGAAGGTCATTTTTGAGGATGGGGCAACTTGGGCATATTGATAAGAGAGGTTAAAGATTCTGGAGGGAATGGGGATGGTTGAGCATACCATATGCTAGAGAATATGGGAGAGGTTGGGATCAAGTGCCTATGTAGAGGGTTGGCTTTAGTAAGGAGAAGGGCCATTTTTTTTTTTTATCGGAGATTGGGGGAAGGAGGAGAGAGGGAGATGATATCAAAAGATTTTGAGATGAAGAGAATGAGAGGAGTTCATTTTTTTTCTGTAAAGTAAGAAGCAAGGTCCTCAGCTGAGGAAAAGGGGGAGGAGACAATGAGGGAAGCTTGAGAAGGGAAGAGAAAATTTTAGTAGCTTTTAGGGAGCCTGAGATGGAGTATTAATTAAGGAAGAATGAAAGGCCAACCTTGCTGCATCAAAGGCCCAGTTGCGACTGGATGGTATGAGTTTGCAGTGTGCCCCATCAGTACAGCTGTGAGATTTCTTCTTTGGCTAATGAGTAGGAGTTTAGGAGACAAATGATGGGAATAATCCAAGGTTGAGATATGACAAGAGAATAGTGGTGATAGAACAAAGAGGCAAAGGATCCAAGAGCAGAGGGCAGTGTAAGATTGAAGGAGCTAACTATTGAGTTGATGCTAGAGAGGATGGAAAGTGAATTCAGAGCAGGGACAATGACCTAAGAGAGTGAGTACTGAGTGGTGGAGGGATTGGAAGCCTCAATGAGAGCAAAGAAGAGGAAGGATAAGTAGAGTGGTAGGAGGTTTGAGGCTGATAGGCAATCCCAGAGATTTTTACCTAGGGAAAAGGAATGTTTGTGTTTGAACATCCTTATGTATGGCCAAGGTGATGTGAAAGTGGAGCTCTTGGGACTTAAGTAGGTTGAAGAAAGGGGCAGTGAGGAAGTTTGAGGGATGCATGCATATTAAGTTCCCCTAAGTATTATGAAGGGACCTCCAAGGCTATCTCTTTCAACCCCAGGTCAAGTATTTTGCCCAGGGCAGCAAAGTAGAGGCCTAATGCAGGGTTTTAGGTCAGATCTTCCTGACTCCAAGCCCAGTATCCTGTTTACTATTTAACATAACAAGTCTCACTTGCACCCAGCATTGCTCTTTGAGTCAATTATAATATCAAAACTATGGTATTCTAAGATGGTGGGGTTGCAATTAAATTAGGATCGTTCAAATCCCTGCAAATACAATGCTGCTCCACTTTTACTCTTGGTCAGTTCCCAGATTATGTAATGACAAATCAGTTCGATAGACTGTCCATCCAACTCTATGTCATATTCTGGGTAATGGGCATTTTTCATCCATTTAGTTTTTCCTTATGGATTATTAGACTGCTCTGTTTTGAGTTTATGAAAAATAATTCTCTTTGATGAGTCCCTATAATAGTCTAGGACTTGATGTAAACAGCACAATGCTAGCTGTAAAGTAGAGTATCCACAGTATCCCATCATCTATGAGAAATCCCTATTCATTTAAACTGTTGAACATTCCCTGTGACAGTGAAAAACACATTTGGTGAGCTTTTATCTTCGTGTTCTGTGTCTCACTTAACATTCACAATCAACACACATTTAAGTGTCTACTAGATGTCAGGTGCTGTTCTAGGTACTGAGAGAACAAATACAAAAGTGAAACAGCCTTTACTTTCAAATAACTTATATTCTGCTAATCAAAGGACCTTTGAATCAAGTTATCTCTGTGATTGCATTTCTCAGGCAACCTTATATATTCTTAATATGTGCTCAAGAGAATTCTTATTGGATGAAAGTCTTTAAAGCTGCATTTTGGTCCACAGTCATACTTTTTTCTTTTTAAATCAACAAACAAGAAACATAGTAGAGTTATATATTCTTTTCACCTTTCAGCCAATTGTATAAATGTAGAGATGTGATCTGATGTAGAGAATTTCATACATTTAGCCATTATGATCTTGATACATGTGTATATTGTCCTTCATGAAGATTATATAACAGTGTGAACATATGTGCATAGGTTGGTAGGTATTGATGTTCTCTTAATCTCCTCTTTGGGGCAGAAATTTGCTCTGTGACTTTTTTTCCATTCAGTTCTACAAAGAACTTAATAAGATCTTCCAACTCAGCTCAACATATAACTATGAAATTGGTTGACTTCCGTTCAAAGGAGGACACAGTGTGAATATCCCCCCACACCCACTGCAAAAAAAAAAAAATATTGCAAAATGAGTCTTAGGTCAAGAAATAACTACTCAGAAGCTTCCCACCTTTATGTAATGAGTGCTTTTCTTTCAGAAGAGGGTTGGAAGATACTGAGAATAGCAAACACCAAATGGAATCACAAAAATGAATTGATTATATCTTACTGGACAGAAAACAACCAGTTGCTGAAGTAGGAATTGTAGCATAATCAGCTGTCTTTGTACAGTCAGATAATCAACTAAATTAGAGGAAATAGCAGAGAAATTGCTGGATTTAGGGTTAGAGGACCTGAGTTCAAAATCTGATTTTTTTTTTTTTTGCTTCCTGTATCTGTGACTGAACAATCCCCTTTTCCTTACTAGGTCTTGATTTTTTTATCCAGAAAATTAAGGGCTTAGATGATCTCTGGGGTTCCTCATAGCTCTAAATTTATGAATCTAAGCTCAAAACTAGCATCATATTAGAGAAAAGGTTATAAATGAAAAGATACTGCAAACAATTGCAGTAGCTTCATTCTTGTTTTTTAAAATAAGTAGTCATATGCTGACCTTAATTCTTGGAATAGTCACCACAAGGAGACCAAAAGAGTTCCGAAACTACTTTAATTTACAGACAATCTCTTTGCCAAGCAGAGACTGGTAGCCAAAGGCATATTAATCCCCACCAGCATCAGCCCAGTAGTCAACACTGTCTTCTACAATGAATCCCGTGCCTCACTGTCCTATCACTAGATAGATAGCACTCTTTCCAAAATCTCATTTAAAAAAATTACAATGGAAGACGGCAGTCAATATCAACTCATAAAACCAGGTAACCAGCGGAGATGAAAATAAGACTATAAAATATGGTAGAAGCTCCAACTGAATTGCTTCCTACCAAAAATATTTCTAGATAAAGTTGGCAGGAGGAGAAGAAACAGAAAATGAAACCAATTTATGAGTATTTCTGTAGTAATCCATATTCATCCTCGGTAACAAACGATCACCACTTTGGGACCCTAATACCTCAGGCTCTGATGTGCTACATGAGAAAGTTGAAAGAGAACTTAAGAGGAAGTGATAGTGGTTGGACCAGACCAAAGACACAACAAAGCAAATTGATTCAGGAGGTGACACAATTTTGACAGCATCAAGGAATTGTTTTACAAGATATTTAAACAAGGGAATGAAAAGTCTTGTGGTCCTCGTATATAAAGAAAGTAAATGCAGATAAGATCATGGCACCATCTGTGATCTAATCTGTGACCTTGGTCAGATAATTGCCTTGGAAGAGAGCTTCCCATTATTGGAAGAAGTGAGGTTGATGGTGTCATAGAGTTGTCTAGCACTGTATGAAGAACTCTTTGATAAACCATACTCATTTTCAGGATAAAGAAATCTGGTCTCTGAAGTGATCTGCCTGAAATCATGTAGCTTGTGGATGACATTTCTGAAACCTCACCCTCAGTCTTTAGCACTCTTCCCACTGCATCACAGCTGTCATTGGATCCATTAGTTTAGATTTCCTATCAAAGCTCTCTCTGTAGGGCAGGCTGAACACGAGTCGGTATTCTGAGACTTTTAAGAGTGTAGTGAATAGTTGTTTGCTCTGTTTTGTCCTTCCTTGCTTTTTTTCTTAGTATTCATGAGGAGAAAGGAGTAGAATAGTAATTAAAAATATCTTAAGGATATCTACCTCCTGATGGAGATGGGGGTTCTCTCTTAGTATCTGCTTCCATTTGGGTCAGTGGCTTTTCCTGGTTGTTGCTTGTTGCCACTGGATAGCTCCATAAGCATGATAACAATTCATGGCAGGATGGGAATCTCAATGATACTGTTTGGGATGTGCCTGAAATTGCTGGCATTTTTCCCTAGCTAATTGCCTTTTTAATCATAGTGAAATTGCTCTTATTTGCATGAATATTACAGCAGCCAAGATCAGTTTGCTGCTATCCCAAGGCTTCACTCTGTAGCTTAATGGGTACACTCAAACCTTTTAGAGAGAACCAAACTTCTCCATTGCCCATTTATACACAAAAGAGCGTCTTCCATTCCGGGTCTGTTGCTGAAGAACTAAGAGATGGGAAGAACTTTAGCAGCAGAGTGCCCTAATGGAGGACTTTGACCACACTAAATATTGATGATGCCCTACGGTATTTTAAAGATATCTTTTTAGAGAAATAACTTGGCCACCTCCAGTATTTTGCCAACATGGTTTCTTTCTCATAAAACCTTATTTCTTTGATTTTTTTCCCCTAAGAAATACAAAATTGAAGCAAGATTTGCCACTAAAGAGATGAGTCTGGCACAGTTTCTCCTTTGCCTTTCTCCATTCTTGATAAAAATGATGCACTTTTGGCAGCGAGATAGTATTTTAAAAGTACATCTTAAAATACTATTGCAATCAAGAGCAGTAAAGTGTGCCTAACAAAGTGTATTACAAGGAAGACCTTAACATAATCAGAGACCAGCAGACTAATCAAATCTGTGCTCAAATGCTTCCGGGTCTTATTCTGCCATATTCCATTGTGTCTAGACCTCATCATGGAAAATGATATTGCTGAAGACCCTGGGGACTTAAACTCAGTATCTTTTAGCACTTTGCACTTAGCCTTCTCACTCTCTCAATCTTCATGCATCAGCTTCATGGTGGCCAATTTGTAAATCAACTTATTATCACATATGCTGTGGTCCACTCTCAATGGCTTGGATCAGCATACCTGGGGTCACTTAGTACAGATTTTCAACTGAGCCTCCAAAAAAGACCAGTCCACCCATCAAAGCAGTTAAGGGCTGATCCAAGGAAATGTCTAAGTCTTGAGCAAATAAGTAAAAAAATATCATCTCTCAGGGACATATAAAAAGTAAGAACCATGGGGTTTAGCCAACAAAAGTGTCCAAGATTGTCTGAAAATGATCTTATTCTAATCAGAGTTGAAGGACTGGAAAACACTGAGGAGGCATGTAATAAATGTCTTGAAATAGATCAAGGATTACCATGAGAAAAGGCAAGCAGACTTTATTCTAGAAAGCAGAGCTAATGCCAATGGACTTAAGGTACAGAAAAGCAGATTTTTAACTCAGAACCAGAATTTTCTGTGTAATGAGACACTTCACAAAGGATTGAGTGTCCCATCTCTCAGGACATTCAAGTGAAGTCTGGATTATCATTAGTCTGGGATGAACTATTAGAATATTAGGTAGTCTGTAGGACCCCACATCTCTTCCAACTCTAAGATTTTTGACTTGAAACCAGGCAACCAAGGCAACATCCCCCGACAGTTGGGAGTTTCCAACGACTGATCAGAGAGCTGAGTGCGATAGAGAACATGAATGGGAGGGAGCCTCTTTTTTGGAATGTGAAATTTGCTACTGCTTACTCTCTTGCTTAATTACAGGCATGGCAGTTGCAAAGTTGAAATGCAGCTTAAAAAGCCTTTGTGAGTAATTAGTGTCAAAAATACAAGATCTACAAAGCTATAAACTCACAGCTTGGTTATATTACCAAGTACTAATTAAAAAAGAAAAAAGAAAATTCCCTTTCATGATCAGATTTCCAACACAGCCAAAGATTTAACAAGGAGGCAGTTTACAGATGATACAGAAGCAAAAAAGGGTTTTGAAATACTAGGTACAGAGATGGCAAAGGAATTGGAAAGAAGCAAGCTAGAAACAACAAGAAACAAAAACAGAAGGAAGCAGTAACGTGGCCCACTCAGAACAGGGGGAAGAAGCTGTATTTCACAGCTGAGAGTGAAAATTCTAATTTATTTGGCTCAGGATTGAGAAACAAAGTCAGATGACAAGGAAGTCATAGTGACATAGTCCATTCTCCTTTCCTAGTGATATGGGCCATATTTAACATTCCACAAAATAAAAACAACTCACCTTTCTCTAGGATGTTAAAATTTACAAAGCACTTTTCCTCATGATCCTGTGAGGTCAGTAATACATCAGCATTCCCATTTTGCAGGTGAGGAAACTCGGCCTCAGAGAGGAAGTCACTTGCTCCAAGTCTCAAAATATCACAGACAATCCCTTCTCATTAAATGTACATAAAAGCTAAAGGAAGGTGGTGTTAGTGAGGAAATTCAAAAGAAGAAATTCTTAACTTGAGTTCGTTTTCTGAATCTTGTTCTCATCAAAAATGGCATAACTATAGTTGATGGGCCAAGCTGCTTTTAATTCAGTCAAGTAACATAGATAGTGCAGGCCTCGGGATTACAAGAAATTAATATAGGACTCACAGCAATTAGATTAAAGTAAGAATTTTAATACTTCAGCACCAAAGGTGCTGTGATTTTTATCAGTGTGAGTCCTCTCCCCAATGCACACTGCAGTGCTTCTAAACCTTAATAGGCAATTTTTGTAAGTGGTGAGTGTTCAGCAGTTCAGCTGTATCTGACTCTTGTGATTCCATGGGTCACACTGTCCATGGGGTTTTCTTAGCACAGATACTCTAGTGCTTTGCCATTTCCTTCTCCAGTGGATTAAGGCAAACAGAGGTTAAGGGACTTGCCCAGGGTCACACAACTAGTGAATGAATATCTGAGGTTGAATTTGAACTTGGGTCTTCCTGTCTCCAGGCCTAATGCTCTGTTTACTGAGACAACTAACTGCCTCTTTTTGTAAGTTACTGTGGCCAAAAACCAAACTTTATTTGGTGGTCAGTGGACTCACTGTGTTCTTTCCTACCTTAACTTGGTTGGTCCTTGGATTGCAGACACAGTATATCACTAGGCTGGGACTTTAAGCCTTTCTAGCTCCCTTAGGAGCTGCCAGAAATTGTATTCTACTAGCATAGACCTCAGGGTCACCTCAATGGCAGGATGAGCCACTTAGGGAGGATGGTAATGGAAGAAGGAGCTGGAAAAGCAGTCTGTCCTACAGCACCAGGGCCATATCTATGTCTTCAACCTTCCTCTGCTCACAGCCACCTGTAGAGTCTTTAGATTGGAAATGGTAATAGAGATTTGTGGTGAGGCTTCATTCAGTTTGCAGTTGTCTTTTGCTTGGTATTTCTGGGTTTACACAAAAGAGTAAAGTTTCTGTACTCAATTCCTGGACTTTTTGGTCCAGTTCAGTTAGTTTAGATGGGATGTCAAAGGCTTCCATCCTCGTTGGGGTCTGTCTCTGTGTTAAGCTCTTCCATTTTCTAGTCTGCAAGATAGATAAAAGACAGAGCCATAAGTGAAGCTTGTCTTCCCCTTCCCTTCTCATTGCAGTGACTGAGGAGAGATTTAACTCTCTAAAATTCCATGTCATTCACCAAGATATTTTTACCATAAGAACGGTGTAATGCACCTTTCAGCCCGCAGTGCACTCGGAGGCAGCCAGCCGCCTCTGACAGACAGGCAGACGGTCACATTGCACCTTCTGATCCACAAGGATCCACAAGCACTGTGCCAGCTATATATAGAAAGCATCCTGCTTCCCTGTGAAGTACATCCACTTCTGGTTGGGAGAAACTTGGCAAAAACACAGCAGTCACACCCAAGCTTTCCACTCAGAGATGAGGCCAAGCTCACCTGGGCAACCACCACTGAGGGGAAGGGCAAGGGAAGGCACTAGAATTGTCAGGTTGGTGTTGGAGTTCATAGCCTTAGTTATCCTCAGAGGCATTGCAGTGACAAGATGAATCTGCCTCTTCTTTAAAAGGTAGCTAGGAACCAGCACATAGGGACCACACTGAGTCATACTAACAGAAGCAGTGCTGTCTTAAGCCAAAACTGTTCCAACAGTCTTCTGTCTCTGGTAGAAATGCCAACAGAAAATGTATTAGTAGTAATAGCGGCCGCAGTCATACTAACAGTCTCATCTTAGCCCTTTCCCCCCAACATGAATGGTGAATTGGGCTTTGGAGGGGTAACGATAACTTGCCTTTAGAACCCTCTACGTTTTCCGTAGTGTTTTATTCACATCAACCCTGTGATAGTGTATTGTTATTACTAAGGTCAGTAAGGTGAAGTGTGACCTGTGGTTGCACAGCTACTGAGTGTCAGAAAAAAGTGGGATTTGAACTCGGTTATTGTGGCTTTTTTTTTACATTTTTACCACTGTACCACATTGCCTATACATGGTGGAAGAACATGGTTGTTCTCTAAGACATGTGCTTGTAAAGACTAGCTAGGAGAAGCCTGGTTAGTCCCTAGTTTCATGATAGTTTTTAATTTCAGTCCTGGGTGTGACCAGGCTATATGGTATTTTTCAAAACTTTGGAAAACATAGAATCTTTCCCAGGAAAGCTTTTATTTCCTTCTAATCTACTCCAGTCTTCCCTATTTTTATTAAAGGTGCCACCATCCTCCCAGTCATTCAGATTCCTAATCTGAGGCTTATCTTTGATTCTCCCACTTGGCATACTATATCCAGTCACCTACAAAATTCTGTCAGTTCTGCCCTTACAGCATCTCTCACATCCATCCTCTTCTGTCTGTTCACGTAGCCACCACCTTTGT
The DNA here is from genome assembly GCA_028658325.1 of Potorous gilbertii. NCBI lineage: Eukaryota > Metazoa > Chordata > Mammalia > Diprotodontia > Potoroidae > Potorous > Potorous gilbertii. Next base: position 84,047,601 of record CM053772.1, on the reverse strand, counting down.
GTAGGCCCATATCATTTCTTACCTGGACCAGAGTAATGTAATAGCCTTCTTATTAAGTTTCCTCACTCTCAGTCAGTCCCTTCTCTAATCCACCTTCCTCACAGTTACCAAAATAATTTTCCTAAGGTGCAAGACTGATTGTCACTCCCTTTCTCAAAAATTTTAGTTGTTCAGTTGTGTCCAACTCTTCATGATCCCATTAGTGGTTTCCTTGTCAGAAATACTGGAGTGATTTGCTATTTCTTTCTCCAATTCGTTTCACCCATGAGGAAACGGAGGCAAACAGGGGAAGTGACTTGCATAGGGTCACACAGCTAGTAAGTGTCTGAGGCCAGATTTGAACTCAGGAAGATAAATCCTCCTGACTCCAGACTAGGAGCTCTCTTCACTGTGCCACCTAGCTGCCAAAATCTCTTGCCCATAGGATAAAAGACAATGGTAGCCTAGTAGGCACCACACATTTAAAAGACCCACTACTTCACCTTGTAACCTTATTTCTTGCCTCTCTCTTTTATGAACTTTTCATTTTAGCCAAACTAACCTACTAGCTTTTCCCTAAACCCAGCCTTCCATGTCCACCTCTGTTTGTGTCTTATCCCTCATTCTCGTATTTCCTCCTCATCTCTACCACTCAGAAACCTTATCTTTCTTCTTGGCTACAGTCAGGAGCTCTGTCCTATGGGAAGCCTCTGATCCTCCTACCTCCTGCCCCTCAGAAGTAGTGCTTTCTTTCTCCTAATTTTCTCTTATACCATACTTATCTCTGGATGTGTATCCTGTCTCTCCACTTCCTCAGTAGAACAAAAGCTTCCTGAGGGCAGGATGAATTCATTTTTATCTTCTTAGCTCTTTCATCTAGCACAGGGGGTGGAGAACCTGTCGCTTCAAGGCCACATGTCTGGATTCAGTCAGAGGACTGCACTTGAGGACCTAGAGGGCCACATGCTCAATGCCTCACACATAGTAGAATCAGTGAATTATTATTTCTCGTATTGAATTGTCAATTCTCTTCTCCCTATCCTCTTCAGTGAAATTCATCCTCAGTTTCCTCATCTGTGAAATGAGAAGTTTGGACTAAAAGTTTCCTAAGGTACCTTCTACCTTTAACTTCTGTGATCCTGTGACTCTCTCAAGGACAAAGATTATCTCCTACATCATCCTCTAACCCTGAACAGCCTTATACACAATTGATAAGGAGATCATTGAGGGTTGGAATGGTCATGACAGACTTTTATGGAAAAGGAATGAGTCTTGAAGGAGGGGTGGATTTGGATAGGCCTGGATCAGAGAGAAGAAAGGGATGGCCATCCCAGGCAGAAGGAAATGCAGGAGCAGAGGCACAGAGGCAAAATGTTCCTTTGTGACTCCAGAGCTCAGGCCCAGCCTTTGTTATCCCCAGTAGATCCATGATCTCCATGTGTTTGTTCCCTCCAGTGACACAGATTACAGTCCATCGGTGCCTATTTGCCTCTCCTTCACATCCTCCCTTAATTTATGATGTGTTTTCTATGCAATATGCTCCAGGGCCTTTCTCCATTTCTCTTTACTGGCACACATGACAGTGGAACACACAGATGGATCATGCCTGGCCCTTGCCATGTAATTATTCCTATGGTCCTACATTTCACTGATGGCCCACAGCATTATACACACTGGACATTTGAATCAATAAATTTAGAGAAGGACCTGGAATGTGTTTTACAAGCCATCATCTTCTGAACATGTTGTGTTAAATGCCTTGTTTCCTGTCTTCCCCAGCCCCTTTCCTACACTCAGATGCTATTAAGTGGAGTCACCAATCACCTGCTGGAGGGTGACACTTATTGGTTGATAAGTGTATATTGCATGCATGTTTCTTTGTTTTCCTTGCCTCAGCAGGTTAGACCCCTGCTCTGAATTCCAATATGTCCTGGCCCTTTCACCTTGCCAGTGGACTCAAGGGGGCCATTAATATGGATGTCAAGTCAGCAAGAGATAAAGGCTCCCTGACACTCAACAGGCTGGTCTTGCCTGACCTTGAAGGGGTCATTAAGTTTCAAATGACTTTTCAACTCCTCAGCCCCCCAACCAAGGGACCTCCCCAGGACCTGAAGGGATCTCCGCACATCATCTGAAAGGAAGCTTCTGAATACTTGTTGGCTTATGGCACAGGGACATGACTGTCTCCTTCCCATGTTACCAGCATCTCACTGAGATCCAACAGATATTTTCATCCTTTTGCACACCTCTTCTTGGGATTTAAGACAGCCTGGCACTGGTAGGCCCCCTATGGCCCTCTTGGGAGAGTCATCACATTAGGACAAAGAAGAGGTCTTAGGCAATGAGAACCACTTTTTCTCCAAGTCTCTGAAGACAAAACTAGAGACTTGAAGTGAAGCACAGGTCCGGACACAAAGGTTAGGGTTAGGGTTAGAAGGGGGCATTGACTGAATGTCAATTCATTGACTGAAGTGAAGAGGATAGTTCCACAGCTTCCAGAGCTCTGAATCCAATAGTATTAGTATAATCACACCCAAAGCAAAAATTCCTGAGTGAGTCTAGAAATGCCCTGGCCCAGATTGTTAGAATATGGTGCAGAATCAAAGAACATCTAAGGTGTAAGGGGCTTTGGAGATTACCTAGTCCAATGCCTTCATTTTCAGAAGGGAAAACTGAAGCCTTTGAAGAATTGACTAGCATAAGGTCATACCAGTAGTAAGTAACAAAACTGATAGTTGACCTCAGGTCATCCAATTCCCCTAACCCAGAAGACAGGCTAGAGGAGATGCATCCTTTACATCTCTCTTGTCCTAGGGGTCTGGTTTTGGACTGGCTTTTAATCTGAAAGGAGTTTTAGGAATAAGGGCAGAGAGTAGTCATCAGAATGGAAGTTACCTCATTCTGTCCAGTGTCGTGGATGTCCTGTTACATATTTCTAGAGGAGATGAGTTTTAAAAATTCAATTCTCACATATTCACATATGCATTTACACAGAAAAATATTAACCTCAGATTGGTTTCTCACCTGTCTCCTGTGATTCTGGGTCAAGCTCTTCTCTCCGCCAGCAGACACCTTGTGTGCTGACTTATTTTAATTGTCATTGCAGACTATAGGTGTTCAGGCTTGCTCTAAAACAGTGCTGTCATGTATCCCCAAACCAGACAGAATCTGGTACAATGGAACCAACCTTAGATTGCCAGTTACTTAGGGGGCCTCAGTTCTACTACTGGCCCTCCATTCATTCAGTTTTGCATAAGTCACTTCTCTCTCTGGGTCTCATTTTCATTCCCTGTAAACTGAGTAAATTAGACCAGATGACCCCTACTATGTCTTTCAGTTAGGACATCCTAGGACCCTCTGATTTGGGGGCATTATCTGTGCCTGCTGTCATGCACATAAGCTTAGTTAGCTGCCTTTCATTAACTCAGCTCATTTGCAGTCTGTGGAGTCTATAAACAGGGCTTAGGTGAAGAGGGGAGAGAAGAATTTTACACCAACTTCAGAGGCCCTCAGGAGAGTTGCTGCAGGCACGTGGACTGGTTCCTGTGAACATCAGGTGCATCCTTCAACAGAAAATCGGCTGCCTTTCCCAAGGTCATCTCCACCGTGGCAACTCTGCCTTGTCGTCTTTAGTGTCTTTCCCTTCACAGCTCCCTCCCCTGCCGACTCCCTCCCTATGTCTCTCCACCTCTCTCTCTCTCTCTGACTTTGTCTGTCTGTCTTGTCTCTCCCTGCCCCTTCTCATCTTTTCTCTCCTGTCTCCTCTTGAACTCTCTCTCTCTGTCTCTATCTCTCTCTCCCCCTCTCACCCTCTCCCCCTCTTTTCCTCTGTCCCTCTCCCTCCCTCCTCATTGTGGAGGATGTTCTGTTGTACCCTCAGCAGAGGTTCTGCATAGATGCACATGGCTTCTGGGAAATAGGCTTTTGTCTGGTTATCTTTGTTCCTAATGTATTACATGGCTGCATGGCCCAGTCGGGATAGACTTCCCCTTTTCCTTTTGTCAACAGTGCCTACCTGGATAGGTAGTTTATTAGTTTGTTGTCAGAAAGGAGCACTGAACTCATTAGTGGGACAATCCTCCACAATACAAATGCAGCTCAGAGTAGCACTCCTTGGCAGGCCTCCCAGCCATTCCCTTCACCTAGAGTTGGTAGGTGACCTGGGGGCTGCCTTTCATCATCTTCGTGGCAGTTGGAGCCAGTAAAGAATTGCATTTTACACCCCCAACCCCTCCATGCCCCATGAAGGTGGCTCAGTCAGGATGGAGTGGTATTAGGGATAGAGAAAAGGGTGAGGTGGCCCACTGGGTTTCTTAGGAGCACTGCTCCAGAATCCAAGGCTGGAGGAAATCTATTGTACCATTATCTCATTTGCCAACCTCTTCCAGCCATCCTACCTCTTCGCTACTGACAAGGGAATCCCCTTGGCCATTTTAGAAACTGCAGTAGACTCATTTTCATTGGTAAATGCTTCTTGGCAATGATGAAAGGTGAATTTTTTAACAAGGAAATGAGCATTTTTAACAGCTCTAAAATGTGGTCAGGGGAATTCCTTCCTCAAAGGGGACACTTGGATATATCTGTGATATGCTGATGATACAGGCCAGAAAGTTCCCAGGCCTCCTGTTAAGTATTATTAATAGTAGTGGTGGGACCAGCTCCTTTCCCTGGGCTTCCCTCTCTTGCTTTGCTCTGTGTAGCACATGAATGCTGAATCATCCTTCCTGCTACATGGCCAGCCAAGAGGAAGGGATGGGCCTCTTTGGCAGAGCCTCTCCCAGCTCCTCACAGGGCGATTAGGGAGGGAAAATTCTAGGTGCTGTCAGCTCCAATGAGGCCTGCAACCAGGCCACAGGCCATGACCTTGAGCTTTAAAGAGCATACCCTTCCATTCCGCAAATACCTATTGAATGCTTAGACACTATCCCAGGTGCTGTGGAGGATACAGGGAAGAGGAAGACAAAGTTCTCACCCTCAGAGAGCCTCCTGGGAAAGTAGAGTGCCACAGAGTACCACAGAAACACCCTACCCTGCTAATACAGTATCATGATGATAGCCAACGTTAATATAGCGCTTACTATTGCCAGGCATTTTGCTGAACACTTTACAGTTATTTCATTCGGCCCTCACAACAGCCCTGTGAGGGAGGTGCTGTTATGATCTCATTTTACCCATGAGGAAACTGAGGCAAACAGGGATTAAGTGACTTGCCCAGGGTCACGCAGCTAGTATCTGAGGTCAAATTTTAACTCTATCCTTCTATACCACCTAGTTGCCCCCTAAAATTAATTAACATCATTAAGTGGTCCTGGAAAAACACTGCATTTGGTGAAATAGTATTGCTCTGGTCAGCTCCTTCCATGGTGGCAGATGCCATCAGTATGCAATAGTGATCAAACAACTTTTGCAGTGGCCTTTCACAAAGTATTTGCAGGGTTTTATTGTAATTAAGAGTAACTTTATTATCGGTAGCAATAAAAGCCGACATTTATTTAGCACTTAAAGCATTCTTCTCACAACAACCCTATGATATTTGTAGTGCAAGTGATATTATCCCCATTTTATAGATGGGGAAACTAAGGCTTAGCAAGATGAAATTACTTGCCCTTGGTCATATGAGCAGTAAGTGTAAGAGACAGGATTCGAACCCACATCTCTCTGACACTCAAGTCTAGCTCTCCTGCTGCACCATGCTGCTCAGAGCAGTGTGAAGTGGTCAGAGAATGAGTGAGGTTCACCCAAAGAGTGTTCTGATAAGGGAGAGATCATTTTATCTGGGTGATCAGATGATTGTTCCAGTTGGGGAGCCCCAGAATATCTATGAATCTAGCATGGGGTGGGGAGTCTGCAGCCTTGAGGTCCCACCCCTAAAGCATCTCCACCATCTACTCATTGGGCAACTTTGGCAGAGAGATTCAACTTTCTGTGTCTCCATTTTCTTGCCCATTGGAAAGGATTCCAGGACTCAGCCCCTTACTCTAGTGCACCCAGAGCTCCGATGAGAATAGCTCACACTTCTCTAAAACTTTAGATTTGCAAAGCGCTTTACACACCTTGTCACATTTGATCCTCACAAGAGCCCAGTCAAGTAAGTGCTATTATAATCTTGGTTTTACAGATGAGAAAAATGAAGTCATCCCAATTTTACAGATTAGGAAATCAGGGCTTACCTATGGTCACACAGATAATAGGGCTCTGGGGTGGAATTCAAATCCAGGTAATCCTGACTCCAAAGTCCATATCTTTAGCCACATGACTATGGGAAGGGAAATGGCAGGAGCCCAAACACAAATATGTTCTGGGTCTTTCCAGTTTTCCAAGACTGAACTAGAACTCAGATCTTCTGACTCTGAATTCCAAAGGCTCAGTTTCAAAAATCCTGCTGCTTCCAGTCTTTGTACTCTGTAACTTTGCCCAAATATGAGTCCTAGAAGTGTGGGTGGGACTTCCTAGAAATTTATCTTTTTGAGACCCTTCAGCATGGCAGGAATCATATGCTTCCTGTCTTCCTTTAAAGATGGTTTTTGAAGTCCTATGTCTTTATACTTGGAAGGTTGTCATGTCCCTACCAATTTGGAGGGCAGAATCACCACTGTCCATTATAATCAACATCTGTCAAAGCTATCCCTTCCCGCAGCAACATGGGATGTTGGGTTTCCTAGCCTTGTGCTGAGGCAAGAGTCCCATTTTTCTCTTGGTATTCAACAGTCAACAAACTGAGTACCTGCTGTATACAAAGCCCTCCCCTGAGGAGGTTGCAAAGATGAATTAAATGGTGCATGAGAGTAGATGAGGAAGCCATTTCTGTGGACTAGGGAAGTTAGGGGAGGTTGATGCTAATTAGGAAGCTAATGCTTCCTTCTTGGAGAAAATAGCATTTAAGCCAGGCCTTGTACGAGGCATTTTGTCAGCCTGTCAACAGTTGGAGTTATTTCAGGAGGCACAAAAATGTGGGGACAGGAAAACTTAAACCTTAAAACATGTTTTCAGGACCCTCAGTTGTCCTGTTTGCCTGAAATGTAACGTATGCAGTGGGGAATAACCTAAGCTGAAGGTAGAAAGCACAGACCTGCTGACAGAGCTCACATAATCCATTCGGGTACACTAGCCTTCAGCCCCCCAGCTCTGGCTACAAATAGAATCAGCAGTCTAATTCCAGTCTTCCCACCCTGTCCCACCACATCACTGCCTTCGACTCAAGCAGCAGGTGCATCGATTGCAGCTGAGGTCCAGCATAGGAAATATTGGCCAACGCTTGCTAGTACGAGAGCTCCAGGAGGGAGAACACGCTAGCCAGGCAGTAAATATCACAAGGAAAGAGAGACGGCACTCAGCCAAGAAATGAGAGACCCACCCCAGCTTGTTCCCCTAACTGCTTCGTCCAGAGAATGTCCACCAACCTGGTGCTAATGCTGACAGTTCCTAGTGGGGGACATTTTCTTTGAACAAGCATCGAATGTATGGGTACTAGAAAGTGGAGAGGTGTGCAGATGAGATTGGCAGGTGCAGGGAAGGATTTCAAGCGTGATCTGCTCCCAATTTCGGGGACCACCCTGATGAAAGCTGGGATGAGTGGCCCACAAGCACCCCTGGGCCTTGAGAATCTTTTCATTGACTTGCTCAGACAATCTCAGCCACAGAAGAGCTTAATGGAATAAAGTCTTCTTCCTCCAGGGAAGCCCCCTTTGGCATTGGAAAAACTGGCAAACCCTGTCTCTGGCCTCTGGAGCTCATGGTATTGCTCAGAAAAGAAACGTGTAAAGATAGCAGTAATTTGGGAAAAGACCATATAAGAAATACCCTGAGAGAGATCTTGAAACCCAGATGAAGGAGACTGCTTTCAGTGGGCCCAGATCAGATGACCAACAAGGCATCCCCGGAAACAGAAAGTCTGTGAATTTAACCACCACCTCTGCCATTCATTCACCGTGGAACATAGCATCCTTTCTCTGTGCCTCCACTTTCTCTGCCTCTAAAAACAGGGGTGGCTGTGCCATATATGCAGAACCAGGATGACAGGACAAGGCATTCAGGCACCTTGGGTAGGGTTTGAAATCTCTACCTCTTGCGTGTCTCAGACTGCCACCCGAGGCTTGGAACCTTCACTATAATATTGGAAACCGACATTACCACAAAATAAATCACAAGAGGCATAAAAAGCAGGATTTTAGAGCATTCCAATATGTGCATTTATAAAAAGGAATACTTTCAAATGTCCCTCAATGTGCTTCTCTCTCTCCCATGTATTGTACCCTAGGCGGCTACCTGCCTTTCCTGCCTCTAAATCTAGCTCTGTTTAATTGACTCCAATGCACATAAAGTAGTATATAGACATGGTCTGTTGAACAGTGCAGAGATGCCCGTGAGTGATCAGATCTCTTCCTTTCGTTGTAGCTTTGACAGTTCTCAGTAGTGGGCACTCAGTAGGTGTTCAGTAAACACCTACAGCCCAGTCTTGAGCAATTAATGGGCTTGGATTTGAAAGAAAGCAAGTCAGCCCTGAATGATGATACACTGTAGGCACATGAGATTTTGAAAAACCTCTAAATGAAGACTTGTATCCCAGCTGAGCTGTTTTCTTTGGCTTATGCATCAGACTTCATACCTGCCATCCCCACATCTGAAATAGCAAGATACTTAAGCTTAAGGAGAACTGCAGGCTGTTAGGGAAGAGGGGGAAGTAAATAACATTGATGTGCCTTCCTTATGCAAGGCACGGTGCCAAGCCCTTTATAAATATCATCTCATTTGATGCTCAATAGCCCTGTAGGATAAGTGCTGTTATCATCCTCATTTTACAATTGGGGAAACTGAGGCAAACAGATATTTATTTATTTTTTTTACTTGGGGAGAGTCTCACAGGTAGTAAGTGTCTAAGGGCAGATTTGAACTCTTCTAGGTCTAGCACTCCATCCATTATACCTCCTAGCTGTCCTGAGCTAAAAATGAGTCTTACTTCAGGACTAGGCAACTAATTGTCAGTGTGAAATCCTGCCAGTGTTTGGAAGTTATGGTGGTAAGTATTTTTAAAATGGCTGAGGACAGAGTGACTCTCTTGCTCTCTCTGAAATTAGATGCACAGAATGATCCACCCTTTTGAAGGGCAATGTTGGCATCTTGCTATTATATCTTTTACACAGGCTTGGCTTTGTTCTGTGCTGCGGTCTCAGATGATGAGGCACCGAGTTTTTCATTTGGCATAGATGCTGTTCGACGACAATACCAGTGAGCCTGTGCCAAGACCATGGCTAGCAACGTTAGTGTGATTAAAGCGTTAGTCTCTGAGATTAAGACGCAGCCAGCCCCTGGGCAGGTTGGGGAGCTGACATCCCTTCACACATCCCTTCTTAGTCCCTCTTCCACTTTGCGGTACCCTCCTCAGGTGCCCAGTCCTCACTCTGGGTCCCCTCCCCTCTGCCCATAACTCCACAGGGAAAGTAGCCTGGGATCATCAGGCAGCTAAGAGAGCATCTCCAGAGTCTGGCTAAAGGCCACAGAGAAAACTGAACTGCTTCACATTTGTATTAGGTAAGGAGAGGAAATGAAACCTTGAGAAAGGGTAGAGCCAGACCCCTCCTCCTTCCTCCCAGCCCTCCCATTCCAAGCCCAGCCACAGCAGGGAATACCAGGAGGCTCTGGACATTAGCCAGGAAACTACCCACCTCCCTGGTTTGATTTCCATTGTGAAAAATTAGCAGCTTAGATTCCGTGTACAGATCAGTCTGTTCTTGCCCCCTCCTGTAAGACTTCCTTCCTTCTCTAATTCCCCCTTTCTTTTATTTGTTCTCATAATTCATATCTTTTTTCTGGGTTTCTCAGGGGCATTCTATGCTCTATTAACATTCTGATTATAAAGTAACAAAGACTGTAGCATGTCCTGCCTCCCTCTTGGCCAAGTCCCTGCCTCTCTCTGGGCCTGAGTTTTCTTCTTCACAAAATGGAAGAGAGGGTGAAGAGCAGGGGTGATGCCGATGATCCCTACAGTCCTTTCTCGATAGCATCCTGTGATTTTATGATTGCTTCCCGCCTCCTGTTTCCATCCTCCCAGCTAGGTCAAGCTGCTAAGTTCCTTTTGGCTCTTTGGAGGAGAAAATTATGTGTTAATATCTAAATAACCCTCCCCCAACAAAAGCTTCTCCCTGAAACCAAGCACCTCTGTAGGCTACAGGCTCCTTAAGAGCAAAGACCATACTTTGTTTGTCTTCATAACCCGACACTGATCATGGTCCCTGCACAGAGCAAACACTTAGTAAATGCTTATGGGATCAGGCTGGGTTGGAATTTTAACACTGATATCCTTTCAGTCACGCTTTCTAGCTGCTAGTAATGGAATATCACAGGCTTCAAAGAATTGAGCTATGGAGAGGCCCATGAAGGGTGTGAGTAGGCAGCAATATATTTCCAAGGAAAAATTATATAGAAGAGGATGTAGGCCCCTCCTATTGGAGGAGTAAGGATTCATTTCTGTCCCTCAGTAATCAATCAGCAAGCTAAATTGTCCCTACTGTGTGCAAGGCAGGCACTGGGGACACAAAAATGAAAGAAAAAACAATCCTTGCCTTCAAAAAGCTTATAGTCTAGCTGGGGGGTAGGGAAGACATGTTCTTATATGGTTATCTGTAAACTAGATAAAAGCTGATTTTGAGGAGAAGATACCAGCCATTGAGACCATCACGAAAGACCTCATGCAGAAGATGGTGCTTGATTTCCATTGTAATCTCAAGAGATCTAAAAGAAGGGTCCTGGCGCACTGGGAGGACATGAACAGAGTTCTCTGAGATAAGGAGATGCGGATATATCATGATCTATAATGTTGGAGGGAGTGCTCACATAGATGAAAACCCAGCTCTAACGATGCATCCAAGTAGCATAAAGTTCCAGCTCTTCACCCTGCTATTCCTAGGTGCTGAATAACCAGTCAGGGAGATGTTCCATCTTCTGGGCAGTCTTTCATCCTCTCTCATCCCCTCTTTACAGAGCTTTTTTGTCTCAGGGACAGGTGTCGTGCTTCAGGAGGATTCCAGTTCATTAATTTCCTGTCTCTGCCGTCAGCTTTCTGCGTGGCCTTTGGCAAGTGACTTAAACACTCTGAGCCTTGGGTTCTCCATCTGTAGAATATGTTGACTGTCACTCTCCCTGTGAGTCGGAGGATAAAAAAATGAGGAAATATTTGCTATGCTGTGTGCACCTGGGAAGAAATACGATTACCATTATCGTATAATAATAACACTTTTACACAGTACATTACGGTTAGCAAAGCACGGAACTTGCCTTATCTTACTTATTTGATCTTTGCAAAAAACCTATGAGGCAGGCAGTGTATGTTTTAGTATTACCTATATTTTACAGATGAGGAAACTGAGGCTTGGAGAGGGCAATTTGCCCATGGCCCCTTTGCCTAATAAATGTCAGAAGTGGTCTTCAAACAAACACCTCTCCTGACACCAAGCCCAGGACTCTCTTCTGTACATCATGAGTATTCCCTTTAAGACTGACTAGGGAAATCAAAAGAAAATAGATGTTTTGAAGTTTTTCTGCTTGTCTCAATAGTCAGGCTTTTAGATATTACACTAAAAATGGTTATCACATAAATCTCTGATTCCAAGGAGGATTCTAATGTTAGAGAGTAGGAGGTGTCCTTGTTCTCTGATGGCAGTCCCTCCATTTCTCAGTGAGCTTTTATCCCTTCCTCTCCGGTGAAGTGTTTCATTCCTGACATTTACCACTTCCTCCTTCAACGTTTTGTTTCTCTCCCTTTCCTCTGCTGTTTTCTTCTCTACCTTCAGACATCTCCACTGTCCTACAAAAAGAAGAAAGATCTCATGTCACCCTTCTGCACCTTTTATTTCCTTTTATGTATCTCACCTTCCATTCACCATCAGATTTCTGTCACAAGTGGTCTGTATCTGCTCCTTCCCTTTCTTCTCTGCCCGTTACCTACACTGTCAAATGATTCTGTATCAGAAACAAATGAGGTTTTGTCAGTGAAAGTGATACTAAAAAGAATGCATTACCATCAACTTTGCCCATTGGCCTTTCCAACTTGCAACTGAAATGTGGTTCCCCCCCCCCCATTAGTATTTAAGCTCCTTGAGGGCAGGGAATGCATTGCTTTTCTGTTTGTACCACTAGCACTTAGTATAGTGCTTTGCACATAAGTGTTTAATAAATGCTTTTTCTTTCCTTCCTTCCTTAACTTGTGGTATAATGGAAATCAGGAGACTTATGTTCTCATCCAGCCTCAGTCACTAACTCGATTTGCCAGTTATTTTCCCATTTTAGGACTCCAATTCCTACTCTAGAAAAGGAGATTGAGACTAGCTGACCTCTAGGTATTCTCCAGCTCTAAAACCCTGAGAGTTTGTGATTCTTCATGTTTGCCTTTCCTTGGTCCCTTCATTTCTCCCACCACTTGGTCCTCCCCCTCCCCAGGCCAGCAGGAACAGCTGCAAGTGGATTTGAAATGGAACGCCAGTGTTAAAGATGGAGAGCTGTATAAATAGAATAATAATAATGCCGGGTTTGGAATTGATCCACGCTTGGTGGGGGTGTCTTGCCTTGCATTCCCCACTCATCACTCATGAGTGAAAAGGTCACCCCTAGCCTAGCAAGATAAATTCCAATAACGTCGGTATAATTAGAACATGCAGTATTTAGATATTTTTTTCCTCAGTACAATTAAGCAGGGATAATTTGGTGAGCTATTTTCCCCTGTGCTGGACATGGCTCTCGCTCGCATCCGTTCTTTTGAATTACTTGACGAGACCATCATCCTCAGGGGCTCTTTCCACACTCCCTTGGCCCAGTTGTTACTTGTGTAGAATGGTTCACGTCACCCCCGCTAGGCCATGTTCTACGCTCTCAAATTATCCCTTCCATAAAAGCTCTTTTTGCCTCTTTGTCCTGCCCTCAGCTGCATGTTGGAGAACACAATGACCTGTTCAAATAACCAGCATTAGTGTGAGAGTGACGGGTAACCTTAATCTGTGACCCCTTCCCCAGAATATTTGTGTTTTATATTGCAAGAGAAGACATCCCCATGGAGAATGTCCCTAACCCTAGGGATCTATTTATTCATAGGTCTCATAGCCTTTACTTAGAGAACTCCAAACTAGTTATGCCCACTGCCGCTCTTCTCACCCACTTTCCTCTCTACCATAAGCTCTTCCACTACCAGTGTGTGCTGTGGCATGCTTCCACTATCACCATTACATTTGCTTCTCTGCCACACAGACCCGCAGCTACCTCCCCTTCCTCCATCATGGCCCCTTATGTGCATCCTCTTTGCCCTAGTCTTTCTTTTGGAGGGAGAGTGTTTTTTGAAATTCCAGAAGTGGGGAAGTACAACTAACAAAAATGTCCCCTTCGCTGCTCTGGGATATTTACTGTTGACTCCCCTACGGATACCCCTACTCCATCCCTAGCTCCTTGCAACCTCAGGACTTTAGGGAAATGAAAAATGACTCCTCGATGGAAGGTGAGATTTCTTGCTCAAGCACAAGGAAACAGTTCTCCAGTGGTGAGAATTTCAGGCAACTTGTGAGGTTAGTGGAGAAAGACAATTGAGGGGAAAGACCTTTTTATGATCCTACCATGGAGGTAACCTCTCTCACGTAACGTGGTGCCTGCTGCTGGCTTTTCAAATAGTGTTTCCCTCTGCTTTTCCATTTGGGTCTTGTTTTCTTTAAGATGAAAGTTCAGGACCAAACCTTAACAACAGGGTAAAGCTCCCCCAGGGATTTCTGTAGGAGCCTGAGACATTGCTCTGAATAACAGTTCTGTTCCTCATCCTCCGCTCTGCCTAACATCTTACTTACCTCATTTTTTTTCTTTGACCTCTGCCACAGAATGAGCAGCCATCTTCATTAAGTTGTCTGGGGTGATGTCTAAATCTTTCTTCCTGAGAGGTTACAACTATTTCAGAACCCATCATTGTGGGAGAGAAGTTGAAATTGTTCATTCTAATATGCATCACCTTGTGCTTGCTGCACTGAGTTTCTGTGGCAGCCGTCTTGTCTTGCCTTGTAATTTGGTCCAGTCAGAGCTCCATATAGTTGCTCATCCTCTCCTCCTGCCCTTACCCCAGCTTTGCCTAACCTCTGTAGTTTTCTATTGTCTGGTATTTCAGCTGCCATGCCATGTATTTCCTCTTCTGTAGATTGAGCCAAACTCAGCCTGGTGCTGATCGCTGGAGCTCCCTGCTGCTGACCCCTCTCTGCTAGGAGAATTGGCTGCCGGCTCCCTCCCTTATGCTCCTCACTTAACTGGATTTTTTTATGCCAGGGCATAACTTTTCTCCCCAGGGTTACTAGACTTCCTTAATGGCCCCTCATGAAGGACTTCATCAAAACCCTTTGAAGCAGTGGCTACTAGCCTGACTTTCTTCAGATACTATTTTGCTTAACTCTTTCAGGAAACATGGCTCTCAAGGGTTTCGTGCTCTTCTTTTTCTTTCCAATTCTTTCTGCTTTGGCCCAGTTTTCCCCCCTCTTATAAACATCTGCCTGTTACAAACTGATATTTTCCTCAGTTCATTTTTTATTTTAATTGTGGGGCAAACTGACGAATCATATGGCATCCAAGGAAGAAGAAAAATACACCCTAGCAACCAAGATGACAACATGGCAACAGCAGCTGCCATCCAGAAGAGAGAAAAATATCCTTCTGAACAAACTTATTTTCCCATTTGGCTGTGTTTATGGCTTGGCTGAGGGCATGGAGAAATGAGTGGAACAAGAGAGAAGAAAATTGTAGGAGGTGAATGAAGTACCCCTTGCCTTTTCAGAAATGATGCTTTCAAAGGCTCCTTGGAGGTAGCCAGTGTCATTGAAGAGATTGACACATCACCTGTAGTCCAGTCATTGCAGCACTCCACCTCCTCTCGACTAACATACACGATCCGCCATCAGTTGACAATGCTGACCATTCCTGAGCCTCTATAATGATCCCTCATGAAGACTTGGTCTGGATGTTGGTGGCTGTGTATTTTCCAACATTCTTAATCTTCTTGCCACCCCTTTCTTCATTCTAGGATTTTAGGATGTTTTTTTTTACACAGAGAAACTTTATGGCTGTGTTGTAAAATTGGGCTCTTTATTGAAACCATTACATATTTGTTGAGTGCCTACTATATGACCTACTATATATACCAGCATTAGGGAGGGATGTAGAGACACTTGAGATAGGATCCCTTCCCTAAAGGAGCTTTTTGTGGTCTACCAGAGGAGGTAAAACTAAGGAGCTTGTGTTTTGTTGGCAGCATGTTTCCTGACCAACTCCCAGTGCTGGTTTTACTTGTGCCTGAGGGCAGGTCAAACAGACTTTTACACATTGACCTCAAAAAAGTTGTGCATCAGCTTTTTAAATGAATCTCATTTAAAATGCAGCAAAAGAACATGATATCTAAGGGCACCATCCTTCTGCTAGTCACCCAAGTTTGCAAACTTGGCATTATCTTCAATTTCTCTTTCTCCCTCACCCCACACTCCAGTCAATGGCCAAACTTTGTCCTTTCTATCTCTATAATAACTCTCTGTTACATCCCCTTCCTCTCTCTTCACATAACCACCACCCTCATTCAGGACTTCATTCCCTCTCACTTGGATTACTGAAATAACCTCCTGTTTGGTCCTCTTTCTTTGAGTCTTAACTCATTCTAATCCATCCTCCCCAATGCTGCTAAAGTGATTTTCCTAAAGTGTAGATCTGACCATATCACTCACCTCCCGACTAAAGTCCAGTGATTTTCTACTGCCTTCAGGGCCAGATACCACTCCCTGCCTCCCAAACTGGCCTCACCTGATTTCAGCCTTGTTAGATCCTGCCATCCAGCCAGCCTGGCTTTATTGCTGATTCCCATACTCAAAAACTTCTGTCTCCCATCTCCATGCCTTTATGCTAACTATTGACTATGTATGGAATACACTTGTGTCTCCCCTCCATCTCTTAGAATAGTTTGTTTCCTTCAAAACTACCCCAAATGCCTTCTAAATGAAACCTTTACTACTCTTCCATAGAGTATCTACTCCATGTACTGCAGTCCTTCCCATATCTAAGTATGTTAATATTTTGTATGTATTTCTCTGGCTATCCTATTATTCCTTGCTGTTGCTACAGGATAAGCTTACCTCTTTTTTTTGGTCATCTGTATTGGGACGATCATTTTTTGCATGCCACCTATTTACCGATAGGCCGCTGCAGCCTGCTTGTTCCCACTACACAACTTTCCTTTGGGTCACCTGCACTGAGTCTTCTGAGTTTGTGATGTTCTTTATTATACCATGATGCTGTGTATAAAAAAGCAGGGGGTGGGGGTGGTGTCAAGGAGCAGTTTGGGATGATGAAAAGTATTGTGCATATTCCCAACTGTTATCCACCCTGTATTCTCATCCACCCTGTATTCTTCCTACTGTACATTTCTTTGTCTAGCTCATTGTCTGCAGTGTCTTTTGAGATGTGTATACTGATGGATTAACTTGATTGACTGCCCCATATATGTCATAATTTGTGTACCATACATTCTGCATCCACCTGATTTTTCCTAAGCATTTCGCTAAGTCTTTATCTTTTGAGTAGCTATATTTTGAAAAGTCCATATAGTATTCTAGGGAACACCACAATTAGCACAATGCAATCCCCATCCATTGGGAACCCCACATCCACTGAACTGCATGAAGAACATAGTCCATGGCAAGGGCAAAAATACTTTTTTAAGCCTTGGTTTATAATTTATATTGATAACTAAAACATCACTGAATGAGGTTTTCTCAGTGGTTGAGTCTACTGAAGAATCATGCATGATCTTAATATACTTACAGGACATGCCTTGTTAAAGAAGACCTCATAAGGCAATATTTTGCTCTACCATATCAGCTGCTTTCTCTTCATTTACAAATGGTGTGCCCAGTGCAGTCTTAGATTCTCTTGGCATTGATTCATTGTGAGACGAAAAATGTGGGCTGCTGTGGACAATAGTCAATGGAAGTTTGCCTTTCCCTTTGCATATTTTCTGCAAAGATACCCTTGATACCTCCATAGGATATATTCATAAAGATTTTGTGGACAGGAGAAAGTAGGCGCATAGCCTGGTAGTTACTGACAGCTTCTTACCAGTTACATTTCCTGGGTACTAATACTACCTGTGGTATTACCAGTCTTTCTTCTCTGTTTGAGATGTTTCAAAAATCACTTCCTTTTTTTTTAATATAAAGTAATTTATTTAACTTTTTACATTCATTTTCACAAAATTTTGGGTTCCAAATTTTCTCCCCATTTG
>CM053772.1:83746221-84027900 GCA_028658325.1 Potorous gilbertii | reverse complement strand
GTCTCCTTTGTTAATACTTTGTTAAAAAGTATTGACCCGTTTTTCATGCTTTTCTTGCATCTCTCTCATTTCTCTTCCCAGTTTTTCCTCCACCTGTCTAACTTGATTTTCAAAATCCTTTTTGAGCTCTTCCATGGCCTGAGCCCATTGGATATCTATTTCAGATGTTTGGGATACAGAGACCTTGACTCCTATGTCTTTACCTGATGGTAAGCACTTTTCTTCCTTATCAGAGAGGAAGGGAGGAAACATTTGGTCACCAAGAAAGTAACCTTCTATGGTCTTATTTTTTTTTCCCTTTTCTGGACATTTTCCCAGCCAGTTACTTGACTTCTGAGATTCCTCTCCACCCCTGCCTCACTAGTGCTTGGGTTCTGAGATTCAACTGCTGCTTCCCAGCCTCAGGGCTTTCAGGGGGGGTGGGGCTGCTATTCAGTGGGATTAAGTTCAGGTTATCAGGTGGGAGCAGGGCCACCTCCCAGGCTCAGTTCCCTCAGGGGGTTTATGAGGAGACATTCAGTAATGGATCTGAGGTCCTGCCTGCTCCAGGAGCCTCTGGCCGCCCGCTGCCTCTGATGCTTCTTCCCGAGGGGGCTTGAGTTATGGAGACACCCCGCTCCCCTGTCAGCCAGCCCAGAAGTCTCTCTCACTGACCTGTAGCACCTGTGGGTGGAGGGACCTTCACGACTGCCGGAGATTCCATCCCTGAAGCCTGCTCAGATCTGCTTCTCTCAGTGCCACATGACCAGGGAAGGGCTAGATTCCGCTCCCGTCCAGTGCGCGACGGACCTTTGGGGTTGACTTTTCGGGGCACTCTGGAACAGAAATCTCCTTCACTCTGTTGCTGCGTGGCTTCCACTGCTCCAGAATTTGTTGGAGTTCTTTTTACAGGAAATCTATGGGCTGTGAGTTTGGAGCTAGCATAGGTGAATCTTTCTACTCCGCCATCTTGGCTCCTCCCCCTCAAAAATCAGTTCCTAAGCATCTTTGTAATTGGGTCACCTCTTCTATAGATATATTTGATTAAGTCCAGCTGTCTTTGATGGAGTTGTCTTTAGTTGCCATTTCCAGATCCTTATATATTCCAGTGAATTCACTTATTATCTCTTTGCAGATGAATCATAAATCTATACGCACAGCCCTAATCTGTCTCCTGAACCTCAGTTTCACATTACCACATATCTTTTGAACATTCCTTGTCCATCAGTATCCCAACTTACATGTCTTTACAGAACTAATTTGCCTTTTCCTCTTCAACTTACTCTTCTGTTTCTTTTAAGGGCACTGTCATCTTTCTATTAACTCTATTCAGAGTATTCTCTGAATTCCTCTCCCACATCTCTAGTAAATGTCCAAGTCTTGTCTATGCTACTTACTTTTTCTCCATAATGCCACTCACATCTATCCCCTTCTTTCAACTCATGGTCATCACCTCCTGTCTGGACTATTGCAGTAGACTCCTTATAGGTCTTCCTGAGGACATTCTCTGCCCCTCTCCAAGCCATCATCTCCACAGCTATCAAAATCTGCTGAAGCACAAGTCTGACCATGTTACTTCCCACTTAAAATTCTCCAGTGGCTCCCTATTGCCTCTAGAATAAAACACAAATCTTTCAGCCTAGCATTTAAAGTCTTGCACATTCTGACTCTACTCTTCCAGACTTACTTCACATATCTCTCCTTCACACACTCAAAAGTTTCAACCAAATTGTCATCCTTGGTGTTATCTAGATTTGGTACGTCATGTCCCCTGTGCCAGAAATACAGAACTTCATCACCTCCACCACTTGGAATCCTTAACTTCCTTCAAGACAGAACCTAGGTGTCCCTTCCCATCAGAAGCTATTCCCGATCCCTCCACAAATTATGTAGAATAGAATGGAAATACTAGTAGAATATAAGTTCTTGGAAAGCATGAACTTTTCCCTTTTCCATTGCATTGCACCTCTATCACAGAGTCCTGTACATAGTAGGCACCAAACAGATGTTCCTTACATTTGTTCTTAAGTGTAGTACATTGTACAGAAGTATGAAAGTTCAAATATGGCAGACTCTCATTGATGGTAAAGAATAATGGAATTTTCCCACTTTGTTCTCATTTCTTGTCTTCCTATTTCATCTATCAATGTTCTGAAGATGATCTGGCTAAGTTGGATCTGATGCCAAACTTTCCTTAGGCTCGTTTTCAACTCCATGTCTTTTGATGTTTTGTGAGACAATGCTACATGTCATCCTCTGTCATCTTCCATAATGTTTTGCAAATGAGTCTATATTTTAAACTAGAGTTACCCTTGGCTGTGCCTCCAGACTTGGCAAGGAGATCAAAAGTTTGCTGGTTGAAGTGGTTCCTGGACTTTTGGTCTGCTTTTCATGGCAGTTGTACAAATTGAAGGCTCATCCCAGAGGCCATTGAGACACCCAAGATTCTGGATTAGTAGAACCTGAATAATGAGAAATGCTATAGAACTAAACATTCTTACATCAGTAAGAAAGAACTTGGATAAGAAAAGTCAGCTCTTCCTCTTGAACTGGATCAAAACCAAAGCAAACCACTACACATCTTATTTGGCATTCAGTGTGGAGTAGTCATGAGCTTGATGAACCTAGAGATGGGAGAGACCTGAGTTCAGATTCCTGATGCTCACCAGCTGTATGACCCTGGGCATGCCCCTTAGCTCCTCGGAGCCTACATTTCCTCATCTATAAAATAGGAATAATTGAGGAAACTTTAACCTACTATTCAATTCAACACAACTAGACATTTATTAAATGCCTGTTAAGTGAAGGCATTACGCTAAATCCTGCTGCTAATCATCATAGAAATAGTAACAAAGCTGGCATACACTGATTTAAAATTTATAAAGCACTTTACGTAAATTATCATGTTTGATATTCATGACAACTCTCTGGCATTTGTATTGTTATCCCCAGTTTACAGATTAGAAAACTTGAGGCTCAGGAAGGTTGAAATGATTTGTCCAGTGTTGTATAGCTGCTGACGGTCTGAGGTGGAATTCAAACCCAGGTCTTCCCAGTTCCAAGTCCATTACCGGAAAGTAGGTGTGGGCCAGCTAGGTGGCATAGTAGATGGCATAATGTCCTTGGAGTCAGGAGGACCTGAGTTCAACATCGGCATCAGACACTTACTAGCTGTGCGACTATGGGCAAGTCCTGGGAAGGAAGGGAGGGAGGGAGGAAGGGAGAAAGGAGAAAGAGTGGGAGCCATTTCGATACTAGGTTGAAAGATTTTGTAATTTATTCTAGAAGGAAACGCTGTAGTGTTGGAGCTGGGAAGTAGCATGGTCATATCTGTATTACAAGTATCAGTGTGGTAGCTGTGTGGAGAATGAATCCCAGAGCTAAGGGGATAAAAGCACAGAGACCAGTTAGGTGGCTGTTGCAATAACCTAGGCAAGAGGTGATGAGTGGAGAGAAAGCAGAAACCGAGATGAGTGGAGGGAATCTTGAGACATTCAGCCAGTTCTTGGAAAGTGGAGGGAAATGTGCTTTTTAGTAGCTAACTGCTATTCTCCAACAAGCCCCTCCTGAAAGCCAGTTAAACATAATGAATGGAATTGTTGGTTTTACCTTTGTTCATGTGCTAGATAATAACTCATCTCAGATTTACTTCCTTTTACTCAAACATCTTTGCTCCACCTACCCAAGTCCTACCTGTAATCTTAAAGGAAGGTAATTCATGGTACAAAAAATATAAATTTGGTAACCCCAACACCATTTACAGTAACAAGAAGTTAATCTCTGTAGCACTTTAGAGTTGACAATATGCTTTCTCCAAGTACTTTGTCATAATTTGTTATTAGTTACATTTTCTATTAGTTACTTACAGACATGTCACATCCCCTACTTGACCAGTTCCATGAGAACCAGGAGAATATCTTAGCTGAAACATCTACATCCCCAACCATAGTAGTGTATTCTGTACCCAGCAGGCATTTAATAAATGTTTGTTGAACTAAAGACCTTATACTGGCAACCATGTGAATGTAGCAACTTTCACTCAAGGAAAGCAGGCAGTAATGCTTCTCAACGGCAAACCTATTCTGTTCTCAAATCAGAAGAAAGAATACAAATATGTACTCTTTGTTTTTCAATCTAAGGAGGTTTTGACTTGTTTTTTGGTTGGAATCTGGTACACCAGAGGTATTTTAGATGATTCTTCTTTGCACAGGATAGTTCATTTAAGGTTGTATGCCCACATCTGAAAACAAGTCCATATGCAGACAGACACATGTATGTGCATACACATATATGTGTATATATATACATTTGTACATATATGTGTGTGTGTAATAATATATGCAACATGGTAATGGCTAAAATCAGATAGCTGTAGGGAAGAGTAAGTGGCTAACTCGTGAATTATTCTCTGTATATTTCTGTTCTGAAGACTCTTTAATGATTCAGCAAGGCCTTTTACCTTGGAAAGGACTAAGAACACAGAAAAGTGTTTGGTAAACCTGACTTCTGGACATAAAATAACTGATTTGTAAAATTCAAACATCGTCAGGAAAATACGAACACACTTTACCTTTTACTATCTGATCAGGACCAAAGCTCTTACTTAGTTGTGAATATGAACAAATACCCAATTCATAAGCTGCAATTCTTCCCAGACCCATATATTTGGATACTAGCCAAATTAACATTTATATGCATCACAAGAATAGCCACAAATCTAAACATCAACAAGTATATACTTAGTGATGCAGGTGAAAGAGCCTTAAATTAGAGGTTAGGAAACCTGTTCTAGTCCCAGGACTGACACTAACTAGTTGTACAATCTTAAGTAAATGTCTTCACCTCTCTGGGTCCCCGTTTTCTCCTCTATAAAATGAAGACTGTAGACACTCCCCAGCACTGGATACCCTCAAGCAGAGGCTGTATTCCTGTTTGCTCTGGCTGTCTCCTCTCCAAGTAGTGGTTGAATGAGATTATCTCTGAGGTCACCTTCCACCTCTTGACTCTCAGTGATTCTTGAATTAGTTTACCTTTAAGGTCTTTTCCAACCTTAAAATTTTAAAATTTTATGGGCATATAGGAGAGAAAATTCAGCACTTGGCTTCCCCAAACCAACCGTGGATCCCACTTTTGACACTGTGCATCCATGGACAACCTCTCAGAACCTGTCATTCACTTCCAATGTAAAATTGGGATATTAATGCTTGCATTACCTACCTCACAGGGTTTTTGTGAGGAAGCAGCTCTGCAGAGCTTACTGTACTATCCAATTAAATTCAAGAAACATAGTAAGTACCTATTATGGGTTTTGCTGGACAAGAAGAATTCAAAGACAGATGAAAGTCACATACATTCTACTGGGGAGATACAGTGTGTACACAAATAAGTACAATACAAGGAAAACTGAGGAGAGAGAAAATGCTAACAGGGAAGGTGATCTGGGAAGGCTTCCTGTAGGAGGTAGCACTCAAGGAAGTGAACTGAAAGGCCGAGGTGAGGAGGGAACACATTTCAGTCTCAGAGAAAGGAGTGGCTTACCTGAACACAGTTATTGGAGAGGAAGTGTCAGGTTTGAGGAATAGCTAGTAACACAGTTTGTCTAGAACATGCAGTTTGTGAAAGGTGATAGTAAGAAACAAGACTGGAAAGCAGTTGGAATCGAGACTGTAGAGGGTAAAGGTTGTTATTGTTGTTGTTCAGTCATTTCAATCCTGTCTGACTCTTGATGACCCCATTTGGAGTTTTCTTGGGAAAGACACTGGAGTGGTTTGCCATTTCCTTCTCCAGCTCCTTTTACAGGTAAGGAAACTGAGGCAAACAGGGTGAAGTGACTTGCCCAGAGTCACACATCTAAGAAGTGTCTGAGGCCAGATTTGAACTCAGGAAGATGAGTCTTGCTGACTTCAGGGCTGGCATTCTCCCCACTGCACTATCTCGCTGCCCGCAGGAGTTTGTGTTTTGTGCTTGGGGCAGCAGGGAGCCACAGCAGATTTTAAAACGAGGAGTTGACATGATCAGGCCTGTCACTTTGTGTCACACCTGTATGGTGACTGGGTTGGAGAGAGAAAATCCTGGAAGCCAGGAGACTATCTCAGTGGTCTAGGTTAGTGGTAGTAAGGCAATGAGTCAACTGTGATGGCTTGTATGAGAGAACTCCCTGACCAATACCTAGATGAAGGATGCAAGCATAGAGTTTAGGCTTGACTAGAAGAGGGGCAACCTCCTCCTCAAGGACAGGGATGAAAGAGGAGAGGAGGGATGTCAGTGTATAGAAATTGTGAGGGTGGAGTAGGGGAGGAGAGAGCATGCAGTGGATGGCCTGGAGGTGAGAACATTTACTGAAGAGAAAAGAGAAGGTTTGGAAGGACAACTGGAAGGAGTCGGTTTGCAAGGTCAATCCAGGAAGAATAGAGGTTGTGCCACGTAGCACTGAGGGTCCAGTTAGGATTGAGTTGCATGAATTTGTAGACAACCCAGTTGACATAGTGATATGACTTCCTCCCACTGCATTCAGCAAGTGAGGAATGTGCTTAGAGAAGGTAACTGGCAGAATAAGAAGTCAAGGTGAGTGCTAGGGTGTAATTTTGTTTATGGAGGGGCAGAGCCAGGGTACTAGAGTACACTGATAGGGAAAGGTGGAGGAGCAAGAGGTCAAAATAAGGTATGGAGTAAGGGGACACAGATGGAGAGATAGAGAAGATTACCATCAAAGAGGAGAATTGCAGAATTCAGACTCATGAATGAAGTAGTTATGGGTGATGGTAACTATTCCTAAGGTTAGCTAAGGGAGTGAAGTTGTAGGGCGTGGAAGGTGAGGATGTTGATGAGCTAAGAAAATCAGAATATTTGAGGAGCCATCATTGTATACACTTAATGTCCCTAGGGATGGGGCCAGGGAATGGATTGGAGAGAGGAACTGTGAGCCAGTCATTAAACTCTTTGAGGATGGAGGAAGAGTGAGAAGTCCACAGGAATTGGACTAAATGATTCAACTAGCTAGTTGGAATGAGCTTTAAAGGAAGAGAGGTTGCCAAATGGTGGTGGTAGAGTGTCTAGAAGTGTCAGGCGAGAACAAGGATTGGGCAAACTCCTCTTCTTTTCCCAGCATATTGGAGAATGCAACCAACACTGGGAGAGGACAGCCAGGGATTCTATGTTTTCTAGAGAGAGTCAGGTTTCTGGGAGTGCTACAAAATAGTTCGAAAGTGAGTGGCGGGGGCTGGGGGACCTATGAAGAAAAAAGCAGATAGGTGATGAAATAAAAATCACTAACAATGCAGTGACAGAGGACACAGTGGAAAGAGGAGGCACAGGAGGAAGAGGAGTGGTAGGAATGACCTCTAGATGGAAAGGAGAGCACAGAAAGGGGCTTTTACTCTGAGAAACGACAATTCTGAACCACTGGGATTGGGGGCACTGGAGATAGAAATTTGCTAGCTGTGTACACTAGTTGGTTAGGGCCTCTACCTTCCAGGATCCTATTATGATGGAGAGTAGGATTAGTGTGGTACTCTCTCTCCAAACACTGGAGAACTCAGGGTGGTGGCAGAGAGTTCAGGTTGAAGGTCTGGGATTGCAGAGATTGGTCTTAACCCATATGTGGCACCAGCTTGTAGTCCCAAGATGGGAGAAGGCACACCCCAAAGAGATATTTGTGTATATATATTACAGGAAGGAAGAAAGGAGGAAGGGAGAATAAAGCTGACCTCTCTGTGCACCTCTGCCTCAAATACAACTCACATGTGAGTCAAGACATCACCCCATGGTTTCATGGGTCCTCTAGAAAAGATGTCTATACATTTACATACACATACACAACATCCATATATGAGTGGCCCATTATGTGCAGAATGACCTGTTTTGAACAAGACCTTCTCTTAGTATGGCACACTAAAAGCATTAAAGGAGAGATTACTGCCTTCTTTGCAAATGGAGCACTCCTTTCCTAGCATTGCCCTATAATGGAACTATTCATCCTTCCCATAATGCACCCAGCCAACAAAGCAAAGGGACCCACTGAAGAAGCAGTGTGCTTAAGATCCTGAACATTTGCAAAATAGTCTGTTTTTCTGCTCCTGGTGTGTTACTATGTTCTGTACAAAGAGATGGTCTAGATTTACTTTGAAGAAAATTAGGAATCCAATCTAGAATTAAGGACTCTGAAATAATCTTAATTGGCACTAGGCAGGAGGAAGAATTCAGTGACACTGAATTATTGGAAGATATCTGACCAGGTCATAGGGGAATATACCTACAAAATTATAGGTCTTTTTTCTTTTTTATATTAAACATCTAATTAGAGACTTGACATTAAACATTAATGCAAACAATCATAATTTGCTTAGAATTATTTATACTTAAATTAATTTTAATCCATAGAGTATCATAAAATTTTTCAGGCTTTTCCTCTAAGTTCCCTTCTAATATCCTCTTTACTTATAGGAGTTGTGGATTTATCTTCCTCCTCTGAGTTTATGTCTTGGGCTTTCCTGGAATCATAGTAGCTCTTTATCTCACTCTCCCAGCCTTACACCCCAGATTGGGATTGTGTTAGGGCTAGGCTCTGTGAATGGTGAGCCCGTTGTGGTCTTCTGCACTCTTAACCTATTTATCTGGTATCCTGCCTCTATGTTCTGCCGCTATTACATGCTTTGTTCTTTAAGAATCACGGGAACAGCTTGGGTTAGAGGGTTGCACAGTTTGGATGGGCCCCATGTAATCCGATCACTGCCCTCCGATCACTGCCCTCCAGGATTTTCCAGGATCCCAGCCTTCTTTTGGGTCCGGGCAGCACAGTTACAGACTTGTCCCTGACCAGAGTGCCAGTAGGTAGGTAGTGCTGCCATGAACCCTGTCAGCTTACATGGAAGGTTTACCAATGCCAAGGAATGGCACTGCCTGCTAACCCTCGTTCTTCCCTTTCTAGGATCCCAAGATTTGGCTGCATTTCTCCTTCCCTGGGATAGAAGGACAGCCCTAGAAGCCCTGCACTCAGGGCCTGAATCGGAGATCCCGGTCCCCTCTCTGGAGTCATAGTTGCAATACCAGGATTCAGTTTTAATCTTAGAGTCTCAGAACCCCTGTTCCACAGTTCTTCTGGTCACTGCCTATGGATGCAGGTCATGATCTACTTCTGTAAATGTGGCCGACTTGCTAAATCCTCAGATTTTAAACCACTGCTTGCTCCGGCCCTCTTCTAAGATCTTTGTGGGACTTACCATCGGGAAAGCATCATCTTGACTGTTGTCCCCAGTATCCTTTTTCAGAAGTAGCTCTCTTACCTTCGCTTCACTTTAGATTTCCCATCATTATTTTACCAAATGGATTTCATATCAGTCAGTATGTATTTAGTTTGTTCCTATGTGTTCAATGCCATACTAGTCATCTCCATGTTTAGAATATAGGTAGGGAGATGTTTGTTAGTTTTTACTAAAGAGCTTTCTAAAATCAAAGTAAGAATTATATCCACCTCTGAATCTCTAAAGTATTTATTGAAGAATTGAAATACAAATGTATTTGTATCTGTGATACATACGTGTGTGTGCGTGTGTATATATATAATATATGTATGTGTGTATGAGCATATATGCATGTTTGTATATATAGAAGGATATGTGATAGGGATATTTTCCTATGATAAGCTAGAAGGGGAGTACCAAAAGGTGTATCTGGGACCAGCACACTACCCTCTATTGATGACTTTCTCGCAGTCTAGCCAGAAGTATATCAAAAATTATCCTCCAAAATTTTTTCTCTAAATAGCTCAAGTCCCCATTTCCCCCCACAGGCTCCCCTCAATCCCAAGCACTTTAAATCACTGGAGTTGGTAATTCACTATTGATGCCCACATAATTTATTAACAGCATAAATCTTATAAAATGCAAGTAAACATTTAAAAGAACAGTTCTCCCAATTACATGCTGCAATAGTAGCATTGTAGCCAGGGTTGAATTTTTCTTTCTTCCCTACCCTCCCAACAAGTCTAAGGGAACAAAAAGAGAAGGAACTCAATTTTAAACCCTAGATGGAAATATCCCCAACATTGTGCTCTGGGAAACAATGGCAAAATTAATCCAAGGACTGAGTTTACCCACTCTCACTTACCGTCTGTGTCTGCTGCCTTGTTCCATTCTTATCATAACCCTGCAGTAGCTCATATCCGCTCTCCTTTTGAGCAGTTTCCTTCCATGCCTCCATTCAAGCAAAGAGATGTCAGTTCCTACTCTACATTCCCTTGCTCTCAGGAGAAGCAGTAGAGCTGAAGGCAGTCACCTCCTTCTTCCTGTCTCACGGTCAGTTTTCCCTCTGGGCAGAGGTCTCCCCAAGGTCAAAGGGTCAGGAAAAAGTATGTTCATACTGGTTCCAGTTCACCATGTCTTCATTCCTTTTAGCTCTCCGAAGTCTCTGTAATCAGAGAGAGATCCCACAAAGTCAGCATACAGCTCTCTCTCTCCCTCTACCTCCTTCCTTCCCTTGTCTTTCAGGCACATACACATATACCCCACATGCATGAGCAGTGGGTGTGTGGGAGTTGTGTAGGTATCTCTCTCTCTCTCTCTCTGTCACACACACACACACACACACACACACACACACACACACACACACTGCCTGCTTGTACTTGGGAAACTACGTAATAAAACCACAGGAATACTGTTCACATGACCTTAGAAGGACATCACTCCTGTCCAGCTTCGCCAGAGCATGCTCCCATGCATGTCCAGATTGGTTGTGCTTTGCCTGTCTATCTGTCCAGTTTTCATCCTTCCTGAGCTTTGGAAGGACAGATACTACCTAGGCTGGAACCTGATGATTTAGGAACTTTGCTGGATTTGGGTAGAACTAAGTTCTGATCCTTCTTCTGGAGGCAGTACCCAGATGGTCTTTTCAAGTGTTGAACTTTACCCTTTGCTAACATAGTTAGCCATGCATGTGGCATTTCCTTATTAGTTAACTATTCATCAGTTCACTGCGTGAACTTCCAGTGGCAAGCCCTGGTCAGTGAATGAAGGTGGCAGGACATATGGGCATGAAGGATGGTGGGTGCCTGGTTGGAATTCCCTTATTGGACCTTAAGAATCAAGAATGAGTTTGGAGAATTAGGCTTAGAAATCTCCTGATTGTGTAAATTTACTTGGTAAGAAAATTCAGAATTGTGAGAAAACTCTCATGAAAGGAGTTCACACATAAGTATGGTCACATTTCAGGGTGATCACACCATCACGTTGCTATTTCTTCCTTTCTGCTTCACTATGAGGCAAGAGAGGACACAGAAATGTCTAAGGGAGCACAACAAAGGACTTCCAACTGGCCAGAAAAGCAAGAGAGGCTAAGGCTGTCACTCTGATTAGCTCTAGTAGCCTAAACAGAACGCTGAAGAGAAGGTTCTAGAAATACACTCAGCAAGTGAGATGCTCACACTATGAAAGCCACATGGGAATGGAGGGAAGCAGATGGAATGGCATATCCCTATGTCCTTACTCATGCTCATTCGTGGGGCACAGCTTATTGAATGAAATGGCAAGTGGAATCACTCGCACTATTTAAATGACTTTTCTCTGTCTCTCCCTCCCCCCCATCCCCCTGCAAGTTTAGCTATGATCGCTGAATACAGTTCAATTCTTATTAGTTAAATGTGCTGTAAAGTGACTCCATTGTATTTGGAAATATGATATAAAAATGTGATGTTTTGTAAAAACAAAACATGTCCAAAGAAACTTAAAAAAACCACAAATATTTCTATTTACAACATTGTGGTGAGATCCCAAAGAAGCTTAGATGTGATCTTAACCCACCAACAGAACAATCTTGTTGGATATTAGAGTGATGAAAGACATGGGAAATAATAAGAGATGAATGGCACCTCTGATCCTGAAGAGGTGTTTCAGTAACACTTTTTTGTCAGGGATTTTGCTCCTTGAAAAATGTTAAGTTGCCCAAGGAAAGGTGGGGGCGGGGGTAGTTTATTTCTTGTCTTTGTATCTAGCCCTTAAACACAGAGCCTGGCCTGTAAGAGGGACTTAAGAAATGCTTGTTGAATCAAAAATAATTACATGTAAAAAAGATCAATGACCTTGGTTCTAGGCCCAGCCCCATCAGTAACTCACCCATATGACCATAGGCAGGTTGCGTGACTTCTCTGGGTCTCAGGCCTTGCCCATGTGACAGGGTTATGGGAAAGAGCATTTGGGGAAAAGTACGGGAAAGGGTTTCAAAGAATTTAAAACTGCCATAAGGTTTTTGTTCCCTTCCTCCTCAGTTTTTTTAAGGAGATAATGACCATATGGACAATCAGTTTGCCCTTTGCCAAGAAGTCAAAAGGAGGTAAGACTGTATTTTCAGAGCTGGAATGCACTTTAGAAGGCGTCTAGTCAAGCCTCCTCAGTACCGATGATAAATCTGAGACTCAGAAGGATTAAATCACTTGTCCAAGGTCATATGTGTGTTCATCCTTCACTGCCAAAGAAGACCAGGCCATCAGAGAAATGGTGACATGACTTGCACTTGACTTTGTTTTGAGTGAGTGAGGGCTGTGCAGGTCACCAGTCTCACTTCTCCTCCAGAGCCATCTGAATCCAGTGACCAGATATTCATCAGGTTGACTGGAGATGACCCAGGATGAGGCAATTGGGGTTAAGTGACTTGCCCAAGGTCACACAGCTAGTGAGTGTCAAGTGTCTGAGGTGAGATTTGAATTCAGGTCCTCCTAACTCCTGCACTGTTGCTCTATCCACTGTACCAAGGTCATACAGGAAAGTAACAGAGACAGGATTTAAACCCAGGTCCAGTAGTGTGATCTGGGCAGCTAGTTGGCATAGTGGATAAGAATGCCAGGCCCAGAGTCAGGAAGACTCATCTTCCTGAATTCAAATCTGGTCTCAGATACTTCCCTAGCTGTGTGACCCTGGGCAAGTCACTTAACACTGTTTGCCTCAGCTCCTTCATCTGTAAAATGAGCTGGAGAAGGAAATGGCAAACTACTCAGGTATCTTTGCCAAAGGGGGTCATGAAAGGTTAGACATGATTGTAAAATGACTGGACAACAATCACCAATAGTGTGGTATAGCAGAAAGATTCCTAACCTAGATATGAGGAGACCTGAGTTCCAGTCATGTCTTCATCACTAACATACTCTGACCTTGAGTCAGTCACTTTTTACCCATTTGGGCCATATTCTCTTTCTTAATCTGCAAATAAGTGGGCTGAACTAGATGACTTGTAAAAGAGTCCTTCCAGCTCCAGCCTTCTAAAATTCTAAATAGTCTAAGATTTGAACCAGTGGTTCTCACGCACTCCAGTCCTCTTCCTCACCTCCCCCAGGTAGGATGTCTCCCTTTCCAAAGCAGTAAGCTAGAGGGGCCGGGAGTGGCCCTGAAAGAGAGCATATTTTTAAGAGCTCCAAGTGCTGATGCAGTTGTCATTTGAATGGAATGGGGTTGCCTCAAGCTCCTGCCTAATTAGTTGCATGTTGCCCAAAGATCCGAACATTAAATTTTCATGCTGCTATGAAAACAGCCACCAATCACCCTGTCTTGCCTTCGTTCCTGGCTGCTGCCTGTTTTCCAGCAGCATCTGGAGCTGAGAGAAGGCTCACACCAGGGGAGGCAAGCTAGTGATCTTCAAGTGTGTCTGAGAACATTAAGGCAGGACCAGAGCCCAGATGAGCAGGATGGGAACATGCCAGCTGGTGCCAACCCTCGCATACAAGCCTGCTGGCAAAACCCATCCATTCACATGGCATCTGGGCAGAGGTTCTCCTGTTTCTCATAACTACTGCAAAGGGGCCTACATAAATCTTTTTCCCTTCTCCTCCCCTCTCTTCCCCTTTCCCCTAGATTCCTTTATACCTCCAGCAATAGGAACCCTGAATAGCATGCTAACACTTAAAGAAACATGACCTTGTAGCCACTAAGGCCTCCGAATAAAAGTAAAGACTTACCTGAGGCTGAAAACTCAGGGTAATAAGTTGTTTTCCTGCTCTACTCTTAATCCCACCGACAGTAAGTAGGTGGATCTCATTAAATTCCACCTTTAAACACTAATAATAACTGAGTGGCTCAGTGGATATGCTGAGCCTAGAGTTAGGAAGACCTATATTTGTGAGTTCAAGTCTAGCCTCGGACACTTATTTATATCTTAGCTATGTAACCCTGACCAACGTACTTCAGCCTGTTTGCATCAGTTTCCCCTTCTGTAAAATGAGCTGGAGAAGGAAATTTCAAACCATTCCATTGTCTTTGCCAAGAATACCCCAGATGGGGTCACAAAGAGTCAGACATAACTGAAAATGACTCAACAACAGCATCTTGGATGGAGACAATGTGAGTTATCTGGGCACAGTGGAAGCGGAGACCCAGGCCTGAGCAGTCTCAGGATAGCAGTAACATCCCCAGCTAGGACTGTTTGGAAAACAGAAACACCACAGCTCCCGTCTGATTGTCTTTCCCCAAAGAAAACACTGCCAGGATCAGAACAGCTTAATTGAGCCAGCGGGCAGTTTTCACAGCCCCTCAAAGCACAGTCTAGAAAGGAAATCAGGCTATGTGGAGGGAGCCTTGAACAGGTTCAAGAACCAGGCTTAGGACAATGTTTCCAAATCTTTTCTAATCTGTGACCCAGCAGCATGTTCCTAGGAGCAAGGAGAAACAGTCATGTCTCTCTGTGTCTCCTTCGAGTACGGCCATCATACCATGGAATCTTACGGAAGGAACCCTCAGAAATTGTCTAGTCTATCTTCCTACCCTATGCAGGAGTCCACTCCCCCACATCCCGAAGAAATGGTCATCCAGCCTTTGGTTGCTTGCACACACCAGTGGAATAGGAACTTACTGCCTCATTACCGGATAGCTCTGATTGCTACAAAAGTTCTTCATATTGAGCCAAAAACTCTTTCCCCATAACTTTTCACAGTCATAGTTATACACATATAAATATTTGTATGTGTGTGTATGGGTGTGTGTGTGTGCGCACAGGCTAAAGTCAGTCATATATTTGCACAGAAAGAAAATAGAAATACAAAATGCCAAGTAATTTTTAATTACAGACATGACCAAACACATTATATTCCTTAAGTATACTGTGACTTTGGCTTCACTAAAGTCATGGAATCAAGCTGTAGAGCTGGAAAGGACCCCAAGGATTATCTGGTCCAATCTGCTTATTTTTAAAATGAGGAAACCTCATTTTAAGCCCAAGGTCACCTGATGTGGGTAGAATTTGAATCCGGGGTATCTAATTTCAAATCCATTTCACCACGTTGCACACACACACACCCATGTTCTCTCTCCTTTCTCCTTTCTTCTCCCACGATTCTCTCATTTCTCCTCAGCATCACTTCTGCCTCCTGCAGTAAAAGTGGACAAGGACAAATAGGAGAACTCAGGACATGAGGACACACCAAGAATATATCTTTGTGATATATCTTAACATTCCCATTGTTTTCTATCCAAAAAATGTAATTCTGCCTCACCAGGGAATACATGAGACTTCAAAGGTGAACAAGAGGAGAAGAGGCTTTGTTCAGTGTTTTTCTCTTCAGACACCTGGGCATTCTTTTGCCTTAAAGCTCACTTTTGTTTGATGTTTACGTTGTTGTAGATATCACCCATAGCTCAAAGACCATACCTAGCTTTAGCACATGACTCAATTTACCCAGACTGGTTATTTCAACTGGTCATAGGTTTTAGAGCTGAAAAAGACCTTACAGACCATCTAGTCTAACCTCCTCATTTTATTAAGAAAGCAAATGACAGCTGGAAAGGTTTAGTAATTTACTAAAGATTACATCCCTTGTGAATGATGATGGGGAGGGGGGAATGTGAAGCCAGGTTTTCTGGATCCAAGTCTCTCCCTCATACCATAGGACCACAGGACCCATCTACATCCTCTGATGCGAAGTCATCATAATAACATCTCAAATTCTTGTATGTGATGTAAGAAGAAATAGACTTGGTTAGGAAATCATGGTACCCATTTGACTGAATGTGGTAGCGAGGAACAAGTAAAAGAAATTAAATGACCTAAAGCTGGTTGGGAGACTCAAGCTTGAGGTTCCATCTCCCAGCCTGCCTAGACAAACAATCTTCACTTGAGCTAACATGAATCAGGCAGTGAGAAAGTATCTACGCAGTCCCTGAGCTACTCCTGTAACTTTTGAGATGTCAGTACCAGAAAGAATTTTGGGAAGCGGCTCATGAGTGGTGTCTAAGCATCTCCATATACTCATCTTTGCCTAGGAGGTTCAAGGTCCGGACTAAAATAATAAAATAATAATAACTTTAAGGTTTTTAAAATGCTAATATAAACCCTTCTCCTATTTTACCTATGAAGAAACTGAGGCAGAGGGGAATCAAATGACTTGCCCAGGGCCACATAACTTTGAGGTCATATTTTAACTCAGGTTTTCCTTACCCCAAGTCCAGCACTCTTTGCATTAAGCAGTTATAGCAAAGAACACACCATCCCCTTAGACTTTTGAAAGAGAATTCCCTAGAAAAGAACATGGCAGTGACTTGGGCACTCCTAGTGAATGGAGCCTTTGCCCATTGATATACAATCAGGTCTTCTCCTCAGGACAGAAGCTCTTTTTGTTTTCCTGTAAGGTGTGCCAGAAGCTGGCAGACCCACTAATTCCTTCCACACAGGAATGGGCAGCCAGAATAAAGCAAAAGACTGAGTATTAAGTAAGTTCCATAAATATTTCTAACCACAATCAACATGTCTTATTGGGCAATTTGTTTTTAAAAATCACCCTCTAATTTTAAGTGAGCAGCCCCTAATTATAGTGATTTACTAGCTACCTGGGAACCTGGTGATATTTGAATATGGCATAACGCTAAGGAGAGATTGATTGGTGCAGTATAATTCTATTGGAGGATTTTGATAATACTTCAGACCAAGAAAGCAGAATTTAAGAAATTAGAGTCACCATGGCGTTTCAGAAAGAGCATTGGCCTTAGAGTGGGGAGAGCTGGGTTTCACTCCAGATTCTGCCCTATACTAGTTATGTGACCTTGGGAAAAGCACTTTTTTCTGTCTCAGTTTCTTAATATGTAAATGCGAGTTGGAGTACATGATTTCTAAGATTCCTGTCAACTCTAAAATGTTCTTATTCTTTGACAGATTGAATTGAATTGAACTGGAGATAGCTCCAGGTTATCGGATATAATTTGGGGATAGAAAAATCCTCCTTCCACTTACCTTGTGTGAACTTATGGATAAAGTTTTTCAGTTTAATGGCTGGATGCAGTAAACACAAATTGTTGCCTCGACTTTTGATATTTGAGAAATGGAAATGATGAAATCCCCGAATTAGTCAGCATTAAGATCTGCTTGCTAATATTCTGTATTAACCAGTCTGCTATGAAGAAGAGTTTGCTTTCTAGCCCAGAATAGACAGGGTCTGAAATGCCATCATTCTGGGGAGAAAGAAATAAGAATTCTTCTTAACCTAGAACACAAGGCTGACTAAAGATAAGTCACCATCACAACCAGACAAAGACCAAGATCTGGAAGCCACCATGTAAATGCTTTGGGAGATGAGCTAAAGAAGGATAATAAAGGATCCATTTGTTATTCCTAACCCACTAAAATGCCAGCTTTCTCCCAAACCACAGGAATGCCAACTTTCTAAGCAAACACGTGCACATTAGACATTAGCCAAAGACCATGGCTGATAATGCAATTAAGTAGCTAACAATACTGACACCAGCTTTGGTTTGGACATCAGCCTAGGCCCTGCACATATGCAAATCTGATCTGGTTCAGTTCCCAGTAGAGGCTGTTGGCTGTGCCTTTGCCCTGAGGCTCCCCTGTCTCCCTCACCCCTTAACCCCCACCCCCACCCCCCTCAACAGCTGTGCAAGGACTGGCCCTTTCTGACATTTAGAAAAAAATCTCAGAACCAAGTGCAGGAGGCAGAAATGAAAGGATTTTCTTGTTAAAAGGTCAGAGCAGTTTTTTTTTATTTTTATTTAAAAATCAGTTTGTGTTGAACTATGACAAGGCTAAATGTATTAACGGGCAATATGAACACAAGAAGTTGACTGGAGAAAGACCAAAGAACTGGTAGAAATGAGAAAAACAGACAAGTGTTACAAGAACCCACTTCGCAAGTGACAGCAGCAAGGATTGAGATGAGGTGCTTGGTCAGGTGAGGGAGTGTAATCGCTTAAAAATCTTATTAAGGAAGTTTGTGAACTTTTTCTCTGGGAGATTTGAAAAATAGAAAAGTTCTCCATTTAACTTGGATGGTTTGGAAGCTAGCCTTATTTGGGGAACTTGGTGATTTCTCAGCGTTTAGCCATCTGATCCTTGGTCTGATGAAGTTTAGCTAGAGGATAGGATAGAAGGGTCTTGGCCAGGAGGTGGACAGGAAAGTATAGGAACAAGATGTACAAAATGGAGTGCTGAGCATATAATTTTGGAGAGATAGCAAATAAATAAGAGATGATCCCTGCCCTCAAGGAACATCTAATCTAGTTAAGGGAAGATGTACCTTTGAAAAAAGATAATATTGTTGTACCATGTATTCCCACAGACAAACAAAAAGCACACACATTAAGTTCTCTAAGAGTCTAGTGGAGAGGAAGAGGAAACTGGAATAAGCAGATTGGTGTTCACTGGGGAAGCAGGAAGTGAGGTGAGCCTTAAAGGATGGGCTGGTCAGACCCAGAAAAGGGCAGACACCATTCCAGGCAAGGGCAAAGGAATGCTTGGGTGTCAATGAAGAGATCAGTCCAGTTTTCTCCAAACCAACTTAAGCGTCTTTCTCCAAGGTTACCAATGATCCATTAATTGCCAAATCCAAGACCTTGTCTTACTTCTTATCCTTCTTGTCCTCTTTTCACGTTTCATCCATTTCAGCATTTCACCCTGTTGACTACACTTACTTGTCTCCTAGATACCCTCTCCTCCTTGGGTTTTGTTTCCCTCCCATCCATCTGACTACTCCCTAATCTCCTTTGTACAAGCATCATCTTTGTCTCACCACTACGTGAAGTTGTTATACTTCACGGCTCTGACTTGGGACCTCTTCTCTTCTTTCTCCATACTCTTTCTCCACCCTACTTCCTCTATCCCTCCCTCCCTCCATCTCATCTCATCAGCTCTCAAGGTTACAGAAATGTAGAGTGGCTCCTTGGGTCTTGTGGAATTGACATGGGAAGAGTGCTTATTTAGGAAACAGTGTGGTGGCACAGAATGTGTACTGGATTTAGGGTTATAAAACCTAGATTCAAATTCCAGCTCCTATCACTTGTTACCTCAGCAGTCTCTTAACATCAGTGAGGATCAGTTTTCTTATCTATGAGATTAAGGGATTGAACTAGATAACCTGTATTAAAGGTCCCTTCTAACTCTAAATATATGTTTCAATGGGCCAGTACAATCCAGGCCCATCAGCTGCTGTTTGGATATTTCCAGTCTGATGGCCCATGGACATCTCAAATTTGACAAGTTCAAAACACCTAACATCTTTCTTTCTTATTATCTTTTTTATTATAAACTGGACAAATATGAAGTATCTACATACAAAAAATGTATGGGAAAAGACCTATAAGTGAAACCTAGAATCTCTTAGATACAGCTTGGTTTTCTAAGTATATTCACACTTGATGGTACCAATGCTGCCCTGCTTGTTCCATTCTGAATTTCCTTCTGCTCTTTTGTATATGTTTTTAATGTTTCATTGGTGCTTATTTTTTTTTAAAATTTTTTTAATTTTTAAAAAATTTTAAAATTTTTTAAAAAATCACTGTCATGCACTCCCCCCTCCTGCCCAATAAAATACAGGCCATGCAACAAATAAGTATTATCAAATATAGATAGTCAGGCCACATCTGAAAATGTATGTCACATCAAGCAAAAGAAGTTCACATGTTGGCCTTGTCTGAAAATGTCACACTTCGTACCTCTAGTCCATTTTCTCTCTCCTAAGTGGAGGAAGCATGCTACATCATCAATTTTCTGCAATCATGATGGGTCTCTGCCTTATTCAGAGCTCTTAGGTCTTTCAAAATTATTTTCCTTTACATCATTTTAGTCCTAATATAAACTGCTCTGGTTCTACTCAGTTCACTCTCCATTAGCTCATACATGTCTTCCCAGATTTCTCTGAGTTTGCCCCTTTTATCATTTATGATGTATAGTACTCTGTTGCATTTATATGTAATTTCTTTAGCTACTACTCAACTGATAGGCACTCTTTTAGTTTCCAGTTCTTTACTCTGACAAAAAAAATGTGACAATATTTTTGTATGTGTGAGTCTTTTCCCTTTATCTTCCATTTCTTTAAGGCATATGCCTAGTATAGATATTGTAGAGTGCAGTGACTTTGGGGGTATAGTTCTAAATTGTTTTCTAGAATGCTTGGAGCAGCTCACAAGTGCAGTCATGCATTTAGTGAGCCCAGGCTCTCAACTCCAGTAGTGCATTTAGTGAACCCAAGCACGCAACTCCAGTAACGGATTTAGTGAGCCCAAGCTCACATACTCTAGTAATGGAGTTAGTGTGCCCAAGTTCACATACTCCAGTAAATCCCATCTTCTTTTTTGTCATCTTTGACAATCTGGTGGGTGTGAGGTGGAACCTTACAGTGGCCTTAATTGGTATTTCTCTTATTATTAGTTATCTGGAACATTTTATATGGTTGTTGATTGTATTTCTTCTTTTGAAAACTGCTTGTGTTCATAATATTTGACCATTTATTATTGGACAGTTAGGTAATACAGTGGTTAGAGTGCCAGGCCTGGAGTCAAGAAGACCTGAGGTCACATCTAGCCCAAGATACTTACTAGCTGAGTGACCCTGGGCAAGTCACTCAACCCTGTTTGCCTCAGTTTCCTCATCTGTAAAGTGAGCCAGGGAAGGAAATGGTGAACCACTCTAGTATCTCTGCCAAGAAAACCCCAAGTGGGATCACAGAGGATCAGACATGACTCAAAAACAACTGAACAACAACAACTTCTTTTGGGGAAAAGTCGAACTCATTACCTCTTCCCCCCTTGCAACACTCCCCTTTTCTGGTCTCTGAGGGTACCACCATTCATTTTTCCAGTCACCCAGATTCAAAACCTCAGAATCATCCTCAGTTCTTACCTTCCTGTCTCTCCTGAGTTGATCCGTTGCCAAGTCTTGTCACTTCTGCTGCCACAGGATATCTCATACATGTCCCCTTCTCTGCATGCACATGGCCACCATCCTCATTTAGGCCCTTGTCATCTCTTATCTGGAGTATTGTAGTAGCCTCCTAATTGAGGACTCTTCATCCAGCTTCTCTGCTTTCTAACTCCTGCTCCTACCCAGACCTACCAAATTGAAATTCTGACCTGAGTGACATGTCTCATGTTCCAGAAGGAGCTCTCTCCTCACTCTCACCTATTAGAATCTCTAGCTTCATTCATGTCATCTTAAATATCATCTCCTGTAGCAATCATATCTTGGTTCCTCTAGTGCTAGTACTCTGTCCCTAGAAATGACTTATTGTATATTTTCTATTTAAGTTTCTGTGTCCATATTGTTTCCCTCTAATGGAATGTAAATCTCTTGAAGTCAAAGACTGTTTTGTTTTT
Organism: Potorous gilbertii; assembly: GCA_028658325.1. Classification (NCBI taxonomy): domain Eukaryota; kingdom Metazoa; phylum Chordata; class Mammalia; order Diprotodontia; family Potoroidae; genus Potorous; species Potorous gilbertii. Next base: position 84,006,352 of record CM053772.1, on the reverse strand, counting down.
ATCTTTGTCAGCTCATAATAGGTACTTAAGAAATGTTTAATGAATTGAATTGAAGAAGTAAAAAATATGGCTAGAAAAGTAGATTGGAACTGATTATCCAGGCCCTGGATGACTGGCTAAGAAGGACTAAGTAGGACTCTTTCTTATAGGCAATCAGGAGCCACTGAAGGTTTTTGAGCAGAATAGTGACGTGATGTGAGTACTGTTTTGAGAAGATTAATCTAAACATATTGCTATTCTGTTAGAGTGTTAGGCACATGTCCCAAAATAGGAGGTTACTCTGGCTCTAAGACAGTTCATGCAAAGAATCCAGTCACAGATAAGTGTTATGTGCCCACAGACAGCTATATTTTTTATAACCCTGCGGAAGTTAGAGCCTTGCATTACTAATAGAGTCAAAAAACTGGGTTCATATTTGGAGAAAAGGGAAAAGCGCTTGCCTTCTTCTCCCTTCCCACCCCCAATCACTATGAGGACTCTAACGAAATCAGGCTATTCTATTATTGGATAACTGCTAGAAAAGTCTTCTTTATGTTAAATGAAATCTTTGTTCCCTGTAGCTTCTAGAATGTCGCCTCCCTCATCTTTAAGATAGCCCATCACAACTATGAAGGCAGCCATCATAGAGTCATTGAATATCAGTCGGTCTTGTAAAGGCTCTTGGATAGGATAACCTAGAGGGGGAAATTGAGTCATGTATTAAATAACTTTTTAAAAAGAAGTTCCTGGGTAATAGGAAGTAGAATTAGGGGACTAGACTCATCACAAAAATGTTAGCAATGAAGGAAGGGGTGGGGCAGAAATGTGATGAAAATACCCTAGTGGAAGGAGAAGTATAACCCAAGCAGGGATCCACGATCCTCACAGAAAAGCAGTGCAAAGGGGTGTTGGAGCCAAGTATGGGGCAAACCAGGGGCTAGCTTTCCCCTACATAGAGATACGGATCTATTTCCATGGGTGGCTTGTATATCCTGTAAGTGTGCATTTGAAAGTATGTTCTTTAACTGCTTTTCTTCTGTCTTTGCAACCCCACTGCCTGGCCTAACTTTGCAGAACTATTTCTGGGTCTGTGGTGGTATTGAGCTCACTTTCTCTTCCTAAGGGATACTCTGCTCTGGACTCAAACGTAATCCAACCAGGTTCAGTCCTGGGGGAGCCTGACTTTTTAATGAGAGTGAGGCTAGGCTCCCATTTCTCTCACTCTTCTATTCATTAAACCCAACGCTGGCATCCCAGAAACGAATTATTTAAGGCTTACATGTAGAATTTCCCCAAAAGGTGGAGTAGAAAGGTTCTCAGTGTACTATGTGAATCAGGTATGGGACAGGTATTTATTTCCTACACACAAAAGAAATGCCAAAACATAAACATGGCTATTCTAACTACACACAGAGATACTTAAAACCATCTCATTGTAAAGTAGTTTGTAGGATTGTTGATTAATAAGCATTTTACATTTCACCTTGGTTCCTTGTCTAGTGGCAAGGCAGTCAAGGAGCTTCAGCTCCTCCTCTTGCTAGTGATTGACTTCTCTGATTCAGAAAAACTTCCTGCCACCTATCAGCCCCACTCATTAGTCTCAAGACCTTTGAACTTCTCCAATTTGAAAAGTTACCTCCAAAACCACCAATCTCCCTTGAAAATGATGTTCAGTAGCCTACTCGAGAAAGGAAACAACAGAAAAGACAGCCAATGCAAACTCACGTCCCTGTTAGTTTAGAGGTGAGATGGAGAGGAAAAAATCACAGACCATTCCTCTTACCCCCAGTTTCCTTCTTGGGGATCCTCAGAAACAGAGCATATGCTACCTGCCACCCTGGGAGTTGAAGCAAGAAACTGATTTTGAAGCTATCTCTTAACTTTCACAGCATCCTGACCCCCTGCCGCTGTCATGAAGGGGATGGGGAAGGACAGAGAGAACTGACAGATCACTTAAGGTTTCCTGTATCATGCCAAAGCACCAGGCCATTTCAGCACTGAGTCATCATAGGGCTGGGAGCAGCCTCTCCAGCACACCTAGATGCTGAATCACACAAGTGGACAGCAGGAAGCAGACAAGAAACATTTACACATGCTCTGTGTGTGTCTGTACAACCCCACGTTACATTAGCCCAGCACCTGGCACATAATGCTTTCAGAGTGCCTGCTGATTAAGACAGAGGAATATTGCTCTGTCATCACTGTTTTAGTGCTGATGTGTAAAAGATGTGGACCTTGAAGGGAAGGAGCTAATAAGTAGCTCAAGAAGTTTCACGAAAATTGTAAAAGAGGAAGGGAAAGCTCTCAAGTCTCATTTGCTGCCTCCGTCTCCTGCCCCATTCATTCGGTGAGGGCCTTTATGCTTCTCAACTCTGCCCCAGGAGCAGATGCAGGGGTGAGACATGTCTTGTGAGAAGAGACAAACACAGAGGAACCCTGGCCATCAGGTCTGGGTGAGAGCAAGCTGTGTCTCCATGTCACCACAGGGTCTGATTGAGGTTCCCATTTCAAACCTGGTTGGTGGTTAGACTTGAAAAGCTTCTGTTGTTTTGGGGGTGCCACTGAAGCAGAACTCAACAGCTTTGCCCAAATATTTCGGCTTTCCCTCCTCTCTGGGGAGAAGCTACCACTGCCGATGTGATGATTCATCCTAAAGCAGGGTTAACTCTTTGCATGGGAACAGTGACTCCCATGGTTTGCAAGCAGAATTTTTCAACTAGAGAGGTTCCATTTGGCTGGTTCTCTGTAGCCTGTATCTGTGACAACGAAGCAGAAAAAGAAAAAGGGAAAAAAGGGCTTATGTCTAAGAGCTGTGTCGCTAGCTGACTGAGCCAACCCTGAGCATTCCCCAGGAGACCCTATGTCTCCAGGCCATTCACCCATTTCTGGTGTTCTGCTGTCTGAGTACTCACATGTTCTCCAAGAGAGAAATAGGCTTTACAGTAAGTTAGAATTCTTGGAAGCAAAAATAGTATGTAAAATCTGTAAAATGAGGGGGTTGAACTCTCTAAGGACTCTTGTAAATCTAAATCCTAATAACTGATAAGGCTATCTTCAAAATCTGATTCAGAAAGACCCTGTTATTTCCATGACCTCTCAAGGAGATCATCCCCTGCTATCAGCCTCACTGAAGTCATTTCAACAAATTTCAAAGTCAAAAAGATTTTCATCATGTCTTACCTAAGTCCCTCATCCTTCACTTTAAGTCCATTTTCTTCAGTGAGGGGGGAGCTAGGCTCCCTTCTCACTCACCCTTCTACTCATTAAACCCAACACTGGCATCCTAGAAACAAATTATTTAAGGCTTACCTAGGATTTCCCTAAAAGGTGGAACATACAACATGAATCGGATATGGGACAGGTATTTATTTCCTACACACAAAAGAAATGCTAAAACATAAACAATTCTCAAAAGAACACATTGATGTTAAGACTTAAACTAAACAAGTGGCTGTTCTAACTACATACAGCTGGGAAATTGATACTTAAAACTATCTCATTGTAAAGTAATTTGCAGGCTTGTTGATTTATAATAAATTCTCTTCTTCAGGGGGATAACGTAAAATGGTGGAACTCTGCTACAGTTGGGCCTCTGCTTGGTCAGTCCTTTATGGACTCAAAGATACTAGCTGTTACCTCTTTAGGCTTCTCTCCCATAGTCCTCTGACATCCTCCCAACTTTCATGGGAATTTTTGCAAGTTCCCTTCCAAATGACCATGAGCAGATCGGTCTAGGAAATCCTGCTGGTTTGGAAAAAAGAATGCCAGGAGCTTGTGAGTTTTTTGTTTGTTCGCTCTAGCTTCAGTCATTCCAAAAAGTAAATGGCCACAACTGTCATTTTTCTGTTAAATATTTCACTGCTCTCATTCTCAAACCCCTCCCTATCCCACTGCTCCTCTGTTCTCCCACCTCCATTCCCAACTCTCTGAGACTAAGTAAAGTACTTGGCTGCCATCAGCATCAGCAAATTGGGACTCTGAAAGGATAGAAACTTTATCCTTCTGTGGAGAAAAAACCAACAGCTCAGTGACTGAGTTATTCACAGCTCTCCCCAGCATTCACTTGCCACGATTAACTTCAGATCCCACTCAGACCTACGTCTCCTGCACAGATAGATAAATAGGGTGGAACAAATAGGAAGGGTAGACCAATTCCACATTACCTGCCTCTCTTAAAAGGGCTGAGTGCTGACACACAGCTTTATCTGTAATGCAGGTCTCTGCCTTCCAAAACATAGATATAAGAGAAGGAAAGTCTTGAATAATTTACCAATTTCCAGGGTCAAAAGGAAGACTTAGAATGTTGTCTTTCCTCTTGGGGACAGCTAATCTCAACCCAGACCCTTGGAGGAGATGCAGTTGTCTACCCACATTTCTTTTCTCCAAAGAGAGTCAGAGATTTTGTGCTACCCCAGGCACCCCTCTTGTCTCTTTTCCTCCTCCCCCCACCCCCAGCATCCCCTGCCCATGCATAAAGAATCAGGGAACTGTGTCTGATCTGACTACCAACTGAGCTGGATAACTGGCCCACTTCAGGCCTAGCATGGGATGGGAGCTGCCCCTCGGCACCCTCTGTGTTTTGTGGAGAACCATGAGGATGAAAGGAGCGTGCCCACAGGGCGCTGTTTAGTTGTTCAGTCAGTCTGCAGTCTGGTACAGGTTACAAATAAAAAGAGGTTCCCAGACAGGTTCTGGTGTATCGCAGGCGACAGACCAGAGGGCTACCGTGTGTCTGTTCCTTCAGGGAGTCCCTTGGAATCTGTCAGGGAAAGGATACTGGGATGGTCCATGGGGAAGACCCAAAGCAGCTTCTACTGTCCTGTGCACACACTGTGTGTAGAACCCTATTTGGAATATTTGAGGAGGTCCAAAGAAATTTTTTAATTTGCTAATTTAACAGGGTGGATCCTATCATAAGAGCAATTCAAAGGACTTTGCTTATTCTTACCTCTTTCAAAAAACTCATTCCTTTGCTCCTGTCCCGAATACCACTCAAATCTATGCCCCTTCTAATACAGATGCATGGGAGATGCTATGAAGGGGAAACCAGGCAGCCAAGACCACCAGGATCCACCAAGGTGCTACTCTTCAAACTCTTAAAGAACAGGGTTTCCACTGTCAGCCTTTCCCCACCCCTTCATCCTCCTAGTAGCAGGGTAAAAAGTAGCAGGATATTACAAAAAGAGCAGTAGGCAGGCTGTCAGGACATTTGTATCCTACTCCTAGTCCTACTATAAACTAGCTGTATGATTTTCTCTTAGTTACTTCCAGTCATTGGGCCTCAGTTTCCTCATTTGTCCAGTGGGAGGGATTGGACTCTATGACTTCTAAGGTCCCTTCCAGGGCTTACATTCTATGATTCCACATTCTGGTCTTAGAATGTGAGATGCTATAAACTCTTCCTCGCCCCTCCCTTTATGACAAGCCCATCTTCAGTGGTGTTATACTTTTTGCAATTAGAAGTGACATTTACCAAAGGAGATAGTAAAGAGAATTAGTTCAGGATCCAAAAATCATGAAAGTGGAAACATGCCAGTCCCTTGGAATCTCTGAGCCTGTCTAATCCATGCCTATCCCTAGCCTAGCCAACCGTACCTTTTTGCTTTCTCCTCATCTGCTTATCCCTTCTGGGACGTTTCTGTAACCATCTTGCACCAGTTTATTCTGGTGTTAGCACCAGAAGGGGCTTTGGCGATTATCTTGTCCAATCCCCTCACTTTACAGAGAAGGCATCGGATCCAGTGAGGTGAATTAATTTATCCAAGGTGACATGGGGCAGTGATCGTAGGATTGTAGCCTTACAGCTAGAAGGGACCTTAGTTTTGTAGATGTGGAAATAGATCCTCAGAGAGGCTAAGTGACTATTAAGTATCAGAGGTGAGACTTCACCTTGAGGTCTTCCTGACCTTAAGTCCAGCATTGTGTCAACTTTGCCATGGCAGTGCCTAGACTAGAACACAGGTTTCTAACATGCCATCAACCTATTTGTCCCCCAACCTTCAAAATCATTCTTAAACTCTCACCTCTAAGAAGTCTTCTCTTATTCATCAGATTCATTCACAATTACGTATTTGCTGGGCAAGTCATTTGACTTTTCTTACGGTCACTTTCCTCATCTGTAAAATGGGGATAATAGGACCTATTTCATAGAGTCATTGTGGGGATGAAGTGAGTTAATAATGTTAAGTGCTTTGCAAGCCTTAAAGCAAGGTGTAAATGTTAGCTATTGTTATAATTATTCAGCAAGCCTTTATTAAGTACCTATTATGTATAAGTCAGAGTGCTAGTTATCAAGAATACAAAGATATACATGGTATGAACCTTGTCTGTGGAGCTTACAATTTAATAGGGAAGAAGACATTTATTTAAACAACCATTTATAGGACAAAATGAGAGATACTTAAGTCAAGAGCTATGAAAAATTGAAAAAGTGAGAGAGGTCACTGTCACCCGGAGGGGAGGGGAAGTGAGGCAAGGGGAAGGCATCAGGGAAGGTTTCATGAAAGAGGAGATGTCTGAGTTGAGCCTTAAAGTAAGAAAGGACCTTCAAAAGACAGAAATAGAGGGAGTCCATTCTAAATATGAAAGGAAAGCAGGGATCAAGTCGCAGAGACAGGGGAGGCTAGTAGTGAGTTGGGATGAAGTACAGAGTATGTAAAATAGAGACATACAAAATGAAACTAGAAAATGTAATTTGAAACCAGATTGGGAGGGCCTTAGATGACGCCAGATCAGGAGTTGGTATGTTATTTGACAGTCAGAGAGGAGCACTGAAAGGGTTTGAGTTAAAGAAGGATATGATGGAGAATGGAGGGGGGGGGGGGCGGGTAGAGGCAAGAGGGAGGGAATAAATTTGGAAGTAAAATTTTTTTAAATGAATGTTAACAATAAAAACAAATTGGGGAAAAAATAAAAACATTCAAATATTTGGAAAAAATTATATAATGAGAGCAATATATTAGAAATATTGCTTGGGCTACAGTATATATCACAGTATAAAGGTTGGATCAGAGAGGTGATGGACCAGAGGCAAGAATATCTATTAGGAGACAGAGGCAGTAGTCTTGTTGAGAAAAGATGAGGGCGTGAACAAGAATGGTGGCAATGGGGACACCTTTGAAGGTGAAGCTAGAAGACAGAACTTGGCATTTGATTAAATGAGGGGGAAGAAGCAAAGGTAATTCATTCCAGGGTCATGGCCCAGCATTATGAGTGGAAAGAATGGTGGCATCCATAAAAATAGAGAAGCCAGGAAAGATGTGTTTTGGAGGGGAAATGATGAGGATGCTTTTAGATATGCTGATGTAGAGGTGCTAAGAGGCCATCCAGGTCAGGAAGTCCAGCAGGCAATTGGCACACAATATTTTGGCATATCACTAGCCAGCTTTGCCACCACTGTATATCCCCTCCCCCACTCCCCAGGGTTATGTTTCAGGTAGCTGTACTTCTCTACATAAGGCATGTCTAATACCCTACAAAGTGGAGGGCAGAAGGAATACTTGAATCAAAGGACAATGAGGGAAGAAGTAGAAAAATTCGATTCCCATTTCAGTTCTGCAAACAGTAGACATCTATTGCTAAAGAGAAGTAGGAAAACACTGGAAAGTAACCTAAGGTTTGGGTCCAAGGTCAGAGAGAGATTGGGATAATTAAATAGGAGGAAGCCGTGGCTGGGGGACCGGGGGGGGGACTCTCACCTTCATATGCAAACAGGAAGAAATGTGGAAAAGCTGGCTAAGAGACACTTCAGAAAAGAGAATATTCTGTAAATCTGGAGGAGACTTCGAGGTGAGGGGAGATTGGGGAATCTCCCTTCTCAATTCCTTGACTTCTCCAAGTTTGGCATTGGTGATTGTTGCTCTGTCATGCCCATAGCCCCATTTGTGGTGTTCTTGGCAAAGATACTAGGGCAGTTTTCCATTTCCTTCTCCAGTTCAGGCTAACAGAGTTAGGTGACTTGCCCAGGGTCACACAGTTAGGAAGTATCTGAGGTCAGATTTCTTCCCAACTCCAGGCCTAGCGCTTCATCTGTTGCCTCACGTATCTGCCTGGAGTTTGACCTAGGGATAGGTAAAATGGGTCCCCAGGGGATCAGACTAGAAGTATTGAGACCCAGATCAAATAATCAAATACTCTTTACAATAATGGGAAGCTCTGTAATTGCCTATAGCTCCTTCTATGAACAGCCCTCTCTTTCTCTCTCCCTATCTCTTGCATGGATATACAAATATACACATATACATTCAGCAATGCTACTTTCTCCCAAGGACCAGGGGCCCTTCCATCTGACTTCTATATGTGTTTTTCTCCCCCATTAGAAGATAAGCTTCTTGCAGACAGGGACTGACTTTTCTGTTTGTCTCACTATTGCTTCACACACTGCTTTGCACATAGGCAGTACTTAATATTTATTCATTCAATATTTATTAAATATGTCACACATAAGGGGATGTAACATGTTGGGGGCAGAGGAAGGAGAATGATATGAATGAAATAAATTTCCTTCCCTCAGAGAGCTCACAGTCTAGTAAAGAAGCTAAGACATAAATTTAACCTATTTCAATTCATTAAAATTAAACTGCCCACAAGGTTTACCACACTGCTGAGTCGTGAGGAAATAAAGAAAAACATGCCAGTTTTTACCCTCAAAGAATCTCCAGTCTAGTAGCTAGGGAGAACAGAAGAGAATTGCAAGCAAAATGCTATTAGGTCATTAGAGAAAGAAGTTTTGATGCAGAAGATCAAGTACTTGAGCCAGTAATTAAAGGTTGGGTAAGAATTGGGTAGACTGAACCGAGAAGCTTATTCCTCCACATCTGTTTTAGTGAGTTACTAATCTGTGAATTCATTATCGTTCTACACTCCATTAAGAGTCTCCTGGACTCCCCAACAGTCTCCAGACTTTCTGACCGAATTCCATTTATTGAGGGCCCTCTAGAGAGTGACTTCTGTACAAGGTCACTGTGCCACCTTGTGGTCGGGCCAGAAAACTACAGTCTCCTCCCCCCCGCCCCCCATCCTGAAGTCCTGGGGATTTGAGGTACCCTGTTCCTCACCCCATCCTTCTCCATATCCACAAAAAAGTCTCCCAGAGCTGTAAAGCATAAAGGTGCAGGCTGAGTTGATCGGCTGGTCTTCTATTTGTATACGCTAATATAATATGCATAAGCAGAAATTTTAGGGCCACACCTAAGGTCTTCTTTGCTTTATTACTTGATGAATCCAGATCTGAATGCTTACTCTGTGTGACCTTACACAAGTCATTTCATTTCATTGGTCTCTGTAAAATGGAGCTATGATATGGAAACATGATCATCACCATTGCTGGCATGTTCCCTGTTCCCCTGCTGTATCTTTAGCATATTCCTTCTTACCCCAGACTTGACTCAGTCACCACATCTTTGGAATCAGTGGGCAAAACGCCCTCAAAGTGAGCCAGCATTTAGTGAGTGCCTACTCTGCAGTGTAGCAGGAAGATCACTCGACGTGGAGCCATGACACCCGGGGGCTCACACTGTACTTTGAGAATATCCAGTCCCTCTCTGAGGCTTGACTTTCTCATCTGTGATGGCCTCTAAGGACCCTTCCAACTCTGAATCCTATTAGGAGTAAGGCGCTGTGCTAGACATGTGAATTATGAAGTTGGCTTATGATGAGACCTGACAGGACACGTGGTTGCACCTCTTCAGGTCACACCTGAGGAAACTGAGGCCCAGAGAGATCTGTCTATGGTCCCAGAGATCTATAACATTGTATATCACATGCAGTAAGGGGAAAAGCAAGGAAGTATAGACAAGAGCATAGGACCTAGGTTCAAAGTCTGCCTCTGCTGCATACTGTCCGTGTCACCATGGACAAGTGTTCAGCCCCTCTGAATGCCAGTTTCCTGGTCTGTAAAATAAGGAATTGACCTAATTCAGGGGTAGGGAACCTGCAGCCCTGAGGCCACATGTGGCCTTCTAGGTCCTTGGGTGTGGCCTTTTGACTGAATCCAAGTTTTCTAAAACAAATCCTTTTGTTAAGGGGACTTGTTCTGTGGAGTTTAGATTCAGTCAGAGGGTCTCACTTGAGGACCTAGAGGGCCACATGTGGCCCCAAGGCCACAAGTTCCCTAACCCTGATCTAGGTGATCAGCAGGGTCCACTCCAATTCTAAATCTCTCCTCCTACGGTTCCTCTCAAAAAACTTTCGATCATAGTTCAGTCAGAAAGGACGGGAAGCCTTTCACTGTGAGCCCTAACAACACAGTCTGCCTGTAATTGGGAGTCTTCCCTGTCAATGGACTGAAATAGGTATAAAGATGGCAGAAAGAATAATGAAGAGAAAAAGACAGTTAAACAATTTATTAATAATGAAAAATGGGCAGAAGATAGCAAAAGTGACATCAAAACCAATTAAAATAATTGTGTACCAAAGTTTAATCAGTGAAAGTGTAACTGTTATAACAAGGTGACCAAAAGACTAAAAAACGACTGTGAACAGACATCCAGCATCCTTGCCTACCAGAGAGAGGGCCACCAAAAGCAATGGCAGTTTTAAAATTATTTGTGAAGTTGTATGAAGAAAGTAATGGAAGATTTTGAGCAATTTTTCCTCATAGAACAGAGAGAAGTCGAAGTCAAGCTAATTTAAAGTTTAGCAAGATATACAATTAGGTAATCATCCTTAGGGCATTTAAAGATAAAAATTGAAAGAGGTCCACAGACAAGAAAAAAGTAGAAAAGATCTGCAAATATTTTTGTAACTGTTTCCACTATCAAGGATAGTAGAGCTACCATACTTGGACTCTGAGATCACAGTCACCACTGTATTTATAGAAGTGGTAAAAACAGGACTAAAGAAAATTAAAATGGGGGAAACATCTGAATTAGATCACATGATATAAAGGAGATTTATGCTGGAGGTGACATAGTTGTAAGCACATTGAGAGATCAATTCACAAGGCGTCTGAAGGAGAGAAATATATCAAAGGTATAGGGAGAAATACACTGTGTTAATACCACAAAAAAAAGGCCACTACTAGAACAGTAACCACTGTCACAGATACGCCTTCTTTCATAGCTGTACAAAAATTTCATGAGCAGCGTTTACATCCATACTAGGCCATCCTCAATGAGGATGAAAAATAAACAAAAAAAGACTTCTGCAAGCAATGTACCATTTTGCAAATTGATTAAAAGACTTAGAGAATACAAGATTGTACCATGCTTATTGATTGCTTATTGCTAAAAAAATTTTATTAGGTAGAGCAAAATGTTATCTTGAAGGACCCTTTCCAACAAAGTATCTTACTTTCATATACCAAAACCATTCAGTATTCCTTGAAAAAAAATATAACCGAGGTAACTTTGTTCAATGATGCTCTCTCTAATCACAAACATCATAGGAGGCATAAGTCAGGGAGACATGTTTCCTAAATATATTCACCACTGTGATGGAAAAAATTCAACATACGGTCTAAGTTAAAGAGGGATTTTCTATGGAAGATGAGATCCCCTAGATACTTATCTTTGCAGATGGCGTTATTCTAGTTGCATCAAGTTTTGGAACATTTCAGAGTCTCCTAGAACAAATCTGTAACCACTCAAAAGAATTTGTCCTAACTATCTACATAGGAAAGACCAAGTGGATAAAAATATCTGTAGCCCAGATTATGACATGAAGTTGGATTGGTAGCCTGTATGTCCATATGATTGTATATCTGTGTGTGTAAAACTTGACCCAAAATTTACCAGGAGAGTAAACTAGGTAGGGAAATTGCCCAGTTCCTTTAAAAAAAGTTTTAAGATATTTTACTAGTAGTGTCATGTGACTGTGAGATATGGAACAAAGAAATTTGGAAAGAATTAAAAGACGAGTGTCCCACATAGAGCACAGAAGAGACATCTGGCGGGCGTGAGCAAGCCCATAGGTGACAGATGGGTAATTTCAGAGAATGAGAGTAAAAGATGCCATACGGGAAGTAAATGTAGTATGGAAAAAGAAAGTGAACTTGTCCCATGTCCCGATGGACAGCCCGAGTGCTCTGTGTTGGCCGAACCACTGGTGAGGGGCTTGTGAGAAGGCGTGTGCTGGAGCCAGGCACTGCAAGTGAGCAGAGTGGGATCGCAATCAGCATTGTGGGAGGGAACATCCACACTGAAATGTAAGGCCTGCCTTCAAAGAGCCTACTGTCAGAACTGAATCAGATAGCAGATGGAATGCATGCAACAGACAAGGAATAGAAGGGTACGTTTTGAGTACAGTAGTATCTGAAGGAAAGAAGTGAAGTAAGTCTAGAAAGATAAGTTAGTTAGGGTTAGATAGTAGAGATCCTAGAATGCCAGGCTGAGGAGTTTGGATTTTATCCAGGGAGGAGGCCCCAGGGTAGGGGGAGGGGCCTATGAAAGGGAAGAAAATATTTGGTGTTTTTTATGTCTCAGGACATAAATGCTCATGCAATGGGAGAGCTGTGGAGCTAATCCTCTTCCGGCTCAGATCTGCATTTAGGCTTCCTAGAACATCCTAGGGCATCCTGGGATGCAGTTGTCTTCATTCAGATTTGCAGTGTTACTAGCAGTCCTAGGTTTTATCAATGAAGTGAATATTGAGTGTGGGGTAGAGGAAAATTGAGAGGCCTAGGAGTCAGGAATCCTGAAGTCTTGTGCTGGCTCAGCCACCAACCACAGCTGTGTGACCTTGGGCAAGAAACCTTCCCATTGCAGGCCCCAGCTTCCTTTGCTGACAAGTGCAGAGGGCCAGGCAAGGTCCCCCAAGGTCCCTTCCAGTGCCAACCATCTATGAATTGAAATGAATTTCATTTCCTTTGGCTGAGCCCAGTTCCCAGGAAAGTAACCTCCTCGGAGCAGCCCAAATTTGTGTTTCTTGCCTGGATTGGCACCTGTTAATGTTTTAGCCCCTGGAAACTGCATTTTCCCTTCTTGAGGCAGTTTAGACGCCCTTCCTGCCACCAGGCAACTCATTACACAGGCAAGGTTCACCCAGGGGGGGATTGTTTAGAGATCCTGGAAAAGCAGAAGTTTAATAATAATGGGCCAGTTAGACTCCACGTTGCACACCTGCTTGGCAGTGGTTAACGCTACTCTGATTAGGCTGTGATCTACGCAAATGATGACTCCATGGTGAGGAAAGGCAATGTTCCATCACAACAGAGAGGAAAGAAAGACATTACCAGCATACTAACATATCTCTCATCTCCCCTCTCTCCTCCCTTCTGCACCAATCCCTCTATTTGTTCATATTTCCTTATCCTCTCCTTCCTCTCCTCTCTCTCTCTCTCTCTCTCTCTCTCTCTCTCTCTCTCTCTCTCTCTCTCTCTCTCTCTCTCTCTCTCTGCCCTTTCCCCCCCTCACCTTTTCTCCATCCTCTCTCCATGTGTCCTTCCTCCTGCCTCTTTTTTGTTTCTTCACCTGTTCTCCTTCTCTCTTCCCGGTATCTCATCTCTCCTTTCCATGCCTTCCCTCTTCCACCTTTTCCCTCTTCACCTCCCTACTACTTGTGCAAACTATCTCATCTTTCCATTTTCTCTTCTTCTATCTTCTCTCTTTACTTTTTCCTATTTTTTGTCCTTGCCTTCTCCCATCTTACCTTTCTTCCAACCTTCCCTTCCCTCTCCTCCCCTTTCTTGCTTTTTCCTCCTCTCTTTTCCGATTTCCCTGCAGGCCTCTAACCCTTCAAGAACCAAGATGCAACTTCTGGAGACGGAGTTCTCGCACACTGTCCGCGAGCTCATTGACCTCCACCTGCTGCAGCAGGACAGCATTCCTGTGTTCCTCAGCTCAGTGACTCTTGACCTCTTCAGCCGCCAGACCGTCACCTAAGCCGGCCTGCCCTGTCGGAATCCCGGTGCCTTAAGCCACCAGAGTGTTAGCCAGCTGCGCCCTGCCCTCTGCCTCCCCCTCCCTTGTAACCCCACCAAAGGCTTAAAATTCCCCTTTTTCAAAGTGAATTTAAGGGGATGAAGATAGAGCGAGGGACCTTGCTTTTTCAAGTGCCATTTACCTCACCCCCCCACTGATGTCCCAGATATCCTTGCCTGTCCAGCTTGCCCTCATCCTGCCACCCTCATTTATACACACACACACACACACACACACACACACACACGCACGCACGCACACACGCACACACGCACACATCACCGTCTGTCGCTTCCCCAGATAGGACTGCAGAACAGTGCATGCAGCTCTCTCCAGGGCCTTCTCTCTTCCTCCGTCCTCTTTCCTGGGTTATTTCCTTGGCCCCAACAGATGGCAAACGCCCCAGAGGCTAATCGATGGCATCTGTGAGCCCATTCCTCAGGGAACACCCCATTTACGGCAATAGAACAAGCACACCAGCAGCCCCTCAGAGGTTAAGCTACCTTTAGAAGCAGATCCACCACCAAGAAGCTGACCTCAGGGGCCTTTATTTCATGCTCCTCATTGAGGAGACACCTTAGCCAGACCCAGTAAGTGATTGCCTTAAGTTCCAGTGATTTCCTTTGGCTAGCCAGGTCCCCTCCTCTCATCTCAATGTGCCTTATAGATATAAAGCCTAGATCTCACTTGAGTTTTCACTCTGTCCATGGGATCCTATGGACTTGTCCCCTCTACCTTTGTGTACGCCCTCCCACAATCCACTCCCCCATCAGCACAACCCCTTCCCCCACCCCCACACCCATTCTGGTATGATGAAGCATTTGTTTGTCACTGAATATCAATAAAGTTTTCTTCCACCCCCTACAGCTCCCATGCTGTCCAAGTGCATGTGTGTGTTCGTCTTGGGTTCCTGCTTCATCTCGGTCCATGGACAGTATATAGCAGCTAGTGGGAGGCGTAAGTGAGGGACTTGGGGAGGGAAAGGTAGCTGCTCTAACTAACTGAAACTCAACTAGGGTAAGTGCATTTGGGGGTGAATGGATTCTGAATGGCACATGAAGACAGTCCTACCAGAACACAGCTTCACTCAAAACAGACCACCCAACTGAGATTCTCAGGGGAGTTGCTCCTGGTGCCTGCCAAGGATGACGAGATGAGGCACTGGTGAATTGAATCCTATAAAAAGGGAAATATTCCCCCACCAAGGAGGAAGTGCCCCCCCATGTCAGCACTCTCAAGAAAAAGTCCGTTTTCTTTCTTGTGCTAGCTATGACTCCAGAGAGCAGTCACAACCATACGATGGGTCTAGCACAGTCCACAGGTTTCTCACTTGCACAGACACAATGCCTTCTGTCATCACACCAGGATTGTTTTTTAATCTAGCTGCTTCCTTATAACCCATATTTCATTGTGACGTGAGAGAACTCACAGCTCTTCTGTCCCCAGCAGAATTGGAGGGGGTTAGTGCCAGCTCACACTGGGATCCACTTTCTGCCTAAGCTTGATCCTTTCTCTCCCTGCATCCCTCCCTGAGAGTCATTAAAAAAATCAGCCTGGGGGAACCATGTCTTTTTCTCTGAACCCAAGACCGGGACTTAAGCAAGGATGAAATAGCAATGTGGAACCACCCTCATATATGCATCTAAATTGGGTTGTTTTTGAATTAGGTTTGGCAATCTCCATGCAGTAGATCAGAAAAATCTCCATGATGGCAGGCTACTTCTACTCCCTCCCATTATTTTCCCCAGGGTCTACTCGCTGTTGCTCCTTTTCCAAAACATCCATTCCTACCATGGGTTATTTTGCAATTTCCTCGTTGCTCCCCAGGGCTAGTCTCACCCTAGAGTTAAAGGCTGTATATCTCATTTTGGTTGTGTACAACAGAGTCAGTTGGCAGGAGAGGGGTGCACTCTCAGGTGACTCATAGCCCTACTGTAAACTAGAGAGGTTTGAATGGAGGGGCAGTTCTGGTTAACCCAAACCCCCAGCCCTTGGCCAATAAAGGATAGAGTTTCCTAGGAAATAGAACCAGCAAGCAAGGGAAGTTAGCTTTGCCATTTACAGAAGTCCAAGCAAAAGATGGATCACCTGGCATTTGATGCCAGAGGAACATTGCCTGATTCATATGCACAGTGTGGCACTCTGGGCCGCCATCGTCAGTCATGGAGAAAATGAGTCGTAACGTCAGCCACACGATTTCTTCGCCAGCACAATAACAAGGCAGAGACAGGGGCTCTGTCTCCTAGCTCCTCACAAGAGAGCTCAAGTAATTAATTAATATGTTTACCATAAGCCAGGATGGGGACGGTGGGGGGGAGGAAAGGATATACAGCTACTGGGAGCAGACAAGAGATGAATACCAAAATATTTACTTGTCAGGTGGTCTCTCCAGAGCACTTAGGGAAGAAACAGCCTCTGGGAGCACTGCAGATCTATGGGGGAATAGTTGACTAAGAGGGAGACATTTGGAGAAAAAAATTTAATCATGACTGTGTGGATGTTCAGAGAGTTTGGAATGCCTGAGCCGACCAGGCCCCACCTTTTCTCATAGATGCTCACTGAACAGCTCTTTGCAGAGTATTATGGGCCTTTTGCTTCTGCCACTTAGGATGGTAAACATGGCATCCTGCCCAAGTTCTGTATTAGCATCATGTAGATCTAAACTCGGAATCTCCAACTCAGACTTCAAGTCACTTCAACCTTATTAGGAAATTGAGTAGATGTCTTCTCCTTTAGTCCAAATAAG
This sequence comes from Potorous gilbertii, assembly GCA_028658325.1. Taxonomy (NCBI): domain Eukaryota; kingdom Metazoa; phylum Chordata; class Mammalia; order Diprotodontia; family Potoroidae; genus Potorous; species Potorous gilbertii. The sequence goes on along the minus strand of CM053772.1, from coordinate 83,989,768 downwards.
CCTCTTGCTGCATTCACCGTCTTTGTCCTCTTCTCAGTTGAGATATAGAACCATTGGCTACCACTCTCCAAACAGCAATCGTGAAAGCAACATTCTTTCCTGAGTACGGCTTAAAGCCCCACAGCTATTCATAGCATGTTTACCTCTCTGGTGATCTCCTTGTTGTTTGATCAGACAAGGTAAGGGGAGGATGAGCACTGAAGAGGATGGTCTGAATCACAAGGCAAGGCTGCTTTTTCCAGTGTTTAACTCTGTGGTTAGGTGACCTCCACTTCTAGGATTCAGATACTATGGAGAAAATCCCAGATGCATAATCCATCATTTCTGTTGTTAAAGCTTCCCTCCACTAGCTTGGATAATGGAGAGTTGTTGGTAGATAAAGAAGCAGGCCCTGGGGACTCACAGTTGACAGAATATAATGGACAAGTATAATAAAAGCATGGTGATGGGTTGGATGATTGGTCAAGATACCTCACAAGCCTATAATTCTGACGTTGCTCAATTTTGACAACATATGCAATTGATTTATTTTTAATATCATAATTAGTATGTAACTAGTGTTTACGGAAACTGCTCCATTCAGGGCAACCTCATTTTTCCCATTATTTATGTACCATATGCCATTGAAATATGTTGAAATTGACCAAAGACACGCCTCTTGGAAAATATGCTGGCCACCATTTTGTTTCAGGAGAACAGACTGAACCCTATTCCAGTTGAGGCAATATCTTGATTGCCTTTTAGTAGGGGGTCAGATTTTTATCAAAATCATTTGTGGAAAGATCCATAGGCACACCGATGAATACAAGAGCTAAATAGTCAGCTTGGAACAGGCACCTTCCTTCTGTCTGTTGGTAATTGTTAGTGATGATAAATCTGCTGAATTCTCCACAGATGTGCAAATAAGTAGTCAAGCTAAAACACACCTACTACACTCTGCTCCAGGGATTAATTTGACTATGTAGCCAGTGAAGATATTTGTGGTCATTTGAAGAATTTTTCTTATTCTTGAAACAAGTATTCGATTCATTCAGCAAGAGTTTATTACCTACTCTGTTCCAGGTACATTTTCAGGTAGTGGTAATACAAAGACCTTCCAAAATAGCCCCTCCCCTGAAGGAGGTAGTGGGGGAGAGCCACATATGCACAGTACAAAATGTATTCAGAATATAAAGTGATGCTACCTGTTATTTCCTAGTGACATTCAGTCTCCTCATTTGTGTTTTTTGCACAAGCCTGGAGTGCTCTCCCTGTCCTCTTATGATAAGACTTAAAGGTAGCTTGAAAGAAACTTAGAGATCATGTCTAACCGTTCATTGTTTTATAGGTAAGCATAGCATAGTTAAGTGACTATTTTGGTCCTAGGGTTTGGACACTTGTCCTACACACACCTTTGAAAGCAGTGGAAGTGTTCATCTGTCTTTATCTCCCTTTGGGCTCTTCTCTGCACTCCTAAGGCATGACTAGGACCCCTAGCCACGCTGTCCCACAAATGATCTTGCTTCCTGCAGTGGCTCCAAATTACAGCCCAACTCAGCTGCACCCAGGTCTGTTTGCGGATTCTAAAGAGTTGAATTAGAGGGGTTTCCATTTCACTCAGGCCAGCCTCGGCCCCAGAGGTATGGTCTTTCCCCTGGGGTCTTCTCAAGTTCTCTCAGGAGGATTATACTGCTTTATCCTGACTATTGTTTATTTCCTCTGCTCTACTTTCCCTCTGAGGCGATGCTCTGCCTTTTTTGTGGAGGAAATTTGGAGAGCCAAAAGTTTTCTGACCTACTCCACCATCTTTCCCAGAATTCTCTCAAAGGGAGCTCCTCTAAAGCCAGATGGATTTCTAATTGGTAGTACTTCAGACAGCGTAATCATGTGAAATGAAAACTGCAGAGAATGTGTAGTATTGGGGGGTGAGGATCCATAGAAGTCATGGTAGACCAGGAAGAGACATTAGAAATCATCAAGCCTCAAGGAGCCTCATTTTACAAAGGAGAAAACTGAGTCCTGTAACTTGCCAGAGACAATGCGGTACTTAGTGGTACCTTGGATAAGAATCCCAGTCTCCTAATTCCCAGATGAGTGTTCTGTTCCTATTACACAATGCTGTCTCCTCAGTAGACCTCCCCTTCTTGGATTAACATCAGAATCTGCCCAGGGCTCCACAATCCTGTATGGTTCTTTAATTTCAAAGTCTCTTGCTTTCTTCTAGCTCAGGATCTACAAGTTCTCAAAACTATCATGGTGGTTAATGGAGTCCTAATGGAGCTGCCCCCAATCCCAATAATCTAACTTCATTATAGGCCCATTGTACCTACCTACTCCTTCCCCCTCCCACGTCCTAAATTCTTCATGTATGCCTCACTGCTCACTAGGACAACAGGTGTGTTCCTGAAACTCATAGTTCTCACAAAAACAACAGGCATGGGAACCCAGCCACTGCCTCTACCCAACCATGACCCCCAGACTCATTCCCACAGAAACACATGTGTTCTTGTGGTCAGTCACAATCACATCATCCATCCAGCCCAAGAGAGGACCACAATATCTATTTATCTTTTTTAAGGATTCAAGCATTTCTTTTTAATGATAAAATATCACATTTTCAAAATAAACATAAGAACAGATAATGAATTAATGTAAAGCCCTGTTGATTTCAAAGGATCTTTGTACTCAAATGAGACAGATAAGTAAATATGTTGCTTAAATTCTGACTATCTTTTATATAATCTAACCTTAGGTAACTGAATTGCTTACTTAAATATATTTGTAGTTGACATTTTACATTTTAAAATATATTCTAACTATATATCTTGACCAGACAGGACCACAATAGCTAGCCAACTGGAGGGCAGCATGGCCAAAATGTTTAACCACCAAACCACAGATGGGACCCCTCCTCCATTACCTAATCCCTTTACAAACTCCTCCTGCCTTTTGAATATTAATCATATTTCTATATTCTATGTAAAATTCTGTTATGCAATTGCCTCTTTACCCTATAAAAATACATCTTGCTTTCTCTGAAGTTGCTGGTTCCTCTTGGAATTTAGCCCGCTTCATGAGAACGTCAGTCTCAGTAAATGCCTATACTTGGATTAGAGGTGGTCTGACTCTGAATTCTTTGAGTCGGTTCTGCCACCACACATCATGAAACCGCAACAATTTTTGGCATCCCTGAGTTTAAACCTCAACAGTGGTAACCAAAGCTGGGATACTAGAAGGGGTAGCTTTATCTGTAGGAATTGGTCATTTATAGGTCTCATACTATGTGTATCTCCTAGAAGGAGCCCTGTTAGAGCTTCCCTATTTCCAAAAGTAGGATTCCTATGGAACCAGTGTGGTATAGTGGATATACCACTGGATTTACAATTAGGAAGACCCGAGTTCAAATTCTGCCTCTTGTTCTCAATAGCAATGTGACTCTGGACAAGACACAACCCTCTGGAACTCCTCTGTTCCTCACCTATAAAATGAGCTTCTATTATCTGTTCTTTAAAGTCTCTTCTAGCCTTAAATCTATAATCTGTGTTCCCTTCTCCCCTCCATGGCTGTTTCCAGAAGGAAATAGAGGCTGAGCTTACCAGAATTTACTCTTCTTCTTTGTATTTGGTGTCCAGGGGGTATTTCTTTCCCCCTCCCTGCCTTCTCCCCCCTGACTTCTGAGTTGGGTTTGTCAGTCTGGGCTTTGTTTGTGAATTAGGCAGTCAACTGAGACAGGAACCCCAGAGCAGAGAGGTGCCTCCCAGAGTAATGAAATGTTCAAGTAAGAACTTGACACAAAATCATTGGCTCATAAAAATGTATTGCAAGGCACCTTTTGGTGTCTGTGTGTGTGACACTCAGGAGAATTAATTCAGTTGCTGGTGGAGAATGTGGGAAAGTGAGGACTGGGAGGGGGGTAAGATGGTAACAAGCAGGCTATGTAGAGACAGAAGAGGGAAGGAGCAGAGGAGTGTCAATAACTAAGAATAAAAGACATAACTGGTGACTTTCAGATTAAAGAAGATGATAAAGGAAAATGCTTTAGTCAGAGAATCTCAAGTTTTCCAGTTTGGTAAGAGAAGAGTCAGAAACTCTTCTAGAAAACTTGGAATTGGAGCTATGCCCAAAGGGTTATAAAAAGTATACATAGCTTTTGACTCAGTAATGCCAGTACTAGGCCTATACCCCAAAGTGATAAGAAAAAAAAAAAGAAAAGAAAAAGACCTATATGTACAAAAATATTGGCAGCAACTCTACTTGTGGTGCAAAGAATTGGAAACTGAAGGAGTGCCCATCAACTGAGGAATGAACCAAATTGTGGTATGCGAATGGAATGCAGTACTATTGGGGTATGAGAAATGACAAGTAGGATGGTTTCAGAAAAACCCACAAAAACTTACATGCACTGATACAGAGTGAAGTGAACAGAACCAGGAGGACATTGTATACAGTAACAGAACTACAACTACCATTGTACCATGACCAACTTAGCTATTTTCAGCCATACGGTGATCTGAGACAGTTCCACAGGACTCAGGATGAAAAATGCTATCTACCCCCAGGGAAACATCTGATGGAATCTAACTGCAGATTAAAGCATCCTTTTTTTTTTTACTTTATTTTTCTTGTGGTTTTTTTTTTGGTTTGTTTTCTTTCACAACATAGCTAATATGGAAATATGTTTTGCATGGCTACATGTATATAACACATGGCTACACATATGTCACCTATATCTAACTGCACTGGAGGGTGGGGTAAGGTGTAGAATTTTTTTAAAAAACAGAAGCTAAAAATTGCTTTAAATGTAATTTGAAAAAAACTTATAAAATTTTTACTTAAAAAAGGAAAACTAAGAAAGTTACTGGCAAACACTCCCATCCAACAAGATTCCCCGTAGGGATAGTGCCATCACCTTCTGTGCTCTGCACAGGGGATGTCATTCCTAACCAATAGACAATAAACTCCTTGAGGTCAGCGAATGTTTCACTTATGTTTTAATATCATCAACACAGTGTCAGGCACGTAGTCAATAGTTAATAAATATTTGTGGAGAGGGAGGAAGCAAAGAGAAGAAGGAAAAATATATGCACCCCTCTCAATGCCACATTCTCTCAGACTTACCCCTTTCAATTTTCTTAATGTTTCAACTCAACATCCCTTTGAACAGTTTCATTAACTGAGCAAATTTGATTTTGTGTTCAGTGACTTGTAAGTGCACAGAGGCAGAGGCAGATGAGATGACATTTGGACCAGTACGCTCTTCAAATGATCCACAGAGACAGGCTTGTCACAGAAGTCGCTAGAATGACTTGAGCCCTGAGCTCTCTGGAAAATTATTCTCTGGGATGGAGAGGCTGAAAAGGAAGTGAGAGTCTACCAGATTTCTCCCTTTCCACCGTGAAGGACCCAAGGACCTCGCAACTCAAGGTGAGACTCAAATGGATGTAAATAATAGTCAGACTTCCACCCTTTTCTTCACCACCCCCATTCCCCTATACTTTCTAAAGTAGTTTACTGAGAGTCCTGGGCTAGGACTAGGAACTTGGGCCTACTTCCAGTTTTACCAACATCTCACTGTGTGACTCAAGAAATTTAAACTCTCCAGGCCTCTATTTCCTCCTCTATGAAACGGTTGTTAAACTGGCAACCTTCACTTAACAAGTTTTCATTAAGTAACTACTACCTACAAGTCACTCCACCAGAATGATTCCTCTGTGGGAGATAGGAAATCATGGTTCCTGCCCTCAAGGGTGAAATACAACAACAGCTACAATATTTGATGAGTCCTCTAGGATTTCTGGGATCATGAGGGACAACTTTCAGAGTAAAGGGAATTTGAGCTGGGTAAGACTTTGGTAGGCAGAAATGAGAGAGGACATTCCAAGTAGAGGGAACTACATAAGCAAAGCACAGAGGTAGGAAAATGGGGGGTGTGTAGCCCAGATTAGCTAAAGGATAGAGTATGCAAAGTATGTTGTGAGTCTAATTGTGCAAAACCCTGAATACCAAGCCTAGAATTAGATCTTTATTCTAGAGGCAATAGAACAGAACTTACTGATAATTTTTGATTAGAGGATGAGTTGTTATATACAGGATAGAGGGAGGGAGGAGGAAGACATAGAAGAGGTGATATGGGCCAGGAATTTATGGGACTGGGTGACTTGAATGTGCAAGTTAAGGTATAGGAGAAAGCCTGGAAGAATGCGGGTGTCATCCACAGAAACAGGGCAGTTGAGAGCAGCTGAGAAGATGAAGACCTCAGTTTTCAGACAGTCTGAGGTTGCAGCTGAGATATTTAGGTGCCAGGGTCCAACAGTCAGTGGGAGAAGGGGCAGATCTGGAGGGATCCCACTGCAGAGATCAGAGCTGGAGTTATAAATTTATCCTCAGAATCAAGTTCAAGACCACATGAATTGCTCTAGAAAGGCAAGATGCCATTAATACTCCAGCAATGCCATGGATTTCTTTTCAGTGGGCACATTCCTCCCCTAGGGTGGATCATAAATCATTCCATCTTCTTATTTGGTGCATTGTTGTTGAGACCCTCCATTCAATTCAACAAACATTCATTAAGCTCTTATTATGAGCTGGGCACCGTACTAGATGCCATAGTTTGGAAGACAGAAAGAAATAGTCCCTGCCCTCAAGAAACTTTGACTCAATTCACTAATTCAACTCAATAGACATTTATTGAATGCCAGCTATGATCCAAGCACTGTGCTAGATGCTGGGAATTTAGACAAAAATCAAGAAGAGGTCTCCTGAAAGAGATATGTACACAGATAAGGAAATGCAAACTAATTGTCAGGAGAGATGGAAAACTAATCATTGGAGGACTCAGAAAAGGATTCTAGAAGGAAGTGGCTCTTAAGTCACATCTTGAAGGAAGCTAAGAATTTTAGGAGAGGAAAGGCGAAGAGGAAATACCTTTCAGTCACCAGGGGTAGACGATGCTAAAGCATAGGATTTCATGTATGTGGAACAACAGGTAGGACAGTTTGGCTGAAAGATAAAGTGTATGAGTGGGAGTCATGCAAAATCAGTCGAGAAAAGTTGGCTGGAGTTAGATTGGGCAGGGCTTTAAATGCCTAGCTGGGGTAGAAACAGGGAAGAGGAAGCCAGTGAAGATCCTTGAGCATATCAAAGCTGTGTTAGATACACTGTATTGTTGGTGGTGGTCCTTTGTTTCTGAAGAGGGTCAATGACATCATGGTGATGCCTTAACTAGCATGTGTATTGTATTTAAGTGAGGCAAAGCTGTGTGAAGTCATCATCCTCACAAAGTCCAATGGCAGAACACAAGTCAAGATGGCTGGCAAAAGTCTAGGATGCATTGGGTGATCTTGGGGTCTTTGATGCCTGACTGTGCTCCATAGTGCCTGCTTCAGTTCCATTGTTGCAGTGGCTGTTAAAAGGATGGATTGGCTAAAGGAGATGTTGGAATTAGGGAGACCAGTTAAGAGTCCATTTCAATATTCCAGTGGAGGAGTGATGAGGTCCTGAACTCTGAGGGGGTGCATGGGAGAGACATTGTAGTATTTGCTACAATGGACAAAGTAGTAGACAAGGTAGAATAATGTTAATGCTTTGTTTAAGTCGTTTTTCAGTCATATCCAACACTTTGTGACCCCATGTGGGGTTTTCTTGGTGAAGATACTGGAGTAGATTGCCATTTCCTTCTCCAGTTTACTTTACAGATGAGGAAACTGAGGCAAGCAAGATTTAGTGACTTGCCAGGGTCACAGAGCTAGTAAGTGTCTAAGGCTGGATTTAAACTCGTCTTCCTGATTATCGGCTGAGCCATCCTAGTTAAACTCAAATGAGCATAATAGCTAATATTTATATAGCACTCTAAGATTGCAAAGCATGTTACCTGTATTATCTCAATTGATCCTCACAACCCTGGAAGGTAGGTGCTATTACTGTGCTTATTCATATATAGACTAGTGAAGGGATGACTCAGTCCTGTAGGGAGGAGGTCATGAGAGGGAAGATTTGAATTCAAGTCCTTCTGGCTCCAAGGCTGACCCTCTATGTGCTGTTCTGCCTTGCTTCAATAAATTTATCCAGGTGCATTAAGAATTGACATGATGGTTCAGAGAGGGATCCACCTGATTTGCTCAGGGCCCTTTCCCTGGTCTCTTACCAGTGTAGGTCATGGACTGTCCATCTATTATCTCTCGATCTTACTACAGGACCCGCCTACTTCCTTTTACAGTCATTCATCTCTATGATGGTATCTTTACACCAATCCTTGTGCGTAATTCATCATAGACAATGTGCTACTGCCTATTTTCACCCACCGTATGTCTCTGCCTTACCCTCTAGATGACCTGCAATTTCGATTCTTCAGAGATGTCAGAATTCATTGATTCACAGCCATATAATATCACCAGGTGAATATTAGTGTTAAGAAGATGGGTTTTTGTTCTGAGGGGAGAAGAGGGTAATTTGGGACTGTTTGAAAGGTGCTGCACAACTTCCCAGAAGCAATCTCGTTCTTCCTCTTAATCAGTTCCTGAGTCAAGTTATTGTCCATGTGCACTAAGATAATATATGTACCAATAGGCCAGTTCAGTTGTTCACCTAATTGCATATCAGAGTCTGGACACCAGACATTCTTCATCCGCTTGGTTTTTCTTGTGTGGATTGTTAGGCTGAACTCTTTTGACTGGTTGTGAATCTCATTTGGAAGGCTCTGCAGTGTTCCGGGGCATGAGACAATCAGCATGGTGCTATGTGCAAATGGGAGCACGTGGAGGATGTTGCCAACTCTAACGAATCCCTCTTCCATTTGAAATCTCTCTTCGGACATCCTTCACAACAATGGTGAGCCCGCGTTGCCTTGTTTCAAGCCTTCCTTGCTATTAAAAACCAAAGGGTCGTTCAGTGAAGTAGCTTTGAAGCTGGGTCTTTCAAGGAGTCTCCCAGGATTGTAATATGTACCTGGGGGACAGGCTGTTGGAGGAAAACCTTTGAGGTAGAATTTCACTCTGACAAATAGAGGTGCTTTATAGTCAACAAACAATACGCACTATTGCTATTTCTGTGTTTTTCATTACATTGTGTGGTAACTCATGAAACAAAAGTGATACTATTATTAACATCATTAATACTGGCAATTGGGTAAGAGGATGAGGATGAAAACAGCATCTTCATCCTTTTAACTTTTCTGGTTAGGCACTAGGGCAATCTAGTCCCTAGAGGACTCTTTACATTCTCTCTCTCTCTCTCTCTCTCTCTCTCTCTCTCTCTCTCTCTCTCTCTCTCTCTCTCTCTCCCTCCCTCCCTCCTTCCCTCCCTCTCTCCCTCTTCCCCTCCCCTTCTCCCTTCTCTCTCTCTCCTCCCCTCTTTCTACCTCTCCCTCCCTCTTCCTCCCTCCCTCTCTCTCTCTCACTCTCTCCCCCACTTTCTCTCACTCCCCCTCCCCCTTTCCTCTTTCCCTCTCCCTCTATCTCAGTCCCCAAAGAATGCTAGAAATTAGAACCTTTCTCCACCAGAGGGCAAGATAACCATCCTGCCCCAGACATCACTACCATCCTTTCACCACCTTCCAAATAATAAGGCAGAATCCCTTTAAAAACAGCCTTCTCCCTGGAAGATCTCCTGTCAGCCCCTCCTGGAAGCCTACCCTCTACCCTCACCTCCTCATAGAATTCAGCTTCTCTATGTAATTCCTGTATAACGTGGTTCAATCCTGAGGTTTGACACACACACGCATGCACACACATGTGCGTGCACACGCACACACATCATCTTCATCACATATTCCAGCATTGAGGGGATGCAGGCATTGCTCCAGCCCCTAGGATTTCTTGGCCCCAACAGATGAGAATAAGGTGGAAATGTGTGTTGATGGGAAGGCTTGTTGTAACAGGCCCTCCAGGATAGGCTGTGTTTCTCCCTTGTTGCCTGGGCAATGCTGAGGCAAGGGACCTGGGACAGACAATATCACAGAGGTCGTGGGGTGATCTTGGCCCCAATCCAACTCTGTTAATCGATTCTACTGTGGGGGAGTAAGGAGGGAGGGTGGGATATAGACCACAGACAAGATGGAAAAATGAGAATTCTTTTTCTCCCTCCCCTTTCCCTTCCCCAAGATGGCAAGCCATCTGATATAGGTTATACATGTACAATCATATTAAGCATAAAGTCTTAGAAAAATATCTTGGTGAATTGTGGTGTAGTAGAAAAGGCAAAACATTTGGAAGCATAAGGTTTAGGTTCAGATTCTAACCCTACTGTTTTTTATCTCTGCATCCTTGGGCAAAGAATTTCTTTTCTCTAGACTTTACATTCCTTTTCCATCAAATGAGAAATTTGACCTAGATAAGCTCTAAGAGCCCTTCCAGTGTGAACATTCTGCAGTCCTAAACTTAGTAAATGACACTGTTTGACATAATAACAATTTGTTTTATAACTCTTTAATAAGTTTATCAAATATTATGATAGTCTTTTATATATATGAGTGTATGTATATATATATATATAGATACGTGTGTGTAAATATATGTGTATATATATGTGTATACATGTATGTGTGTATTACCCCTCTGTGACCCTCCTCTCTTTACCTACATCGTAATTTCCATGATGGCAGAGATTTTCTCTCATCTAAACTGTGTACCTAGCACAGTGTCCTGGTCTTAGTCTGCTTGTAATAGCTATTATATTGCATAGTTGGAGAAATACAATGGAGCAGTGCATAGAGGGCTGCTCTTGGATTCAGATATTCATTTATTATGCCAGGTTTGGGGCATACAAAGACAAAAAATGAAAAATATTAACTATTCTCAAAGAGCTTCCCTTCAACTGGGGGAAGATAATTCAGAAACACTTGAATACATTTTTAAAATCTACATTATAAATACAAAGTAATGGGGTGGGAGTCTGAGACAGTAGGAACTGCTATCAACTGAGTTCAAAGTCGGGTATTTGACCACATGTGGGCAAGTCACTGAATTCAGTATCACGACTCCCTCCTCCACCTCGGCTCTTTATAAATGTAAATCAGCAGTTCTCAAAGAGCGATCTGAGGGTTCCTAAGACCCTTTTAAGAGATCCACAAGATCAAAACTATTTTTTATAGTAGTAACAAGATACTATTCATCCCTTAAAATATTCCTCTCTTTTTCAACAACGTCAGATTTTCTTTATATACTTCAGCCAAAACAATCTATCACTGTAGACTGAATGCAGAAGAGATAGGAGAATCCAGCTCTCTTCTATTAAGGCAGACATTTTGTTTGCAATAAAATATGTAAAACAATGCCACTCTTCTCACTAAATTTGTTTTTGTTTTATAAAATAGAGTTCTTTTTCATAAATATGTTATTTGTGACAAATAATTATCATTGCTATATTTAATGAAGTATTAAACATTTAAAAATTTTATCTGTTTTAATTTCTAAATATTTAGAGCTAAACCCTGCCATAAGCAAAAGATCTTTGGGGACCTCAATAATTTCAAAGACTGTAATGGGGCCCTGAAACCAAAATGTTTGAGAACTGATGATGTAAATAACATATATAACAGATCTGCAGCTGGGGAGGAAGTATCTATATTAGGAGTTCCCCTACTCAGATGAAATGACAGTTCTGAGATTTTCTGGACATTCCTTCCTCTAGAAAAAAAAATGGCAAACAAATTAAACTTCTGTAACTGACTCTTGGTTTGACAGTTAAACATCTAGCAAGGCCAAAGGATCTTAGAAGCTACAGACTTTCACTGACCAGAACAAGGAGATACAGCAAGTATCTGTAGGACAACAGGCTGAATGAGACTTGACTCCAGGACAATGCCCTGGAAATTGGTCTTGAAAAAAGTATATCCCAGGTAGCATATTTTTCCCATGATCTGATCCTTTATTCTCAAAGTGGAATACAAGTGGGGCGGGGAGAGCAGGTTCCAGTTAGTGGAGACTTCACATAGTTTAATGTGATCATTTAACCCCCTGAGGTCTTAGGAACATTGGGACACAGACTTCATATCCTAGAACTTCACTCTGATTCCCCTCCCAAGTGTGAGGATCCATCCAAGCCAAACTTAAACCCAACAGTGAGATGACTTCATAGAGTCAGCCCAGTTTCAGGAGGGTCACACCTTGCTTTGGTTCTATCCTTTTTAATGTGTCCCATGTTTGGTGTTCAAAGCCCTTCATGATCTGACTTCTTCCTATCTTTCCAGTCTTCTTAGACCCTACTCCCACCTCCACATTCTGTGATTGATGATGGCCCGCTGGAACAAGACATTCCATGTCTAGGCTCCAGTCATTTTCACTGGTTTTCTCCCATCTCGGGAATTCTTTCCTTCCTCAGTGCTGCCTCCTAGGTCCCCTGCCCTGCTTCAAGTACCAGCTAAAATTCTACCTTCTAGCAGAAGTTATTTTTATGCCTCCCTTCTATTGATTACCCCCAATCCATCCTGTATACCTTCTGTTTATCATACATAGCTGTCTGTATGTCTTCTCCCTTATTAAGCTGTGGGCTACTTGAGAGGAGGGACCAGGTTTATTTTTGTTTAGGTTTTTTGCTGTCCTTTATCTTGCCTGGCTCCTAATAGGTGCTTAATAAACACTTCTTGACTGGCCAACTGCCTTCTCCCTCTTCAAATCTTTACATATTTGCTTCTCATTGCATAACTTGTATCTTCTCACGGGCAGAGAATGTTTCATTTTTATTCTATTTTTTAACTTATGTTTGTTTATTTATTTACTTTTTAATCTCCCAACCCTTAGCAATAGCTTTGAAGCCTTGTAAGCATTGAACAGATTTTTATCGAACAGAATTATCCTAGAGGTGAAGCCTGAAGAGGGCAGGAGCCCTTTCACTTTCACTTAGCATAGGGCTGAACGGCCATGCCATGTTCAGTGAAATGTTTAAGAAATGTGCGAAAGTATTACCAATGGAGGACAGGGACAACTGTTATATGGTCATGCTGCTTGCACTATAGTGTGGCAGATATTGGGGCCCCTCTGGAATATTTCCAGGTTTGAACCAAGATCTCCCTGCCTTCTCTACTGTGACCCCATGAGTCTACCCTCCCATCTGATTTCAACTGGCCCAGGCCCAGGCCTGGCTTTCCTTCCATGTCAAGGATGAGGAAGGGCTAGATGGGAGGTGTTGAGTTAACCCTTTTGTCCCTAAGAATTCTCCTTCTCCCTGCTGTGCAGGGGGATCGGTAGCTCATAGGAATCCCTTTAAATGTCAGTCTTGCACCCCTGCTCTGCCCTCCCCAGCTACGATTCCCAGGATCAGACTCTAGCCTTTGGTACTATTTGCCATCAGTCTCAGCTCTGATCCCTCTGTTACCCAACAGAACATTTTTGATTGGCACCCTCTGAAGTGACAGCCTGTCTTCCTCTGATTATCAGAATTTTTCTTTCTTGAAAAGAGGAAGGGGGGAAGGTGGGGAGGGAAACCCACCAGCCTGACAGGCGTGTTGAAGCCAGAAGGGCTGATAAAAGGTCTCCAGATAACATCTCTCTCCTGGGTTGATTTAATAAACCTATGGTTATAGTTTGTCAAATCCTCTTTATGCTGACTGCCAGGTAGAATTGAAATAAAATAATTTAGAGAAGGGGAGGAGAGAGGTGAAGGTAAGGAGGAAAAGACAGAGCTGGTCTCGTTGGAATAACAGTGACGATTTAAATGTCAGCGCCAGCTGGGGGCAGCGGCAGATCCATGGCTGTGCTTATTCCTGGGCTGATATAAGATCTCTTGTGTGCTTTACAGCAGACCTGGCTTGGGTCTGGGCTTGAGCCTGAGCCTAGGCTCTTGAACTGAGCTGTAACTCGGAATTTTTTTGTGTCACAAACCATGTTCAGGACAAACTGTTCCAAAGGAACCCTCTGTTATGTGGAGAGACAGGGTCAGGTCACCACCAGATGTGAGACATCAACATGAGCCTGCATCTTGGAAGGCTACTACTTCAGGGTGAACTGGGGGAGAAGTTCACCCTAGCCTCAAATCTGACAGCTTCTTATTTTAACTAATTATTCCTATTTGACTAGATTCTAAGCTCTAATTTCTTTTGATGCTGCTGAAAGACTGCAGGTGATGTCAGCACCCTCTAACTTCAGTAGCCAGGGTCAATGCTCAGATCACCCTGTCCTAGTTACAGCTCTGTAAGTGAGTTCAGTCCTTCCAGATTGACATTTGAAGGGATTCATATAAGGCAATGAACACTCTACATGACAGGAAGAAGGATCTAGAGAGGGACATTCTTACCCCAAATCTGTCAGCTGTTGGGGTTGGAGGTCACAAGGATGCTTATATAAAGATGTGATTTGTTAGTACAGCCTTGAGGTGGAGTGGAAGACTTATGGGCTTACAAATCACTTCTTAACTTGCTAACTCATTAGAATATGCCAAATACCAAATAGTTCTTAAGCATGCTAATCACTGACTTTAAAGGATTATTGCAGTAAACGATAATTAACCGTTTATAACTGCAGTTTGGGCTTAATTAGGCTCCAGTGAGCTCCAGGGTTTCTCAGGAAATGGAGAGCCAATTGCCAGGTCACTGAACCCATGGCCTCCCTCACTTTCTCTTTGCTTCCAGCCTATGACCCCAACACAGACTACTGGATAATCCAGCTGTGGAGTCTCCCCTTCCCTTTGTTCCCTTAGCCCAATGGTGTTGAAATGTCAGTATTTTCAGTGGTTTTACTCGAATACATTCTCGGCTTAATCTGACCAACACCATGAGAGACAAATGAAGACTCAGTTCTAGCATGTTCTCCTCCCTCCCTCCCTCTCTCTCTCTCTCTCTCTCTCTCTCTCTCTCTCTCTCTCTCTCTCTCTCTCTCTCTCTCTCTCTCTCTCCCTCCCTCCCTCCCTCCCTCCCTCTGTCTCTCAGCAAAGGAAATTCTATAAACCCTTTCATCTACTCTTACCATCACTTCAAAATGATTCTTCTTGTGTTGCAGCTAACTTTAAGCGGAGCATTTTTGTAGGGAGATTCCCCTCCTCACCCTTACCACCCTAGCAGAACTTTTTTTCTGGAAGTAAAGAACCAGAAACAAAGTAGGAATCAATCTGTTGGGAGACTGCTGAACAGATGTGGTGGCTGAATGTAATGCAATATTATTGCGCTGTAAGAAATGATGGATAGGAGGAATTAGAATGCAAGGAGATAGCAAGTTTCTTGCCAGGCAAAATACAGTCCCAGAGCAAGGGGCTTTTGCTGTTGTCAGATATGTATAATAAAGCCAGGAATTCTAGTTAGGTGACAGAAAACAATGACCTTGCCTTCTTAGCTTCTCTTTTGTCCTGGAATGAATTGATTGCAATCTAAACAAGAGAGGATCTTGGGAATGTGCTTCCTTCTGTTATGGTCACTGTGCAGGGATGCACTCGCCTCATTGATAGGGTGTATATATGTGGGGTTATTAGTGGAATAGGGAAACAAAAAGAGGGGATATATTCAGAAATAACCGATGTAAAAACAACAGGCATCTCTCAAAGAAGCTTATGTTCTGATTGGGGGGATGAGGGGGGAAATACAATCTATGCACAGATGATGTGATAAGAGAATTTCTGGCTCATTTTTATTACTCCTATTTACTTAAGATAAACTTGTCATGTAAATTAGTTTCACAATAAGTAAATACAAGGTATTTGCAAATATTATCCTTAGGTGGCCCAGAGGGTCCCCTCACACAAGGTCTCTATTCTGGGCTCACAGAGATCTAGATTTATTTTAAGGGAACTTGATCCCAAAGTAGGGGGTGAGATGATGTATGTGCAAAAAAGAGTAGGATTTTCTCTTTCCATCCTTACTAAAGTAAATAAACTCCAGGAAAATCTCTAAAATAAGGCTTAAACATGGTTTATGTCTAGGGGTCTTGATAAAATGTAACAAAGAGTTTCTCATCATTGTGTGATAGCCAATCAACTTTGATAGACTTAGCTCTTCTTAGCAATGAAATGATCTGATTTTAAGACAATTCCCAAAGATGGAAAATGCTATCCACATCTGGAGAAAGAACTATGGAGTCTGAATGCAAATCTAAGCATGCTATTTTCTCTATTTTTTCTTTCTCTTAGTTTTTCCCTTTTGTTCTGACTTTCACAACATGACTAACATGGAAATATGTTTAATATGATTGTACATGTATAACCTATATCAGATTGCATGTTGTCTTGGGGAGGGAAAGGAGGGAGAAAAAAGTTTGGAACTCAAAATCTTATAAAAATGAATACTGAAATCTATCTTTACATTTAATTGGAAAAAATAAAATCCTATTAAGCGGGGGAGGGAGGAAGAATTTCTTTTAGAAAAGATATCTAGTATGCGAAATAGGCATCAGATATAGGACAGCTATTTATTTCTTCCACCTGCAGAACACAAATGACTCAGAAATATGAACAGAAACAAAAAAGATAAAACACATCAAATGATCATTTACATTCTTATCCTCTCCCTACCATGGAAAGGGCTTTTGCAGGACTTCTCAACAAGCATTTCCCATTCACCTGAACTGACTAACTCATAAGGTCCAGCTCTCCTGGCCAGTCAAAGTACGACTCAAATAGACTTCCTTTGATTAATCAGCTAAAGAAGATTCCTCAGTAGTCCTTTCTCAGGGAATCTCTCTTCCCTCTGATTGGTTGATTTCTGAATCTTAAATTCAGGAATTCACAGTCCAAGAAATAGCTGCCAAGGTAGGCTCAAACTCACCCTTTTCTTTGGATCTCAGTTTGTTGCCTTGTGCTCAAGTAGGAAAACTAAAAGGCAAGATAAAAAAAAAAGCGGCCAAGGGTGGAGGCTCACCTAGGCAAATTCCATCCATACCATGTGCTTGTGGCGCCGTGGTCACTGGAGGAGAGAGGATTACCTTCCTTCGTTTTGTTGGAAGCCCAAGGTAGAGAAAGCACTACAAGAGTCCTAACAGAAAAAGATTCCCCAAAAGACAGAGGGAGCCATTTTCATAGTCTTGATCTTTACTCACACCAGTCCTCTTGACTCTCAGTGGTCAATCATTTTCAACATAGCCCCTCAATTATAGAGATCACCTGGGACCAATCAGAAGTTGTGATGCTATCCCAGCAAGACTCATGTACCTAAACCCAAACTCCTGAGCATTCCTTTTATGCAAAGTTATGAAAAGTAATTTTGAGAGAGGGGCAGAGGGAGAAAAAGAGAAAAAGAGAGAGAAATAAACATGGAGTAAGGGGAAGTCAAATCAGACTGTGACACTTGAGCTGAGCTGAAAAGGAAACTATGTTCCTAAGGAGGCAAAGGAGGAGGGCATCCCAGGCATGGGACTACCTATAGAAAGGCATCAGGGAAGGTGATGGAGCATTATGTACAGAGAACAGCTAGCTGGACAGTTTAACTGCATGAAAGAGAGAGCAATATTGAAATGACTAGAAAGAGATACTCCTGATCTTGCACTGGAAGGGACCTCAGAAGCCATCCAGTCCACTTCTCTCATTTTACAGATGAGGAACTGAGGCCCACACATGTAGAAAATGGCAGAGGCAGATTCTTAATCAAGGTCCACTGACTCTAGAGCCTTGGAAGTGGAAACTAGTTTGGAAGCATCTTAAAGGCAAGATTGAGAATTTTGTGTTTAATCCAAGAGACAACGAAAGGAAGCCAGGGTATTTTTCAGTTGAGGAGTGACCTGGTCAAACTGTGTCTTTGGAACATCAACTTGACACCTGTGCAGGAGGCATCAGAGAAGGGAAAGACTGGAAGAAGGGAGACCAAATAGGAGACAGCCTATTGTAATAGTCTAGGTGAGGGGGTGACAAGGGCCTGATCTAGGGTAATGATAACAGCTAGCATTTACATAGCCTTTTCCAAATATTCATCTTCATAACAAGTCTGGGAGGTAGAGCTATCATTATCCCCATTTAACAGAGGAGGAAACTCAGGCAAGGCAGGGGAAAAGTGGCTTGCCTGTGTTCACAGAGCCAGTAAGTGTCTGAGATTGAAGGTGAAGTCAGGAGTTTCCAAGGCCAGGTCCAACACTCTATTCAAGGCTATGGAGATAACCGTCTCTGCAGACAGAAGTTTGCTGTACAGAAGTAAGACAGGAACAACGTAGCCTTTGTGACACCCTAGCTCTCTCCTCCCCACCCCAGTAGAAGGTAAGCTCCTTGAGGTCAGGCACTGTGGTTTCCCATCTTTCTATCCCCAGAACCCATGACAGGACCTTGTATTTAGTAGGCATTTAAGATTTACTAAACTGAATTAAATTCCTGCCACCAACTCTCTTGTGTAACCTTGAATAAGGAAGAATGACCTCCTTTTTGGGGCCTCAGATGATATTTATCTGACAAAGAAGATAGACCAGATTCAGCAATAAAGACAAACATTTATTAACCACCTACTATGTGTCAGGCACTGAGCTAGGCAATGAAAATACAAATAGGAAAAATGAAACAATCTCTATCAAGAAGCTTACAGTCTACCAATTGACGTAGGTACTACTGTATTATTTTTCCTAAATACTCCAGATCAGGGGTTCTTGACTTTTTTTGAGTGTGTCTGAACCCCTTGGGCATTCTAGTAAAATCTATGATTCCTCTCAGAGTAATGTTTTTAGATTCATAACATAAAATGCATAGGATTACAAAGGAAATCAATTATACTGAAATGTAGTTGTCAAAAAAAATTTCTTTTTTAATGAGTTCCTGGATCGTTGCTGTTCTAGGGGATGAGCTGGGTTGATCAGGTTGCACTTTAGCTCAGCTCTCCTCCTGTAGCATCTGCCTTAGGACCATCCCAGGGGAATCTATCAAGGGCAAAATAAGGTACCACCAGGCCAATGCCCTCTTTTTCTGCAGTGCCCTCTTCTCCCTATTGGGCTTTGTCCCAGGATCAAATGAGATGACATATGTCAAGCTGTTTGCAAACTTTAAAAAAATACTAGCTAGATGTATTATTTAATATTTTTCTTTCCCTCTCTGGGATTCTGTCCTCATCTGTAGAAAGAAAGGATTGAATTCAATGATTTCTCAAGTCCCCACTAGCTCTGAATCTTATGACCCTACACACAGTGTCTCCCCAAGTTCTATCTGTCCCTTTTTTCCTTGGGGGGGTATGTGTAACTATCCCACTGTGCCCCGGGACAGAACTAACTTCAATCTAGTAACACTGGCCTCCTGGATGTTCCATGAAAAAGACACTTTATTTTTTTTAACCATTTTTTAAAGTTAATTTATTTATTTTTATTTTCAACCTTCACTTCTTTAAGTTTTAAATTTTCTCCCCCTCTCTCCCCTCCCCGCTTCCCAATTTGGCATGCAATCTGATATAGACTCTACCAATACATTCCTATTAAACATATTTTCACATTAGCCATGTTGTATAGAAGAATCAGAATGAATGGGAGGAACCAGAAAGAAAAAAACAAAACAAAAAAGAAAATAGTCTGCTTCACTCTGCATTCTCACTCCATAGTTCTTTCTCTGGATGTGGACGGCATTTTCCATCATGAGTCCTTTGGAATTGTTTTAGGTCCTTGCATTGCTGAGAAGAGCTAAGTCTATCAAAGTCAGTCATCACACACTGTGACTGTTACTGTGTACAGTGTTCTCCTGGTTCTGCTCATTTCACTCAGTATCAGTTCATATGAATCTTTCCAGGTTCATCTGAAGTCCACCAGACAAGACACTTTATCTCTCTGTTCCTCATGCCTGGAACCCTCTTTCTCCTTCTCTTCTGACTACTGACTTTCCTGGCTTCCTTTTAGCCCCAATTAAAAACTCACCTTCTACAGGAAGCCCCCCCGCCAAACTCTCATAATTCCAGTCCCTCCCTCTGTAAATTCTTTCCTATTTGTCTTGCAAATAGCTTGCTTCCTATATATTTGTACTTCTTCGTTGTATTATAAGGTTCTTGAGGGCAGGGACAGTCTTTTACCTCTTTTTGTATTCTCAGCTCTTAGTAGAAGGGGTTAATAAATATTTATTGATTAATTGAATGAGTAAAGCTTTCCAAGATTTTTTACAGCACAATAACATACACTATATATGATCCTACCTGTACATATATGTGTGTATACATATATAGATGTAGCTATATGTACACACACACATACCCCAAAAGTTGTTCAGTTACTCCTTGGTTGTTAAAAAAATAGAAACTTAGTGGTTCCTAGTTCCTAGTTGGTTTCTGTTTCTTTGCTGTATAAAGTAAACTGCTATATTTTGTTCATATTCATCTTTTCGCTCTTTCTTTGATTTTAGGGGGTACAGGTATAGTATTATACATTATTATTATATTATGTAACATATATATATATTATAGATGTATTTCTGATTCAGGAAGTATGCACAGTATCGTGACTTTTGGCATATTCCAAATTTTTCCAGCATGACCAAATTTTCAGCTCCACCAATAGTACATTAGTGTACCCATTAAGCTGAAGCCTCTTCAGTATTTGCCATTTTCATTTTTTGTCAACTTTGCCAATATGATGGGTGTGAGATAAGATCTCAGAGTTGCCTTAACTTGCATTTCTCTGATTATTAATGATTTGGAGCATTTTCCCATATGGCTATAGATAGCTTAGATTCCTTTCCTTGAAAAAATGCCATTTATTGATTTGGGAATGACTCCAAACTTTCTTTTTGGACTGGTCTTTCTTCCTTCCCTTCTTGTAGAGGGCTGGCCAAAGCCAGGGATCATTCTAAGCACTCAATCATTCCTATCCTGACCTCAGGACCCTTATGTAGTCAGAGCAGATGATCAGTAACTGGTGCAGTAAAAAACCATCCTGCGTATGGAGGTAGAGATTCTCAGTTGGAAATCCAACTCTCTCATGACTTCCCTTCATGACCTTGGGAAAGTCATTTCTCTCTGGGACTCAGTTTAGTCCTCTGTCAAATGAGGGCATCAGATTGGATGAAAACATAGTTCCCTTCCAACTCTCAATTTCTACTCCTGTGATCAAGCACAGGTCATGGGGTAACTGGTATTTCCAAGCCTAAGAAGGCTACAAGGGTCAATTTATCATCCCCCTATCCTCCACTTGCATAAACTCTGGGCTCCTTTGGCTGTCTCCAATCCTTTTTGGATCCTGAGATTATCCTATTTTTTTTCGTATTTTAGTCTGGCATTGAGTTAGAAAGAGAAATGATTATTAAATAACTGATTGTTAATATTGGGGAGATCCAGAATTTTTTCCCTTCCTCATTTGGAGATTAGGTCAAAACTTAATTCTCGAAAGGCAGATGATGAGATGAAATCATGGAACTCTTACCCCACTCAACTAGAGAAGACTGTTGGAGTCTGGGGGTGATCTGGGAGCCACAGTGATCAGTCAGCCCCTCATTAGAATAAGTCTACCTCTCATTATAGTATTCATTCTTCTCATTAACTGTGAACCAATCAGAATTGATTGCCACCCTCAGGAACACCTGCCCTTCCAAGGGTATATAAGGGTTGAGTGAGTTCCATGAGGGGTCTTTGGCATTTGAGAGTGCTTTTGACACCTTTTATTAAATATCTGCTAACATGATTAATAAAATAATTGATACCCCAAAACTGTGTCTCTTGAGCTTTTTAATATGACAAACATGTCAATCAAAGTGCCTACTATGTGCCAAATACTGTCCTAGGGGCTGAGAAGAGAAATACAAAGAATGATGCTCAGAAGGTACTTAACAGGAAAGTAAATAAGCAAAAGAAATGTAGAGGTATAAAATTTTAAAATACAAAATGATTATGAGTTAGTCTGGAAGGATGGCATCAGCAACTTGCGGGGTGAAGAAAGATTTCAGGCAGAAGGTAATGACTGAACTGCATCTTAAAGAAAAAGAGGCGTCCTATGAGGAAAAAGTGCATACCAGGCATTAGAGAGAACCAGAGTAAAGAGATGGAAATGGAAGATATAGTGTGGTGTGTGAGGAACAGAGAGACCAGTTTGACTGGATTGTAGCCAAGTAATATAGTAATAATCTTGAAAGCTAGTTTGGGGTTAGAGTGTAAAAGGCTGTAAAAGCTAGAAAAGGTGGTTTATATTTAGCCCAGAGGCAATAAGGAGCCATTGAAAGTTGTTGAGTAGGGGAGTGACATGGTCAGATTTACACTTAAGGGAAATAACTTTGGTGGCTGTGTGGAGGATAGACTAGAATGGGGAGAAATTTGAGACAAAGTGACCAACTGGGGGTCTTTTATAATAGTTCAGGTAAAAGGCAATGACTGTATGAGTGGAGACAATGGAGTTAGAAGCAAAAGATGTTAGGGAGGGAGAAATGACAAGATCTGGTGACCGATTGGATGTGTGATCTGCCAAGTGGTTTGGAAGGAGGACCTCTGTTAGAATTCCTGTGAGCCTTACCTCCTCCCTATCCGCAATGGCTCCCAGATATCAGGAGAATGGCCTCCCTCCTGGACTCACCTCCAACGTGGAAGCTTCAGAATCCTCTTCTCCGTTAGAACCCTTAAACATAGCTCTGAACTCTGTATTACTGATCCCTCTCCTCTTCAGAAGGCTGCTGTCCTTCAGCAAGGATGCTGCCTAAACAAGTGAGACCCTCTCCAGTTTCCAGATGCCCAATGCCACTTATGCCTGAATCCATGAGAAAAGGCAGAATGACTCGTCTGATGGTGCCCAAGGGAGGCTCCTGTCTGCTCTTCCTGGGCCAAAAAAATAAGCAGAGATAACAATGGACTTCTGAGGAGAGTGGGAAGGGCTGTCAGACATCCCTACTAAGCAACCATCCTCACAGTCAAGCATGTAACTGTCCCATTTCCTCTCACTGCTTTGACTCCCCTCCGTGAAACCATTCAGGGAAAATGGGAGAGGGGCAGGGGGATAAAGTTGGTGTAGCCGTCCCAAAGGGGCATAAAGGGATGAAAACCTAGATCCCTTTCAACTCTAAATTTTACTCCTGTGATCAAGCACAGGTCATGGGGTAACTGGTATTTCCAAACCTCAGAAGGCTCTAAGGGTCAATTGTTTGTCCCCCTATTCCCTACTTACATAAATTCTGGGCTCTTTTGGTGGTCCCCAGTCCTTTTTTGATCCTGAGATTATGTTATTTTTTTTCTTGTATTTTAATCTGGCATTGAGTTAGTAGATAGTAGACAGTAGTTAGAGTGCCAGGCCTGGAGTCAGGAAGATTCATCTCCCTGAGTTCGAATATGGCCTCAGACACTTCCTAACTGGGTGATCTTGGGCAAGTCACTTCACCTTGCTTGCCTCAGTTCCTCATGAGTAAAATGAGCTGGAGAAAGAAATGGCAAACTGCTCCAGGATCTCTCCCAAAAAAAACCCAAATGGGGCCAAGAAGAGTTGGACATGATTGAAAAAAGACTGAACAAGTTGTCCTGTACCTGATCTCTACCACTGGGCACCCTTTCTATAGGGAATTGTGCTCACCTGGTACAATTCCGATAGGAATTGTTAATTTTAGAAAAAGTTAATTTTATAACTTCAAAGCATTTTTATATGGAAGAAAATTTAGAGATAATCCAATCCAAGGGTTCTTAACTTGGGGTCTGTGGATAGATTTCAGAGGATTCATGAACTTGGATGGAAAAAACAATTATTTTCATGAACCAAAAGCTGAAATCTAACATTTCTCTCATTTATTTTAAAACAATCTTCTGAGAAGGGATCCGTAAGCTTTACCAAGCTGGTAGATGGGTCCATGACACAAGAAAGGCTCTTCTAATCCAACCTCTTCATTTTACAGAAGAGACAACCTAGACCCAAGAAAAGGGGAGGAGATTTGCCCAAGGGCACGCAGATAGTAACTGGCTGAGCCAGAATTCCGAACTGGATACACTGATTGCAAATCTGTTGCTTTTCCTACCATGTCATCATCACTTATATATACCTCTTCCTTGGGTTCTCTCTCTCTCTCTGTCTCTGTCTTTGAATCTGTCTCTTTCAACAGACACACACACACACACACACACACACACAGACCATGGAGTAGCATAAGCCTCAACCCTAGTTCAACTGATACCCAACAACATTCCCCATGTGTGGCAGGAAGAGCCAACAGAAAGGAAGGAAGACCTAGGTCCATCATTGCAGGCTCCAACCTCCTGCTCCACCCCTTCTCCTGGATTCTGTCTGCTTATCTTCACCCCGCTGACTTTCCTGCCATGTTCTTCTCACCATCATGTTGATCCGAGGTTCATCAGTCATTTCACACTCCTGGGCTCCCCTAGATGCTGTAATGAGAAAGCCTGCTAATACAATCAACTTCCTGTTAATTGAATTGTTTCCCACAACTCCTGCCATGAGAGCATCCCAGGAGAATTTCCCGTAAGCTATAGAAGGCCCTTCCACATAGGCTCTCTCTTGCTCCCATTCCCTTTGTAGTATTTAGTTCTCTATACTGCACTGAACCACCAACTCTAGATGCCAAGAAACCAGTACCTTTGGGTGGGTGGGTGAAGCGGGAGGTGACAATCACAGTGAATTCTATCAGAAAGATCCCAGGTCCGGGAGTCAAGAAGAGCTGAATTTGAATTCTGCCTTAGATGTTTACTAGATGTATGACTTTAAATAGCACATCATCTTGCTTTTCTGGGCCTCAGTTTCCTCCTCTGTAAAATGGGTATGGCAGAAGGTATGGTCAGAAGCAGGAGAACAAGTTATGTAAGAATTACAACATTATAGGGGCAGCTAGGTGGCACAGTGGATAGAGTATCAGACCTGGAGGCAGGAAAACCTGAGTTCAAATTTGACTTTGGGCACTTACTAGCTGTATGACCCTGGGCAGGTCACTTAACCCTGTTTACCTCTGTTTTCTCATCGGTAAAATGAACTAGAGGAGGGAATGGCAAACTGCTTTAATATCTTGTCCAAGACACATCCAAATGGGATCATGGAGACTTGCCCAGGAGTGAAATGACTCAAACAATACATCAAAGAATTTCGAAAGACTTAGGATCTCTCATTAAGGCAGTGATCAGCCATGATGCCAAACGACTGCCTGATGATGATGAGCAGGTATATAACTCATGTCCTGATAGAAGGTTGATGGGTTCAAGCAAGACATAGGATGAGAGATTCACTTTTGGATATGGTGATGTAGGAATTTGTTTTGTGACTTGCATATTTATTATGAGGGTTCTGTTCTTTGGTTTTCTTTTAAGTGTGTTATTCCAGTAAGTGGGAGATAGTGAATAAGTGCTTCTTATTTTTTAAAAATAGAATAAAAAAACAAGAAAGGGTCACTAAGATCTTTGTCAGTTCTAAACCTATACGAAAATTAGCCCCTGTGCCAGTTCTGGAATGTATACCACAGGTTGCCAGTGCCTGCATTAGGCTATGAGAACACACTCAGCAGTGATGATTATCCAACCGTATTCAAGTACTCTCAGCAAAATGACTTTCAGGAAAACCCAGCCAAAGATAAAGGAGAAGCAAGATATCCCTGGTATTCTATGGGCTTTCCATGAAAGTGTTGCAATCATGGGCTCATAGTTCTAAACTTAAAAAGGGATCCCAGAGGCCATTAATTCACCTCCATCATTTTAAAAGTGAAATTTTACAGGTTACATGACTTGTCTAAGGTCACGCAGGGAGTAAATATATAGCAGAATTTAAACCCAGGTCTTATGATTCCCAAGCCACCGTTCATTGACAGAGCTAACATTAGGAAACAGTGTGATACAAGGGACCTGGCTTCAAATCCTGCCTCTGACACTCGCTGTGTGACCTTGACAGTCTCTTAACCTAGGCATCAGTTTCCTCATCAGTTAAATGAGGAGGCTGAAGTGTCTGACCTCAGAGGCCTCTTCCAGCTTGAATTGATGACTTCTCTAAGTTTTTAAGGTTTCCAAAATACATTCTCTCCCTAGATGCCCACAAAACGGCAAAACAGGTACTGTATTTTTTTTATCCCCAGTGTATAGACAAGTAAACTAAGGTTTGGAGAGAAAAGTATAACTTGCCCATTGTTGTACAGCTGTGATATGTATTTGATATATATATTATTATATCAAAGGCAATATTCATCTCGCCCTAAGTCCAGCAGTCTTTTCCCTACAGAGTTCAGCTGGTCCACGATGATGGAGACAGATTTGAGCAGTGATAGGGGGTGCTAGATAAAGGCGCTGGAGTTGGAATCAGACAGATCTGAGTTCAATTCCTACCTGATGCCCAGCCATGATCATCTCTCTGCCTCAGTTTTCTCATCTGAATATTGGGAGGTTGGATTTGATGGTCTCTAAGATCCCTTTTCAACTCTTCATCTGTGATTATATAATAATATATACGAGCAAGAGGAGGTAGCAAGATGACTCAGTGGATAAAACTCTGGGCCTAAGATCAGGAAGACCTGAGTTCAAATCTAGCTTCAGACACTTAGTGGCTTTGGGACCCTGGGCAAGTCACTTAACCTCTGTTGCCTTACTCCACTAGAGAAGGAAATGGCAAAGCCCTCCAGTATTTTTGGCCAAGACAATAGTATGGTCCGAGGGGTCACAAAGAGGCAGAAGTTACTGAACACAAAGAGCTAGCCAGGCAGCAGGTAACCCAACGATCTCTGCAATTTGTATTCCTAAGGCATTGACCCAGACTCAAATTCTCCTCCCCCCAACCTAACGGATCTAACTCCAGGCTTCTGTGCAAATGTCCATCAGGGGGAGCCCGACTTCCTGCCCAGTCTGGCCCAGGGTTTGTTTATTCTCATAGGCCTTTTGCAGGGACCCTGGCCACTGGTCCTGGAGCCTGTGTTAAATGTAATGAATGATCTTGTCCTCTCTGTTTGTAGCCTCTTTAGTGTAACACTATAATTAGCTTAATTACCAACAGCCTCGATGCTTTTTTTTTTTTGCAACTTAATATGGAAATTAAATTTTGCACCAGGTTTACAGGCTGTTAACGGGGAATCGAATAATCAAGCCCCAACTCCAAGTCCTTGAAAATGAGAATTAAAAAAGGTCTGCATTTGCATATTCATGTTTTTAATAGGGTTCAGAAGGTATATTTGCAACTGATGAAAAGGATTAATTAAATCTAATTTGCATAGGCGGAGCAGTTTAACCCCTTGTGGGTCAGCTAGCCTGACTCAGCACGAGGGAGCATCCATACCCCCGTACAAAGGAGGGACCTCAGGCAGCTACAGCTTTATTTCATGGTGAAAACAGCAATCACCACAGTTCAGAGTTTCCAGGGGCTCTTGTCTACCCTCTCCAGGATCAGCATTGGCTGTGCCCTTCAAAGCTTTTTCATTCACCCTCCTATCTGTTATGCTCTGCTACCTGTGCTTCCCCAGATCTCCTACAGATTAAAAAAAAGAGGATGGGGACTGTTACTGAGGGTCAGCAAATTGGGTGATAAGGTGGGGAGGGAACAGGGAAGAGACAAGCCCATGATACTACTCCCCCAGGGGTCCAGCCTCCTAGAGATTTGCCAGAGCAGCTCTGGAGTTGGGGTCCTGTCCTTTGCATAGTCATCTAACATTTATGAAGTGCCTACTCTATGCCAGGTGAGCACCTAGGTGGCACAGTGGAAAGACCGGCAGCCCTGCAGTCAAAAAAGGATTTGAGTTCAAATGTGACCTCCTGTATTAATGAGCTATGAGACCCTAGGTAAGTCATTTCACCTTGCCTCAGTTTCCTCATCTGTAAAATGAGCTGGAGAAGGAAATGGCAAACGATTCCAGTATTTCTGCTAAGAAAACCTCAGATGGGGTCCTGAAGAGCTGGACACAACTGAAACAACTCAACAACAACAAGTATGTCAGGTACTGAGCTAAATGCTGAGGAAATAAAAGAAGGCAGTCCCCTAAACAACTCCCCCCACAAAAGCACCTTAGGATTTACATAACACTTTAAGGTCTACAAAGTTATTTACATAATGATCTCATCTGGTCATCAGAAATACCCTATGAAGTAGGTGCCATCATTATGTCCATTTTTTAAAATGAGGAAACTGAGGCAGACAAAGATTAAGTGACCTGTTCAGGGTGAACCAACTAATAAATGTCTCAGGCAGGATTTGAACTTGGGTCTTCCTGACTCCAAGCCCAACACTATATCCACTATGCCCACAAGTCTATAGAAATACACACTTTCTCTCTCTCTCTCTCTCTCTCTCTCTCTCTCTCTCTCTCTCTCTCTCTCTCTCTCTCTCTTTCCATTCTATCCTTTTTGCTGAGTTACCAAATTCTAGTAAGCCAATATCTTTAGAAAGGGACATATACTGCAAATGTCAGTTTACCCCTAAAAGGACCTCATATAGAAACACCAGCCACTGTGCACATCTTGTCTTAATAACAGGCATAATAGTGGTAGTTGTCCTTCATTTTCAAAGAGGACCAGAATGGCATCACCATGATAAAGTGAAGTTTCAGGTGTCTGACTGTGGCTGATCAGACTAACATGAGCTCAGAATGCTCTACCACAGGTTGGGCACAGATAGTCTGTGTGAATATTGGAGTGGATACTCCAAATTGGTGTATTCTACGTTTCCTTTGTGTTACCTCAATTCTGCTTTGCTCATAGAGCATTGCACCCTTTCTGATGTGGGCATGCTATACCTAGCAGTCCTGTGCCAGTGTCTCCCACGTTTCACAGTCAGATCCAAAGTTCTTGAGAGAGACCTTGAGACTCTCCTTGTATCTCTTCTTCTGACCACCATATGATCACCTGCCCCATGAGTTCTCCATAATAATCTTAATAATAGCTAGCATTTCTGTAGTACTTTGAGATGTGCAGAGTGCTTTACATGTGTTAACTCATTTGATCTGTACAACCCTGTGAGATTGTTATTTCTCCCATCTTACACATGGGGAAACTGAGGCACTTGGCAGTTAATGTGACTCACCTAGGATCACACTGTTAGTAAGTCTCTGAGGCAGCATTTGAATGGGTTTTTCTGAGTCTAGGTTCCATACTCTGTCTACTGCACCCCCTAGCTGCCTGAATATCTTCTTAAATTTCATTCATACCTGCATGAAAACAAGTGTTTTTTCTTTGGATGTAGTACCTTTGCAAGCGGAGATATATAGTCTCAGGGACATACTCCTTAAAACTTAATAACCTTACTCCATAGCCATATGTCATCCTTCACTACCCTGTCATGAGCACTCTGACCCCACCCACAGTTCTTTCTTCTTCCTTAGAATGAGCAGCAGATAAAACTTGCTAGAATTCCCCATTCTCCCAGGGACCCAGACCCAGGAGACCCTTTCCTAGGACCAAACTTACTGGGACAGATCCCAGAGAAAGGCTGCAGACTTACATATATCAGGTAAGAAAGCACAAAGATGCCCACATTACTGATGATGGAGGCTTCCCAAGAATCATCAGACTCTTTCGGCCTTTGTCAACTAAAATGCACCATTCCAAGGACTTGTCCGAGGAAGGACTCTAAAGTGTAGGGGGCATTTAAGATCAAAATCACATCATAGGCTCAAAGACATCAGAGGCCATCAAGTCTGTCCCTACAACTATCACTACTACTACTACTACTACTACTACTACTACTACTGCTGCTGCTGCTGCTGCTACTACTACCACCCCCCCACACACACATACACCTTTTATAGAAGAGGAAACTAGGCCCAGAGAGATTAGACTTAAGGAGTACCCAGAGGGTACAGTGGATTGAGCAATGGGTCTGGAGTTAGGAAGATCTGAGTTTAAATTTTACCTTGGACAATTTCTAACTGTGTGTCGAGGTGGCAAGTCGTTTAGCCATTGCCTGCCTCAGTTTCCTCATTCGTAAAACAAGGGTAATAGTAGCACCTATCTCCTAGGGTTGTTGTAAGGTAATGAGATCATATTTGTAAAGTGCTTAGCAACCATCAAAGTTCTTTATAGATCCTAGTTTATTACTATTAAGCTGTCAATACTGTAACATGGAGGCACCTCCCTCCCAGGGTAGAATCCTCCCATGAGGATTACATGAGATAATACTTGCAATGTGCTTTGGCAAACTTAAAACACCATACGGACGCATGTTTGATGATGGGGAGGATTATTGCTGTTAGCACTCTGGGAATTGCCTTGGATCACACAGCAAGTGAATGGCTGGGTGGGGTGAGATTTGCACGCAGGTCTTGATGCCTCCAAGGTCACCCTTCTATCCTCCACAAGGTGCTGCCTCCATGTATTGGTGCTGTGGACGGTCCTGGATAAGACTGCCTGCCTTCGTTAGAGAGGAGCAGATTTGATTAACAAGCTCGCAGCTCCTTTTGTTCCCCTGAAATGTACCTCTCTGTGTGTTCTGAGCAAGGTCCTTGACCATTTCCTCTGGCTCCCGCCTTGTGCATCTGCATTCATGGTAACTGCCTCTTACAGCCTTAATTCTGGGGCAGGTGTGATTTTCCCTGTGTACATGTGAACATTCTGCTCATTCTCTGTTGCAGAGGATTGGTACAGAGGCTAGGGGATGGGGAGAGTACGAAGGAAAAACAGTACAGGCTTTTCCCTCATGGTGCTTCTACCCTCCTTGGGGCTAAGGTGGGACCCAACATGTACAGATAAGTAGAATAAAGCAATTTGAGGAAGGAGAAAAGCCTGGGGGATCTTGGAATAGGTAAGCTTGAGCTATGTTTTAAAGGAAAATAATTCTGACTGGCAGAATTGAGGAGATGTTCAAGATAATGGGAAGGTTATACAAATGCATGGAGATGGGAAATGAAATCTTATTCTGGCAATAGGGAGTAGTCCATTTTGGTTAGAATGTAAAGCAATTCAAAGCAAGTAATGTGAAGTAAACCTGGAATGGAAACTTAGAACCAGATTGTAGTGAACTTTGAAAGCCAGGCTAAGGAATTTCTGCCTGTTTTTTCCCTAAAGACTGTTGGGGAGCCATAGATATCACTATTATAGAGTACTCCCCTAAATTGAACCTAAATTGATTTTCAAAGGTCAGAGTCTAAAACTTACATTTGACAAGAGTCAAGAAAGTCCCATTTGGTGACCTTTGCATTTTGGAAAGTCATCTAGTATATTCTATGCTAGTATTGACTTTCAGGGGAGAGTAGCTTCATACAGGTAATGCCAGAATGTCTCATTTAAAGACTGTGTATAGAGAAAAAGAAAGAGCACTGGGTTCAAAATCTGACTCCAAAATTAACAAAGTTCCTTCTTTATGAGTCTCATCTGTAAAATGGGTATAATAACTCCTCATGGGATTGTCATGGGGAAAAAATCTTGGTAAACTTTCAAAAGCTCTTAGAAATGCGAGTTATTATTCACCAACCTGTGACAGAGGTGTGCTCAGACCCAAGGCTACCATGTAGTATGGAGCAATAGAAAATGGCACTGGGCTTGGTCTTAGAGGATCTGAGTCCAAGTGTGGACTCTAACACTTATTATCTAAAAAACCGTTTGATTTCTCTGGTCTGAAAAATGAGGGGGATAGGGACAAGACCACCTAGGTCTTTTCCAGTGCTAAATCTAGGAAACTATAAACAATCAGTCAACCATTGAAATAGTGGCGAGTATCATCCCCTTTTCCCTGACCCCTGCCTTAAGTCCTAATTTCATTGTATATTTGTTGTTTAGTCATTTTAGTTGTGTTCTATTTTCTGTGACCCCAGTTGGGGTTATCTTGGCAAAGACGCTGGAATAGTTTGCTATTTCCTTCTCCAGTTCATTTTACAGATGAGAAAACTAAGGCAAATAGTGTTAAATGACTTTCCCAGGGTCACACATCTAGGAAGTGTCTGAGGCCAGATTTGAACTCAGGAAGATGAATCTTCCTGACTCCAGACCCAACATTCTATCCACTATGCCCTCTAGATGCTCTAGAAAGAGATCTATCTATCTGTCTATCTATCTATCTATCCATCTATCCATCTAATCTGTCTATCTATCATCTATCAATCTATCTATCATCCACCTATCATCTATCTATCCATCTATCTTTCCATCTATCCATCCATCTATCTAATCTATCATTTATCTATCATCTATCTTTCCATCTATCCATCCATCTAATCTATCACTTATCTATCTATCTCTCTATCATCTATCTATCTATCCATCTATCTATCTATCTATCTATCATAGATGTCATGGCATTTTCTCCTATTTGGAGACAAACCCATTCTACCAAGAGGTTATCTACGAAAATTGTGGGAAGGCTTGCAGGGAGGGAGGAAGTGATTCCTTAGAGGGCTACCACGCAAACCATCTTCTTACTGCACCAGAGTCTGTATCTCCAGATGCAAGCATATTGTGAGGCTTACAAAGAAGAATGGAGGTAAGGAATGTGACCCAAGGGCCCCTTAGGAAAGCTAGGATTAGCACATCCATCCCTGTTCACCAACCATGGCTGACTTCCCCCTCTGGGGCCCTTCCTTGCATTGCTAGATGGCAAAGGTCTGTGATCTTTTCTGCTCAGCTGGTTGGGGCATAGCATTAATGAGGTGGAGGCCCCAGGTTTAATCCCCAATATAGGCCAATTAGCTTTGGTTGGTGCCACATCACAGACTGTGTCCTTACCCCAGCAGGCAATCTTGCAAATTCATGTCATCAGTCAGAAGGGGAGCCAGGTGAAAGTGGGGATGGCTCAACTTAACTTATTTTCTTGACTAGAGGATATGATTCAAAGTATGTGCCTTCCTGATGTTGGGTCTGAAGTAGCCTCTCAATGACAAAGGGTCATAGACTTAGAGCTAGAAAGGACCTTAGAGACTTATTTTACAGATAGCAAAACTAAGTCACAGAGACTGGAAGTGACTGCCCAGGAAAGGAATGAAGGTTGGTCAGCTTGGGCCTCTCTGCAAAATAGAGGCTCTCAGAGGAATGCACCAACCGGAGAAGGGGCTAGTAGCATGGTGGATAGAAGGTCCAGAGCAAGAAGGCTGAAGGGGTGAATGAATGCTCCATAGTGAGGAGGCCCCAGGAGCTGAACGAGGTTCCAGGATGAGAATGCATGCATTTTTAAAATTTTTTATGTAAATAGTGTTTTATTTTTTTCCCCCAATTTCATGTAAAAATAGTTTTCAATATTCATTTTTATAAGATTTTAAGTTTCAAATTTTTCTCTCTCCCCTCCTCCCCATGATGGCAAGCATTCTGATATAGGTTACACATGTACAATCATGTTAAACATATTTCCACATTAGTCATGTTGTCAAAGAAAAAACAGAATAAAAGGAGAAACCCACAGGAATAAAACAAAGAAAGTGACAATGGTGTGCTTCAGTCTACATTCAGGCTCCATCCATAGTTCTTTCTGTGGATGTAGATAGCATTTTCCATCATGAGTCTTTTGGAATTGCCTTGGATCATCATATTGCTGAGAAGAGCTAAGTCTGTCACAGGTGATCATTGCACAATGTCACTGTTATTGTGTACAGGGTTCTCCTGGTTCTGCTTACTTACTCAGCATCTGTTCATGTGAATCTTTCCTGGTTTTTCTGAAATCCACCTGCTCATTGTTCCTTATAGTACAGTAGTATTCCATCATAATCACATACCACAACTTGTTCAGACATTCCACAATTGATGGACATCATCTTCAGTCTCCAATTCTTTGCCACCACAAAAAGAGCTAAATGCACACATTCTTCATAAATAATATGCACTTAATAAATGCTTGTTCTTTGCCTTCTTGATTCTAAGTACAGCACTCTGTCCACCATGCTAAATATTTTAATATGGTTTGGGCAGCACTCTTGTTTTACAGAGAAAAAAAAAAATGAGTCAGAGAGAGCCCAGGCACGTGTAGCTAGTAAGTGACTGGGGTAGCCTTTGAACTTAGGTTTTCCTGACTCCAGGTCTAGCAAATTATCCACCATGCCACCTAGACATGTCAGGTTAAGGATGCCACCTGGATGGAGAGAACTGGTAGCCTCACACATTCCTAAAAACTCCTCATACCCAGAAGAATCCATTGCTTTTCCAGAGATCCCCATGACACCCCAGTCTCTAGGACCTTGAGGTGTCTTCCCAGTGACTCCGCTCCAAGCCCTGTCCTTGATGTTCTAGATGACTCCCTCCAGATAGAAATATAGATGTAAATAACAGCATTTGTCTTTCTGTGGTCCCCAAGGGTCTCCAGAGCTCTTTAGAATTCCTTGGTAAAGGAGCTTGAACAAAGAAGATAGCTGCCATCTGTGTTAAAGGAGGAACTGCCCTAGCAGAGGTGAATTACCTTGTTTGAGACCATAGGAAGCCTGAAGCTAATGAAACTGGATGAGTAGAAAAATCCTAATAAAGTCACAAGACTGGTTTTCTTTTTAAACAAACATAACAGTTCTTTTATGCAAATGAGTGGTGGGACTCCTTTGAAGTCCTCACCCGAAGGTGAGGAAATAATGACCTTATCTTTTCAGAATGTATTTGTGCAGCCCTTTTTGGGAAACTTGACAGAGAGAGCTATGAACCATGTAAGCAAATCAGTTCTGTTACTTGATAGTCAAAACAAAATCAACTCTAACCTCAAAGGCCACATTTTGCCACCATTGAGGACATTTCAAAGACTTTGTGTGTTGCATATAGTATGGGGGAACCAACTCCCCCCATCCCCTTCCCTTCCTTTCCTTCTGTCCTTTCCTCTTTCTCTGCCTTCTCTTCTCTCTCCTCCCTATCCCTCTGTCCTTCTTTTCTCCTCCTCCTCCTTCTTCTCCTTTTCTTCTTCTTCTTCTTCCGCTTCTTCTTCCTCTTCTCCTTCTCCTCCTTTTTCTTCTCCTTCTTCTTTCTTCTCTTTCTTTGTCTCCTTTCTTCTTCTCCTTCTATTTCTCCTCTTCCTTCTTCTTCTCCTTTTTCTCTTCCTCCTTCTTCTCCTTCTTCTATTTCTCCTTCTTCTTCCTCTTTTCTCTCTCCCCTCTCTTTTCATCCCTCCTTCCCTCCCTCCCTCTCTCCATTCCTCTTCCCCTTCCTAGCTCTCTCTTCTCTTTCCCTGTTACTTTCTCCCTCCCTTTCTCTTTCTCTCTCTCCTTCTTCCTCCCTCTCTCCTTTCTCTCTCTTCTCTCTGTTTCTTTTCCTCCCTCCCTTCCTGCCCCCCTCTCTCTCTCCCCTTCCCTCCCTCCCTCTTCCCCCATACTCTTTTCTCCTCTCCTACCACCCCCACCCTTCCCTCAGCCTTCCCTTTTCTTCCTGGCTCCCTGCCTTTTTCCTCTCTCCCCATCCCCCTTCCCTCCCTCCCTCTGCCATGCCGCTCATCTCTCTCCTACAGCACTTAATGTCTAAAGCTCTGATTTGGCACTTAATCATGTACTGCCTGATAGAGTTAGTTATTTTTTCATATGTGGACGAGGCACGACTATGAAGTAAATATAATATCAAGATTCAAAGAGATTTCAAAAGACGGAAGCCCTGAGATGAAACTAACAAGATGAAATGTAGGGATAGGACTTGGGATTTCACTGAGATAGAGAACTTTCTGGTGGGGAAGCTGCCTCTCTGCCAGTGCTAGTCAGCATCTTCTCTGCAATTAATAAAGAGTCTTAAGAGAGTGGCCTAGAGCAGAGGCAGCAAATGCAGGGCCCTGGAGTCACAGGCCACCCCTAAAACGCCCAGACTGCTACCCAAACCATATTCAAGTGTAACTGGGAAGTTTAACAAAATAAATAAAATACAATTCAGGATGTCATTCAATTGTTTTCAGTCATTCCTGACTCTTCATGATTCCATTTGACATTTTCTTGGCAAAGATACCAGAGAAGTCTGCCATTTCCTTCTCCAGTTCATTTTACAGATGAGGAAACTGAGGTAAACAGGGTGAAGTGACTTGCCTAGAGTCACACAACTAGTAAGTGTCTGAGACTGGATTTGAACTCAGGAATTCTTGACTGCCTTCCTGGCACTCTATCCACCAGGCTATCTGACTGTTCTA
Organism: Potorous gilbertii; assembly: GCA_028658325.1. Classification (NCBI taxonomy): domain Eukaryota; kingdom Metazoa; phylum Chordata; class Mammalia; order Diprotodontia; family Potoroidae; genus Potorous; species Potorous gilbertii. The sequence continues at coordinate 83,954,063 of CM053772.1, read as the reverse complement.
CAATTCAACACAGATAATGTTAACTTATGGTTTTCTAGGTCAATATACAGCTCACAGGCATCTATCTGTCTTCATCTGAGAGGTTAAATGTTATAGTTACAGAGCCTGGTATTTGAACTTATCAGGTCTTCCTAGCCCTGAAAGTTAACTTTCTATTCCCTGTACTAGGTGACCTCTGGAAATGAGATGCAAAAAACAGTAGGAAAGTAGAGAGAGAAAGCCCTGCATTTAACTTAAAAATAAATTGCACAAATAGAGCTAATGTGAAAATGTTTTGCACGATTGCACATGTATAACTGATATCAAATTGTTTGCCTTCTCAAGGAGAGGAGAAGGGAATGAAGGAAGGAGTTTGGAACTCAGAATTTTTAAAAACGAATGTTACAAATTTCTATTTACATGTAATTGAGAAAAATAAAATAAATTGCCTAAGTACAATATGGAAGAGACTTGATTTGACAATAGCTCATTTAAAAAAAGATCCAAAAGTGGACTGCAATCTCAATATGAAATAGCAGCTACTATAAGGAAGATTAATTTTATCTTAGGCTACACCATCCTCCTCCTCCTCCTCCTCCTCCTCCTCAGCATCATCATCATCATCATCATCATCATCAAACTACTCACATTTCTTAGCTTTATTTCTCACCAAGCTGTAATTCTGACTTCTCTACCATGCCCCTGAACTGCTTCCTACATCCTTGTCACCTTCCTTTTATGTGTTTTTCCCCATTGGGCAGCTAGGTGAGGATAAGGTACTGGGTATGGAGTCAGGAAGATTTATCTTCCTGAATTCAAATCTTCCCTCAGACACTTCTTAGCTGTGTGACTCTGGGCAAGTCATTTAACCCTGTTTGCCTTAGTTTCCTCATCTGTAAAATGAGCTGAAGAAGGAAATGTCAAACTGTTTCAAGATCTTTGCAAAGAAAACCCCAAATGGGATCATGAAGAGTCAGACACAGTTGAAAACAACCAAGTAATAACAACTTCCTGCATTAGAATATGAAGTTCTTGAGAGCAGGGACTTCCTTTTTGCTTATTTTTGTTTAGTTTGTGTTTTCTAAGTCCAGCACACAGTGAACACTTAAATAAATACTTGCTGACTCACTAACTGACCTCCCCTTTGGACCAGAAACCCCACCAGCTGTTGTATAACCCAGTGAGTGCAAAGACAAAAAGAAATCCCCCATGTACCTTGACATTTATAGCAGCATTTCTTTTTCTTTTAAATTTTGCAGCACTTTAAAATTAATTCATTAATTTTTAGTTTTCAACATTCATTTCCATAAGATTTTGAGTTTCAAATTTTTTCCCCCTTCCTCTGCCCTCCCCAAGACCACATGCAATCTGATAGAGGCTCTCCTTATACATTCATATGAAATATATTTTCACATTATTCATGATGTAAAGAAGAATTAGAACCAATGGGAGGACCTGGAGAATGAAGAAACAAAATAAAACAACAGAAGAAAAGGAAAGAAAATAGTTTGCTGCCCTCTGCACTCAGACTCCCAAATTCTTGGTGGATGTGGACAGCATTTTCTGTTTTGGATTTTTGGAGTTGCCATAGATCCCTGCATTGTTGAGAAGATCTAAGTTTATCAAGGTCAGTCATCGAACACTGTGGCTGTTACTGCATACAGTGTTCTCCTGGTTCTACTCACTTCACTCTGCATCAGTTCATGTAAGTCTTTCCAGGTTTTTATGAAGTCTGCCTGCTCATCATGTCTTATAGCACAATAGTATCCATTATATTCATATATCACAACTTATTTAGCCATTCCCCAGTTGATGGATATCCCTCAATTTCCAATTCTTGGCTACCACCAAAAGTGCTGTATAGCAGCATTTCTTGTAGTAGTGATGCCTTGGAGCAAAGCAGTTGCCTTTTGACAGGGAATGGCTAAATGAGTTGTGATCCAGGAATGTAATAGTTTCTTACTGTGCCATAAGAAATGATGGATATGAAGAATTCAGAGAAGTGTGAGAAGACATGTGGAATGATGCAGAGTGAAGCAAGCAGAACTAGAAAACAACATGCATCATGACTACAACAATATAAATGGAGGAAAATGCTACCACCAAAGAAACCAAAACAGAGTGCTGTGAAATTCTAATAACCAAGCTTAACCCCAAAGAAAATAGATGAGAATGCAGCTACCTTCATTTTTTGCAGAGGTGAGGGACTGAGTATGATACATTGTATTTCACTGGACTGTGCTTATATGTTGGTTAGTTTTTTAAATTAATTTTATTTTTTTATTCTTTTCCTCCCTTTTATTACTGTTATAAAGGACAACTGGGGTGGGGGAGGGGAGGAGAGAGTAAACCTTTTTATATAGCCCTACTATGTGCTCAGCACTTTTACAAATATTATCTCATTTGACTATTATAACAAGCCTGGTAGGTAGGGGCTGTAATTTATCCCTATTTTACACTTGAGAAAACTAAGGCAAATTGAGGGTTAAGGAACTTGCCCAAAGCACATAGTGTTGGAGGCTGAATTTGAACTCAGGTCTTCCAGACTCCAGACCCAGTGTTCTATCCACCTAGCTGCCAGAGAAGGGAAAGGAGGGCTATATTTGAAAATAAAGATGCTGTAAGAACAAAAAAATCAATAGAAATGAAAAATTAAAAACCTCACATTTACATTGCATTATTTGCAAAGTACTTTGCTCACGACAGCCCTAAGGGGCAAGTACTTAACAGTTATTATCCCCATCAAGAAAGGAAACAGCCCTAGAGAAACTGCAGCTATGATAATATTCAGAGACAGGAGAACCCTTGGAGATCATCTGATCTGATGCACTCATTTTACAGATGAGGAAATTGAAAGCCATTAATGAGAAATGACCTGTTCAAAGTCACTTAGTGCATGGCAGAGACAGGGTTTAAATTTAGGCCCCGGGACTCCAAAGCCAGCTTTGCTGACAGAGTGCCATGCTGCCAAGGGCATGACCAGTCAAAGGTTACACAGCTAATCACTAGGGGAAGCTAAGACTAGAACCCAAGTCTTGTGATGCCAAATTCATTGTTTCAGTCATTCCATTGTGCTATCTTCCTAACAGAAGAACCAGGGAGAGAATTGTGTCCACCATATTCTATTATGGTCGGACCACACCTGCAATACTGTGCTCAGTTCGAGGCATCTCGTTTTTTAAAGAGACATAGATGATCTGGAATGTGTTGAAAGTAGGGCAGCCAGGATGGTGAAGCTCCCATGGGTTCAATTACTATCTCTACACCGATGACTCACAAATGTATATATTCAGTCCTAGTTTCACTAACTGCCTGCCGGACATCTCTGTTGGATATCCCATTGACATCTTTAACTCAAAACGTACAAAACTGAACTCCCTTGCTTTCCCTCATATACCTACCCTTATGGGGTTTCCCATTTCTGTTGAGAGTGCCATCATCCTTCTTGTCATCTAGGTTTACCACTTCAGAAGCACAGCTCTGAAGCAGGGCACTGGTTCAAGAAATTTCCTTGGTTCTCTAATCCTTCAAAATAAGTTATATGCTCCTTTCTTTATTATTTAAAGACCTTCAAAATCTGGTTCCAGCTTATCTTTCTATACTGATTTCACATCAGTTTTCATTCACACATCACTCCCCTTCATGTATTCTATACTCTTGGGTAAATCTTGGCCTATTTGCGGTTTTCCACACATCTCCCACCTTCATGCTTTTGTCCCATGCCTGGTACACTCTGCTTCTTCACCTCTTCCTTATGGAATCTCTAGCTCAGGGGCCCCCATCCTTCAAGAGCACTTTCTGATTCCCTTAATTGATGGTTCTCTCCCCAATCCTAACAAAATGAATTTGAATTAATTTTGTACTTCTCTTTGTGCCTGTTGCTTTCCTCAATAGGATGTAATCTCCTTAAGGATGGGAGAGGTTTCATTTTTGTCTTTTTATCCTTAGCAACTAGGGCAGTATTTAGCATATCACAGATGCTTAAAAATTCCAGTTCAATTAAATTGAAGCCTTGTCTCTTATTTCCTTTTCACCTCACTTATCCCATCAGTTGTTAATTTTACCTATTCCCATGATTCCCATCCCTTTCTTTCCTGCAATATTGCAATAAATTCTTAATTGGCCTCCCTGACTCCAATTTCCCACCTCCAATCCTTCTTCCTCACAGCGGCCAAATGAATTTGATTAAAATGCAAATTGATCATGCCACTCTTTTGCTAAAAAATTATCAGTGGCTCCCTATTGTCTTTAGCTATGAAAAAAAATATACAAATTCCTTAGTATAGCTCTTCAAACTACCTGACTTGAAATTTGTTCTTAACCTTTTATGTGTCATGGAGCTCTCTGGCAATCCGATAAAATGCATGGAACCCTTCTTAGGATAATGTTGTTTTCTTGCAGGGGGTGGTTTATGCTAAAAAAATACATAGGATTACAAAAGAAATTGATTATATTGTACTACACTTAACCAAATAGTTTTAAAACAGTTTCTGGATCCCTGTAAGCAAACCTTCCCTGATTCCCCCCACTCTTACTCCTTTCCCCATATCGATGTTCTTTCCTTCCTCAAAGGATCTTCTACAGTATTTACTTATCTATGTACATTATGTATCTTCTCACACTAGAACATAAACACCTTCAGGGCAGGGACTGTTATTTTTAACATCTTTGTAGCTCTGGTGTTTAGCACAACACCTTGATTTCAGTCATTTAATAGACATTTATTAAGTGCCTACTCTGCGCTAGACATAGGGGCAGCTAGCTGGTGCAGTGGTTAGAGTACCAGACCTGGAGTCAGGAAGTCTTATCTACTGAATTCGAATCCAGCTTCAGACACAAGCCGTGTGACCCTGGGCAAGTCACTTTACCCCTGTTTGTCTCAGTTTCCTCATCTGTAAAATGAGCTGGAGAAGGAAGTGGCAAACTACTCTAGTATCTTTGCCAAGAAAACCCCAGATGAGGTCACAGAGTCAAACACAACTGGAATGACTGGTAAATGTTTTATATTCTAAATAACCTTTCTGAAGAAGCAGAAAAGGTTGGGAGCCAACCCAATCATATCTCAAAAGCCATTTGGAGGCAGGAAGACCTGAGTTCAAATCTAGTCTCAGACACTTACTAGCTGTGTGACCCTGGAAAAGTCACTTTACCCTGTTTGCCTTAGTTCCCTCATCTGTAAAATGAGCTGGAGAAGGGAATGGCAAAGCACTCCAATATCTTTGCCAAGAAAACCCTAAATGAGATCACAAAGAGTCAGGGATAGGACTAAAACATGTGCTAGATACTGTCAAACAGGCAGTCACAATGTTTTATGTAAAAACCAGGTTTATTGCAAGAGAAATGAAGATATGTGTGGAACCCAAAGCAGAAGTTTGCATATTTATGACAGCAGGACCAAGGAGGGAGGAGATACCAGGAAGGGGTGTGGCATAGGAGGAGGAAAGGTGCAGTAAAGGTGGGAAAAGGAGGAGCAAGGGGATGGCAAAAGTCGAATTCTTTCCCTTGAGAACCTCTAGACTGTGAAGAAAGGAGGATTTGCTTATCTGCAGAGCATTTTGCCACAAGCATTTTCCCAGCCTGGCACAGAATGGCTGGCGTCTGTCTTGCCTCCCAAGGACACACAGGGGATCCAGCTTGGGGTGCAAACAGCAAATTATGGCAGCTGGGGAGGGGGTTCATCCTTGACACATTCAGGGTCTCCTGCATACTCCGGGTCCAGTGTTTCTGAGGAAAAAATGGTAATTCAAAAAGATAAGTTCAGGGAGCCCTTTAACAGACTTTAACAATACTGTGTTAAGGGCCAGGGATGCAAAAACAGTCAAAAGACAATCCATGCCCTCAAAGAACTCACACTGTAATGGGGGAGACATCAAGCAACAAACAGGCATATTGTAGATGTTGGATAAATATTTGTTGAATTAATAAAATTTAATCTGGAAAAATATTTTAAATGGTTATAGGTATCAAGAATATTTAACTTGGAGAAAAAAAAGGCAGGGGCAGATACCTGTTCTCGGATTTTTGAAAGACTATGATGTATAATTGTGAAGAAGTTCGCTCCTTTGTAAGTACAGCTAGGTGGCCCAAGAATGGTACATAAAGAGAATTTGGGCTTTGGGGACTCCAAGACTTGAGTTCAAATGTGACCTCAGATACTTGCTAGCTGGGTGACCCTGGACAAGTCATTTTACTGCTGCCTGCCTCATTGAGAATAATTAATAATAAAAAGCACCTACCTCACAGGGTCATTATGAAGGTCAAATGAGATATTTGTAAAGCACCTGGCACATAGTAGGTACATAATAAAAGCTTCCTTTCAGAAGGCATAATTAGAAGGACAACGGTTGGAAGTGATAGAGAGATGGATTTGAAATCAGAAGAAAGACAGCATCCTATCTCTAAGAACTTCCCAGCAATGCAAGGGGCTGCCATAGGAAGCTGCTTACCCCTTAGCAGTAGAAATAATCAAACAGAGGCTACTTGACCATCTTTTTGTAAGACTGTGGAAGGAAAGGATTCTTGCTCTGGGTCAGAGGCTAAGCTAGGTCATCTTTAAAATCATATGGTTCTTCTGCAGTGTTGTACTGGATCTAGCTTGTGCTGGCTCAGGAGAGCCAATAGTTAAATTTTCATTGCAAGCCTTTACACTTCCCAAATCAGCAAACTCTACAAATGAGGGCTTGATTTATTTTTTTTTGTTGTTGATCGTATAGACTTAAGAAAGTGATGGAGAAAATGTAAATAAGGCAGATTAAATTTAAAAGTATCCTTGGCTACTTTTTTTCCTTAGACATCAGGTTGTTAATCGTTTACTAGCACTTTTGGGGGGGAGGGGAGACAGTTGTTAAATATTTACCAGCACATCACTGTTTCTGTGGTGACTTGTGTACTCAGCTCCATTACTTTGTGGTCACTTCTTGTGTCCTTTCTCCCCCAACTAGATTGTAGCCTCCTTAAAAGTCAGGGACTACATCTTACACTTCTTCTTTCCCTACAGGGCTTACTAGGAGACCTTGAATACAGTATCCATTCAGTTAGGTTCTCCTGATGATGTTGATGATAAAAAAAGACTCATATACAAGGGATGCTAACTCACAGAATGATTTAGAGCTTGAAGGGACATTAAAGATCCCTACCTTCTCTCATTTTACAGATGGGGAAACTGAGGCAGAGAGAGGTGAAGCAACTTAACCAGGGTCACATGCAATAGGTGGCAAAGCCAGGATTTGAATGCTGGTCCATGGATTACACTGTGCTGCTCAGCCTTTTCATTTTCTCCTCTTCTGTATTCCTTCTCTGGCTTCAAGTCAATTCCAGTCAACCAACATCTATTAGGTACCAACTATGCTAAGCGTTGGAGTTATATACATATTTTAAAAAACCCTACATAGTCCTTGCCCCTCAGAAGAACTTACATTCTATAGATGAATACAACACAAAGGTAAGTGACAGGAGGCAAAGTGGTGCAGTAGAAGGAGCACTGAGTCATAGGGACTGAAATGAAGGCATTAGATTAAATTATCTGTCAGGTCCCATCTTGATCTGTGATCCTATGAGCAAGTAAATAGACAATTTATGCAAAGTAATTCGGGGGGGCATGGAGTGGAACTGGTGGGTGTCACCATGAGAATGAAGGACAGTATGGCACAGCACGTAGGTCACTGGCCTTGAATTCAGGAAGATCTGAGTTCAAATCCTGCTGCAGTCATTTACAAGCCTTGAGAGTCTGGGCAAATCAATTAACTTCACTGTGCCTCTTACATAAAATGGCAGGGATGGCTTACACGGCTTTCCAAGAGTCCTTCCAGCCCTACAGCTATGCTCCTACGTACTCCGTGATTCTTTGTCCATTGACCCTAGTGGAGCCTAGTAGATCGCTCTCAGGGGTTCCTGTGTTTTGCCCAGCAGAAACACAGCTGCTTCTTCTCCACGCCTTTCCATGTGTCTCATCTCTGAGCTGAACTCGAACTCTGGCCAGCTCCACTATTTGCCTGAGCACGTCACCCAGTGCGGCTGCTCTGGTCCCATGCCCAGTTTTCTCTTGCCTGCCTATAAATAGTCAATTGTCTCTTCTGCAGAGAACAGCGTGAGGCTGTGACACCCCAGCTGTCCTCTCCCCCACCCCCACCCCGTCCCGTGACAAAGGCTGAACCCTGGGATGTGGAGGCAAGAGCCAGGAAGGATGGTGGAGAAACAGAGAAGCTCATAGCCGCCTTCCCCCGCCCCCGCTCCCCATCCCGGAGGCCTCCAGCGCTGATGTAATCCTTAGATGCAGTTAATGACAACACAGTTTCCTCTGTAAAATGAGGGGGCCGGACTTGTTCTGCTCGGCCCCCTAGGGCAGAACCAGAAGCGGTGGGTGGAAAGTCGGGAGAGAAAGGCAGCCTCCTTGGAGGAGTAACTTCAGCAGTTGTTACAACAGTTCAACTCCGGCTTTTACTTCCAGATGTTCTAGGTTCCTAATCATTGCAGGAATGAGAAAGTGGAAAGGGTACAGAATCTGGAGGCAGAGGACCGGGTTTCAAATCCTGTCTCAGTCCACTTAAGTCTGTGAGATTGTGGGCAGATCACTACATCTCTCTGGGCGTCACCTTTTCACCTGGAAAAGGAGGGGTTTGCACCTCGAAGGTGCCTTCCATCCCTCTCTCACTCGGTTATTCCAGGAGCTTTTCTACCAGAGCCAGCACCATCCCTTGTGAGGGGGATCAGCTCAGCAATTTGTGTTTCAGCAGGGTTGGGTTACAAAAGGTAGTGTGGTGTAATGGAAAGAGACTAGTCGCGATTTAGGCTTGAGCTCTTCCTGGGACACGCCCAAGACGAAAACATTTCACTGCCCAGAGCCTTAGGTCATTCTCTATGGTGATGAGAGCCTGCTAGTAAAGGGAGTTTCCTCACTGAGAGTTCCTAACTAATAGACAGCATGTATTATAAATGTGCATATATAAATATGTTTTTATATGCATATAACACATGCTTTATATAGTTATATAATGTGCTTTTCCTGTATGCATTTGTATGTCCTATATATGCATATGAAATATATGTATTTACAATATGCTTTATATATGTATATAGCATATGCTTTGTACAGGCATATAATGTCTCATATTTGTATAAATAATATATGCTTTATATGTGTATATATATATATATATATATATATATATATATATATAATATACGCTTTATGTGGGCATATATAATATGTTGTATAGGTATATGTGTTATATATAGATATATGTGTGTGTGTGTGTGTGTGTGTATGTATGATGTTGTTTAACTCACTGGTGCCAATCCTGATGGCAATAGGTACAAGAACAGGCTAAAAGAATAGCTGGGGCCAAGAAATGAGGTTCCAATCTCTGGAGTATGTTGTTTTATATGCATATGTATATGCATTTATGTATATATAATATATGTACATATATAATATATATTTATATGTGAACATGTAATATGTATATATAAAAATGTACTTTATATGCATATATAATATATGCTTTATATAGGTATCAATATGCTTTATATATAATATATACTTATATATGTACATATACTATGTGTATATATATAATGTGCTTTATAGGTATATATAACATGTGCTTTATATAGGCATATAATATGCTTTCTATATGTATATATAATATATGCTTATACATGTACATATAATATGCATATCTATAATGTGCTTTATATGTGTATAATATGGTTTTTATATAGGCATATAATATGCCTTAATATATGTGTATATAATATATGCTTCATATATATAAATTGCTTTAAGGTTTGCAAAGCATTTTACAAAGATCTCATTTGATCTGAGGATCATGACAACCTTGGGAAGGAGGTGCTATTATCATTCTTATTTTACAGATGAGGAAACTGAGGCAAGGTTGTGATGTGCCCAGGGTCCCACAGCTGATACGTGTTTGAACCTGAGTCCAAATCTGGCCTTAGACATGCTACCTGACTGGGGTCAGCATTCTTTTCTCTTGGCCCCCTAGCTGCCCTACAGTAATAAAATTACAGATCCAGTTTAAAAAATGGGTGGGGCAGTGGGGCAGGGAGGATGGTGAATTAGATGACCTCTGAGGAGTTTGCTTCTGAAGCTGTGCAGCTCAAAATTCTGCCTCTGCTAGACATTCCCATGCTACTTCTCTCTTGGATTCCCCACTTCCCAAAGGAATCTGTAGGAGGAGAGATCAGATGAAAGCTAAATGCTTTTGTCCCTGCTTGCCTTTTCTGCAATGACAGGTAGATGCTCAGAGTTAGGTCCAAAGTTCCCTCAGAGGCACCAGCGATTGAACAGCCTACTGGGTAATGAAAATACTCTGCACTTCATCATCCCTGTCTTCTCCCCTTTGTCTCTTCCCTTGCCTGATGCTCCTTTTGCTAACTTGTGTATAACCTTCAGTTAGCCATGATACCCTCTTTGTATCTTAGGTTCTTTATCTGTAAAATTAAGAGGGAGTATACCAAATTAGAGATTCTTGATAGATTTCAGGAAGTCTCTGAATTTGGGTGGGGAAAAAGTACATCTTTATTTCAGTATTATTGGGTTTTTTGATAATCCTGTGCATTATCTTGAAAAGGAATCTATGAGAATATTCTTCATCTCTGATATAGATAGATAGGTAGATAGAGAGATAGAGAGAGCAATAGATAGTCAGTCCTATGAGAAAAGGCTTCTCCAGATAGCCAAGGGGGTCCATCCATGACACAAAAAAGGCTAAGACACCTTGGATTCAATTTTTAAGGTCTCTTCTAGTTTTAACATTCTATGGTTGTTCATTAACAATTGTCATTGTAACAGTTGTTAATTATAATATTGTTAATATTCTATGATATCTCAATGCAGTGGATAGAGTGAGGGACCTGGAGTGCAGATGACTCTTCTTCCTGAGCTTAAATCTGGTCTCAGATACTTTTGAAATGTGTGACCCTGGGCAAGTCATTTCACCCTGTTTGCCTTAGTTTCCTCATTTGTAAAATGAACTGGAGAAGGAAATGGCAAACCACTCTAGTATCTTTGCCAAGAAAATCCCAAACAGGTTCATGAAGAATTGGACAAGACTGAAATAACTGAACAACATACCCCAGAGATTGGGACCTCATTTCTTGACCCCAGCTATTCTTTTAGCCTGTCCTTGTACCTATTGCCATGTAGGTTGGCACCAGCAAGTTAAACAACATACCAGAAACCAAAGACAGCCATACTAATCCCATTACTTCTATTGAACTGACTGGCCACCTTATTAGCCAAGTCTCTTAACATCTCTGGTCTCCTCATCTGTCACATGTGGATAATGAGGCCAACCAGTCTCCCCAGGGAGCCCCTAGCGAATGACTACAGAGAGCTTGGCAACCCTTCACACACTGTGGTAATAAGCAGGGAGTCTTGCTGGGACATCACACTGAACATCTCTGTCTGAACTCACCAAACCAGTATGATACACTGGAAAGGATAGTAAAGCTGGCCAGTGACTTTCCCAGCTAAAAGGAGGGGACAAGAGATTGGGATGCCTGGGAGAGGTGGAAAGAAGGCAACCTGAAAAGGGCACCAGGTCTTCTCCCTGCTGCAAACAGAACTGTACCTGTGCCAGATGTGGCCCCTTCTCCCATATGTGATGGGTGGATCCCTAGGGCATGCAAGGACCAAAGCTTGGTGGCCTCCAGGACAGAGGCACATTGGAGCCATTACCCTGGCAGAATCATTTACTTCTGATGTTGCCCCAGCAGAGACCCCTAGGCTCCCTAACCCAGCTTTTCCCCCTCAACCCCAACTCAGTCCTAGTGGCTAGCAGAACAAGAATGAGGTTGTTTTGCCTTCTCTGTCATCCTTCACTCTGATGAGCACTCAGAAATGTAAATGCATTCTGACTCTGGTTTCCAAACTCTGGTTCAGAAGGCTGCTGCTAAAAATAGCAGCTCAAAACCAGCAGCATCTTCAATCACCCTCATTGATTTGCCTTTCCCTTCCAGGCTGGCCTGGACCAGTCCAGGGCTTGAAGCCAAGAATGTTGCTTTCTCTCCCTTTTCTGTGTTGGGGAAAAGGGAAGAGAGGAGGAGCAGGGATGGGGAAAGAATCTGGGCTGGGAGACTTCACCCTCTTGGCTCCCCTGCCCCAAGATTCACCTAGTTTTCTCCCTCTGGATTAGGGGACTCCTACCCTGGGCAGGTAGGTGGCACAGTGGATAGAGCACTGGGCTTGAAATCAGGAAGACTCATCTTCATGAGTTCAAATCTGGCCTCAGACACTTACTGGCCTCAGACAGGCAAATCACTTCACCCAGTTTGCCTCAATTTCCTCATCTGTAAAATGAACTAGAAAAGGAAATTAATAGCAAGCCATTCTAGTATCTCCACCAAGAAAACCCACAAAATGGAAAACTACTTAACTGAAAACTACTTAACAACAACAACACCCTGGATTTATTTACTCTTCACAAATGAGCAGGAGAATAGTATGGCAACGGAAGCCAGTTCCATCCTATAAGGCAAATGATATGATTCCAGTTCCCACTGAGACAACTTCAGCATTTCAGTTTAAAAGAAGATGTTCCTTCCATCCAAGTAGAGGACTTGGTTAGATATCACTTCTTGTGATAAAGGATCTTCAGCTCTTGGTCAGTCACAAGCTCAGTATGACTGGATGATGCACCAGAAGAGTCAGTTCAGTCTTGGGTATGTTAGGAGTAATGTCTTGGTTAGAAGAAAGCATGATCTGTCATGCTGTTTTCTGTCCCTCTCTGCCTTCACCTGGAGTATTGTGTTCAGTTCTAGGCAATACATTTTAAGAGGAACATCGATGGTCAGAGGGAGGCAGATCTAAGTGAGAAGTCTTGAAACTCTATCATCTGAGGAATGACTGAAGGAGTGAGCCTGGGAGAGGGAAGACTGGAGTGAAGGCTATGAAAACTGTTATCATATATTTGAAGGAATGAAGGACTTTAAAGACAGATTAGACTTATCTGTTCTTGCTCCTAGCAAGGCTAGGACCAATGGTGTAGAAAAGTTCCAGGGAATCTCAGATGTTGTCTCAATAAAAGGAATTAAGCCCTAAAAATAGGAACTAAGTGGGTAGAGCATGGAGTCTAGATAGTCAGGAAGACCCGAATTTGAATTCTACCTCAGACACTTAACTAGTTGTGTGACCCTGAGCAAGTCACTTAACCTCTTTCTGCTTCAGTTTCCTCATCTGTAAAATGGGGATAGTGATACCCTTCCTCCCAGGGTTGTTGTGAGGATGCAGTGAGATCATGTTTGTAGAGTGCTTTACAACCATTAAAGCTCTTTGTAGATACTGTAATTATTAATTATAGCTCATCTGTGAAATGGGTATAATGGTAGCATCAGTCTCTCAGGGTTGTTGTAAGGACATAAGATATTTGTAAAATGCTTGCAAACATTAAAGCACTATGTAAGTGGAAGCTGTGGCGTCAGAGGACGTCTGGTCTGACTTTTCTTTCTTATAAATGAGGAAACCGAGGCCCCAGGGGGATATTGGACCAGGCTGCCACAAGAAAGAGTGAGCTCCCCATTACTAGGAAAGTTTGAGGTCCAGTTACCCGCCTCGGAGGGCTAAGCTTATGGAATGGAGTTTTGCCCTTGGGAGGAAGATCAGGCAGGATGGTTTTCGATGTCCCTTTTAAAAATATATAGCTAACATTATGTGACATTTTAAGGCTTGCTAAGCACTTTCAATCCCTTCCTTTGCTTGTCATTCTGGGGCGCTTTGAGGGAATATGAAACAAGGCTTAAGCTAGGACCGGGAATTTGGAGATCCTGAGTCCCCTCTTTCTATTCATTCCATACTGAGCAGATTAAGTTTCATGAAACATTACTTTCTCCACATCATTTCCCTGCTCAAGAACCTACAGAAACAACTGCTTTTAGGACCATCCAGATTCTTCTGTCTATCATTCAAGGCTCTCTAATAATGTGGGGCCAGTCTACCTATCTTAACCTTACCTCTTATTACCACTCGCCAGTACAAACTCTCCATTCCAGTCAGGTAGGACTTTTTCCTCTCACTTGTCTGAATGATGTTTTTCTCTATCTCCAGATTTTTGCTTATGCTGTTCCCTCTCCCTGGAATGCCTTCTCTCTCCTCTCCATCTGTTCAAAATTTTCCTACCTTTCAGATTCACCTTTTCTTATAAACTTGCTCTGGTTCTACTAGACTTTAGATCTACCATTTATCTGCTCTCTTGGCAACTGCTAAGGAATCCTATGTCTTGTTCTTTATGGTTTGGTGCAGTCTGCCAGAGTGCTGTGTTCTCCTGGCATAGTCTTCAGTGATAATTAACATTTATATACTGCCTACTATGTGCCAGGCACTGTGATAAGCTAATTATTAGCTCTTTTGATCCTTATAACCACCCTGGAAAGGCTTTAGAGATAAGGAAACTGAGGTGAACGCAGGCTAAGTGACTTACCCAGGGTCACACGGCTAGGAAATGTCTGAGGCTGGATTTGAACTCAAGTCTTCCTGACTCTATGCACTGCCTGTATCACCTAGCTGCTTACAAGAACCCAAGATCATCTCCACACCCAAGTAAAGCATCAGAGGATTCCAGTGGAGGAATCTATATAGCAAAATTTGATGTCTGGTTAATGACTAGAAGTCTTCAAATAATGCTGGATGGCCGCTAGTCCTGGGTATTAATAAGGGGATTCTCGCCCAGCTATTGGTTGCAGTAGAGATCCTCTGAGGTCCCCCCAATTCAGTTGTCTCGTTCCCTTGTCTCCCCAACTGGACTGCAAGCTCCTTGGGGGAAGCAACTATTTCTTTTAGTTCTTTTGCCCACATTGCCCTGGCACAGCACTGGACACTGAGTAGAGATCATAGGAGACAAGCTCCCAGGATCAGAGATTTGGATCTGGAAGGGACTTCAGAGGACGTCTGGTCTGACTTTTCTTTTTTATAAATGAGGAAACCGAGGCCTCAGGGGGATATTAAGGCATCCACAGTCACACAGGAGTTGACTGAAAACACTTCCCCTATTCATTTTTACAGTGGGATACAGAGAAGAGAGCACTGGTTCTCCAGTCAGAAGACCTGAGTTCAAGCCCTTCTTCTGCCATTTAACACCTGTGTGACCTTGGTCAAGTTGCTTAACCTCCCCAGGCCTCAGTTTGCTCCTCTGTAAAATGAGGAGGGGGCAGACTACTTCTAGCCCTGGATCTACAATGCTGTAAGCTGTGATGGTTGGTACATGAAATGTCCTCCCCAGGGAAGGAAGGCTTTTGTAGCATCTTCCAAAATGAGATTTCCTTGGCTTTTCCCCTGGGAGGGGGTTTGCTCATTTTGCTTTGTCGGTGACTGATATGAGGGCGAGAAGAGAACAGGATGGTGCAAAGCATCTCAGTGTCTGACCCCATGCTTCCCCTCACCCAGAGGAGAGAGGGATAGAGATACCCTCATCACTGCTAATTCTGCCCTTTCCTTCCCCAAGTTTCACATCCAGGGAGCCCACAACCCCACAACTCCTCTCCTCATCATTTTCTCCCCTGTGGAGAAAACGTGTCTAATGTCCTGGACATTCTAGGTCTACAAATAAATAACTCAGTGATTCAGTGTGAAGGATTCTGGGTAGAATGAGCAGAAGGAGGCATGGGTGGAAGGGTAGAGATGGGAATATATTTTGGCGGGACCAAAGTGCAAAATGACCTGGGAGTTCCACTCCAACCTTTTCCCATCAGAAGTTATTCATCTAGCTGTTCATTTGCTGAACTTGGAGTCTATAAGGCTTGGGTTCAAGTCTGGCCTCAGTTTCTGCTGTATGACCCTAGGGAAGTCACTTGACCACAAAGACTGGACTCATTTTCTCATCCATAAAATAAGGGTTTTGACCAAATGGCTTTGAAAGTCCCTTCTAGTTCCAAATCTATGATCCTGTGATGAAACAGGCTGAGGGTCCCTTAGGGAGGGGGCTTCTCCAAAGAACAGTAAGAAAATGGTCTGTACCAAAAAGCTTTATGTTGAAATCCTGTGTGGGTTTGTAAAATCCCTCTCTCCTTTGCATTTCTTTCCTTGCTCACTCCCAGGGTAGGTGATGTTGACACATACTTGAGCATCGTAGGCTATGAAGATGACTCAACATTTAGAATGCTGCGCATGGAGTCAGGAAGACCTGAGTTCAAATCCTACCTCAGACACTTGCTATGTAGGCAAGTTACTTAACTTCTTTTGACCTCAGTTTCCTCAATTGTAATATGGGGATCATAATAGCACCTATATTCCAGTTTTGTCCTGAGGATTCAAGAAGGTAATATTTATAAAGTGCTTTACACAGTGCCTGGCAGATAGGAAGTGATTACTAAATGTTCATTCCCTTCCCCTTTCCATCCCTGGAATCAAGATCCTAAAGAAGTAACTCTCAGGCCTCCTGGAGCTTTGGCTGAAGGAGTGCTCTGTGGTTACAGTTAGCTGATGGGGGGAGATGGGGGAAGGGGCAGAGACTTACAGGACACCCTCACCCACCTCCCCTGCCATGACACAGAAATGATGCGATGCCAACTTCCCATTTCTTTCTTTGGTGAGGAGAGAGAGGAGGAGGCAGACAGAAACTCTAGACTTGAAATCTTCCAATAAAGCTGGATGGCCAATGGTCCAGTGTATTAATAAGCATTGCTATTGGTTGCAGCAGACACCCTCTGAGGTGCCCCCCCAACCCCACCCAATGCTGAGATTTTGCAGTCTGTTCTCTCTTATTCTCTTGTCTCCCCAGCTGAACTGCAAACTCCTTGGGGATTTCCCTTTTACTTCTTCCTCTGCCCATGTGGCCTTGGCACAATGCTGGACACAGAATAAATGCTTAGGGTCATAAGCTCATAGGCACACAGGAACATCATAGGATCAGAGATTCCTGTCTGGAAGGGACTTCAAGGGCCATCTTCTCTCCTCCCTACCTCCAATGATATGGTCAAGTCTGGAAACAGCCTGGCCCCTTCTTTACACCTCTGCTTCCCAGAGGCATGGGAATGTGGACTTTCCCTAGAAGTTCCATTGGGTCTTGGGCCCCAAACAATGGAGGGATACTCAGAGAAAAAGGAGTTGGGCCTTACCTGGCACTGATCTAAGTTGTGTGCTGTGTGTGTATGCACATCTCACACGTGTACTTATGCATCTATGGTGTTCAGTCCTGTCCGACTCTTTATGACCCCATTTGGAGTTTTCTTGGCAAAGATACTGGAGTGGTTTATCGTTTCCTTCTCTAGCTCATTTTACAGAGGAGAAAACTGAGGCCTACAGGGTGATGTGACCTGCCCAGGGTCACACAAGGAGTTAGTGTCTGAGGACAGATTTGAACTCAAGTCCTTCAGACTCCTGAGCCATCATTCTATCCACTGTGCCAGCTGGCTGCACTGTCTATATATGTACAATGTTTATACATAGAGAAATGTGTACATGCATATATAATAAGAGGTAACATACATCACAATACAATATACTATAATACTGTCTTGGTGACCCTGAGTTAAGTCAATCTCTCAGTGCTCTAGGCAGTTTTCTAAGACAGTAGTTTCAAAGAAGATAAACATTTGAATTGGTGGAGGGAATGATCTCATTTAGAGGCCCCCATATCAATGAAATCACAGGTCTAGTCTCTATGTCTGTAGAGTGCATATGCATACTCATAACAAATATATACATGTAGGCATATATATATGCACATGCATACATTTTCTTTCATCTATATGTCTAATAGAATAATCTAATTCAAATAGAATATTTATCTTTCTTATAGAATGCCTCTAATAATAGAAGCCGCCAGGAACTGGACCCAGAGTCAGAAACTTGCCTGCTATGTGACCCTGAATAAGTCACTTGATTTGTCTACCTCAGTTTCTTTGTCCTCAAAATGGAGATAAAAGCTCGGACTTTCCAAGGTTGTGGTGAGGATAAGGCGAGATGAGAAATGTACAGTGCTTTGCAAATCTTGAAGTGCTGCATATATCAATGCTAGCTATTGTCTGTCTCTAGGCTTCTTATAAAAGCTGTCCTCCCCCAGTCATCTTCTCCCTCTGCTACTTACTACCCTCTCTTTCTCCCTCCCTGAGCTTTGGTTTCCTGCAGATCCCAATGATCGTCAGGGCACTTCCCAGCTCTAAATTATGTGATCCCTTTCTCTATGCCTCCATGTGGCTTGTTAACCTTTTGCGATTTTCTTGGTGTTCACAGTCAGGGGATTTCAGCTGGGTAGTTGCTGTAGGGTGTGATGGAGAGAGACGCTACACTGTAGGAATTAGCTTGATACCCTGCTCTGGAATCTGGGTCCAAATCGTGCATCTGATGCTTTTTAATCTCAGTGACCTGGGCCAAGGCTTACCATGCCTAGCTTCAGTCTGCTCATCTATAAAAGGTTAGCCTAGATTGTCTCTAAGGTCTCTTCCAGCTCTAGGTCTGAGAATTTATGATGGACCTCGGGGCTTCATCTTTCTCATGCTCCAGCAGAGAGAGGGTTCACCTAGGATGGATTTGAGGCGATGGCAAGGGGGATGGGGGGTAAAGGGTGGTACAGGGATTAGCTGGAGTCAGCTTGAACTTGCGGACCCAATTGTTAAATATTCAATATGAGCATCTACACCTGTCAGCAAACACCACAAATCAGTGCTTGGTTTATTGTTTCATTGATTTCTAAACTTAAGCAAGTGATGGGAAAAATGTTAATGATGTGAATTAAACTTAAAAACATGTACTGGATACTCCTGTCCTTTTCCTGGTCCCCTCCCTGCCCAGCCTGGTTGTTAAAAATTTACCAGCATGCACGTGGGTGACTTGATGTAGGTGGAAAACAGACGCTGGGAAGAAGAGTGAGCAGGTTCCTGATCTTTAAGGACATTTGGGGGTGAAAGAAGACTGAGGCCAATAATCACAGCCCCTCAACTTTCTCCAGCCTGAGGCCTCTTGATGAGGAGGTGAGAGGGGACTATGGATTTCAGGTGGTTTCTTGGCATATGCCAGGGAACATTTGCACCAGCTTCCTAGGCAGCCTGGGGTCCTGGGGGAGGGGAGGAGTGAAGAGGGCAGCTGCCAGGGCAGAGGCTGGGAAAAATAGCAAGGAATGGTCTTCCACTCCTACCAAACCACATGTATCTCCTGGAGTCCTCTGCTGAAGTAAGTGTTTTTCTTTTGTGTAGACATATATGTACATGTTGCCTCTCCTGGATATCAACTTCTTGAAGGCAGAGACTCATGTGTGTGTGTGTGTGTGTGTGTGTGTGTGTGTGTGTGTGTGTGTGTATGTGTCTGGCAGGTACACAGGAGGTGCTTAATACTTGTTTATTGAATGGGACTATCCTTCTTCCTCTCCCTCACCCCCCATTTTCCCCATTCTCAAACTAGCTTCTGCTAGTACACATCTTCTTCCCACTGTCCATGGGACCACAGACAAAAGTTTGGATTCTCAGTATACATGGATGGATGCTGAAGAGGGGTCATTCATGTTAATGCTAACTCCCAGACTGAGTCTGTTGGGAGATCCTGTTCCTTTTGGAGGTCAGGCAAAACGTGATGAGTCCCCTCAGGACAAATCCTTTCCTTCTCCTTCCCCATACCTCCTACAGCAATTGGCCCTTCTCTCCCTAATGACTGGCTCTTTCCCACCCATCAGAAGTCACTTTTCTCAAGTCCTAATCCCATGGTTCAGGAGGAAAGATAGGAGACTGCCCAAGCTTTCCTTTTCCCCACCCTCATGGGAAGATGACACTTAAAGGATTTGAAGTCTGCCTAAATTCCTTGAAGAAACACACTCGGGTGTCTGGTCCTTCAGGGCTCAAAACTTAGATGGGGCCTGACCCATGAACACAGGCCCAAACACGGGGAGGGGCGTTGGATCGCAGGCCCAATCCTCTTCACTCTTGGGGTGGGCAAAAGAGACTCCGAAGGAAGGGCTTCCTTTTCACCTCCTCTTCCTCCAAGTTAAGGTAAGGATTATTGTCCGTATATTGGAATGGAAAGAGTTTTGGACTTGGACTGAGGCCGGAGACCAAGGTTTTTATCCTACCTCTGATGCAGGCTCTCTTCTTGTCCCCACTCCATCCCTCTCCCCTTTCTGTGTAGTGTTTCCCCATTAAAATTTCCTCCTTGAGGGCAGGGACTGTCTTTTGTGCATGTATTTGTCAATGCTTAGCATGGTGCATGGCTCATAGCAAACATTCATCTTTCTCTATCTCATACACACGCACAGACACACATGACCCTGTTTGACCTCATACCCAGAGACATTCAGGGAAGCTGTTGGGATGATCCTCCAGTCTATCATCCTAAAATCACTTCAGGGACATGTTACCTGGAGGCTGGGGAATGGATAGTATAGGTGATGGCCTATAGGCCAAAGCCAAGAGGGGAGAATTTGTGAAAATAATGCAAATTATGCAAAGCTCCCAGCTTCTCCTGGGGCTCTTTGCAATGTTTCCCTTAGCAGAACAGATTCAGGGTCCAGCATGGTCAGTAGCAACAGGAATCAGAGATCTGGGCTCGATCTTGTCTCTGCCACCTGTGTGATTCCTGGAGCACCATAGTTTTCTAATCTGTAATGAGGTTAGACTGGATGATCTCGAAGGTCTCTTGCAGTCCTAAGTGAGCTCTAAAGTGCTAATGAAATATGAGTCAAATGGGGTAGGAGTGCGGGCAGTAAACTCTCACCTAGCTCTTCCCCATCTCTACAGCCATGATTAGCCTGGTGCACCTGAGGTACTGCCTCATTGGGAAATGATCATTTCTAGGGCCCCATTAGAATAACATTTTCTGCTGGTCCCTCCCCTGATGTGAGCCACCAGCATCCAAGTCAGGCAGGTTCTAAAGGGGAGGAAACATTATATTCTGGGAGGAATGCCCAGGTATTTTCAGGGGTGGAAGTTAGAGAAGGCAGGGTTCTTAACTGATCAACACTCCTGGCTTTAGGTTCTTTTGGTCCCGAGGTATGGGCCCTATAGATGGGGGCCCCAGTATCAGTCCCTCCTCCAATTGCCCATTCTCTAACACCCCCTCCTCCAACACACTCCATTCTGTCTGGCTTTCACACCCTCTTAAGCACACCCATTCCTTCTCACACCCATCCTCTCCCACCCACATTCACACTCATGCCTTTACTTACTTTCCATCTCACATCCTCTAGACCTCACACACACTCACATTCTGAAGTATATTCTCTCAAAATCACACGGACATGCTTCTGCCTGATTTTTCCTGCTCTTACCCCACATCATACACTTCTTCACCCACACACAGATTCTCTCAAGTTCCCTAAGACAAAAAGAAGAAAACTTTGACTTTTTTCCATTTCCTATAACCAACTTCACCCCCAAAGAAATAGGCCCCCCCTTCCCCCAGCAAACCGGAAAAAAAAGACCTTTTTCTAAAAATCCATGATTAAAACCTGATACAAACAGGTGAATTCTGTATGGGTTTGTTTTTTAGTAGATGTACTTTTTTTCTCTTTCTTGTTTTACAGCAAACATTGCAAATATAGAAATATTTTTTTCTCTGTACAATAGAACGACTACAGATTACAATGTGGGGTAGGGTTAGGCCAAACAGGAGCTGGGGCTGGCTTCTAGCCACAAGCTCTTGGCCCTGGCCATGCCCTCCCCCCTCCCCCAAAATGCCAACAGATGCTACTTCTCAGCTGACCTCCGAGACCCACCTGAAGGATTCCCCACCCCACTGATTCAAGGTTCTCCCCAAACATCTGCTGCTCCATCCGGCTTCTCCGATTCCTTTCCTATTTGTTTTCCCCATTTTTGGTTGACTCTGGAGGAGGGAGGAGGAGAACGGTGGAGACGACTGGACACAGAGAATCCACAAAAAACCACAGACTGAGAAATCATGCGATGCAACAGCAGACTGGCCAGATCATGAACCTCTCCCTCTCACACTCACTATTTTTATATCTTTTTTAAAGTACTTTTTCTTTAAAAAAAAGAAAAAAGAAAAAGAGAAAAAGAAAACTCCCCACCCACCCCCACCCCTGAGCCACAGTTTTCCGAAGTCCCTTGTGTATTTGTGTATGTGTATGTTTATATGTGTGTGTGTGTGTGTGTGTGTGTTCGGATTCAGTGCAACACTCCCAAAGGTGACATCATTTCTGGATATGATGTTACCATCCATCATATTTTCTTTATTTTGTTGTCAATTACCCATCCCCTCTCTTCTCCTGTCACCTGCTGAGGATCAGGGTGACAGGGAAATGAGGAGCATGATCCTTTTTTTAAAATTTTGTGTGTGTGTGTGTGTGTGTGTGTGTGTGTGTGTGTTTTGTTTTTAAAGACAGTTTCTGGGTTAAAAATAGCTGCTGTGGATTTCGGTTCCTTTTGGTCCAATGAGCATCACGAGTTTTAGAAGGCAGAGGGGAGGCTAGAGGAAGGGGAAAGGGAGGAGTGTGGGGAGGACGGAGGAGGACTCAGGACTTGTGCTGTGCAGACACACCCTTCCAGTAGTCTAAGATGTCATGGAGATCCTCGTCTTTGGCAAACTGGACCTTTTTTCGCAGGGCATGGCCGGCCGCCATGTATTCCTCCTCATCTTTATGGCGCTTACGGTTCAGTCTGAAGCGCTCCCAGATGCTCTGAGAGGGCTTGCAGGTGTACTCAGGGCTGGAGGAATAACTCAGGTTGTGGTATTGGGGAGAGAGCTGGGAGTAGGCCAGGTCCCTGGGCCGGGGTCTGGTCAGAGGTTCCAGGATGGAAGGCTTGCGGCCAGCCAGGCTGTCATGGGGAGGGGCTTGCTCCCCCTGGTGAGAGCCCGGGTACGAGTGGCGGTGCTCACCATACTGCCGGATCTTCTCAGCTTCAGCCCGGAGGATGGCGGCCGCCGGTGTCACAGTGAGGATGGTGTCAGCCGTGGGTGACGTCTTCTCTATGTATTTTGCCTCTGATTTGTGGGCAGAGGATCCCTCGGAGCGGAAGGAACGGGGACTTCGGACCGAGCCACTGGATGATGTACTGGAGCGCTTGGGGGGCCCCTCCATGCTGTGGTGCCGCTGCAGCGGGTGGCTATAGCTGTCCTTATAGACGGGGGACAGAAAGCCATGCTTGCTGGGAATCTGTTCTGACAGCAGCACTAACTGGGGCTCGGCCGTGGACACAGCTCCAGACTTGACTCCCTGGAAGGAGGTAGACTCGGATTTGAGGGCGTCGATGCAGTTGTTGATAATCTGGTTGACCTTGTCCACCTCCTTGGCAATTGTGGAGATCTCAGCCACAGAACTCTGACTATCCGGCGGCAGGGCTAGTTCGCAGTCTCGCCTCTCTTGCTGTTCTCCTGTCCGAACTTCCATGTAGTTACCCTTAGTGGTCTTGGGGGTCTCGCTGCTTTCTATGAGCTTATACTGCTCCACTTCACCTGCGGAGGGAAGGTAGGGAATGCGGGTCACAGTCTCACCCCCCAGCATGGGCCCCTGGGACAGCTGGGCGATGCCCGGTGTCTCCAACTCAGGCCCATATTTGAGTTCAATGATGGTCTTCTTCATGCCCCCCGCTGTTTTCTTGTGCTTCTCCTCCTGCTGCCTCCGCTTCCGCAGGCAGTAGTAGACAGCGCCGAGAACAATCACCATCCCGAAGAGGCAACCGAGAATGGTCATGATGTAGTGGGTTGCAGTGGAAGAACTGGGGACGGGCCCAGGCGATGGCGGGGGCTTAGTAGGACAGATGGTGAGGCAGGTGTGGTTGTAACGCAGTGGGTGGCCCAGGGAGACCACACAGTAGGTGTAGTTGGTGTGGGTGATGAGGTTAGACAGCTCGATCTCCTCACGTTCTTTGTGCAAGTTGGTGATATCAGAAGAGAACCCATTTTCAAACTGAGCCAGGACGTACATCTTCCTGAAGGGAGAGGGCAGCTGGACACCGAGTGTGGCAGAGTTGTGGGTCAGGTGCTTCACCCAGATGTTGGGCCGCATCTCTGACTTGGTGGCAGGAGTGTGGAAGGCCGTGAGGGGTGTGGTGCCATCTCCTGAGAAACACTCGTCCTCAGCACATGGGCCCTCTGGTGGGGGAGTAGTGGGGGGGTAGCGGGCAGGGATGAAGCGGGATCCCACAGTGTATGAACCATCAGTGCAGAGGCTGGACAGCATGCTCAGGGCATTTCGGTAGCTGGTCCGGCCTTGGCCAAGCAGGAAGTATCCAGAGTAGTCAGGCGGCGACTCACACTGCATACGGTCATAGGTGCGTGTCATGTTGGTAAAGTCTGCCAGCCATTTGAGGAACCCCAAGAGCTCACAGGAGCAGTAGAAGGGGTTGCTATAAAGCTCACAGATGGAGAGCTTGGTCAGCCCGGTGAAGGTACCACTGTCTAGTCTCTGGATGCGGTTCATGGACAGGTCAATGTTCATGATGTTAGGGCACTCCCAGAAGGCAGTGGGGGTGACTGTCTCAATGAGGTTGGCCTGGAGGTAGAGGTACTCCAACTTGCTCAAGCCTCGGAGAATCCCCTCGGTGAGGTTCCTCAGGCGGTTATAGCCCAGCTGTAGCACCTGCAGGTTGAACTGACCCGAGAAGGCCCCATCCTCAATGTAGGTGATTTCGTTCTTGGTCAGGTTGAGGTACGTCAGGTTCCCAAAGCGACTGAGGGAGGCATATTGTACACTCTTGATTTTGTTCTCATTGAGTCTCAGGTCCACTATAGTGTTGTTGATCTGCTGGGGGATGGATTCGTAAGGGGGCTGGTTCTGGCTACAGATGGCCAACCACACGAAACCCTTGTCACCTTCGATGAGCCAACAGTCAGCCTGCACCAGCCCACCAGTGTACAGTAGGGACGCGGCTGCCACACACACGCACAGCACCCCCCACCTGCAACCTGCCATCTGGAAGCACCACCCAGAGGTGGATTCCCGGGGAGGTTGCCAGAAAGGGGTGAGGAGGTGGGGGACTGGGGTGCCAGCCACTGAAGGAAGCTCTGAATTTAAATGGTCACCTCTTGCATGGTCCTAAGGGTGACAAGGTATGTTAAGGGTTAAGAGTAGAGTGGTTCTCTGTCCAGCCTGTGGGGATGGGGGCTGGGTAGAAGCCAGGGGAGGGGGGAGAGGTGGGAAGCTCAGTGATGTCCTGTCCCGTCAAGCATGGTCTCAGACTGGGCTGAGGGCTGCAGTGTTCAGTGGGGAAAACCCTCCCTGGGGACGTCTCCAGTTACTTTCTACCACTTCTGGTCTTCCTGTTGATGCCCATGTCCAGCTCAGCTTGGACTTCTTCCTCCATCTGCCTAGCTTCCTGGCTCTCCCCCCTCAGCTCTTCTTTGTGTCAGTTGCTTCTCCTGAAATAAATAAAATAGACAGAATTATATGCCTGTTAATCAGCCAACTGACCAATGAGGATTTTTGAATGTTTACAAGAACCCCAGTCCTGTGTTAAGTGCTGATAGGCAAACAAACAATGGACCCATTCCCTTCCCTCCAAGGGATCAGAGATTCATAGATTTAGAACTGGAAGAAATCTTATAGGCCATCAGGTTTACAGAAGAGGAAACTGAGGCAGAGGAAAAGTTAAGTATTTTGTCCAGAATCACACAGCTAGCAAATATCTGAGGCAGAATTTGACTCTATATCTCCTCCAATTATAGTTCCAATGCCTTACCCATTGGGGTAAAAGGACATATATAAATAGAAAACACATAATAATGCATGTTATTTTATAATAAATGGTAAATGATTGGTACAGACAGGAAATGTACAAGTTCAAAGGACAAAGGGATCATTTTGAGGTGAGGTAGTCAATGAAGGGAACTTGAAAGAGGAAAAAAGGTGTGAAGAGGTATAGAGGTGGATATTAGGGAGAGGGAGCTAGTATGAGCCTTTGGTCCAAGTTGGAGCATTGCAAAATCTAGATAGGAGGGTGTGGAAGGTGTGTTCCCATATGCAAGATGCAGAGATCTGGCCCCACAGATGACCACCAACCGTACATAGTGGGATGTTAGAGCTCTGTCACTAGATGCAGGGCTTATGTGACTGAGTAAATCTCTGGGTTTCAGTTTCTTCATCTAAACCATGAAGGTATTGGGCCAGATGGCTTTTGAGGACCCTTCATACTCTAAATCCATGACCCTGTTTGCAATGGCCATGATACTGAGTAAGGAAGATAAGTTTTGTGGTAGGAGAGACTGAGGGAGATGCACTTTGTGGTAGGAAAGATTGTTGAGGTCTCTGATCTGTCCTTGAAGACAGTTCAATCCAATACAACACGCATTTATTAAATGCCTGCTCTATACAGATAGAGAGACAAAGGTAAAATGTAAACCAGTCCCCACTCTCAAGGAATTTCTATTCCATAGGGAGTCACATTCCCAAAGCTTCCCCAAACCAACCCCCACTTCATCAGGGAATGCTTGTCCCAGTAACCATCATCCTTCCACCACGATCCTAGTATGTAGTACATAGGCAAAAACAGAGACTTCATTTTGAGCACCTATAAGATGAGCAGGGGACAGGTTGGTGTGCTCATTCATTTTACAGCAGATCTGCATAACTATAGCAATATGGCTTTATGAGAAGGTGTGGGCCTTTTTTGGTGAGTTCCTTATTATCCAAATGACCAGGCACCTGGGAATCACCTTCAGATAGGCCTATCACCACAGCCAATATCATCAATAGTATCATTGCCTTCATGTTATAAAATCACTACCTTCCTCCTTGACCACCTCAAGGTCTCCATCATCATCATCATTGCTAATAATACCCTTCATTGTACTAACCAAATCATCATCTTTATTAAAAGCATTCCTATCACTACATGATATCAACACCTTCACTATCACCGGCATCATGGCGGTCTTCACCATTGTCATTCCCATCGCTATCAATCACTGCTGAAATGAGCAGTTTCAAAATGATCAGAAATTTTTGTGACTAGACAAAAGTTTCCATGGAAAAGATCAGAGCGGGAGTTGAATTTGGGTTCTCAGTAGGACATGGAATGTCAATGAAACCAATAAGTGAAACCCTAGCCTGTATTAATAGAGGAAGCAATAACACTAATATAACGATAAGAAGAGCCAACATTTTATGGCAGTTAAGTTTGGAAAGCACTTTACATATACTATCCTATTTCATTCTTTTTTATTACTTTTCTCCCTAATTTATTAATTTATTTATTTTTGGTTTTCAACATTCACATCCATAAGATTTAAATTTTCTCCCTCTCCCTTCTCCCTCCCTCCCCAAGGCAGCATGCAAATCTTCTATGGGTTCTACACATACATTTCTAGTAAGCACTTTTTCACATTTAGTCATGTTGTACAGAAGCCTTAGAAGAGAAAC
Organism: Potorous gilbertii; assembly: GCA_028658325.1. Taxonomy (NCBI): domain Eukaryota; kingdom Metazoa; phylum Chordata; class Mammalia; order Diprotodontia; family Potoroidae; genus Potorous; species Potorous gilbertii. The sequence goes on along the minus strand of CM053772.1, from coordinate 83,926,830 downwards.
CATGAGAAAGAAAAACAAAACAAAACAAAAAAGGAAGTTATCTTATTTGATTCTTACAATGACCCTGTGAAGCAGGTGTTATTATGAAGATTATGATGCGGATATTAGGTAGGTTGAGTTAAGTGATTTTTGCAGGGTCACAGGATCTGAGCCCAGAACTTGAACTCATATCTTTCTGATTCTAGGAAGGAGGCAAAAGCCCTGATGAACTCTGGTCAGGTCAGAGCCAATCTGGAATACCATCTTCAGTCCTACATGCCCCATCTCACAGAGGTTATTGATAAACCAGAATGCAACCACAAGAGAGTAACCAGATGGTAAGAAGATAGGAGACCAGGTCACTCAAGGGTTGATGAGCCTTTATTTGGATAATAAGGCACCCACCAAGCAAACCATCTAAGCTTCCTGAAAGGAACTACCAATTGAACATATGGATTCAGATATCTATGTACAAAGTATGATTGACGAGCAAGAGTATCTACACATTCAAATACAAGGAGAGAAATTGGACTGAGTCAGCCAGCATCTTGGGGATTTAAAAGTAGAAAACTCAGACCTGGACTATGCTGGTAGAGTAGACCTTGGGTAAAAGAAACAGGATGAATAAAAGGGGGATGGGATGGGGATATAGTAAAACACTGTATATTAAAAAGATAAACTCAGGGAAATGCAAGAATAGGAGGAGAGGGTAACCACTGCATAAAACATCTGGGAGAAGACCCACAGGCAACCAACAGAAGTAATACTGTCAGCAGTTACATTACTATGGACCACTTGGACAGAAGGAAAGGTGGGGGGTGGAATCCATCTCAGCCTCTGTTTCTTTATCTGTAAAATGTTTATGATTCTAATATAATCACTACAGGGTTGTCATGAAGATCAAATAGCATAATGTATGTAAGGTGCTTTTTAAATATAAAAATGTCTATATAAATGTCTTATCATACATAACAAAACTGGGACTAGAGTTTTAGTGTCTGTCTCCTCAGATTCTACTTGAATTTACTGAATCCTTGTATGTATCCAGAGTCAAGAGAGAGATGTCATGTGATTTCTATCCTGCAGAAAAATAATTGTGGGATGAATGCTACTTAGAAGAATAAGATCTTATACCATATACCTCAATGAGTTCCAAGTGGATAAATGATTTAAGTAAAAAAGGCCATGTAATTTTTAAAAACTGGAGAAAATTGGAAGGGAATATCTGTCACTACTATGCCTAAGGGGAGAACTCTTAAGCAGAAGAGATCACAAATCAGAAAACAGACCATTTAAATTATATGAAATGAGAGCGGTTTCTTCTTAACATTTTTATTTAAAATTTTGAGTTCCAAATTCCATCCTTCCCTCCTCCCTCCCTGAGATGGTAAGCAATCAGATATAAGTTATACATGTACAATTCTGTAAAACATTTCCATATTAGTCATTTTGTACAAGAAGACTTGGATAAAAGAAAAAATAAGAGAAAGAAAGTGAAAAATAACATGCTTCAGTCTCCATTCAATCAATCTATTCTTGCTCTGGAGACAGGGAATGGGAAAGTTTTTGCATGAACAAAGTCAATGCAGCTAACAGAAGAAAAAAGGACCTTGATTGGAAAAAAATCTTTGTATCAAATTAGCTTTGATCCAAGATATATAAGGAATTCACATAAATATATAAGACCAAGAGTCAAATATATAAGTTCAATGGATAAGTAGTCATTCTGCAAAAGAATTAATAATCATATAAAAATGTCTCCAAATCACTTATAATAAAAACATATGCAAATTAAAACAACTCCGAGGTTTCACTTTATGCCTATAAAATTGACAAAGATGATAAAGTCAGAAATAATGTAGAGGGGCTGTACAAAAATGGGCATTCTGAAACACTGATGGAGCTGTGAACTAATCCAAGCATTACTGAAAAGAACTTATAATTACGCTAAAAAAGGGACTAAAATGTCTATACCCTTAAGATACTCTTCCCCTACAAGACATATTTTCCAAAGAATTAATGAATTACAAAGCATTGTTTTAACCACTTACTATGTGTAGGGGGTTAAAGACATAAAAGTCCTATATATGCCAAAATATCTATAGCAGTATTTTTTTTTTACTGGAAACCAAGTATATGGAAAGCTCATCATTTGTGGGATGCATCACTGTAGTACGTGAATATTATTATACCATAAGAAACAATGAATGTGACTTCAGAAAAACATGATAAGATTTAAATGAATGGACACAGAGTGAAATAAGCAAAAAACGGAGAGGAATAAGCATTTATATTGTACCTACTATATGCCAGGTTCTGTGCTAAGTCAATAACAGGAAAAAACATACAAAATGACTACAACAATATACATGAAGAAACAAAAAAAATGAAACTTAGTGCTGTGTAATTATAATGAGCAAGTCTGGCCCCTGAGAAGAAGCAAATAAAATTGGCTTCCCCAGTTTTGCTGAAGAGATTGGGTGCTTATGGGAATGGTATGTCAGACACAGTGATGCACGAGTTCATTTTGCTGAATTTTTAAAAAAATGAACAATAAGGGGAAACTTTTTGGGTAGAGGAGGGTTATAACCAGAAATGGATGTGATGTAAAAGCATTAGGTATCAACAGGACTTAAAAACAGAAATATGAGGTTCATGAATGTGTGCGACGGGTTCCACATATTCTCTAGTTTTACCAGAGTCGGAAAGAGGCTTCAAAAGGTCATCTAACTCATCCTTCTGTTCTCAGAAATGAATTGCATTAAGCCATTTCCTTAGAAATGAATACAGGTGTACCCTGCCTAATATAATTAATTGGATGTGTAAAAATAGGAAATTTGATAAAATAACATTATGGGGGAAAGTAAAAATCTGTGGGAACTAAGCCAAAAAAGTTAAAGTCATGATGAAGATACCATAAAAACAAAATATATCTATTTTTAAAAGGCAACTACAAAGTGAGATTTGGCTAATATCACACAATGGCATTGGTCAGGTAATTATTAGTATTTTAACTATGTAAATATGATATGTGTGAACCTTGTTACTATGTGAATCTCTTTCAGTGCCTATCACATAGTAAGTGTTCAATAAATATCTAACAGTGGAAAAAATGACATTGGGCAGGAACATGTTATACGGAGATGCATGTAGCCTGTGTTTAAGGATTTCAAGAGAAAGAGATCCTAGGCCCCTTGAATCTGTTTGACATTTTTAATCAATGACTTGAAGACTCAAATATTCAAATGGTAATTCTCCTTGATTTGAGAGTTCCCTCTGAAGATCAGATTATGACCCATTCATGCCTACCTATCTTAAATGACTCTTGTCCCTTTCCCCCATAAGACTGCAACCTTTATGTCTTCCTCAACTCCTCAGTGTCCCTCACCCCCTATAATCAAGCTGTTGCCAAGGCCTCTTGATTTCACCTTTGTAACATCACCCCTTCTCTCCTCTGACACTGCCATCACTGTAGTGCATGCCCTCATCACCTCACACCATGATTATTAATAATAACCTGTGGGTGATTCTTCTTGCCTTAAGTCTCTCCCCACTCCAGTCCATCTTCCATTCATCAAAGTGATTTACCTAAAGCACGAGTCTCACCAGGTCAACCCCCTCTTCAATAAACTGTAATGACTCCCTATCAAATACAAATACAAGATCAAACAGAAAATCCTGTTTGGCATTCAAAGCCCTCCATAACCTAGTCTCCCATCCCATTTCACCTTCTTCTTAGACCTTATTCCCCAACGTATACTTCAGTCCAGTGACACAGGCCTCTTGACTCGTCAGTGAAGAAGACATTCCATCTCTGCTTATCTCCCATGTCTGAAATATTCTCCCTCCTCATCTCCTCCGTCTACAGGCTTTCTTGACTTCCTTCATCTAAATCTCATCTTCTCCTGGAAGCCTTTCCCAAACCTTCCTCATTCTAGTGCCTTACCTCTCACTTATTTCCCATTTGTTTTCTTACAGTTTGTTTGCACACATTTGTTTGCTCACTGTCTTCCCAATTAAATTGTGAGCTCCTTGAAGGCAGGAACTGTCTTTTACCTTCTCCTTTTTTTTTTTATCCCCAATGATTAAGTATAAGGCACAGCACAGAATAAATGTGCTCAATAAATATTTACTGACTGAGGGCATTCGGGGAGTCCTGAATTCTCCCCAGGAAATACTCTTGCTGTTTTGGAGGCATATTTCACTTTCTCCTGACATTGAGAAGATACCAACCCTTTGGCTACCTACCTCTCATCTCTTGTCTTTGCACTGTGACCAGGCCATCTTCTCTACCTAACATCCATTTCCTTGATGGTATCTTTTGCTCGTGTTCTTCACTGTAATTCCTCATTGATTAACTGTTGTAGCCTATTTGCACCCACCATGTAGCTCTCCATTGGCCCTCTGTGTAATATTCGTTTTCAATTCTTTGGAGATTATAATGTTCCATGCCTCACAACTGTACAGAAACACTAGTAAAATGTTGGTATTAAAAATTGCTCCATAGGAGATTGGGGTTATTGAAGGAGCTCTGTAGTTTCCAGAAGGCAGTCTATCCCAATATCCTACTTTTGTTCAACTCTGGGCCCAATTCAGCCATCTGTATTATTTGTCCCATATGTAAATATCTGCAGATAAGTCCTAAAAAGTTGTTCATCTAAATGTATGTTTATGATCTGGGAAATAGTCATTTTTCAATCACCTGGTCTTTTCCTGTGTCAAATCAACTCCTTTGAGTGACCAGGGGTCTCTTTCAGGGGGATTCTGCAATTTTCTGGGCTTGATGTAATCAGAAAAATGTCATCCATAAATACAAGCATCTGGAGGGTCTCACCATCCACAGTGAATCCCTCTTCAACTTAGAACTCTGCACTGGATCTCCTCTATCAGGGGTGAACATTTTGGTGAACACATATCTCCCTGTTTCATGTTTCACCTGATGTTCATAATCTGAATTGCTGAATATGATTATTTCTGTTGTTATATCTTTCAAATAATCTTGAATGCTTTTGCTGTATAGATAGGAGACATCCTGCTGAAAAAAGAGTCTGTAAGGTAGTATTGTGAATTACTGAATCAAATGATTTTTTTTGGTGCCATACAAAAAAATAAGCACCAAGGGATCTTATATTCCTTACATTTTTCAGTCAATCTATTGCTGAATGTCATGTCTACAAATGCTCTCAAATCAAGGATGCCCTAAATTCACCTAACTGATAACACTCAAAGATTTTGTATAGATGGAACAACAGACATGTAAGTCAATGACTTTCTCTAGCTTTCCTTTTCTGATATTAAGAAAGTATAAGACTTTTCATCCCATATCCTTGGTAACTTTCCCTCTTTCAGATATCTTACGTATCTTATCTTTCAATGTGCTCACAATTGTGTCACCTCTAACATGGATCTCGTGTACATACATAAGGTTCAATATGTTGATTTTCCCATTTTTGTACCCTTCACTGTCATTTTTACCTTTACTAAAAGCATTGGTTGGTAGAGTCCAACTGTGATTGTTTCATTATGAAGAGTGTATCATGTTTACAGATCTTTTCCATTTTCTGTTCTTTGTTGGCCTCTTTCAGTCTTCATCCTTAAATGCCCTTGTTAAGCCCATGCTTAACTGCATGCCTTGCCAAGTTTTCTTCAAATTCCTTTTACCCTTCACTACTTTTTTCTGCTTTAGGAGACAATAATTCTCAAGATCATGTATCCTTCTTCTTTGTAAGATTTTACAAATGAGTTGATATTGTAGTTCAGGGTTGCCTTTGGCAACACTCTCTCTCCATTTGTCAAGTAAGTCAAATGTTAGTTAACTAATGTCCTTTTAAAAAGTCTCCTTACTGTGGGAAATCATTTACATTAGTTAAACTCTGCATAAAATTATTATAATTGGTGTCAGTGTCATTTCTATTTCCCATTTCCCATTTTTGATGGCCAATTACTTAAATAGTTCAAGATTGATTTGCTTCAGCTGTGTACAGTATCCTTTTCTTGTTATTCTTCTTCCTTTTTACTAATTTTGATCTTAGCTCTGACAAGCTGATGATCTGACTGTACACAGACAGCTGATCCAGGGATAATTTCCACATCAATAACAATGCATTTTTCCTGTCTGTTAAAATACAGTTTACTTAGTTTCACATGCTATTATTTGGTTCCTACCATGCCTCCCAATTCCTTTTTCAAAGTGTTCCCAAAATACAGGTTCTGTGTAATCTGCAAACCTTTGGTTTCTCTCTCAGATCTTCATATTATGTAAAGCTAGCAGAAATAGCTGGCATTTTGGATGACCAGGGGCAGGATCTGTAAAGATCTCTATGGGTTAGCTGGTTAGTTAGAATGATGGGTTTAATCTAATAAGGTGAAATTTAGTAGAAACAAATGTAAAGTGTCAAAGTTGGGGTCAAAAAATCAATTTCACAAGAAGAAGAAGAAGACAGAAGCATGTCCAGACAGCAGTTTTTCTGAAAAAGATCTTAAGGTTTTAAGTGGACTTGCAAGCTCAGTATCATCCAACAATGTGGTATGATAATTAAAAAAGTTAATGTCATCCTAGACTGAATTAAAAGAGGCACAGTGTTCGGAACATTATCATTAGGAGAGGCATGGTGTCTGGAACTCATTATCTTTCTGCCTACTCTTCCTGATTTCCCTATTTCTGTCTAGGGCACCATCATTTTTCCAATGTTCACAACCTCAGTGTCATGTTCAACATTTCAGTCTTACTCACCCCTTTACATACAAATAGATGCCAAGCCTTGTTGATTCCACCTCCCCAATTTCTCTCATCTTTGTTTCCTTCTCCAGAGTCATATCCCAACCACCCTATTTCAGGCCTTCCCCCACTTTCACCTGCCCTACTGCAATAGCCTCTTAATTAGTCTCCCTGTATCCAGCCTGTTCCCCTCTCCAATCCATCCTCCAAACAGCTGACAAACTCATAGTTCCACTCTACAGGTCTGACCATGCATTCCTCTGCTAAAGAAGCTCCAAGTAGCTTCCCATGGACTCTAAGATAAAACACAAACTCCTCCATTTGTCATTTAAGGACTTTTGCAATCTGGCTGCTGCCTGCCTTTCCTGATTACACATTACTCCCCCTCATTTCCACTACTTTCCAGCTGAACTGGCTTATTCGCAACTCCTGGTTTTACAAAATTACAGTCTATCTCTAGACCTTTGCTCAGACTGTCTCTCCATTTGTAATGGGATGCCCAGGTCCCTCCAAAAAACCTTTCCTGAATGCCTTTGTATGTATTTTGGAAATATTCTGCACTTATTCATCTGTGAAGATATTGAATCCCTCCTGCAGAATGGAAACTCCTTAAAGGCAGGGGATGTCTCATTTTTATGTGTATGTCTAGTGCCTATTACAGTACCTGCCACATAGCAGTACTTAAGGCATACTTATTGGTTGATTAAGATTGATTGAAAATGAGAAATAACAGTACTATACTCTGCCATAGTCAGAACACAAGTGGAGTACAGTGTTTAATTCTGGTCTCTACATTTTAGAAGACCATTGCTAAGATGCAGAGCATTCCGAATGACTGAACGTATTATGGTAGATAAATGTGCTGTAAGAATGTGTGACGATAAATACTGTCATGCTGTAAGAGACAATTTCAGAAAAATCTGGGAAGACTTGTATGATCTGATGTAAAGTGAAGTGAGTAGAACCAGGAAAACATTGCAAACAATAACAATATTATAAAGAAAAACAACTTTGAAAGCTGTAGGAATACTGATCAACGTACTGACCAACTCCAGAAGGCTGATGCTGGAGAATGCTACTTATTTCCTGACAGAGAGGGGATGGATTTAAGATGTAGAATGAGACATATTGTTGCATGAGGATAATATGAGAATTTTTTTGGATTGGTGGTGAGTATTTGTTACATGTATTTTGTTTTTTTCTTTTTCAGTGGAGAGGTGGGAGGGAGAAAAAAATAAATACTTGTTAACTGAAAAAAACTTTTTAAGATGAAGAATGTTCAAATAAGGATGCTCTAGATGATGAGAGGACAGGACACATCTCCTTTGCAAGCTGCAGATCTAGGGACATTATTTTTCACAGTGCTTGGGGAGAAGACAGCCCCTCTCAGAGAACTCTGTGTGAGTTTGAAAGGCAGTGACATCACAAGGCAAAGACTGTATAAGGCAGCAAGTTTAAAAAGCAATATTGTGATAGCTGAGGGGACGAGTAAATGGAAGTGGTGAGATGTGGAGCTATAGGCCAGGTGTAGAGTCAGAGAAAACAAAATATGGGATGGCTTTCATTGTATCCTGAGTCCTGGCATCCCATCTCATCCAGCACAATGACAGCAGAACTGAGGCAAGTGCTTTAAACTGCTCCAAGGATACTGAAAGAAAGCTGTTATGAGACCAGATCCATAATGCCATCAGTATAGGAAACTCTCCCTCCAAACCCTGCTTCCCAGTTCAGATATGTACAGTCACAGAGACTTGCCTAGATCAGGACTGTCGCACTCAAACAGAAATAAGTTTCATTAGACCATACATATGGATCCTGCAGGCCACTTGGAAAGTCCATGTTTATATGCTCCTTTGTTTTATTAATTTATTTTATCATCTCTCTTCCAAAATACACATTTAACTGGTTCTTCACCCAGGGCCACACACCATAATGATGACGATGACAGCTCATGCTTCTATAATGCTTGTTATGTAGTAGGTACTGTGCTAAGTGCTTTATAACTATCATCTCCTTTTATCCTCAATATAACCCTGGGTAGTGGGTGCTGTTGTTATTTCCATTTCGTAGATGAGGAAAATGAGGCAAACAGGCAGAATGTGTATGAGATGGGATTTGTACATGCCTGTCCCTAGCTTTGAGACTGGCTCTCCATCCACTCCAACATGCTGTTGTCATGGTCAGTGTCACCATCACTATCATCAACCCAACAATAAACAGCAACAGCAGCAGCAGCAAAGTGGCCCAGTGGATAGCGCACCAGGCTCAGAGTCAAGAACAGTTCAAATCCAGCCTTGGGTACTCTGTGACCCCGGGCAAGTCACTTAACCTCTGTTTGCTTGTTTCCTCATCTGTAACATGGAGATAACCTCCCAGCGTTGTTGTGGCAATCAAATGAGATAATTGTTGTAATGTCTGATATTGCAGTATTATAGCATAACATTGTAATATATAATTAATATAATAATTAATAACTGTAATATTTAACACAATGCTGGACACATAGTAAGCCTTTTATAAATGTTGGCTATTACTGTTACTACTACTGGCAATAATGAGTTGGAGGAAAAGGAGGAAGAGGAAAGAAGAAAAGGCAATGAACTGGTGACTTCATGAGTACAAGAAACTCGTGGAAGAGGAAACTTCCTCTGATAATGAAGACGGGCCTTTCTCTACAACTCGGAGTCTGACAGAGTCGCCTGGGGCAGTGGTGTCAAACTCTAATAGAAAAAGAGGCTGCTAACCTGTACTTGAGGATCCCTGCAGGCTGCATATTGACTTTTATTTATTTTGTTAAGTTTTTCCCAGTTATATTTTAGTCTGGGTCTTGGTCTCACTCAGAGGTGTTGCCAGTGGCTGCCTGTTTGACTATCTCTGGCCTACATCTGGGTCACATAACTAGTCTGTCTCTAAGGCAGGGCTTGAACCCAGGTCTTCTTGGATCCAAAGTCACATCTCCATATGCACTACACCATGCAGTCTCTCCAAAGATGGTGATGATGGTTATAGAAAACAATTATCTTCACTGGGCAAGGAAGAACAAAGAATGAGCCTATTGTATTGAATTAAACAGGTCTGTTTTCTCCCTTTTCACATTACATTTTTCTCCACTGCTACACATGCTGCATATGTTAGCTAATTTCTTTCCAGCAAGCAAAAGTAAAAGAAAAAAAAAAGGCCTCTTATCAAGAGCCAGGTTTAATTCCAGCTCATTAAAGCCAGCAATTTGCCAGATATTTGCTTTTGCTAAACATGAAGCAGACACTTGTGTTAAGGGGACAGTGGAGGCCACAGCCGAGGGGCTAATTGTCCTTTAAAGGAGGGGAAGAATGACTCTTCCTGGATCCTAATTGGGGTACTGGGGAGAAAGAGAACTAGGTCCTTGATGTGGCCTGCTTCAAGCCCCAAATGCCTTCGGGTAGTCAGGGGGACAAAGACTCTCAGGGAAGGCAAATAGGACTAAGTTCAACAGGAGGAAATGAAGGATCTTCCCCCGAAGCTGCTGGGAGTGAACTGAGAACAGGCCCAGAAGAGTGAGAATTCCCTTAGAGAATTCTATTCTCTTCCCTCTCTGGCTTCTCCCTCTCTATCTCTTTTCTTGGCTCTTTGTCCTTCACTGCCACCCTTACTCTTAAAGCATGGCATGGTTCCCAAAGGGCCTGTTTTCTGCCCTTCTTTTCTCTCTTTAAATGTCCTCTTATAGTGATCTCATCTACTCGCATAGCTTCAATGATCACCTCTACGCAGATGACTCCCAGATCCATAGATTGAGTGCAATCTCTCCGCTGAGCTCATCTTGAATTGACAGCTGCCTGCTGGACAGCTCCACCTGGATGCTCGACTCACACCTCAAATTCAACATGTCCTAAACTGAACTCATCAGTTCTTCCCTCCCTTACTTGTACTGATGGCATCATTATTCCCGAGTCACTTAGCTTATAACCTTAAAGTCATTTTTAGTCTCCTCTCCCCCCCTCACATGCAGTTACCAAGCCCTGTTGAGTCTCTGTCACCATCAGATTTTTCACATCCATTGTCTTCTCGCTACTCCTATTAGTACAGTTCTAATTCAGACCCTCATCATTATTTGCCTAGACAGTTGGTCCTGTTGACAGAGATACTGGAATGGTTCACTATTTCCTTCTCCAGGTCATTTTACAGATGAGAAAACTGAAGCAAACAGGGTGATGTGACTTGCCCAGGTTCACACAGCTAGTAAGTGTCTGAGGCTGGATTTGAACTTAGAAAGGGGAGTCTTCTTATTTCCAGGATCTTTTATCTTATCTCTGTCCACTGTGCCACCTTGTTACCTTGTTTAAATAAGGTTACGATGTACTTCATAAAATCTGTCTCATTTCATCCTCACAACAACCCTGCGAGTTAGGTGACACTGTTATCATCTCTCTTTTATAGATGGAGAAATGAAGGCAGAGAGACTTGTCCAAGGGTTACATAGCAAGTGTCTGAGGTTGGATTTGAACTAAGGTCTTCCTGACTCCAGGATCAGTTTCTTATCTCGGGCATCATCTAGCCACCTCTATTTTTACAGAGGCTGAAGTTAGATTCAGTGATCTCAGAATTTTATGTCAGCTCGGACATTCTCAGGTTCTCTGCTCTTGCCTTTGTCTCCTTTACAGACCTCCCACCATCTACAGTACCCTGAGCATGGCACATCGAAGGAGTTTTTCCCAAGGCTCCCTGGAGGAAGAACAAGTATAGCATAATGGAGACAGTATCGGTCAGGGAGTCAGGAAGACTTGTCGTTGCTTGCTGTGTGAGCTTGCCACTTCCACCTCTGGACCTCAATGTTACCGTCCAGAATGGAAGTAGGGATGGGGAGTGGGGGCCTGGCCCAGCCGATCTCTAAGGTCCCTTACAGCTCTGACATGTGAACCTGTGGATGGTAGGGACCACATCCACACAGGAGGAATTTTATAGAGAGAGAACAGACACTGGTTCTTGCTTGGAAGAATTCTTTGCAACCACATAGATTGTGTTTTAATAGAATCAAAGGTTGATAGACCCAGAAGGGAGCTTGGAGATCATCTGGGCCAGGCCCCTGATTTTATAGATGAAGAAACAAAGGTCTCCAAAGATTAGGAAGATTCCTCAGTCATATAGCTAGTTAAGTGCAGAACTGGGCCTAGAACCCAGGTCTCTTTAATTCCTCAATAATAGATAACAATATTGTATCTTAGGCTGTTCTCTAAATCAGGAGTTTTCATTGCAAATGGATTTCAAGAAGTCTGTGAACCCAAATGGATGGGGAAAAATGATGTCTATTTCAGTATGATGACTTTCTTTTGAAATACTCTATATTTCATGCATTATAAACACTTCTTCTGAGAAGGGGTCCCTGGGCTTCACTAGACTGCCAAAGGGTCTATGACATAAAAAATGTGAAGAACTTCCGCTCTAAGTATAGTCTATGCCTATGAAGGGGGGCGGGGTTCTGTCTGAAAAATCAAGTGAATGATGGGAAGGGAGATTATAGACGCAGAAAGTCAGCTGGGAGGGGCACGGATCCATCAAATCATGGATTCAGAGCTGCCAGGGACCTTAGAGACCTTTGGGGCCAGTCCAGCTCATTTTATAGATGAGGAAACTGAGACTGAGGGAGACTGAATTTTGCCCAAGGTCACATAGCTAATAAATGTCCCAGGCAGGATCTGAACCCATTTGCTACTCCAAGACTAACATTCCATTAGTTGTGCTTGCCACCTTGCTGCTTCAGATGATGACCGACAAGGTTAAGTGGTTTGCCCAACGTCAGAGGTAGAATCTGAACTCAGAGTCTCTGATTCCAGAAGTAGTACTTTTCCTACAAAATGCTAATAACAAATGACATGCACTACATCTCCTCTTTCTTTCCTTCTTAAATCATAGTGTCTTCCCTTTCTTTTGCTTATCGACTCATCTTTCTATATGCTCCCACTTAGGTATTTTCTCTCTTTTTCCTCCCTTTCTCCCCTTTCTGTTTGTACCCACTTCCCCTTGAGTGTCTGGTCCCATCTCCTTCACTCACCCTTTCCTGGTTCTTTTTTTCCCCCTTGAGGCACCTTAGTAAGTGGAGGGATAACCAGGTGGGGCCACTTACAATCACTTACTTGGTGAGATAAGTTTAATCAGGCAGAGGAAGAGGTTGGGGGAGGGGGAAAGAAATGAGCTAAGAGACACCCAGTGTGAAACTCTAGCTGGGCTATTTGTTTTCTGGAAATAATCTGAAAAGACAGCACCAAAATGGTCAGTAAATGCTTAGTAATGCTGAAGTCTTCCCTATGGCTTGGCAGCTCATCTCTCTAACTGATGGTATTCATCTAACAGATACATCCAGCTCTATTTGACAGATAAGGAAACTGAGGCTTATAGAGGCTAAACTTCACTCAAGGCCCCTATTTCAGTTGGTGGTTTACGGTCTTCTAGTTCAGCCCTATAATCTTCTAGATGAGGAAACTGAGGTACAAGTTTCAGTCCTCAGCTACAGTTTCTTCTTCCCATATCTTTCCACTAGGTGGTGTAGTGCTGGACCTGGAGCTAAGAATGTTACCTCAGACAATTAATAGATGTTTGGCCCTGAGCAATTCATCCCACCTGTCTCAGTTTCCTTATCTGTAAAATGGAAGTAATAATCCCATCTACGTCTCCCAGACCTGTAGTGAGAATCAAATGAGATTACATCAGATGCTTTGCACACCTTAAAATGCAATGTCAATGCAAGCTATTATAAGCATTGTTAATCTGTGCCACCCGAAGACAGGACTACAGGTTTCCCAGAAGCATCATCCGGGGACTGCCACACCCCACCCAGGAGGAGCCCTCCCCACAACTCAGTCCCAGGCCCCACTGGAAGCTTCCCAGGAGGCTAAAATAGACGGACCAAGCATTAGGGCTCAGGAACTAATGCTGATTGATAATTAGTTAGAGGCGAGGTCAGCTCCGACGATTGGTAAGGGGGGTGGGGAATTCTGGACTGGCAGAAGAAGCAAGTCTAGGCTAAGATCCACCCCAGAAGGAGGAGACGTGGTTACTGATCATCTTCCCCAGCAGTGCCTTCTTTCCCTGGCCCTTCCCTTTTATCTGAACACTTTTTGTGTTGCTTCCATTTCCTTTATCTGGTCTATATGTAAATAAGCCTATGAAGAATCTCCAGGCTTCTGGGAGAATTCCTCCGAGGCCCTTTCCCTTCCCCCACCTCTCCCTTTAGGCTCAGAAATATGGCGCTTCAATATGGATCTCTCAAGCCAAAGCCTGTGGGAAAACCAAAATCCAGTGTAAATAATACCAACGCTAATAACCACTCACATTTCTAAAGCAATTTAAGGTTTGCCAAGGGCTTCCCTGAAAGTGACTCAGGGGAGGGCCAGAGTGTAACTATGATCAAATGTCATTTTACAGATAAGGAAACTGAGGCTTAGAAAAGCTAGTTATCTGAGAGAATGGGAAATCTCTTTCACTGAAAGAAGATTTCTAAACTAAATTCCCTCAAAATGAGCTGTCTGAGGTCCATGGAGGTGAGTTGACTCAATAGGTCCTCAAAGGTTGGAGATGATTTCCAAACCCAAGTCTTCTTAAGAAACAAATCCAGCATTCTAGCCATTATGCCATGCTCTTTCCTAATGGAACTAGGAGGTGTCGATCCGAATCAGGACTAGAATTCAGGACTTCTTAGATCCAAGACCAGAGATCTTTCCACACTGAAAAGTAGGTAAATTAGGTGAATGGTCCCTTACTCACATCTACTTAAACCCTCTTCAAACTTTCTCCTGGTAAATTCTGGGTTAATAGTTCATTAATAATATTAATGAAACATTTCTCTCTCTCTCTCTCTCTCCATATATATATATTTGTGTGTGTATATGTACACACATAAAAATATGTACTACATATGTATACATATATTTGTGTGTGTATATGTACACACATATAAAAATATGTACTATATATGTGTATACACACACACACACACACACACACACACACATATATATATATATATATATATATATATAGAGAGAGAGAGAGAGAGAGAGAGAGATATTTATCTACTTACCTATCTATCTATCCCCAAAGTTTGGTACAGACCTGTGATTCATTCCATTAATTATATGGATTAAAAAACTCTCTCCACAGAGCAGCAAATTTGTCTGTAACTTTTAGTTCGAGAGACTGCCTGGGATGTCAAGGGGTAAAGTGACTTGTCCAGGGTCACACAGCTAATATGTGCCAAAGTCAGAATTTGAACCGAAGTCTTCCTAACTCTAAGGCTAGTTTGTTATATGGTAATCAATTATCTTATTCATTAATATCATTTTAGCATGGGCTTTGGTGGCTAGGTGGTACAGCAGATAGAGCACCAAGTTAGGAATAAGGAAGGATAGCATTTAAGTCTTAATCTCTGCCTGCTTCAGTTTCCTCAACTATAAAATATGGATAATGATGGCACCTACCTCCCAGGGTTGTTATAAGGATAAAAGGAAGGAATATTTTCAAGGCACAATGCCTGGCATATAGTAAAGACTTCATAAATACTTGTTTCCTCCCTTCTCTTCCTTTCCATCCATCTTTCCTTCTATCCCTCCTCCTTCCATCCTTCTTTCCTTCCTCCTTTCCTTCCTTCCCCCTTCCTTTCCTTTCATCCATCCATCCATCCCATCCATTCATCGATCCATCCATCCTTCTTTCCTTCCTCCTTTCCTTCCTTCCATCCTTCCTTTCTTCTTTCCTTCTTCTCCCCTGGAACTACACACAACATTTCAGAATGATGACAGGCATCTTCCTTGGAAGGCAGATATGAGTGGAAATGTAGACAAGGAGAAATAGCTTTGAGATGTTGGGTCATTTGCCAAGATCACACAGCAAGTTAACAACAGAGGGCTCTCAGCATCAAAAGCGAGGTTAGACAGGTGTGCCCCTTCTGTGTTTGAAAATGATACCCTCTGTATCTAACCGTGCATTGGAGCCTTTGAGACCCCATTACAACACACTGGAGTTAGCAAATCACATAATGTCATGTAAATCACGATTTTCTGACATTTAAAAAAATTTGGTCTTTATTAAAAAAAATTTAAAAGGATCCCTTATTGTATCTCTCTGTATGTCATACCCTGGTAAGTGCCACTTTGTCTAACCCCCTAGTACCAGCTTTGGTGAGGGGACTGAATTAAAACACTTCACCTAATTTAAAATTTACTAAACACTACCATTCATTTATTCATTCATTTTCATTCAATTACTTCCCACACCCTCAGGTTTGTAATTACTTGGTATAATAACTAAGTGCAAAGGGGGAAGCAAAGGTGCATAGTACCTGCTCCCTAGCTGATCACAGTTTTGTAAGAGATCACATGTGCATACACACACACACACACACACACACACACACAACTATAACCATAACTCACATTTGTATAGCACCTTAAGACTTACAAAAAACTTAACACACAAGAACTCTGATATCGGTAGGGCAAGTACTATTATCTGCATTTTATAAATGGGGAAACTGATTCCAAGAGATTAAATGATTCCTTCAAGATCAAGCTGCTAAGAATGAATGAAAAAGGATGTATTAAGCTCTTATTTCATGCCAAGTAAGGTGCTAGTACTAGAGACACAAATGCAAAAAAAGCAAGGCAGATCCTATTCTAATAGAAGAAGGCTGGGAGGGATTTGATCAGAGAGGAAAAGGGGATGGTGACTGGGGTCATTTGGGTAATAGAGTGTTATGCCCTTTCTAGGAACAGCAGTGTTGATTTGATTACTCTTCTCAGAGGTGAGGAAGAAAAGGTGGGGAAGGGTGGAATGGAATGACAACCACATGGTCAGAGAACAGCAGAGTGGGGCTGGGTGTGAGTCCTCATCGGTGGAAGCCCAGAGTCAGTGCTGAAGCAGGAGGACAGAGCACCTACCTCCTAATCCAGTGCAACTTCACCATAGCTACCTCCTAATTTTATATTTTCAAGGTGTCTGGGAGCACAGTGACTGAAGAACTGTTCTTGGAGTCAGGAAGACCCAAGTTCAAATCCATACTCAGACACTAGTTGTGTGACCCTGGGCAAGTCACAACTCCTTGTCTCTCTCAAAACAGTAACATCTACCTCCCAGGGTTATTGTGAAGATCAAAGGAGATGTTTGCAAACTGGAAAGTGCTCTATAGATGCTAAATAATTTTATAGCAGAAACGCTGTGGAATAGTAGATGGAGTGGAACTTGGAGTCAGGAAGACCTGGGTTCAAATCCTGCCAATGACCCTGAGTAAATCACTTAAACACTCAATCCCCCAAGCAATGAACCAAGTTTAGGAGTTGCAGAGAATGTAACCCTTTGGGAGGAGTTCCATATGCCAATGAAACTATAGGTCTGGTTTTTAGTGGGGAAGAAAAGGTCAATTATTTTTTCAACAAGGTAGGGCCTGATTAAATGTAAAACAGCAGAACACAGTGCCATGAGAATTACAAGGATGGGGATCAATCCTGGACGAAAAGCAAGGATGGTTTCTTGGGTGAAGGGCCATTTTAGTTGAGTTCAACTTGCCAGGTTTCAATAGGAAAGGAGGAGGAGAAGGCAGAGGGAAGGGTATGAATGCAGGCAGAGAAGTAATAGATGGTAAGACACAAAGGGGACAAATGAGGGGAGATCAGTTTGACTGAAATGCTGGGCTAATCTTGAATGATATGGGTGATGGTGCCATGCTATCTGCCACATATCTTACAGAGACAGGCTACATATCTGGTACAGACCAAAGAGTTTGCATCTTTTCTCCCATATATTTCTTTCCACAGGGCCAATGTAATAGATGTATGCTTGTTAACATTTGGATTTACTGTTGGTGATTGTGGCGGTCCCAATAACACTCCCTTTGCATGGTAGAAGGCCAGCTGAGCTTATATCAAGATATTGACGTTTGCAACTCATTTGCCCTGAGATGGTTTAAATTAGGAGGAAAAAGAAATCATGATTTGGAATAGATTTTTTCCTCTCTGGAAACTTCATAAAAAACTGTTTTGATCGGGGGGTTGGGTATGTCTGTCTTTGCTTTAAAGAGACAGGGCAGTGGAGGAGATCCTGAGAAAGACTGTCCTCTGCTGAGCATCTAGGGTTCAGGAGCTGTTGAGGACCCAGTCTGGGACTCTAGCCCAACCCTGATCCTTACTTATTGCATGACTGTGGCACATTGATTAACCTCAGTTGGCCTGAGAAGCAAATGACCTTGATGCTGAAAGGGTCACTGAGATGGTAATCATGGACAGGACCAAGAAAAACCCTTTGTAGAGTAGAGTGCTTGGGGGAACCTACATGGTGAGGGGCAATGGGTTGCAGATTACTCCAATTTGACTTGGGAGCCACGAATATGAACTCCCACCCTGAATGTGATACCTGGAAAATATTCTGAGTTAATATCATCATCATGCAAGAATATTTAGGCACCTGCTTTCAACTGACAATGGACACGCTCTTAGAAAACTCAAGGCTGATAGTGGGAAGAGACCAAGAGACACCATTACTGACTGGCTTTCAGGCTCTCTCTCTCCCTCTCTCTCTCTCTCTCTCCTTCCTCTTCTTCTTCTCTCTCTCTCTCTGTTCTCCTTCTTCCTCCTCTTTCTGTTCTATTTTCTCTTCTTCTTTCTCTCTCTTTCTCTTTCCCCTTCTCTCTCCTCTTCTTCCTCCTTTCTCTTTTCTCTCTTTCTCTTCTCCTCTCTCTTTTCTCTAACTTCAATATCATGCCTCTGCTATACTTTTCCCTTGGAACCTCCTTCAGCACCTGGAGTCTCCTCACCCTGGAACACCTATCTATCTGCTAAGCCCAGTTCTCCCATAGTTGAGTTCTTCCTGGGCTTCTCATGTTGGAGAGGTCTCCAGGCCACCCATTCTCCTCCCATTGTGCTCTTACTTTTCAGCTTCCTGCTTTTTTGGTATGTTGTCTTACCCCAGTAGGATGAAAGCTCCTTGAGGACAGGGCCTACTACCTTTTTGCTTTTGTCTGTATCCCTAATACTTAGCACAGAGACTGACATACTGTACATGCTTAATAAGCTCTTTTTACACATATACCTTTCCCTGCTCAATTCCTGGTAGGAGTGACCAGGCTAACAATCCTAAAAGAGGGCTTCATTACGGCACTCCTCATCTCAAAAGTTTAGAATGGCTCTTCATTGTCCAATGCATCAAGTCCCAACTCCTCAGCTTGTCATTCACAGCCCCTCCTAGCCTGAATCCCATCTACCCATCATCATGCTCTGGGCAGTCCTGATATTCTGTCTTTGTTGCTTGGGTTCTTCCCTGAAAGACAATCTTCGCCTGCAATGATTCCCCTCCTTCTAGACACCTATAACACTAAATTAACAATAATATTTTAGGAGTGTTGGCTTCCTTGTATTACATCATGATGTATATCAGATTTAGAGTTGGAGAAGACCTTTGGGACCATCTGGTTCTACCATCTTATGGTACAGATGAAGAAAGAGAAACCTAAAGAAATTAAATGACTCACTATCATTCAGATAGTGAGTGACAGAGGCAGGAGCCTTTCCTCTCAAAATTGTCAGGATCTTTGGGGCTGGGATAACACTTTATGGGGTTCCAACTCCTCTTGTCCCTACCACTAGTGGCACAGTTAATGCAGTGCTGGGCCTAGAATCAGGAAGACCTGAGTTCAAATCCACACTCTGATATGTACTAGCTGTGTGAACTTGGGCAAGGCACTTAATCTGCCTCAATTTCCTCAACTGAAAAGTAGGGATAATATCACTTCTCTCCCAGATTGTTGTGAGGGTTAGATGAGACGATAATTGCAAAGTGCTTAGCACAGTGCCTGGCACACAGTAAGTGCTATGTAAATGTTAGCTATTATTTTTATTACCTGGGACACAGTAGGTACTTAAAAAATGCTGTGTCCTTCCTTGTTTCCCCTATTGTCCAGCATAATCCAGCACAGGGCTAGCACAGGGCTAGAGAAAATGCTCCATGAACATGAATGAATGAATGAATATCAACAAGCGTCATTGGATGATGTCCCCTTCGTCTCCTCCTGACCCCCTAGACCTTCCCTTCCCTCTGTCTGACCGACACTAGTGGTGCACTTTTGGGGGTCCTGTCCTAATGCCCTGAAGAAGGAAGAAGTAAGGAGGTAGAATTGCTCCTCCCCAAGCCAAGTTGACCCAGGCTTGGTTGGCTGTTGTTGGGCATTCTCCTGGGACCGGCTACCAGCAGGAGGTGCCAGAGAGTTAATTTCAATCTGCACCCTCTAATCCTTAAGGAATCATGAACATCATATCACTAACTTACCAGGAGACCTTGGGAAAGTCATTTCCCTGTTCTGGTCCTCAGTTTCCCAGTATATAAAATGAGGAGGATAGACTAGATGATAACAGGAAGACTGGCATACTGGAAAGAGTTTGGGCTTACCCACTGTGTGATTCCCTGTGTGACTTTAGGTAAGTCATCCCATTTCCCTGGGCCTTGACTTCCCTATCTGTAAACTGAAGAGTTTGGACTTGGCCTCTAAAGTCCCCTCCACTTTCAGTTCTATGATCCTCAGATTAGAAGCCCTAGGTTCAAGGCATGGCTCTGTCACAGTGTGGGAGCTGTGAGACATTACACAAGTCCCTACCTCAGTTTCCTCATCTGCAAAATGAGTTATACTAAATGATTTTTGAAGTCACAATTCAAGTTCTTTAGAATCAACAAATGTCCCTTCCCCTGGAAGGAAGGGTGGAATTGTCCTGGGAGTCATAAGTGACCACATCGTATCATAAAGGTCAAGGTCAGATGGGTGGGTTCTCTGAACATCCACAAGCCCTAAGGAGGGGCCTTAAATCAAGAAAAAAGAAAAATAAATTTCTTTTATTAATTGTGTTGTCGTGCTTAAGTGGAATAATATGGATATCCTTTGCAAGACCTAAAATGATAGATGGTAATACCAATCCCTTCCTAAATCTGGCTATTTGGCAAATAAAATATGGTCAAGGATCAGGAAGGAAACAGAATGGCCTCTGAGTAGCCAAAATAGACTGCAAAAAGCCTATAGATTAACTACAGACAGCTATCCGGTACAGAAGATAGTGTTGGGCTTGAAGATCTGAACTCACATTTGGCCTCAGATGCTTCCTAGGTGTGTGACCTGGACAAGTCTGTTCATCTCAGTTTCCTCAACTGTAAAATTAAAACAATAATAGCACCTGCCTCTCAGGGTTATGAAAATCAAACGTATTGGTGAAATGCTTAGCACATAGTAAGTGCTTTGTAAATGCTTCTTTCTTTTCCTTCTTGCCATGTACTCACAAGAGAGTCTTGAAGGGCTCAACTCTGATTTCGTTTACTTTTACTTTACAAACAGTTGTAAGAAGCTTGATTATTTGGTTTTCCAACTCACTGACAGATTTAGAAGTGCAGATAAAAGTTCTTTGGGCAACAGAAAACTATTGTGCTATAAGAAATGATAAACAGGCGGACCAGAGAAACCTGGAAAGACTTATATGAGAATGTTATGCACAGTAACAGCCACAGTGAGCAAGGACTGTTTCTGATAGACTTAGCCCTTCACAGCAATGCAAGGACCTAAAACATTTCCAAAGGACTCATGATGCAAAATGCCATCCACATCCAGAGAAAGAATTAGGGAGTCAGAACATAGAATGAAGCAGACTACTTTTTCTTTTGTTATGTTTTGTTTTTCTCATGGTTTTTCCCATTCATTTTTTAATTCTTCTATGCAACATGACTAATGTGAAAATGTGTTTAATAGGAACGCATGTGTAGAACCCACATAAGATTGTATGCCATCTTGAGGAAGGAGGTGGGGAGGGAGGGGGAGAAAATTTGGAACTTATGGAAGTGGTTGTTGAAAACTAAAAACAAATTAATAAATTTGGGGTAAAAAATAAAAAATAAAATAGAATTTCTATAGGCAGATATGCTAACAGAACCAAGAAGTGACTGGCGAAAACCTGGCAGCAAAGGAGCACACAGGAAAACCATAGAAAGCAGATGAAGAACTAAAAAAAAACAGCACTTTGGGCTCGAGGGCAAACAGCCCCTCTCACCTCATTCACTGTGGAGATAAAACTATAGGCACTTGCAGGTCCTAATGATCTCCTTAAGATACTTAGCATACTTCAGTATACTGTTATTAGCATACTAATATCTACATACCTTTAGTATTAACTATATTAATAATTTTATTGTTCAGTCATTTCAATTGTGTCCAACTCTTCATGACTCCACTTGGGGTTTTCTTGGCAAAGATACTGGAATGGTTTGCTATTTTCTCCTCCAGCTCATTTTACAGATGAGGAAACTGAGGCAAACAGAGTTCAGTAACTTGCCCAGGTTCACACAGTGACCTGAGTGAAGTGTCTGAGACCAGATTTGAACTCAGAAAGATGAGTCTTCCTGACTCCAGGCCCAGTGCTCTATCCACTGTGCAAATTAGTTGCCCTAATATATGGTATATTAATTGTAGTTTTGACATCTACCTTTTGGGAGGAATATTGGACTTGGGGTCAGAGAACCTGGGTTTGAATGAAGTTCCTTTCTCAATCTGGGCCTTATTTTTAAAGGTGGCTGGGTGGTACAATGCTGCAGTACCCTGCTTGGAGGATTCTGAGTTTCAGTACACACACACACACACACACATACACACACACACACACACACACACACACATGCACACGCACACGCCCACACTCTTAAGTAGCTTTGTGACTCTGAGCAAGTCACTTAACCTCTCTATGCCTCAGTCTCCTCCAATGTAAAATGAAGGGGCTACACTCAGTGATCTCCAAGGACCTTTTGAGCTCTACACCTATGAGTCTTCGAATAATCATGTCTATATACCACTTCCCCAGATCGAACATGCTATCACATGTGGTACGTCATGTGATCTTCACAACAGCCCAGCTGGATAGGCCAATTAAGTCATTTAGACCAAGATGAAATGTCTCCAGTTTACAAAAGAGGAAAAGGCCTTACAGTGATGAAGTGACTGTTGTAAAGGCGAAAGCGAAAGAGTGGAAGTCAGAAGACCTGAATTCAAACTCTGGCACTGTGACTTATCTATCTGACCCATGGACCGTTCTCGGGTTCAGTTCCCTTATTTGTAAAATAAAGTGGTTGGATTAGATTTCTTCTAAATGTTATGAACTCTGGCCTTGCCCACAACCATTTGGCTAGTCAATGTTAGAAGAGAGTAAGAGTCTAAATCTCCAGAATCCAGTCCTACATGATTTCCACTGCAGGGTCCCAGTATGAACCCCATGATACATTTTAGTTTATTTTTATAAGTTTTGAAAAGCAGAATAATATGGAAATCATGAATCAGCTAGAGAGCTGGTCTCAGAATCAAGAAAAGCTCATTTCAAATCCTCCCTCTGACCCACAGTGGCTAAGTCACTTGAGTCAGGAAGACCTGAGTTCAAATCTTGTCTTAGACAGTAGTTGCATGACCCTGTCTCTAAGCCAGTAATTACAGACAGAAGCAGATCTGCACTGGTTGAGGGAGTTCCCCTGAAATTCTCACAGCAATGAAATTGCAGATCCTCTCCCCCTTCCCCCCAAATTTTCTTGATTCCTTTTGTCTGTACAGCCCAATAATTTCTGAAAATACACTCTCTCCATCCCTCAACTTGACCCTCCCACATAATCCAAAACATCCAACGCAGT
This sequence comes from Potorous gilbertii, assembly GCA_028658325.1. Lineage (NCBI taxonomy): Eukaryota > Metazoa > Chordata > Mammalia > Diprotodontia > Potoroidae > Potorous > Potorous gilbertii. Next base: position 83,903,477 of record CM053772.1, on the reverse strand, counting down.
AATTGATTGCATCTGACACTATATACATATTCTATTCAACTGTCCCTGACTTTTATACTGACAGGAGGGAAATATTTTTTTAATCTGTTTTCTAAGACAATAACAGTTTAAACCTATAATACATTTTACAATGGTACATCTTTTTTAAAGAGCTAAAGCTTAAAAAAGTACGCCTTCTGCAAATCATAGTGACTAATATTTATATTATAGTGTTTGACATGTAGTATTTCATTTGATTCTTACAGCAATCCTGTGAAGTAGGTGTGGTAACCATTCTCGTTTTCCAGATGATGAAACTGAAGCTTAGACAGGTGAAATGACCTGCCCATGGTCACTCAGCTAGCTAGATGTCTAAGGGTAGATTCTGACCTCAGTCTTGCTGACTCCATGTCCTGTACTCTACCCATGACAGCCTGATCCTGGGTTTTATCATATAACAGAAGGGCAGTTTATAGCATGCTAAGCCATCTCATCAGAAAAAAAAAGTGATCAAGAAGCAAAGGCAGTTTTTGGTTTTTTAACAATTCAATGCAGCTCTTTGCTGATGGTCCTGGTTGGTCATTTTTGATCGAAACTTTTTTGGAGATCAGAATCAGGCTGTAATCTCTACTAATCCAGTTTATTCCATCTCTAATACCCAAAGCCTCTGCTTTTCTCCCCAAAGTGGATTTATTTCCTTTTCATCTCACAGTAGCAAGAGCAGAAAAGTGCTTTTAGTTCAACCCATTCATTCACTTGACAGATTAGGAAATTGAGTTCTGGAAAGGGGAAATTATTTTGGCTAAAGAGGCCATGCAGGTTCTATAGGCCTCCAGGACCAACTTCAGCCATCAATGAATGATCCAGAGACCCTTCTAAGTTTGGGGGAGCCTAGAGGACAAGAGAGTAATAGAAGAGGACCAATGTGTCTTCTTCCTTCCCTGTCCTCCACCTCAGGCCTGAGGCTTGGGAGAACAGTGCTCCATAGGGATGGTTCTACTATTTGAAAGAGGAAAAAACCAAAACAGAGTCCAAATGAATAAGAAAGGAGCTAATCTTAATAATTTCTTATTGAAATGAAAATTGAAACAACTCTGAGGTACCACCTCACACCTATCAAATTGGCTAATAAGACATAAAAAAAGGAAAATGTTGGATGTTAGAAGGCATGTGGGAAAACTGGGACACTAATACACAGTTTGTGGAGTTGTGAACTGATACAACCACTCTGGAAAGCAATTTGGAACTATGGTCAAAGGGCTATAAAATTGTGCATACTTTAGGATCCAGCAATACAATACCACTCCTAGGTCTATATTCCAAAGACATCCAAAAAAGGGGAAAAGGAGCTATTTGTACAAAAATACTTATAGCAGCTTGTTTTGTGGTGGCTAAGAATTGGAAATCAAAGGGATGCTCACCCACTGGGGAATGGCTAAACAAGCCGTGGTATATGATTGTGATGAATATTATTGTGCTGTAAGAAATGACACGCAGGATGACTTCAGACAAGCCTGAAAAGATGTACAAGAACTGATGTACAGCGAAGTGAACAGAACCAGGAAAACACGGTACAGAGTAAAAGCAACATTGTTGCATGAAGAACTGGGAATGACTTACTTATTCTCAGTAATACAATGAATCAAAACAATATCAAAGGACTGATGGCAAAGCATGCTATCTGCCTCCAGAGAAATAACTGATAATGTTTGAATGTAGACTGACGCATGCTATTTTTTACTTTTTCTCTTAATTTTTTTGAGTCTTCTGGTACAAAATACTGATATGGAAATATTTTACATAATTAAACAAGATAACCTATATCTGATTGCTTACATCTCAGGGAGGGGGCAAGGGAAAGAGGAAGGGAGGGATAGAATTTGGAACTCAAAACTTTAAATACAAATGTTAATAAACAATAAAAACTCTCTTGTCCACCTCCCCCTCTGGAGGAGTCAAGTTTATTGTTAATAATCTGCTGCTAAAAGGGTAACATCTGCTTTGGACAAACAGTAATGAGATTGAAACCCCAGGTGGAGGGAGACTCTGCAGTAATAAATGACTCGCTGGATGTCTAAATAGTTTTAATTTTTTTGTTGGCAGAAACGGCGTGCTCCCACCTCGGGCAGCCCTTTTGCTGGCTCCTTTTGTTTAATGACCGCTATTCATTTCCAGACTGGCAGATGGACTTGGGGCCAGCAGAGGGAAGTGCGAATGAGCAGCCAATGAAGGAGCAGGGGAGGAGGGAAAGGGCAGCAAGCGTCAGGTGAGGTTTCTAGTCACTAAAGGAGCCCCTGGGCTTTCTCTATTTTTAAGTGAGGTACTGTCTCAGGGGGTACTGGAGCCCAGGAAGAGGTACTGCCCAGCCTAGGAGTCACAGGAGCATTGTGGTGAACAATAGAGAGGGGGAAGGATGGCTGGAGAAGGCGGTGTTCTCCCATTCAGGATCCAGTGCTCCATGGCACTCCCCTATTCAGTAATCTCCAATGACTCCCCACTGTTTTTAGGATAAAACATAATTTCATTTGGCTCTTAAAGGCCTGCATATACCAGATCCAATCAATATTACCAGCCTCCTTATAGGTCCCCAAAATTTTGGTACATTAAAATTGCACTAAGACTTTTGGGACAGCTGTACATTGCTTCCCCTCTCATACTCTACAATTCAGCCAAATTAGCCATCTTTCTATTTCCCACATACAGTTCTACATCTCCAGCCATGTGAACCGGCATGAGGGAAAGTCAGGTGTGCAAAAATAATGATATCCAAGTAAGAGTTTGTAACAACAACCAAGAAGTATCCTTTGGCATCAAAAGACCCTGGTTGAAAACCAGATTTTGCCACTTACTGCTCGTCTGAACTTGGACTAATCGCTTGGATTTAGTTTCCTCATCGAGAGGATAGGAAGATTGGATTTGACTTTAGAGAAGAGGAAAGGTACCTCCTTTTCTTGGTTGGAAGGGTGAACTATAGGCATATAGGGGTGAGGGACTACGTGTGTGGAACACTGTACACTCTGTTAGCTGCAATCACTGAATAGGTTGTTTTGCCAAACTGATTTTGGAATGTTATAAAGGAAAGCACTCTTGGTGGGAGAAGGGCAAGTCTGAAGATGGCAATGAATTCAAAAGAAAAGGCTTCGATAACACTTAAAAGGAAAAGAAGAGAATGAGGATTTTGGACTAGAAGCCCTCTAAGGTTCAGATCTAGAGCTACGATCCCGAGATGTGAGTGAGGGTGGAGTGAAGGGTGGACACATGGGAAGTTTAGGAAGACAATCTCCCTACTGAGGTTACTCAATGCATTCCTACACCAGGCCCAGGGAGTTCAACACAACTCAGGCTCTGAGTCTGAGGCAGAGAAGTGGGCAAATATACAATAGGGAGGCTGAGGGTGCCTGGTCTTCAGCTCCACAATCCCCCTACCCCCTGTTTTGTGCCCTCCTATGCAAATTCCCATGTTTGGTTTAACTTTTCTTGTGAGTGGAGAGGAATAAGGGACTCCCATGCCCCTAGAGCAGAAATGTGCCCCAGGAAATGCCCTCCCTTCTTCTGCCAAGAGGCTGTAAGAACATGATCTGTAATCAGGGGTCTTGGGTTCTGAGACAGATTCTGCTCCTACTTATGTGATCTTCTGGAAATCCTGCTGCCTCTTACACTTCTCTGTCCCTCCTATGTAAGAAGCGCCAGGAAAGGGTTGGATCTCTAAGATTCCTTTCAGTTTGAGATGCTCCCCTGCCAAACAGGGTGGGGTAGGGTGCCTCTGAGGATCCTCAGATCCTCTCCACCACCTCAACTTGGGTACAACCTTTGGCTCATCCCAGGGAGGAGAAATGGGCTGTTGGGGGAAGGGGAGACGAGGCAAGAAATAATCAGAAAGTTGGGAGTCTAGGGTGATACAGATAGTAATCTCTTCTAATCTCCTGCTCAAAATAACCCAAAGTCAAGTAAAGGAGGGATTACAGGGCCTAAAGAACTGTTATCAGAGGCTGCCTCGGACTTGGGCTGTTGGGGAGGGAGGGAGATCCAAAAGCTCCTTGACAATGCCTTGTCTGTAAGCCTAATGTGCATCCCTTCCTTCCTTTCCCTCCCCCGCCCTTCCTTCTTGGATGGGGCAATGGCTTAGCTCGCTTAGGGACCCCTTCTTTCCTTGCTTGTACCAATGTGGGAACTTGTTTGTCTGGGCAATGATATATTCAAGGTCTGATTTCACATGTGTATGCAAGTGTAGAAACACAAATCTGCTTGTACATAAGTATATGTAACTCTGAGAGCATGTATACATGTTCATGTATGCAAGTCTGCACGTGTAAGTATATAAAATTGTGAGAGCACAAATGTGGGTGCATGCAGGCGCATAATTCTATGTTTGTAGATGCAAAGTTTCACCTGAAAGTTTCCATTTCCTCCTAACTTACCTGTTTGTTCTCCATTCTGCTTCCCTCCCCACTATTTTCACTCCTCTTATGTGCCAATCTAGGAATATGTGCCTGTGATGCCAGCAGTCTTGTGCCAGACAGACTGACCAAGTTGACTTCTTCAGTAGGATAGGCAGGGGAGGAAAGGGGCTCTGAGCACGCAGGAAGAACACAGGAGAAAGCACAGGGATGGGAGTAGACTCATTCACTTTAATGGAGTGGCCCCTGATTCCACTGCTGAGGGAGACCTTGCCAGTTTAATAAGCTCTGGCTTGTGGGTTCTATCAAAGACCTGGCAGCCTCCCACCCCCAGATGAAGCCTCTAAAGAGGAACCCAACTCTCACCTTCATTTTCCATTTATCTCCAATAACCCAAGGTGACTTGGTAATTGCATTAAGAGGAAAGATCCGAGAGACTGGAGTGGGAGAAAAGGAAAAGAAGATATTTCCCATTCTTCCAGTGGGCCACCCTGCCCTCCCCAGAAGTGGGGTCCAGCAGGGAAAGGGGTGGCTCTCTAGCTTGTGTTGGGAGCAGACAATCTTCACTGGCTATTCACCCAGCACTCACTGTTATAGGCTTGGAATGGCAGTTCCAGTCTTGTATGTAGTTGAACCTGCTGAGAATCTGGGCATATGGCCATAACAATCACGAGTGCTGTCCTGACTCTGACACCCTAATGTGGACCTGTCTAGGGGAAGGGCAACAGTATGTGCTTATGGTGAAGGGAGACAATGCAGTGCCCCTCATCCGGGTTGAGTTCTTCTCCTCCTCCCCCTCCTCCTCGTAGGGCCATAGCATGTTTACACCAGAAGGGACCTTAGCAGTCATCTACTCCAAATCCCTCATTTTACTAAGGAGGAAACTTGGACTTAGAGAGGGGAAATAATTGGTCCAAGGTCACACAATGAGTTAGTGGCAGAACCAGGACTATAACTCAGATCTCTTGACTCACAGGCTGGCAGTATTTCCATTCTGGCCCTTCATACTTCTGGAACCCTGCGTAAGCCAACTTCAAAGATGGCATGAGTGAAAACACTGCAGCTACTTGGAGTGAATGAGTTTTGGATTCCAGCTTCTTTCCTTCCAAGTCCATTAGAATTTGTTTTATCAGTTGCCACAGTAAAAGTTTTCAAAGCTCAGCTCAAATAGTATGTCCTGAAGGAACTCTTCTCTGCTCATTCCAGCTAGAGCTCATATCCACCTCAGAGTATTTTCTGAGGGTGGGGGGCAGCATTAGTGCAGTAGAAACAGAACTGGTTCTGTAGTCAGTGGGCATGGGTTCACATTTCATTCCTGATCTCTATCTCTATTGACCTTGGGCAAGTCAACCCCATTTTCTTGATTTGTAAAATGAGGGATTGAGTTTAATCAGAGACTCAACCCCACATGGATTGATTTCAGGGGCATATGAACTTTGATGAGCAACGAATTACCTCTTCATTTCAACATTAATTGGTTTCCTTTGTAATCTATGTATTTTATTTTATGCTTTTAAAAATATTATTCCCAGAAGTCTGTAGATTTTTGGTTTACATGACTACTAAAAGGGTCTGTGACACAAAAGGGTTAAGAAAGCCTTGGATTAGATGGTCTTTCCCATCCTTTCTAACTCTAGTTCCATAAACATATGAACCTATGAATTAATGAATGACTGAGTTAAACTCACTGGTTGATGCTGAATGGACAGTTCCCCTGCCCAGTAGGTAGTCCTGATGGTGTCTAAACTTCCTCACCTATACAATGGGAGGAGTCATACTAGAACTATATAAAAGTATAGGGTTGCATAAGGAAAATGTGTCCTAACCCTAAAATGCTATGCATATGGCAGTTCTTGTTCTTGTTCCCCATGATGCCTCCATCTCAGGATGTTCCTAACAGTGTTCTACATGGAAGGAGCTTGTGTCACTTTTTTCCAGACCTTATCATATATTACTATGTATTACAGTTCTTTGTATAAACCGCTCATCACTTTACTAGACTGAGTTACAGAAGGGCCAGAAATGAGTCTTACCTCTGTATCTCCTTCATTGCCTAAACAAGTGCTCTGTAGACAGCAGGAAATAAATGTTTGTTGAAGGAATGTTAAAGTAAGTGCTTAATAAATGGCTCTTATTAATGAAAAGATGCTATCTCTCCACTGTTTATGGCTTTTATGTTTATTCCCACCTCCATTTCCTTACTTGTACTGGTCCTCTTGCATGAGATGCCCTCCTTATACTCAATCCTATCCTTCATGACCAAGATCTACCCCACATCCCCCAGGAAGTCATCCTGATTGTCTCCAGAACACTAGATGTTGAATGTCTATAGCTTTGGACAGTTGTGCCATTCAAGCTACCACGTTATTACTCCACTGCCTGGTAGTTTAATTTAATGGCTTTGTGTCTGCTCATTCTCCCTCTCCAGTTGGACTGTGGAATCCTTCAGCCTTATGAAGGAGGGAACATATTAGACTTTCTCTGTAATACATGAACTATTTTTCCCTCCTGAACTAGAAGAGGTGGGGGACTACAGGTGTATAATGTTGCTTATACTGTCAGACTTGCTAGATGGGTAGGTTAATTATATTGAATTGCTTTTTTTGGGTTGTTTTCTTTCCTCCTTAGGAAAAAGGGAAGGTGCATATTTAAAAATAAAGGTAACATAAAAAGAAAAGATGCCCATAAATTTCTTTTTACAATCCCTTTAGTGCAAGACACAGAATTTGGCACATAGTAGGTGCTCAGTACTTGATAATATGAACTAGCAGGTGGAACGGTAGGTGCTCTTTAGCGAAATGTATTGGATATGAAAGTCTTCTATCATTTCTTAGATTCCAAATTCACTTTCATTTAATCCTAGACTGTTAGACCTGGAAGGTACTTCAAAGATCATCTAGCCTAGGGATGCAAGTAGCATGAGCTAAGAATGGTTTTCACATTTTAAAATGCAATCAAAATTTAAACATACAAAAATCATTCTTCACTCATGGACTGAAGCCAGTCTTGGGACATAGTCTGCCCATCCCTGATCTAGTCCAATTTTTTCCTTTACAGGAAAGGAAACTAAAGTTCAGAGGACATAGGATTATAGGTTTAGCATGGGAAGGGACCTTAGAGGTTAGTTATATAGCTCAGTCCTATTACATGTTCATTTAATAGATAAGACCTTATCTATTAAGTGAGTGGTTCAAGGTCACATGGATAGGAAATAGGAGATCCAGGATGTGAATACTGATTCCAAATCCGGTGTTTTTAGAGTAAGAGGTTGACCCAAGACTACACGACTCCGTTGTGGCAGGCTTCTGTTCATTCTTTATAATTTTTAACATCTAAGCTCCAGCTTCTGTCCTTTCTACTCCTTGGCCAACTCTCTAGGTCAGTTCCCAGTCATTATTCACTTGAATTACTGCAGTAGTCTCCTGGTTCCAGTCTCTTTTCCTCTCTAATCCATCCTCCAGATAGCTATCAAAAGAATCCTCAGTTTACGCAACTGTAACGTAAGTGGGTTGGATTTGATGGAATCTAAAGTCCTTTCTTTCTGGGTAGCCAGGTGGTACAACGAACAGACGGTCAGGGACTGGAGTTAGAAAGACCTGAGTTCACATCCAACCGTACACACTTAGTAGCTGTATGACCCTAGGCAAGTCACATAACCCTGTTTACCCCAGTTTCTTCATCTGTAAAATGGACTGGAGAAGGAAATGGCAAACCACTCCAGTATCTTTGCCAAAAAAACCCCAAATGGGATCAGTCAGACATAACTGAAAACAACTGAGCAACAGCAAAGGTTCCTTCCAACTATGATTCTATGAAAAGAACCTTTTTGCAAATTAATAATTCACTGCACCTTCACAAATCATCTTTTGAATAAATATATTTTCATAGATTTAATTTTCTTAGAGAAGGGTATGCCTTTATAGATAGGTGGGTGCCAAAATGATCTGCCTGTTGTTGGGAAGATCCTGGCCAGGAGCAGAGAATGGGAAGTAAGGACGATAGAAACTGGAAAAGTATGCCGGTATGAAGAGAGGAAGAAGGGTTTCTGTTCCCAGAGAGGCAGCTGTATTATTTTGCTACTGAGATCAATATTATAGGGATTAGAGAATGGACCTGGTATAGGGAACTCCTGGATAAGGCACCTGCTCTGTAATTTTTAGGCTTAGAGAGTTATTAGAGCACTGGGATTTAGTGACCTCTGTATATGTCACAGGCAGGACTTGAATCCAGGTCTTTCAGGCTTCAAGGCCAACTCTTTGGCTTTTGCATTGTTATTAAGAAGAACAATAGAGGAAGCTAGGTGGAGCACTGGCTCAAGAGTCAGGAGTCAGACACTTGATAGTTATTAGCTGTGTGACCTTGGGCAAGTCACTTAATGACAACTGCCTTGCCTTTCTCCCTCAAAAAAAAGAAAAAGAAGAAGAAAAACATTTTTATCGGCTAAATTCATCCTTAGATGTCTCGGGTGATATGGGGATTCCTGTGTCTCTAAATTGAAATCCTTAGAATGGAAACTCTGTCAGGTATTCCTTAACCAAAAAGGTTTTGAATACAGGCTCAGAGTAGTCCCAGGACTGTCCCAGCTAGTTGAAGAAGTTCATCTTATATAAGATCATAGATCTAACATCTTCCTTTGACAGATGAGGAAACTGAGACTCAAATGGGACTATTGGCTAAAGGTAGTAAGTGGAAGAACTGATATTCAAACCAATATCCTCTAATTCCAAATCAATTCTTTTTTCCACAATACCATTCTGTCCCAACATCATTTATTTATTTTCTTTTGTGCAAGGCACTGTGCTAGAAATACAAAACAAAAGAGAGTATCTAGCCTCAATGAGCTTACATTCTGGGCTGGTGGTAGTGATGAATTTTTTGGCAAAAGCAACTCTCAGAGCTTGTCTACCTGGTCATAAAGGGATTGCAATCTATGTCAGGAGTAAGAGGACCCACCTCAATAATAAAACACTGGCTCTTGGAAGTACTAAAGTCATGATGACACCTTACATTTACTCAGTACTTTTAACTTTTCAAGATGTTCCTCCTACCTCTATGATCTCATTTGATATTGCACAAAACCCTAAGAGAAATTCACACCCACTAAAGATTCTTCAGCCCAATAATCTGCACAGGAAAAACCAAATAAATGGATGGAGAATGCCAGCTGTACAGACTCTGATATTACAGTTGGCTGGGCAGCCCATTGGGCTGGGTCATCAGTTCTTATATCTTGGACAGACACTGTAGATGTGTAGGGAGTGGGAGGAATGGGAGGAAAAGAAAAGGATGAGTTTCATTGGTGAAATAATGCTGGGTTTTCAACCACACTATCTCCCTAAAACAAAAGCCCATCCCTTTGAAAAAAAATATCACCAATATTTTTCCAGCAGTGTTATATGATTATGAATCACATTCTCAGAAGACTGAAAGCACAAAGTCACTCAAGGGGTAATGGAGAGATGCATGCTGAGTATAAATAATTTGCAACATATTAACAATGACAAACTGAACGTAACAAGAAATAGTGTAAAAATATATGCATATGTGTGTGTGTGTGTGTGTGTGTGTGTGTGTGTGTGTGTGTACGGAGAGAGACAGAGACAGCAAGACAGGCTAGGTATCAATAGTGAAAGATCCTAGATGGATAGAATGACTTTGTGCTACAGGGGAACGCAGGTAATATTTTTTGGGGACTTTTAAAAAAATACATGTAATGTTAAAGATCTAAAGCAAGGGTTCTTTAATCTAAATACACATACATACAGATAGATACAGATAGTTGTATTTCACTGAAATTTGTTTCCTTTATAACCCTATGTGTTTCACTTTACACATCTGAAAACATTCTTCTGAGAAGGGGTTTTTCATAGATTTTATGCATCTATGTTACAGAAAAAGATTAGAAACTCTTGACCTAGAGGAAAGCTACCAAGAAGCTAGCTGGAACAGTGGACCCCTCAGGAGGATTTATTGGAGGATGTGAACAAAAGGCACACAAGGAGAGAAGACTAGATAGCTTCTGGGTGCACCATTGCAAGAGGTAATTAATGGGTGCAAACACTAGCTGTCTTGTGTATTTATATCCCTAGCACCTACCATAATGCCTGCCACTTGCTAGGTGTTTTAATGATTGCTTTTTTCATTGATGAAACCACGGATTCATTAAAGGATTGAAATAAGATCTCATCTGATTCTCATATCAGCACTACAATGTCGGCTGAGCAGATATATGATAGTCATTAGGTCCAAGAAGTGATTTGCTCTAGGTCATAGAGTATTTACTCCCCGGGTAAATTCATTCCTAGTCTGAGGACCATTTTGATCCCCTAGCCAAGCCTTCTAGAGAAGATCTAGAACCCCACTCGAGGCTCCCCTTACCTTTCCTCCATTAGTCATTCTTCTCTGAGTCTTACATGCCTCAGTCATAAAATAAGAGGATTGGACTCTACCTCTAAGGTCTTTTCAGTTCTAAAAATTCTGTGATACCATGACCTCCAGGATTTCTGGCCCAAACTTCTTCCTCACAGGCTTCTTAAATGAACAGCTGTCATCCATGTTCCCTCAGCCTTGCTTTCCCACCCCAATCCCAGGATCACTGAGCTTCCTCAGGACAAGGAAGGCATCAGTGTGTTTGTGTCCCAAAACTGGCTTCCTTCTGTTACGCTAACTTTCCAGCTTGCATCGCTCTTAATGAAATAAAGAAATATGATGGTTCCAGACTTTTAAACTTCTTATGACTTGATTTGCATAATAGGCATTGCTGCTCTGAGGTGGAGGAGGATCTGTCTAAAAATACTGTTTCTCTCCTCAATCACTCAGCCCGAACGGGAGTCACCGATTGGCCCTGGGGCCAGGGGCCAGGCTGGGGTTTCTGCTGATGGAATGAACTTTACCAAGCATCATTGCACAGCCAAGTGAGAGAATTAGGCTGCTGGCCAATATTGTCTGGGTGGAGGAATTGGTTAAAAGTTAGAGATCAATAACGTTTTTTCCGTTTCAATGTTTTGCCAATAGATCATGTTTATTGCTAATGTTTCTGTGTTTTCTCCAGGGGCCTGCTCCCACCCACATGGTGAACTGAAATGGATTCTGAAATGAAGACATCGTAGGAGAGGCACAGAGCCACTAAAAACACAACACCACGTGAGCCAAGGGAAGTCAAGGTCAAGGGTCAAGCTCTGATGCTCAGCAGTATCCCTGGTCTTAGCAAGGCAGGGGAGTGGGAGACAGAACAGAAGGAAGCAGACAACTGGGAGTTAAATTTTGAGTTTGAGAACTGACTTTGTCGGGAACTCATTGAGTGACTTTTGGTGAGTCTCATTCCCTTCAGAGGTCTCAGTTTACTCATTTGGCAAAGGAGTATAGAAGGTGAAAAGTCCATAGGATTTGGAGTCTGAAGAACCAGGTTTGAATTCTGGCTACTGGTTATGAGTTGTGTGACTTTGGATCAAATAAATGACCTGAGTCTCTTTCCTCATGTATAAAATAAGGTAGTTGGACTAAATTATTTCTAAGGTCCCCTCCAACTCAAGAACCCTACGACCCCATCTTGCTTATCACATAGAAATGTTACAAGGATGAAGTAACATCATAGCTGAAAGTGCTATATAAATGTCAAGTGGAAAAACAGTATTGCTAAGGCATGAAGCCTTACCTGAGCCTCCCAGCCAGAAGTCAGCTCTCTTTCCTTCGCTGAAGTACCTGTTACAAGCTAGAGAGAAAGGATGGTGTTGGGAGAGGACTTTGTTCAAATCTTACCATTAACATTTCTTAGTAGCATGGCCACAGGTAAGTTACCTCCATGGGAACAGTGTTGGATTTAGAATGAAAGGGCTTCTCTTCAAATCCTGCTTTGCCATTTATTAACTAGGTAATATTAAGCAAGTCACCTAACCTCTCTGGGTGTCAGTTTCCTCACCTGTAAAATGGGGCCAATATCTAAAGGGCCCAAGACTAAATGAGCTGATGTATGAAAAGCATTTTGAGAATCTTAAATACCCACCCATTAGTATGATTATTTTCTACAAGTTATCTGGGAAATTTATGTTTAGAAAAGAACCAGAGACCCAGAATGAGGATGAACAACCCCAGCTGTAAAAGAGCATGGAAAAATAAGCAGAAGAAAGCCACTGGAAAATTGGGTAGATAGTCTATGGAGTTCCCTCCTGATGAGATCAGGAACTGCAGAGGACAAAAGGAAGGGTTGTAATCAGCACTGGGAGAGTGACTTCCCACACCAACGAATCATTACATGGAGTAGATGGACTTAAAGAGAGTCAGCAAGTGCTTTCTGAATGAATTGTTCCCAGATTTTGGCTCTTGCATTTAAGACTTATTTGGATTTAGCCCAACAATAAAATGTGGCCTGAATACTATTTCAACAGCCTTTCCTAGCCCTCTGCCCTTCTTTTAGGCCCTAATAGGGTGATGCTCCCCAGTCAGCCAGCCTGTCCCCAAAAGGTGCAGGGGAGGGAAGCACTTTGTGGCATAGGAGGTAGAGAGTTGAGCCTGGAGTCAGAAAGTCCTGAATTCAAACCCAGCCTGGCAAGTCCCTTAAACTTCTCTTGGCCTCAGTTTCCTCAATGGTAAAATTAAGGGCATCTACCTCACAGGGTTATTGTGAAGATAAAATGATGTATTTGCAAAAGTGCTCAGCACAGTGCCTGCACATAGCAGGTACTATATAAATGTTAATTCTTTCCCCCTTTCTTCCCCTAGAAAAAAAAAGGACTAGATTCGGAGTCCTGGCTCTGACACTATGACTATGAGAGCAAGTCACTTGATTTCTCTTAGCCTGTTTCCTCACCTGGGAAATGGGTATAGTAATACTGCTCTCGCCTACTTACAGGCCTGTTGAGAAAAATTATTTTTAAAATTTAAAACTATCGTTCTCATAATTATTAGAGTGAGCTGCCATTAGCCAGACAACTGGAAGTTTCATCAGCTATCCTTTTCTCTTTCACAAGTTCCAAGCCCACAGAAATACTCCATCTCCCAGAGGGCTTCTCTCTAAGGATGATGAGTGCTCTTTAAAATGTTTGATCCCATATCCCCTGAGTCTGAAACTAGGACTCAGGGGAGACTGCCCCCTGGGTTCTGCTCTCAGACAAGAGAAAGAAGAGGTAGGAGGGGCTCCAGGCTGGGAGCTCCTCTGCCAGGCTCCCAAAGTAATCCATCACCTCCCTCCCTCGGCTGCCTCTCCCTCTTCATATTTATCCATAAAACCTTGGCTTGATGCTCTCGGCAAGCCAGAGAGGTTGGCACACTGGGCAGTGCTGACTCGGCAGAAAAGACCTTGATGAAAGGGCTGCCTGGGTGCTTCTCTGTGGTCCCAGGAGCCAGGGGGCTGGGGCTGGCCAGGAACACTGACCTTGGCTGACCCTGACCTTGTCCCTTGGGACTGGCAGGAGAATGGGAGGGGCTTGGAGGTGGCCAGATGGAGGAGGGATAGGGGAAAAGCCTGGCAGATGGAGGATCCTGGGGGAGCAGGAAAGGGGAGTGACCTCATAGGGAGGACATGTCTCAACTGCCATCTCTCCCCACCAACCCCAGTGATTAAAGGTCCCCCTGTCTTTCCACCAGGCACTTTGGTGATGAAAGCCTGAGAGGAAGGGACTTGTGGCCTGCCACAGCTGATACCCAGGTAGGTGAGACACCTCACGTATATTGGAAATGAGGTGGGAATTAGCCCTGGACCCCAACTCTGTTAACACTGGCTGTTTGAACTCCCCCAAGTCATTCCCTCATTCCCACAACCATCTTAAGGAGGAAGAAAACTGAGCTTTTGTCCCAGGTCACTTGGCTGGTCAGAGATAGAGTTGTCACTAGACTCCAAGCTTCTTTACTCCTGGGATAGTGGCTCTTTCTATCCCACCCTGCCAAATTTCCTTACTCAAACACCCCCACCCCACCCCCAACACCTATCCCCTCATTAGATTCTGGGGAGAGCTAGGACGTTGGGAAGAAGTTCCAGGTGGTGGTCATGGGTGCTTCCAGGTTTTGGAAAGGCCCTTACGATGTCATAAAACAGTGGGGCAGAGCTCAAGCTCAGCTGTCTCCAAGTTACTAATCCTTTCCCTTCCTCCTTTCACAACAAGTCACTGGGTGAATGACCTGGGATCTCTACTTTCCATTGTGGCAACGCAGAAAGCTCCCTGTGTTCTAGTATCAGCTCCTCCATCAACCTGCTGTGTGTTCTTGGGCAAGTCCTCTCTGGTCTCTGGGCCGTGGCTTGTTCATCTGTGAAATGGGGATAACAACTGTCCTGCTTATCTCAAAAACTTGTTTTGAAGGACACAGCCAGATAACAAATAATCAGTGCAGCATGTGGCTGCCTTTAAACCTGACTCTGGGTAGCCTTGCTAGTGTTACCATGTTTGCGATTATCTTGGGCTTTGGGAGATAAGTTGGTGAGAGTTAGTTTGGTATGGCTAAGAAGAGGTCTGGTAGCACATTCATTTGTGTGAATCCAGTGCGTTGGGAGAATGGGGAAGACACAGCCCTGAGACTATCCTAGGAGGGTTGAGGGTGGGTCAGCTATGGTTTCTAAAGTCTCTTGTTTTTTATTGGTGGATATTTATTGGAGGATTGGATTTTATTTATCAAAGAAGGTAAGAAATCTTCCAGGCCCAGGGCCAAAGCTCCTTCCATCCACAGAGCTCTGGGGCCTAGCTTTGCTGTTAATTATGGACCAAAATATTTAATAGCCTGTTCTACTTCCACAGGGCATCTTTTTTAAATTAAAAAATATGATCTATGTAGCCTGTTAGAGAGAGAAATCATTCTGCAATGGCTTTTGGCCCAGGCATTGGCAGGGCGATGTGGCAGGCCCAGAGAAGGGTGAAACTTTGGGTAGCCATGGGGAAAAGAGGGAAGCCAGAACACATGGGGAAATGTTGTGTTCCTCTCATCCATCCCCCAGTGCCTAGGTAGGAGAACAAACTTTAACCACACTGGACCTTAAGGAGGGGGAGGAGACTAGAAAATTCCCAGTGCTCTATCTTGCTATAAAATTAAGGGATGAAATCTAGACTCCAACAGAATGATTGATGATGAGGCAGCCGCTATGTGGCACATTGAATAGAGCACTTGACCGGTAGTCAAGACTTGAGTTCAAATCTGGCCTCAGACATTTGGTAGTTAGTTGTCTGACCCAATGGAAGTCATTTTGTCTCTGCTATCTGTAAAGCACTTAACAAATTTTGAGCCCTTTATAAATGGTAGGGATGCTGATGCTGATGTGATATCAGAGAAATGCAGAATGAGGCAGATGTTAGAAGAGAGGACCAGTATGGAAGTTTGTTTTGTTTGATTTCCTTTGATAAAAGAGAAGGTTCTCTTGAGAGGAGGAGCACTGGGAAATAAATGTAAATGGCGGAAATAGAAAACAAAAAAGAAAAAAAAGGAAAACTCATTTGAATAAATGAGGAGGTTGGACCAAATGATACCCCAAGTTCCTTCCATCTCTAAGACTGATGACTGCATCGGGTGTCTTATGACTGATGTTGGGAAGTTCTTTCCTTGGGGCACCCTGAGTTCTTTCTGCCTCACTCCAAAAAACTGCTGCTTTGTGACCCTAAAGGGAAATAATTAAAATAACAACTGATACATATGGGGCAGCCCTTTTAAGTTTGCAAAACACTTTAACACGACCTCATGAGCATGGAACCAGAAAAGAAAACAGGGCCATAGAAGTGACTCAACTTACTCAAATAAATACAGCTGGGAAGTGGCAGAATTCAAACCCAGGTCTCCAGGTCCAACTCTTTTCCCACTATAGCTAGTCTAGTGCTATCCAGTGCAAAGGCTATGTTGATACTCCAGGTCACTGCAGACAAGTAAAACAGAAGGCAAAACTCTGAAGCCAGGGATGTTTCTTCAGTCTTGTCCTTCCCCCAACTCAAGGTTCAAGGTCCTTCCTTTAACAGAGGAAAGCAATGTAAGGACCTCATCTGCATTGAAGGGGCAGGAATTAGTGTAGGATCATGGGATGATAGACTTAGACCTTAGAGACCACCTAGTTCACCCCTCCTTATTTTTATAGATGAAGAAAACTTAGACTCAGAAGTTAGGTGATTTGGCCAAAATCACTCAGCAAAGAAGCAGAAATGGCATTTGAACACAAGTCTTAGGACTCCAGATCCAATACACATCTACTATCACTTTGTCTATTTCCCTTTCTGGGGTTATTTGCACTTTAAACTAGGACACAGAAAGAAGTTTTTAACCCATGGACATGAATGGTGAAATTTCATGCATCAAAGAGTGGAGGATACTTTGTTTTTATTTTGGAAACTTCCTATTCAATAAGATGATGGCAGTGACCCTCTGTGTAGTGCCAGTCTGGACTACTGACACCTTGTTCTCAACATCCTTATCTGCACAGGAGGTTAAGACATGGGGCCTGAGGTCCTCAGGTTTGGGCCCTCCAACACACGCGGGCTGAACACTGGGCCAAAGTAGATGAATCAATACTTCCAAAGCAGGTCACACTCCTACAAAGTCCATCAGGGAGTTGGAATGCCCCTGTTATATTCTCCTGGTCACCTCTGCATATCTGAATGCTATGCCTTCTACCCTGAGCTACTCTAGGCCGTCTTCCCTTACTTTTACCACAGTAAGCTCTCACCTCTCCATGCATCAGCTAATGGTACAGTGCTAGCTTTGGAGTCAGGAGGACCTGAGTTCAAATCCATCCTCATACATTACTAAGTCCATGACAGTAGAACAATCACTTAACTTTTACCTGCTTCAGTTTCCTTAATAATCAAATGGGCTTTAATAATAACATCTGCTTTCCAGAGGTGTGAGGATCAAGTGAGATACTTGTACGTTGCTTAGCATAGTGCCTAACACATAGTAGGCACCTAATGAACTCTCTCCCTCCCTCATTCTCTTGGCTTTTAATATGAATGCTACCTTTTTGTTTTTCAGTCACTTCAGCCGTGTCTGACTCTTTGTGATCCCACTTGGAGTTTCCTTGGCAAAGGTACTGGAGTGGTTTCTCCATCTCATTTTACAGATGAGAAAATTGCAGCAAACAGGATTCAGTGACTTATCCAGGATCACATAGCTAGTAAATGTCTGAGGCCAGATCTGAATTCAAGAAGAGGAATTTTCCTGACTCCAGGTCCCAGCACTCTGTGCACTGCTCCACCTACCCACCCCAAACACTACCCAGCACTGCTAATTACCATGTCAGACGTGTGTCTCATATCCTCAGCTCAATTGTAAGCTCTCTGAGGGTAGGGCCTGTGCATCTTTCCTCTGCAGCCCCTAACGTAGAGCTTAGCATTACAATCGTTGGCAGGAAAGAGGTAGGGGGTATCTCTTGCTTCTGGCTGCCCTTTGTGACTCCGTCAGATGCTCCTCTTTAAGCAAGGCCCCAAATCTTCTAGGCCTTAAATGGTAAAAATCCCAGGACAGGAATTCATAGCAGGACATGAGGAAGAAGGGAGGTAGAAGAGTTCTGAACATGGGAAGTATATTCCTTTGAAGAAGCTCTGTCCTGCCTCTTCTCTGTATTCTTTATCCTCAGGCCTTGAGAAGGCTTCCACTCTGCTGCAATCTAAAGGAAGGAGCCTGGGTCTTGCAGTCAGAGAACAGAAATGGAATTTTGGTTTGGCTCTGGCAGCTCTGTTACCTTGGGCAGGTCACACAACCTCTCCAGGCCCCAGTTTCTCTATAAATGAGGCTTGTATTGTCTGAACTATAGTAGATAGTCATTAGGATATCTCCTAGTTCTATTAGTGTATGATGAGTTTAAGACAGGAGGTCTTAAAATAGGGTATTTGACCTTTTATTTTTTTGAGGAGAGAAGGCAAGGCAATTAGGGTTAAGTGACTTGCCCAAGGTCACACAGCTAGTGTCAAGTGTCTAAGGCCAGATTTGAACTTTTTGAAAAGGGATCCATAGGTTTTACTAGACTGCAAAAATAAGTTGATGACATCAGAAAGGCTTAAGAACCTCTGATCTTAAAGCTGCTGAGTTGTCCCCTCACTACGTGGTAATGAGTCCACATCAGGGGGCTGAGCTCTGAGGCTTGGCCTCAGCCATTGTCTCTGTCAGCTGGGGTGAGCAAAGCTTCACGTAGGGAACTAGATGCCTAGCCCAACCGCACCTGTACTCTCCATACATGTTCTCTGGCTGCCCATTGTTGGATTTAGGGTGGTCATTACAAGCCAGGGGTCCCTTTCAAAGCTGTGTGTCATTTCCTTCTCTGTCTATGCAATGCTTTTTGCTTGTGGCCTGCATGGGATTAAACGCCCATCGATAGTTCACAATGATGTTGATGATTTAAGGTTAGCTTTGATGGGTTGCCTGGATGTGCTCTGGGGGTTCTGGCCTCTAAGCCCCCAGTGATGAGTAATGGTCCTAACCTTTGCACAAGGTCTCGGAACCCGGACATACGCTCAGACCAGATTTATTGCACTGACATTTACAGAGATACTTTGGCTGTGAGCTTTTTTGGAAGGGGACTCTGCTTTCTCCAGTGTTTGCCAAGCACCTGGGGCTTGAAGGGGAGAAGGGACAATGAGTTTGGGGGCTAATGAATGAACCTGAAGGGCAATTAAAAAGGGGGCTTCATGGTATATTGGAAAGTCAGAAGACCTGGGTTCTAATACTGGCTTTCCCACTAAGCTTGCTGTGTGATGTTGGACAAATTACTTTACCCAAGCTAGGTAGCTAGGTAGTGCAGTAAACAGAGCATTGGTCCTGGAGTCAGGAGGACATGAATTCAAATCCAACCTCAGGAACTTGACACTTACTAGCTGTGTGACCTTGGGCAAGTCAGTTAACCCTGATTGCCTTGCCAAAAAAAAAAATCACTTTACTTTTCTGGAATTCAATTTCATCATCTGTCCCATGATGGGGGTTGTCCTGGGAGGTCTTTAAGGATACTTCTTGCCCCAACTTTCTGGGATTCCACAAGAACAGAGTTTAAAAGAACTTAATCATATTAAAATGAAACATATGGGGACAGAGACCAGACCTGTGATGTTTAGAGGGGCCTTTAAAGTAAGAAAACTCCCTCTACTCATGCAGACCTGTCCTTTGTAACTTAATGAGTTGCCTGGAGCACAGAAAGGTAATGTGGGTGTCCAGGCTCACACGGTTAATGTATCTGAAGTGGAACTTGAACCTAGGTCTTCCTGGCTTTGAGACTAGCTCTCTCTTCACTGTTACTTTCCATAAGAATGACAAATATTATTATTACACGAGATGCTGTGCCATGGCTGCTATGGATTATACTAATAGGAATAATTTTCTTGCTAAGATCACATACCAGAAATTAGCCTTCAAATTTAAATTCATGAAGGAAATAAGAGAGCATTCTAAGCCCACACCTAAGGACAGTTTAGAAATTAGCCATGAGAGAATGTAGATAGAAGCATAATAACTGATCAATGAATCTTGGCCAGCACACTAGTCATCTGTTAAAAACCAATATTAAAATAGTAAAAACATCCCCCATACTTACACACACACACACACGCACACACACATACACACACACGTCAGCAGGTGCTAAACTTTGGAAGAGGGGAGAACACATACATGTGGTATCATCTCAGTTACTGGGGTTTCATTTAAACCCAATAAATGACGTAAGAGAACTTGGGAAGCAATCTGATTTTAGTGACAATTCCAAAATGGGACTTTATATCCCACAAACCTCAGTGGGTTAGCATGGGATAGTGGGAAGAGAACTAGATTTGGAGTCAGGGACCTGCTTTCGAATTTTGTCTCTGTCACTCATGAACTACCATATCATTGGAAACAAATCCACAAGTACTTATTAAGTACCTACTGCTAAGCATTAGTGCTGTCATGACATGGTATAAAACAAAGCTCTTCTTAGACTCAAGAAGCAAACATTTATCAAATGAAGCAATGGGTACATACATACACACACAGAGGGAGAGAGGGAGAGGTAGAGAAAGAGAGAGAAGGAGGGAGAAAGGGGGAGAAGAAGAGGGAGAGGGAGGGAGAGAGAAGAAGGAGAGGGAGAGAGAGGGAGGGAGAGGGAGGGAAGGAGGGAGAGAGAGGAGGGAGAAATGGGGAGAGGGAAAGGGAGAGAGGGAGGGAGGAAGGGGGGGAGAGAGAGAGAGAGAGAGAGAGAGAGAGGGAGGGAGAGAGAGAGGGAGAGAGAGAGCGCACAACTGAGGTCTCAGCAAAGTCCTCATGTTGGAGATGGCACTTGAGGCTGAGTTTTGAAGGGAATTGAAGCCTGCAAAAGGCCAAAGTGAGGAAAAGAGCACACAGGAACAGCCTATGAAAAGGCATGGAGATGGAAGACAGAAGATGGGAGATGGAATATTTTATAGGACAGTTTAGCTAGAATACAATGTTAAGAAGGAGAGGACTGTACAAGTCTTCAAAGGCAGTGTGAAACCAGATTGTGAAGGTACCAAATGTTAAAGAGAAATTTGTCCATTCTCTTAGAGATGATGGATAGCTCTGGAACTGAGCATGGGAATGATATGGTCAGATTTTCTGCGCTCTCCTATGAATATCAATTTGGCAACTGTGCAGAGGATGGAATGGAGAGGGGGGAAAGTGGAAGCAGGAAAGTCAGTTAGGAGACTCACAACAGCCTAGGGGAGGGGGATGAGTGCTTGGGCTAGGGTGATGGTTACGTAAAGGGGGGAGAATGGGATAGATGATAAAGATTTTATTTAAGTAGAATAAACAAGACTTAGAAACTGATTGGATCTAGAGTATGAAGAAAAGTGAAGATAACTGAAGTCACTGAGTCTTAACATTCTCATTTGACAGATGAGTAAACTAAGAGCTATTAAATGACTTGCCTAAAGAACTATAGCTAGTAAATAACTGTGGAAGGATATGAATCCAAGTCATCCTGACTCCTGGTCCACCAGTTTATCCACTAAACTGCTTAGATTTTCATTATACTACCAGGATTTCTAGTCCATTAAAAGATTTCCCAACAGGGCCAAAACAGGTCTGAGTTTCTCTGGACAGAATATTCTCTGAAATAATAACATAAGATGAATACTACAACTTCATAAAACATTTTTTTTCTAGGACTCATAGAGTTCAGAAACTTTTCATGTGTATGAATCATTGTTTCTTCCTCCAACCTGCCAGGAAAATTAAGTTTATCACGGCCATTTAAGAGGAGGGGAAACATCTTGCAAGAGTCTGTGGATCAGAGAGGGTCAATGCTGTAGCCAAGTTCAGAACCAAGTCTCCAGTCCTAGGCTCTCTGCTGGGACAAAACTGTTTGGAGGCGCCATGTCTGATTTGTTTCCTTCTATGACAACTTTGACCACTTAAAGTGCTAGAGAAGTGTGAGTTAGAAAAGTAACAATTCCTCTTTTGTTTTGGGGATGGAGTTTTTGTTTTGTGTGGTTATTGTTATTACAGCTCCCCACAGAAATATTGGTCAGGACCTAGATTACCTTATTAGATGTGTTCAAGCTGTATATAGACGGGTTGGAGTGAATTGCTTCATAAAACAAAAGATGCTATTGTAAATCCCAAGTTAACCTTTAAGTGAATCCAGATTTTCAACATATTGAGTCTTCTTTAAGTGGATTGGGACCTCAACCCACAGTTTGCAATAAAGAATCACCAAATAAGAAAGATTACAGCAGATTGGACAGTATTTTCTTTGGTGAATTCTAGGCCAGCCCCTGTCATGAGTTGGGATGTCAGAGATGGGAATGAAAACTGGGAAGGCAGACATGGGCTCTCTGGTCTTGGTCCTCTGGGTTGCCAAAAGCTACCAGATGGAATTCAATTACAGTGGGTTTAGCCCTGGCTGAATTTGACCCCAGTAGCTTGAACTGGAGTCCCAGAGACCCCTGATCTCCTGCCCCAAACTAACTCTCTCCCTCTCCCCTTACCTGGAACTCTCTTCCACCTTATATCCATTCATCTCTTAGCTTCCTTCACATTTCAGCTTAAGTCTCATTTTATGAAACCATTCCCAATGCTCCTTCATTTTACTGTCCTTCTCCAAGACGACCCTCAAGTTATCCTGTCACTATCTCATTTATACAGTTGTTTGCTGGTATGTCCCCCATTTAGACTGTGAGCTCCTTGAGGGACTGTCTTTGCCTTTCTTTGTATCCTCAGCATTTAGTATAGGGCCTGGTACACAGAGGTACTTAATAAATGCTAGTTGACTATCATACACACTCTGCCCTGTTCATTCCTGTTCTGATATCTACTTTTCAAGTAGCAGTTATCTACTGGAGCATCCAAGTGGCAGCACAGGAGGTAGAGGCCAGGGCCTGGAGTCAGGAAGACTCAAATCTTCCTGAGTTCAAATCTCCGCTCAGACACTTACTAGCTGTGTGACCCTGAGCAAGTCATTTCACCCTGTTTGCCTCAGTTTCCTCATTTGTAAAATAAGCTGGAGAAGGAAATGGCAAACCACTCCACTATCTCTGCCAAGAAAACCCCAAATGGGGTCATGAAGAGTAAGACAAAACTGAAAACAACTGAACAATATAAAACATGTACTCAAGTTTTCTGACGCCATGGCCTGCTCTTTTTCTACTACAGCACATTCCTTATATAGAAGAAAGTCACTGTCCTTGGGAGCTCTGTATGCAGCTGAGGAACTGACAGATGCACTCACAACTGCTATTAAAAGAGACATATGTCAAATGTACCATATAGACAATCAATGCTGTAGAAATTCAGAAAGGCAAGAAGGGCCAGTGTGGACAGGAACATGCAGGGAAAGCTTTGTTCAGGAGGCAGCATTTGGGCTGGGTCTTAAGAGATGACCAGGAATTGGAAAGAAAAGGGAGGGTACTCTGAGATGGGGTAAGGGCAATGGCAGTGAATATGAGACCATAGACTTAAAGCTGGAAGGGATCTTCAAGACTACTCTTTCATTTAGAGATGAGGAGACTGAAGAACAGAAAAGTGATTCATTCATAGTCGCCTTCTAGTAACTGCAGTGAGATTTGAACCCAAGGCTTCCTAAATCTAAGCCAAGTATTCTCTCTGTCATACCATACTGCCTCCCATGCTAGAGCATGGAAATGTCCCAAGCATGTTTGTGGGATAGATATCTCTGGATGGAGCCACGGGTAGTCTGAGTGGAACAGTGGGAGATTCATTTGGAAAGGTGGGCTGAGGCCAGATGGCGTGAGCCTTTGAATGTCAGGCTTTTCTGCATCTTACAGTGTCAGCAGCTGTTCCTGCCCTTCTCTCCTCTCTACCCCCCCAACTCTATAAATTCTCTTCATCTTTCAGAGTACATAAAAAAATCAATCTAATTACACAGCAAACATTAATTATAGCTGAAAGACCATTGAATGGGATTGATCTGGAAGAGAGTGCTATTCCCTAGTTAGTTACTGAGACTGGTTGAATACCATGGGGCCAGGGAGGGAGAAGCAGCAGGGAAGGAAAGGAAGTGCTTTCTGCATTTGAACTGTAGGCTCAGGCACCTTAGCCTAGGAGCTGTGGGTGACTGCCTGGAAAGCGTAGGAGGCAGGCCAAGAGGCAGATGGGGGTGAGGTGGGATAGGGGTGGGAGGAAAGATGGATGGAGGTGGGTGGAAACAGAGGCTGCTTTTTTGTCCTAAGCCTAGATTTTTTCTAGAGTCAGAACCATTTTGTTGACATAAGGCCTGTCTTTGGCAATACTAGAAAGTCAGTGATGTTGATCCCACTGACTCCTTCCATTTCAGAGCCCTTGTGGGCTCTTGTGGTCCCTATATCCCTAATGTTCCCCTAAGAATGCCTAGGGACACCCCCTAATCAGAATTGATTTCCACAGCCAAGGTTTTGTCTTCTGGACCTGTCATCCCATACCACCTAAACTTGGGGATCTTCACATTTTTTGTTCATAAAAGACCTCTTTGACAAACTGGTGAAGCCTATGGACCCTTTCTTAGAATGATTTAAAAAAAAATCATAACTGAAGAACTATAAAATTGTGTATAGACTTTGACTCAGCAATACCAATATTAGGTCTATTTCCCAAGGTGATCAGGGAAAAAGAAAAAAGAACTTACATGTTCTAAAATATTTATAGCAGCTTTCTTTGTGGTGGCAAAGAACTGGAAATTGAGAAGATGCCCATTAATTGAGGAATGGCTAAACAAATTGTGGTATATGATTGTGATGGAATACTACTGTGCTGTAAGAAATGATGAGCAGGTTGGTTTTTAGAAAAACATGGAAAGACTTACATGAAATAATGAAAAGTGAAATGAGCAGAACCACAAGAACATTGTATACAGAAACAGCAATACTGTTCAAAGAGTAGCTGTGAATGGCCTTAAATTGCCTATAAAGGAAGATGTTACTCACTTCCAACAAAAGAACTGATATATGATATGTGAACCTATCTATCATATGATTTCTCATATATATATATATATTTTTCAAATGTTGGCCTTCTCTAGTGCAGGGTTGGTAGGAAAACCGCTCAGAACTCAAAATGTAACCAAAAAAAAAACCTTAAAAATTTTTAAAAATTTAAAAAGCAAGATCAGTTTCTGTCCCTCTTATATATATAAAATTTAAAAAAAAATCATAATTGAAAGAAATGCTAAATCTGAGCTAAAGGTAAGAGAAAATAATGATGTAATTTTCCTAAGTTTACAGACTCCCTGAAATCTCTGTACGGAACCCTCCCCCCTCAATCAATGGACCTCAGGTTAAGAATTCTTGTTTTAAACTTTTAGCAAAATGGTATAGTGGAAAAAGCACGGAATTTGAAATAAGAGAACCTGAGTTCAAATCCTGAATCTGTTCCTTACAAGCCATGTAACCTTTGGCAAATCACTTCACCTTTTAGGGGATTCACTTTCTCATCTGGAAAATAAGGAGTTGAGGCTAGATAATCTCTAAGGTTCCCTCCAGCTCTAAATCCTATGAAAACTCATTTCCCAAGAAAGGAGATGATGCTTCCAATTCACAGGAGGTGCTTAAGACTGAGAACAGTTTCTGTCTCAGCCCTTGGGCAAACTTCAGCAGAAAATGACTTTTTATTTCAAAAGAATGAAGTTCTTAATAGCAGGATTTTCAAGTATTAGCAACATGCTGATGGGGAGATATTTAGGGACTTACTAAGGCCTCTCGAGTTGTGTCCACTTTTACAGACTATGTGGACACTGTGACTCAATCCAGCCAGTTCTCTTAATGTTTCTTCTCTTGCCAAAACTATGTATTTCCAATCTTCTGTGGACTCCAGGTTCATAGGAAAGGGTGACAGAAGCTACGTCATCCAAATGAGGAAGAGTGATTTGTCTAAGGTTATGGAAGTAGTAAGCATCAGAGGCTATGAAAAGGAAACCAAAAAAAGGCTAAGGGACATGGGTGAGATTACATGGCAGAGTGATTGGATATCAGTCATTTATACCTCAATATGAATTGGGCAAAACAAATCCTGTCAGAGGGAACAAGGGTCTCTCAGACCCTGTTTCCCAAATGAGCCTGAAAGAGTAGGCTGGATATAAAACAAGGCTCAAATAAAGAAACTAGAAAGAAGTGTCTACAAGATTGTGGATTTAGTGCTAGAAGGGACAGAAGAGTTTATCTAGTCTAATCTCCTTTCTTTAAAGATGAGGAAACTGAGGCCAGAGAGATTAAATAATTTGCCTGAATCTTAGGTCTTCTGACTCTAATAGAATTAGCTCTTTTCCTACTGTACCATGCAGTCTTGGTTGTTTCCTGTCATGTCAGGCCACCTCCCCATCCCCCAGGGGGTTAGGAAAATCAAACCTAGTCCTTCAATCTCTCAACTCTGCCCCAAAAGGCCCCTCACAATCCAACTGTGCTGAGACAAGGGGGAGTGCAGCCCCACTTGGCATGCACTTTTAAGTCAAAGAAGCTTGTGAATAAATAATAATTCCCTATTCCCAGAACTACAATCTATATTTAATTAAGGGAAGGAATAAAAATAAGCAAGTCAGAGGGAGGAGAAATAGAGATATTAGAAGACAGGGCACAATACATGCTGAGAGTGCAGCCCCTGCAGTGTGGCTCCACAGTGATACTAAGAACTTCAGGGTTGTAGTATAGCTAGGTGAGACATCCTCTCTGGGGAAGGCAAAAAAGTTCCTGTGGCATCCCTGGGCAAAATCTGTAAGGACTTGGGTACTTTGGTTCCATTTGGCCTCATAGAAAGGGACGAATAACTCAGGTTAGCCCCTACCCAGTTTCAGGAAAATGTGTTTAGTCCTTGAAAGACTCTTACCTTATAATATATAGTTACCCGAACAAGAATAAAAGTCCTTTTCTCTTTCAAGAAATTGGACTCTTTGGGGGTTTATCTCACCAAAAGCTAACTCTGCTTAGGCTGTGGCACTATCTTGTCATCCCGGCAACCTTCTAGTTATTCCAAGACAGAGTGGAAACAACTCCTTTCATTGGTGGAATAGGTTTTCAATCAGTACCCTGGAGAGTTCCACAGTAATCTACGGCAGTTTACTCTTGATTTTTCTAGGACACAGCCCTTCCGTTGCTTATTTGGACAGCCTAGTCATCTAGCTAGGGCAGCTAGGTAGCATAGTGGATAGAATACCAAGCCTGGAGTCAGAAAGACTCATCTTCCGAGTTCAAATCTGGTGTCAGACACTTGCTAGCTGTGTGACTCTGGGCAAATCACTTCAACTTATTTGCCTCAGTTTCTTCCATCTGTAAAATGAGCCAGAGAGGAAATGGCAAGTCATTCCAGTATATTTGTCAAGAAAACCCCGGATGGGGTCACAAAGAGTCCAATATAACTGAAAAAAGCCTGTCCTCAATCAAGATCGGTTTTTTCCCTCTAAGTGAAATGGCTCAATTTCCCTGGACAGATAGTCCTTCATTCTGGGGAGACAATGGCAGGAGGTAAAAGGTATAGGCAGAATGATGAATGAGCTGTGGGAATGATGTTTGCCAAACTTCCAGTCCAAGGGCCTGTTACTTATCTATTCTGGATAGAAAAACCTACAACTTTCCCCTTTCCCAAAGGGTGTGGGGTAGGGAGAGAAAAGCTCTTGTTGTGGGACTTAACTCTGGCTCCTGATGGTTATTGCTTTCTTGATTGACTCATATATTAACTCTGCAGGAGGACTGTGGGATGTAGGATAACTCACTGTGGAGCCTGGACTATCTTTGGATGTTCAATAATTTGGGATGGGTTAGTTGCCTTTCTGCCTACGAGCAGGATAGAAGAGCAGCCTTCTGGAGGACTTCTCCAACTAAGATCACTATTTCTCAGGGGCTGAAAGGCAGAAAAAGACTGGAATTCTTGAGTGCCAAATGAAGAATCTATGCCAAATGGTTATGAAATGGTTAAAAGGGCTTTTTAGCCTTATGTAGGCCTAGGGGATGCACCTGAGTTTGGGCTCAACTTTCTGAGCCATCCCAGATGGGGTTCTCTGAGTGCCTTCTACTGAATGTCATCCTGGTAAGAATACTGGACTTGAAATCAGGGGACTGGAGGCCAAATGGTAGTTAGGATACCTGCTGACTATGCTTTCTCATCTACAAATTGGGATAAGAATACCTTGGCTCTCTGTTTCACAAGACTGTTGTGCTTCATAAACCTTAAATTGCTATATAGATGTAATTTATTATTTTTACATGTTACAAGATTTGAGAAAGAAAAAAAAAGCCCTCAGTCCATATGCTACATGTTATAAATAGAACTTCTAGTTTTAGGCTTAAAAGGGCCAAGTTGGGAGAAATGGTGTGTGAGCTCAGCCACAGATTCATTTTGATGTTTGTCATGGCTTCAGATGCCTGGCACCAGTCACCCCCCTCCTTGTCCTACTTCCCCCTTCCCTCCCTATCCCTGAAACCTGGGGATGAGGAAAGAGACAGGGATCGTTTAGAAGGACAGGAAAAGACAGGGATGGTTGCAAAGAGGTATAGAGAATAAGATTTACTAAATTCCAAACCCCTCCCAGTTCAAGGAGTTCTTCCTAACCTCTGGTCACTCACAAAATAAGCCATATGTCCACATATACTCCTTCCTTCTCTACCTCCAACTAACACACCTACACTCTCCCTTCCTCTCATTTAATACAGAATTACATATACTGTGTGTGTGTGTGTGTGTGTGTGTGTGTGTGTGTGTGTGTGTGTATGTATGTATGTGTGTGTGATATAGTTAATATTTGGAACCAGGCTAATACCCAACAATAGACTGAGGGGCTGGATTCCGTTCAATTGCCAATGTAAATTAAGACACCCAATTAGGGGTGTGAAAACACTTTCTATTCCATGATTGTATCTTTTGTGATTGACTTAGTAAATTAAACTCTTCACATCTGAAGAGGGAGGATATTCTTGTGTTTTGGTTGACACTGATTGCACCAGTGCTTACCAATTTCCCTCCTCTGAACTCCAAAAGCACTTATGTCTATCCCACACAATTTAACACATACGGTTTGGGATGGTGAGCTGCTATTTTGCGTGCATATATTTTGTCTCCCCATCTAGACTATGAACTTCTTGAGCGCAAGGTCAGTGTCTACTGCATCATCCTTCGTATCCCCCACAATGCTTGATACAATACTAGACATACAACAGATGTGCAGGAAGAACTTGGTGAAAAAAAATAAAAAAGAATTAACTGAATATTGAATACAAGTGGTGGAGAGTGTTGGGCCTAGAGTCAGGAAGATCCAAGTTCAAATGCATCCAGACACTTAATAGTCCAAGGTCATAACCTTGGACAAGTCACTTGACCTTTTTGCCTAAGTTTACTCATATGTAAAATGGAAATAATAATTATAGCACCTACCTCCTATGGTCATTGTTAGGCTCAAATGAGATAATATTTGTAAACTGCTCAGCATGGAGCCTGGCACATAGTAGGTACTATAAAAATATTAGCTGTTTCGTTGTTGGGCAACTAAGTGGCACAGCAGATAGAGTGCCAGGCCTGGAGTCAGGAAGACTCAGCTCTGTGAGTTCAAATCTGACCTTAAACATTTGCTGACTGTGTGACTCTAGGCAAGTCACTTAACCCTATTTGCCTCAGTTTCCTCATCTGTAAAATGAGCTGGAGAATGGCAAATCACTCCAGTATCTTTGCCAAGAAAACTTCAAATGAAGTCAAGAAGAATCAGACATGACTGCAACCCTGATCCTTCTCTCTTCTACAGTTCCACAGTTAAAATCATCAACACCACACTCCAGAGGAAAAGTGATTGGCCAACTGACATGAGGGAGTCAGGAAGCCACATGGTGTCCAAGTATAATGGGTTAAGTACTATTTCCCTCAAGGGTTCAGATTCAGGATTGACTCAGTGGCTTGCACTGATTGTAGAGAATGGGGTGGAGGGATCTAGGGTCTAGTTCAGTGATTGACATTCTAGGAGTTGAAGAAGTCCTAGAAGGGAAGGGGATGGATTTTGTTTGAAAGTGACTTTTTAATAGCATCTGGTACTCTATTTTTTGGGTGAGTGCTTGATCCACCTCTCTAAGTTGGGGGCACAGACCGTGGGCATAGATTTGTGGAGTGTTGTACACTCTCTTCTCCTTCTATCTGTCAACAACTGTGGATCCTGGAGCCTGTTTCCTTAACCTACAACCATAAAACTCAACCAATCTCATTAAACATTCCTTCAAAACCTGCTAATTTCCCAATTTCAGTTAGTGGCACCATCATTTTATTATTTACCCAGACTGGAAATCTCAGTTCAATAAGATTCTTTTCTTTCTTCCCACATCTGCTGAGTTGCTAAGTCATGTGAGTCTATCTCTGCAATACCTCACAAATTCACCCACCTCTTTTTCATCCACTAGCTCTCTCATCTCTCGCTCAGACTACTTCCAGACTGGTTCTTAATTTCCATTATTATACAAAATAGATTCAAAGATCGAGAGTTGGAAGGGATCTCAGAAGCCATTTAGTCTAATATCCTTATTTTACAGATGAGGAAGCAGGGGTCCAGGAAGATGAGGCAAACTGCCTAACATCACACACTGTTGTTTGTCCATCATTCTTGAAAAGAATCACTGACATCATGGAGTGATATCTTGACTTGGGAATGAACTGGATTTAAGTGAGACACAGTTGCACATAGTGTTCAGCTCCGCTTTCTCCTCTAAATCATGGAAATCCAGTGGTAAGACAGGGCAAGACAAAAGTTGGGATGATGGCCCAGGATGCAGTTGAGGACCTTGGTGTCTTCAATATCTGATTAAGTGCTAAAGCGCTCCACAGCATGTGCTTCAGCCACCTTCACAGCCATTGGAACGAATTTTTCTCGGAAAAGGGACATCCCTTTAACTTATCAAAGAGTTTGAGACCTGTCAGTTACCCTCAATCTGGTTTAGCCCATTTGCTGAGGTTTTACTGGGGTGTAGCTGCTGTGCATGCTACCACTTCTTGGGGCTACCAGTGAGAGGTGAGTGCCAGGAAGACCCCAAATGTGGATGAGCACCCCTAAAAAGGACCCTCATGCCAGCTAGCCTTCCTTGAACACTCCATACACTCCTATAAATCACACACATAAGCACCAGAGGTGAGAGTTGAACCTACATCCTCTGTCTCCAGAGCTAGTGGTATTTCCACTGGATCAGTCCAACCTGCAAAACAGTAGCCAGAGTAATAACTGTGGTTATGTCATTCCCCTGCTAAAACTCTTCAATGAATCCTAGTGACTTACTGGATAAAGTCTTGGGTCTTGGCTTGACATTCAGAGCCCTGCCCAATCAGGGTCTAGTCTACCTTTCTAGCTTTATCTTTCACTATTCCCATTCACAAACTGTGTGCCAGCTGAATAGGTCTATTCACGTACTATTGCTGTAACAGGTTTTAGGCTTTCATCCTCTCCACCTTTGTTCAAGCCTTGGATGCCCTCCTTCCCTATTTCTTCCTATCAAAGTTCTTCCTCTCTTCAAAGGCCTGAATCAAATACATGTTCTATGAAGTCTTCCTTGATTTCCTCCCACCCCCAATAGAATGTGAATTCTTCAGCCTCTGAGCTCCCATAGCACTTCTGGGGTACTTCTACACTGGCACTTATATTCTAGTCATTTATCTCTTTGTCTCATATTCTTTATTAAATTATAAAAAATTTGAGAGTAAGGACCATGTCTTACTTCTTTTCTATATTCTCCATAGTAGATAGATTGCACATAACACTTAAAAGTTTGTTAAGCAAATGTATGATTTCCCTTTCTGTGCACAACTAGGCTAACGGGAACAGACTCAGGGAAGCCAGCCTTGGACAACAGGATGGCAAGAAAACCAAGGCTGGGACTGGAGCTTCTACACTCACATGGAGAGTGATATGATCACATGGGATCAATCATTCCAGCCCCTTCCCTAGGCCCCGGCTGTATGTGGTGATGAGAGCAGGGAGGGAAACAGAGAGAGATCAGAGACGTTATTCCCCTCCTCCCCACTTCCGTGTAATAATGAATACATTATGTAGGCCTGGCAGTGTTTCTGGGGCTTGGCGTGTGTCCATTTCCATAAATCTTGGGAAAGAGACGGCTTCAGTGCTTGTGATGAGCAGTATAAATTTCCCCTCTCCATCCCCATCCACTGAACAAATATCTCCAGCACACACACACAGTGCTTGGAAGTCGTTGGTCAGATGGCAAAGCCTCCCTGCCCCCTCTTAGGTCTTAGGGAAACAGCTTGAGTGAGGGTGGGGGTTAATTGAAAGAGTTATCTGGGAAGGGCTCCAGGTTGGCTGGTGGCTCACATGGGGAAATCTTCAGATATGTCAGCTGAGATTTATTTTTGTATTGAGATGGCCAAGTGGCAGGAGGAATCCTGGGATATCCAGGGGAAGGAGACAAAGGGATGAATGATGTTTGGGAATCAGTGACCATCTACGTGTCCCCTTTTAAGAGGTCAGTGACTCCTTAACTTAAAATAGTTCTTCTGTTGCCTGTCATACGATGCCTGGAATTCCACCCTTAGAGACAGGTTTGTTTGGGTCTTGAAGGATATTAGATTCCCAGAGTTCCCTGTTTTCCTTTTTATGCTTCAAATAATTTACTTGTTAAACTTTAAAAGGTTAACAAGAGCCCTAAAAAGTAGGAAATTTGAATATTATGTCCATTTTACAAGTTAGAAAACTGAGGCTTCAATGAGATTAAGTATATTGTCCTGGATCATATTTACTAGTAAGTGTTGGATCTAGGACTCAAAGTCAGGTCTTTTGACTCTAAAATTAAGAAATGTCCTCTTTCTCCCTCTGTGCTACAATATCTCTTCTGGTAGGCTGGTTGAGAAAGACTGCCCTTGAGAGCTCAGGTTGAGGTTCAGTGCTAATTGGTTTGCACTGAGTGCTGGTGAAAGGAGGCATAGAGGGAGATTATTTTTAACCTAGTGGAAGGCAGAGAGATGGAATGGCCACTGGGAAGCCTAGAAGATCAGCCCCCATACAGAAAGCTGATCTCTTCTTCCCATCTTTGAACTATACCTTGAGGAAGCACATGCAGAGACATGATCAGATAGGTTAAGGATTCCTCTCCAGAAGAGCCATACCCATACTTAGGGGGGAAAAAAGAACTTACTCCCGTTTTTGTTCACTTCACAAGACTCAGCAACCAGGCTATGAGATAAGAACTTTCTCTTACAGGGTTGTACAGTTTTAGAGCCATAAGGTAACTTAGAGGACATCAAGTCTAACCTCCTCATCTGACAGATGAGGAAACTGAGGCACAGATTTTACAAGACCTTTTCAGGTCCATGTGGCTAGTAAGTATGTAAAGTCTTGACTCCCAAGTTCACACCTTATTCTCTATGTCACTCTTAACTCCAGGACAACGGAAAGAGTTCTATAGAAAGCTGAATTTTATCGTTATTTATGCTCCTTTTTGCCTCTGGGTCTTATGCACAGCCACCACCACCACCGTGCACTTTGTAACATCCTCTCCTACATTTCAGCCCCTCATCGTTGTCCTTTCAGGTGCAGCTCAGTCAAGAAGTTCCAGTGACCTCAGCTCTGACAAGAAGTATTCATCCTCCTTGGAACTCTAGCCTGAATTTTCAGTACTCCTATGGCTTCCAGTATCTATCACTGCCTTTAAAGTGTAACTATACCCTTGGTATATGCTTGGATCTTGAGTTAGCAAATGGACTTTAAATTCTCTGAGGTCAGGGTCAGTATCTTATATTGATCTGTGTTCTCCTGGAAGGATACTATGCACAGATGCTCAAGACATATTATCTTTGAAGTTCTGAGGTAGAAGAGACTTTTGAAATCACCTGGTCCAACCCGCATCTGAAGAGGAGTCCCCCAAACACATGGCCACCCCACCTTCCTTTTAAAGATCTTCAGTGCGGTGGGAAGGAAGTTCACTATAACTCCAGGTAGCCCATTCTAACATTTTACTTGCTGATTGAAGAAACGCTATTTAGTTTTCCTGTACTCATTTCCAGGGTCCCAAGTCCAAAGTGTCAAACTGGTTAATCTGAGATGTTAATTCCAGCTAATGTGCTAATGACATTTTAACTGGGGCTTAGGGGAGGGGTAGGAAGGTTTTGCCATCTGACCAGAGGCTTTACTTGAACTGTGCATATTAGAGATGTTTATTCAGTGGGGAAGCGAGGACTGGGGCACTTCACTGCTCATCAAATTTTACTCAGGTGTCTGATTATCTACAAGAAGGCAGTGGGCAAAGTAGAGAGTGTGACATAATAATACTGATAATTTTCATGTCTATTGTACTTTAAGTATTTTCCTGGGAGGCTAGAGCCAGGAAAAGAATCAAGGTCACATTATGTGACCTTGACATAAGCTTTTTTTCTCTGGGCCTGTTTTCTCACCTGTGAAATGACAAACTTTCCCTATGTTTCTGGAGTCCATCGGCAGCCGGGTGAAGCCCATGACCTCCTTCTCTGAATAAGACTTTTTAAATAATTGAATAAATAATTGAAGGAAATGCTAAATTTCAATTAAAGGTGAGTGAAAATTAAAATGTAATTTGATCTCAGGTCAAGAATGTCTGTACCAGATGAGCTCTAAAATACAGTGGGTAGTATCTAAATTACCTTCTCATTCATTTCATAGTCATTTATTATTATTAAGGCTCCCAGCATGCACCAGGCACTATAGATACAAAGAAGAAATAAAATAGCTCCTTCTCTCAAAGAGCTTAAATTATATTGGAGGCGGGGACAAAATGCATGCGGATAAGTCAACGTAAAAGCCACTATTACACACACACACATATACACACTATACAGTGTGTCCCAAAAGTCGGAGAACAGTTTTAAGCCTTTTAACTTCAGAAGTATAAATGGCTACAAACTTATAATAAAAAATCATTTGGTAGTTTAATTACTAACATTTCTTTTGTCTTTTTAAGTTCTGCGAAAGAATAAATTTTTCATTTTCATTTGAACAACAAAGAGCACCCTGTTGTTACACACTGTCTAAGTGATAGTTCTCTGGAAGATGCTTTCCCACACTCATGGATTGGTACAGTCAGGTTGTGTAAACAGTTCGCCTGCTTGGCTACCCCAGTCAGCTGATCTGTCACCATCAGACTTTTTCTTGAGAGATTACATCAGAATTGGTGTGTATGCATCAAAACCTTATTCTTTAGATGATCTGAAGGCTAGGAACACAATCATTCCTTTCAAGCACTGAGCAGCGGCTGATGAAAGTTTTTATGAAGTTCAAAAACTGACTAAACATAAATATTTCAAAGTCTTAAATAATTAACCTTTCAAATAATTTTTTTGGGGTAAATTTGTACCAGTTAAGAGGCATGAATGGATAGAGCACTGGGCCTAACATCAGGAAGACCTGAGTTCAAATCCAATCTCAGACACTTAACTAGCTGTGTGACCCTGGGCAAATCACTTTACCCCTATTTGCCTTAGTTCTTCATCTGTAAAGTGGGGACACACTGGAGAAGGAAGTGACAAACTACTCCAGTATCTCTGCCAAGAAAACCCCACAGAGTTATGTAGAGTCAGACACAACTGAACAGCAACATACTTCTTAAGTGATAAAGCTTAAAATTGCCCTAAGACTTTGGGGACTCTCTTTTTCATACACACACACACACACACACACACACATATATATGTAAATAAACACACACACATGATTTTGCCCTAATTTATATCTATGTATGTGCATGCATGTACACACATGACTTTGACAGCACACATATAGTATGTGCATACATACACACATGTGCAAAGTGTATACACACGTATATGTGTATATATGGGACAAGTTGATATACAGTATGTATACACACTATATTTACACACATGTGTATAAGCAGATATGTAAATACGCATGTGTATACACACATGTGTATATGTACACAAATGAAGGAGAGAGAGGGACAGAGAAGAAATGGTCATTTGAGTCAGGTAGGTTACTAACAACTAGGGGAGGGGGGGGCCAGAAAATTTCTTCTTTAGGTTTCAGCCCTGTTTTTCCTGATTATACTGACTAGAGCAGTCTAGGAAGTCAAGCCTTGGGGAAGTTCAGGTCCCTGCTGCTCCCTTCCCTGTTTTCTAAAATTCATAAACTGTACCCCCTTTGGGCACAAAATGGCTAGACTCCTAATGACTCTCTCAGAGGGGAGGAGGGACATGACAGTGGTGGTCTCTCACCACCAATCACAGAATTTAAGAACTCAAAGTCTCCTTGGGACTTGTTTCCTTCAATCAATCCCCTCATTTTGCAGAGGATACAGACTTGAGGAACCAAATGACTTCCTCAAGGTTTCACTACTCGTAAGGAGAAAAGCTAGGATTCAAACCTAGGTCTTTTAACCACAGAGTCAGTTCTTTTTCCTCCACAGCACAGTTTCCCTCTATGTGGATGATTTCATCCATGTCTTTACCCCTTGTCCTTCACCCTTTGAGGTCTGCACTGGGACCCAGGGACAAGACCACCTTCCTGTCACGTACTAGAAGACCAGGAACCTAATTGCATCCAAAATGAATTATCAGAAAGAAACCTAAGCTTTTAAACGTTCTTCCCAGAGGCTGTGTTTTTCCTCCCCACCCTTTTCCCCTTCTCTCCTTTTTTCTCCATTCCTCTTCCCTGCCCTCCCTTAGGTCCCCCAATTCAGCTGCCAATCAATCTCTGCTTTTGGCTTCTTGCCTCCCTTCAAGGGCCCTCTCCCTCCTTCCAGCCTCTCTGACCCACTTTAGTTGTAGAATTTATAGTGGCAGCTATAGCTCACCAGGGTGGAGGTGGGGAGAAGAAGCCTAGGAAGGGAGTCACCCAGGAACAGTCACCCCAAAATGGGGAGGGAGTAAGAGGGTTGTATAAAGGTGAGCCATGGAAATGTGTGGGGACAAACTTGTAAGTGAGAAATCAAGAAGAAAAGGGAAATAGAAACTCGATGAGGAAAGGGAAAGAGAAGAAAATCCTGAGAAATTGAGACAAGCAGGGAGGTATCAAGTTCATTGGCAGGAAGATCGATGGGAGGGAGGAGGCAATGGTGGCCAGAGAGGGGAAAATTGGAGGTAGGGGCATGGAACAGTCATAAATTAGTAGGCAAAGATGGTCATGCAATATTTACAGAACTAGCAAGGGATCTTAGAGATCATTTAGTCCAACCCTATAATTTAAAAAGGGAGAAACTGAATCACAGAGAAAGAAAATAATTTTTATCAAGGCAACTCAAGTACTTAAAGTCATAAAGGTTGTGGCCTGAGAAAGGTGAACTAGTTGTAGAAGGGATGGGGAAGAGGAGGGGGAAAATGTTGAGTGGGGTACAGTTGACCTTCAGCAAAGGCTCCCCTGGGTTTTGTTGAAAGAAGCTGGAAAGGAGGGGAAGGGAGGGGGAAAAAAATCTAAGATATATGGAAGAGACTGTAGAAAACTGAAAACAAATAATTTAATTTTAAAAATCTGAAATAAAAAAGAAAGAATTTGGAATGTAGGTGGGACTTGGTCTGATTCAGACATAGAAAATAGCTTACCATGGAACAGAGAGAGGAGATAGGACAGGCTGAGGAATGGAGAGTGAGGAAGGAAGAAAGAGAAGAAAAAGTCAAAAAAGGACCAGAAAAAAATGGTGCTCACCACCAAAGTCCTTGGTACTATTAGATGGTTCAAAATCAGCATTTATCAAGTGCCTACTATGTATCAGGCACTGTACTAAGCTCTGTGCATTATAAGACACGGATATAATTTTATAAGTGGAAGTGACATTAAAGAAAGGACATTATCTACCTTACCACTGCATCCTAAGAACCAAGGGACCCTTCCATATATGTTTTCTTTTCCATTAGAATGTTGGCTTCTTGAAAGCAGGGACTGCCTTACTTTTGGTTTATGTTCCCCAACACTTAGCATAGTAAACAATTAATAAATGCTTTTTGCTTTCCTTCTTCCTCCCTTCTTTCCTTCCTTCTTTTCATCTCTCTTTTCTTCCTTCCATCTTTCCTTTCTTCCCTTCATCTTTCCTTCCCTCCTTGTATCCTTTCTTCCTTCCCTCTGCCTCTTTGGTCCTTTACCATTTCCTCTTATCTGATTAAGTCCCTAGAGATGTCATATAAAACCTAGGACAAAATTAAAAACCCCAATTCATAGATCATAGATGCAGAGATAGAAGGGATCTTAGAGATCATCACCCAGTCCAGGGTCCCTCATTTTACAGATGAGCAAATAGGGGTTCAGGAAGATTAAGTAACAACTCCAACTCACTCAAGGTCACCCAGGTAAGTAAACACCCCCAAAGTGGGGTTCAATCTCTAGTTCCCTTCACTGCACAACATTGCTTCCAGATTGTCAAATTCAGGAGAAGGAAAGAGATCACCAGCCATAGCCACTGGTCACAAGGAGTAAGTCGGGCAAAGCAAAGACCTCTTTGAGCAGGCTCCAGCTCAGCCTGGACCATCTGGGTCCTGCCAAGGACAGCACTTGACTTTTGTGGGGAAAACCTACTGAGAGAGAAGTGGATATGATAGGATTGTTTATCCTGCTGGGGGAGATTGGAAAGGTTGTGGAAAAGGGAGGAATCATTGGCTCTATCAGTTACCTCCTAGATTCTCCCATTTCAGGATCCAGTAGATGAAGTAGGAGGGTGGAGGGCAGGAGCTGTGTCCTCCCCTCCTCAACCTACAGCCCTAATGCCTCTGGGCCCAGGAAAGATGGCAGTCCTAAAGTCAGTGCTGGCCTTTGCCAATACAAACAACTTAGACCACTCACTGCTGGAAGGAAGTCTGCCCTACTTTGACAGTATCCTTGCTATAGACCACTTCAATCCCGCTCTTTGCAGCCTGGAGTGTGGAATCAATTTGCCATACCCCAAAGAGATCAAAGAAAGAAAAAAAGGACCAAAAATATTTATACCAGATCCTTCAGGGGAAGGCAAGGAACTGGAAACTAAGAGGGTACCCATTAATTGGAAAGTGGTTTGACAAATTATGATATATGAATGTTATGGAAAACCATTGAACCATAAGAAATGAGCAAAAGATAGAAAAAAAGAGAAACCTAGGAAGACTTGCCTGAATTGATGTCCAGCAAAGTGAGCAGAACCAGAGAAACAATGTACATACAACAACAATACCACTGCAAAGACAAACAGCTTGGAAAGACTTAAAACTTTGGATCCACATAATGACCAACCACAGTCCCAGAATCCTAATGAGTGCTCTCCTGACTGAAAGATGATGGACTCAAGATACGGAATGAGACACACATTTCTGGACACAGCCAATGTGGGGATTTGTTTTCTTGGACCATTCGTATTTGTTCTTTTTTCTTTTCCCTTTTCAGTAGTAGAAAGAGGTAGGAAGAAGAGAAAATAAATGCTTGTTCATTTTTTTAAGATTTAATTTTAAAAACCTCACTCACTAAAATATTGAAACATTTGCTATAAGTTTTCAAACACAGCTATCAGCTGCACATTCCATAGTGGAAATGGACTTCGCTGAGCTACCCACACACTTCCTTCAGCATCTGCATTTGTGAGCTGTTTGACATTAAGATTGCATTTAGTTGTGACCACGACGGAACAAGAATCCTGGCCCATAAGAGAATCACATTCCTCACACCTATGACCCTTGGCTTCATTAGCATCAGGCTCTACCTCCTAAGCTAACCTTCCACTGATTATCACAATTAGACAGACTCAGTCTCAATACCATCCACCCCCAACACACACACACACACACACACACACACACACACACACACACACACACACGAGACACAGTGCTCAAGACAGGGCCACCCTGGAAAGAATTCAGTGGTCTCCAAGGTCCCTTCCATCTCTGGTCCTATGATGCCCTAAATCAGTCCCAAAGGATAGGGGGTGGGAAGACTGAAGCTCATAAGGGGAACTGTGGACTCTTCAGTGTGAGGAGCTTGGGAGAGGGAGGGGGGAGACTGTTGTACTGGGCTCTGCCTCCGACCTGTTGGGTCACTGCTCCCTTTGAAGCCACTAATTCAAAGCAGCCTGAGCCAGGCACACACATGCACACAGCCTGCTATGTGAAGGAAGACTTCAAAAGGTCTGGGGCTCCAGGAGCCCAGCAAGTAACCTTTCACTCATTAGCCAGGGCTGTTTTCTCCCTGTGCTGACAGCTTATTTTTGGATTGCTTGAAACACCACCACGACTGAAATGTCACCAAGGACTAATAAATAACACATTTCCTCAAAAAGCACAGCTGAGCCTAGGGACTGAGAAGGGTTTAGTTTGGGTGTAGGACTGAGGGATGATGGGGCAACAAGGTGTGCTCTGGATACAGGGCTTTGGAAGGAGAGGCAAGAGATCATTGTTACCAGTCTATAAGTTTCATCAGGGCAGGGAAAACATGCCAGACCTGTATTTAGAAGCCCCGGACCAATTCAATTCAACAGGTGTTTATTAAGCAACTACTGTATGTCACGAACTATGACAAAAAATTAAATTGCTTTTCCACCCTGAGAACTGCTCCCTAGTTTGGACCATTTAATGAGCTGCTTCACTTTCCCCAGACTTCTCTTCACTGGCTGCTTGGCCAGGCATACTCCTCAAGCCTCCGCTTTTCTGCTCCTTGTTAGATATATGTTGTCTTCCCCTATTACAATGTAAGCTCCTTCGAGAGGAGGAACTGTCCTTTTTTTGTTGGCATTTGTATCCATAGAGTTTAGCCTAATGTCTGACAGAGTGAGCACCTAATAAATTCTCTTTGCATCCATCCATCCATCCATCCATCCACCCACCCATCCATTCATCCATCCATCCATTTATCCATCCATCTCTGCCTTCAAGGAACTAATTATATTGGTTCTTCTCCTTACAAACTAAATGATTCTCAGTAAAGTCATTTTATCTTTCTGAGCCTCAGCTTCTGCAAAGACAAAATGGGAATGATAATATTTGCCTGACCTTCTTCACTGAACTGTTGGGAGGAGAGTGTTCTATATATAAATTGTTAAAGCTGTAACGGGCCTAGTGGTCTCTTCAAACCCATCCTGCTTTGCTTCTCTTAAAATTTCCTCTTGTCTTGCTTAGGTCACTAGAAATGACTTGGGTTCCCAACATCCTCATGGAGTAGAATCATAGAAAGCAAGCACTAGAAGGCGTCTTAGCGACGATCTTGTCCATGCCTCTCATTTTGTAGATGGGGAAAATGGGGCCCAGAGAAATGAAATGACTTGGCCAAAGACATACTACTACTCTGAGGGCAGAGTCAGGGATGAGGACTCAGGTCTCTTTTGATTCCCAGCTTGGGGTTCTTCTAACTACATTTTCACGCTGTTTGAGAAAGTAACCGCCTACTCCCACTCCAGCATAACTGGTCTTCCAGAAAGAATCTTCTAAATGAATTTCCTCTGAGGCAGAACTGACTGCTCAGACATAATGTACTGCCTGTCTCGAGGGGATGTTAAGTCTCAAATTTCTATTCTCTGGCTCGATGGGTAGGGTGGAGGCTTTGTTGTTGTGGCCGAGTCTTTTCAATCCTGTCCAACTCTTTGTGAACCCATTTGGGATTTTCTGGAGTGCTTTGCTATTTATTTCCTTGTTCAGCTCATTTTACAGGTAAGAGAACTGAGGCAACAGGGTTAAGTGACTTGCCCAGGGTCACACAACTAGTGTCTGAGACCAGATATGAAGACTCATCTTCTAGACTTCAGGTCCTCTATCCACTACACCATTTAAGTGCTCCTATATCACAGAAGAGAGCACTGAAACCAAAAAGGGCACCTTTATTAGAGGAGGTGGGGAGGAAAGGGTAATGGAACATACAGCCTCAATCCAAAGGAATTAATTTCTAAAGGGGAGAATTTCAGGTCTCCATGGTACCATTAGATGTATGAGGCAAAAAAAAACCAAACCAAACCAAAAAAAAACATGCTTAAAATTTTTTTTAGGGTAGAAGCCTCCATTTCATGTAGGAAGCTTACTCTTCTCCAAGAGCAGGAAAGAGTCCACCTACATGTAAGGTGAACCCCTTCCTGAGCTAGCAAAATTCTGGACAAACCGCAGACTGAAATCATCCCAGGGAAGGAAAAACAGAAGGTTTGGGGACAGAGGAGAGGATCAGGTAAAGACAAAGGCAGAAGCTGAGGTGGCTGAAGGCTCGAGGCAGGGAGGGGTTAAGCACTTCCCATTATCAGTAGCTTACAGGGGCTATTCTTAGAGAAGCTCCTCTCCCAATATTAGGCCCTGCCCCAGGCTGGACGATTAAAAGACACATTATCTCTAAGGATGTGTGATATGAAGAGTCCAATTACTGCAGCAGGGCTGAGGCTAGGGCTGGGTTAGGCAGAGGGAACTGAAAGCTGACTGCAGAGTCAGTACCAGGGCTGGATTACTGTTCCCAACCCCCTCTCTGTGATGGAATAAAAGCAGGAAGCAAAGAGGAGGACCGTGGGGTTCTCTTCTCCCAAAGTCAGCACAGGGCAGTGAAAAGAGC
Source organism: Potorous gilbertii (assembly GCA_028658325.1). NCBI lineage: Eukaryota > Metazoa > Chordata > Mammalia > Diprotodontia > Potoroidae > Potorous > Potorous gilbertii. The sequence goes on along the minus strand of CM053772.1, from coordinate 83,861,306 downwards.
AAACACTAAGGAATCAGGAGACCTGGGATCTGACCCTGCCACCAACCTCTTGTTGGCAAGTCATTGCTCTCTGGCTCTCCAGTCTTCTTTTCTATACTGGAATTGGAATAACGTCTGCTTCAAAAGGTGGTGATGAGAAATGTAATGAATTCACATATATGTGAGGGACAGCTAAGTGGTACTGTGGATAGAGTGTCAGGTCTGGAGTCAGGGGTACCTGAGTTCAAATCTAACCTCAGACACTAACTGTGTGAGCCTGGGCAAGTCACTTAACCCCATTTGCCTCAGTTTCCTCATCTATAAAATGAGCTGGAGAAGGAAATGACAAGCCACGCCAATATCTGTGCCAAGAAAATCCCAAGTAAGGTCAAGAAGAGTTGGATATGATTGAAATGACTCCACAACGTCAACAAAAATCTATTAGAAACCTGTTAGCTTCTTGAGGGTAGGGACTTTCCTGGTCCAGGGCCTGAAATACTGAGTGTTAAATTTAAGTATTCATTGAATAAATGAATGAATGACTCTCTTGATTTCTCTCTACTTGACTACTGTGGAGAAACTTCTGCCCTGATGCTCCTGACTTCTTCCCTGGTACCACCATTTCAGTATGTAGCCCAGCCTTGCTTTACCTCATTCATACCTGAACTCACAGCCCAGATCACCCTGCCCCCTGCTCATTAATTTCCTCCTCTTTGCCTGGGTATTTTTCTCCCTCTCTTTTCCACTTTCTTGCTCACCTGTAATTTCCCCCATTGGAATTGTAGTAAGCACCTTTATGTTAGGGATTCTCTTGTTTTCTTGCCTTTGTAAGCCTAATGCTTAGTAAGTATTTAATGAATACTCACTCCATTCATCTCATCTGTCTATCTATGTATCTATCTGACTTCCTGTCCATTCATCCATCTACATACCTATCTGTCTATCCATCCAACCATGAATCTGTATACTATTCTTAGTGAACAGGGAAAGATCTACAGGGAAAAATCATGATTGCCAGGTTGCTGGAGAGAAAAATTGTTCTTGTGCTCACAGAAGTGGGTTTCCTGGGATCTTGGCCATTCAAAACGATGCCTTCTAAAGCTTAACTGCCCATCCTCTGTCCTTTTGATTGGGGCATGGGACGGGCGTGACAATCACTGAGGACCACAGATGCCTTGGCACACTGGAGAAGAGAAGTGGTCAGGGAAGGGGCAAGAGAGAAGCAGGGAAAAGCTGCATTCTCTCAGAGGCTGTGGGAGGAAGACAAGACAGCTTGACCCATTTGGCACTAGGCAGCTCTGACTTCGGCCCCTAGGGAGTATGTGTTCAAGAGATGCTACGGAGAATCCAGGGCTGAGAGCAGCATTGCTCCCTCACACAGGTCAGGCCATGAAACACGTCTGAGGAAGCCTTTAGTTTGGCTGGTTCAGAGCCAAAGAAGTGACAATATAAATGTTCCTAATTTTGTGATTCAATAGAGAAAAGCAGATCTGGAGTCAGGAGACAGGTTTGAACCCTTATACCTAATAGGTGTGAATCAATGGACCCTTCTGGGACTCAGTTTCTTTACCTGTCAAATAGGGCTTTTAAAACACTTATACCAACCATCTCCTTTGTGTGCTATAATATTCAGTTCAGTAGTTTTTCAGTAGTGTCTGGCTCTTCACAAACCCTCCTTTTAGGGTTTTCTTGGCAGAGATATCAGAGCGGTTTGCAATTTCCTTCTCCACCTCATTTTACAGATAAGGAAACTGAGGCAAACAGGGTGAAGTGATTTGCCATGGGTCACACAGCTAGTAGGTGTTTGAGGCTGGATTTGATCTCAGATCTTTCAGACTCCAGGCCCAGCACTCTATCCACTTCGCCACCTAAAGTACAATTGTGAGTTTTTATGGTTTGTACCAGGCTTCTGTGGCTCAATCGCAGATGGAGCCTAGTCAGACAAGTAGCAGTAAAAGACACTAGATTTCGATGATGGGTTCAAATTCTGGCACTATGCCTTACTAAACTGCCTGCGAAAAAGTGATCTGTCAGGAGAGGCCGAGGTGCATAAGGAAAAGGACTGAATTTAGAGTCACAAGACCTGAATTCAAATCCCCACTTACTTATCTGAGTGACCTTGGGAAAGTCACTTGACTCTTTGGGACTTAGTTTCCTCATCTGTAAAATGAAAGAGTTGGGCTAGATGGCTTCTAAGATCTCTTCCAGCTCTAGATGTACAATCCTAAGTTGATTCCAGCTCAAAATGTATCACTCTAAGTTGGTTGCTATTGTCCTTGGTCTTCAAAGAGCACCAAAATGACATCACCATGATAAAGTGAAATTTCTGTGTGTCCGACTGTGACTGATCAGAGCAATGTGAGCTCGGAATGCTCTACCACAGGTTGGGCACAGATAGTCTAGATGAATATTTGTACACTTTAAGTACAAGCCCAAGAAAAGCACTAGGAGCTGCTTTCTGGGCATGATAGCTAGCCTGTGCCTGGAGCCAGTGACACCTGGCTTTCTTTGCATTCTGTGAAATGGAAGAGCATAAGCCAGTCGCCCAAAATGGCAGAAACTCTCCTGTGTCATTTGATCTTATTTCCAGGGCATTTCAGACCTTTTAATCTGTAAGCTTCAGGAGACTCTTATTTTTTCCTTTTATAAGTTGTTTTTGCTGTGTTTTTAAAATGCAGAAAGGGAACTTCAAAAAACCAAGCAGTATAGTGGATAGGGTGCTTGGCCCAAATCTGGCCTCCAACAGTTACTATAGCTGTGTAACTCTGGGCAAGTCCCTGAATCCTCTTTGCCTCAGTTTCATTATCTGTCAAATGAGCTGCAGGAAGGAAGTGGCAAACCACTCCAGTATCTTTGCCAAGAAAAAACCCCAAATAGGGTCACGGAGAGTCAAATACAACTGAAAATGACTAAACAAGAAAACTCCAAATGAGAATTCTCACAACTTTTTCTCCATTCTTTAAATCCCACCCCTGTTTAATTTTTTAGCTATTTTTAAAAAAACTGGCCACCTTTTAGAATTCAGTCTTTTGCTGATCAAAAAACAGGCAGGTGGAGGAACAGGCCCTTTTCACTTGATGTCAAAAATATGATCTTTTACATTTTTTTTCTTTCCAAATGAAGATTTGTTTTCCCTCTACTTCTTCCCCAGCCCCCATGGAGGAAGCAAGAAAAACAAATCCCCTGTCACAAACATGTATAGTCAAGCAAAATAAATTCCCACATTGGCCATATATATATATTAAAAAAAAAAAAGTATGTGTCAATTTGCACTTTGAATCCATCAGCAGGTATGTACTCTATTTCCTGGTGAGTCCTTTGGAATCCTGCATGGATACAGACTCCTATTATTCATCCCTATACTCTACCTAGCAGTGGGCAAGATGTACCATTATCAAGGTCTGAGGTAGGGGGGGTTGGAGTCTCATGGGTATAGAAAGAAGGGAAAGAGATGGAGAGGTATGACTGGAGCTGGAAATCATGAGTCCCAGAGCTAGAAGAAATTAAGCACCTAGTAAAGCTAGGAGACAAGGAAAGGGAAGGGAGCTGAGGATGAGAAGTAGAAACAGCCTGGGGCTGTTAGAACCCATGCAAGGAAGGATACTACTACAGCCCTCTCCTTAGGTGGACAGTATTTGGGTTGCAAAAGCAGTAACAAAGATGAAGTGACCCAAGTTAGGAGACTCTAAAATACTTAGACACAGGAAACTCTTACCCCTTCCACCTCCTCACAGGGCCTCTGGCTAGAGGCTCCTTCCTCATCTTTTACCAGGAACCCTGAGGGTCTTCCCCTCCCAGTTTGATTTTTTTGACTATTTTTTTCCTTTAATTAAAAGGGGCCATATGCTTGAGTAACTACTTAAAGAAGTGCATTCATTGAATGGATGTATCTCACTCAAAGTGAGAATCTGATATGACCTTAGTCTGAAAGGACCAAGATCTCCCTTTGCATCCTGGGCCATCTCCAGTCGTCCTGATGAATATCAGGCCACTGGACCCAGATGGCTCAGGAGAAGAAAGTGAGGTTGGTGACCTTGCACAGCCCTCTCTCACTCAAATCAAAGTCAGCTACAAGTCATGTCATCATCTTGATGTCATGGATCTCTTTGAGAATGAAGGACACACACAACCCTCCAGAGAACTGAAAAAATGGAGAGAGATCACCATTGATCTCTCTCCTTTCTGACTGCCCATTGAACTTAACTGTCTGAATCAGAAATTCCCTTGCTTTACTGCCTTTGCCAGGATAAGCAGCGTCATGTAGCATAACTGATTTGACTCCTGTCTGATTGTTTCACTTGTATAGCTAGGAGGCAGCTAAGTGGTGCAGTGGGTGTGCTGAACTTGGGCTGGAGAAGTCCTGAGTTCGAATTCTGCCTCAGATACTAGCTGTATGCCCTTAGGCAAATTGCTAAATCACTGAACCTCAGTTTCTCCATCTGTAAAATGGTAATAACAGCACCTATCTCACAGGGTTACTGTGAGGATCACATGAGACAGCTTTGCAAACCATAAAACTCTATATAAGTGCTAGCTATTGCCACTACCACCATCACCACCACCATCATCATATCTTGCTACCCCAAAAATTTTGAGTCACTTGAAGACTGGAAACACATCTTAGACTTCTCTATACACCTTCCAAGCAGGTTTTTGTGGTTATTGTTCAGTCCTATCTGACTCTTTGTGATCCCATTTAGGGTTTTCTTGGCAAAGATACTGGAGAGGTTTGCCATTTCCTTCTCCAGCTCATTTTACAGATGAGGAAACTGAGGCAAACAGGGTGAAATGACTTGTCCAGGGTCACACAGCTGGTGCCTGAAACCAACTTTGAACTTAGATCTTCCTGACATCTGACCCAATGTCACCCAGCAGCCCAGTGCTAGGTAAGAAACCTAATAAATAATTCTGGAAAAGCAACAGATTAGAATATTCTAACATTCAAAGAATCCTCGAATGTTACTGCTAGGAGGGGACTTTAAAAATCATAGGTTTACAGATTTGGAGCTGGACTTTAGAGGTCCACTCCCCTCATTTAACAGATGAAGAAACTGAGAATGAGAAAGGCTAAGTTACTTACCCAGGGCTACGTGACTAATGAGTGTCTATGGTGAGATTTGAATTCTCATCTTTTTGACTTCAAGCCCAGTACTTTACTCACTTTATCATTAATGCCCTCATTTTACAAAAGATGAAAGTAAGGAACAGAAAGAAGAAATAACTTTATACGTTATTGTATATCTATCTACCTACTTACGACTTATAATTAATATTACTTTCCAGTTTATACTTAAGTATTATTTTCCATTCCAGAAGACTTCATTTTCAGGATGTACTCTCTATTCAGGAGAAGGCCTACTTTTGGACCATTATGGTAGGGTTGGGACTAGAACCCAGGTGGAGCCATCTGTGAACTGAATGACCAACATGTTTCATTCATAGTCGCAGGATGCACTGCCAATGAAAACATGCATCTCCATTAATGATAGGGTAATGTTCAAGGCTTATACTTATCTATGGTTTAGAACAGATTATAGTGGAATAGAGTAGTTTAGATCTGAATAGAACAGAACAGTCCCTTCCATAATTTCTGTCCCCTGGTCATGTGCTGTCAACCTGGTCCAGGGCCAAGAAGCCAGTACTAGGTTGTTTCCTGTGCCCGTAATAAGAGGAGATGGGTAAGTTTTGATGGTGGAAACATAAGAATTAGGGAAGTCCTACATAGATAGATAGATAGACAGACAGACAGACATACACACATATATATATGACTAGTAAGTTGGTACGGCGCCTAGTTATCCCCTAGTGAGCAGTGAAATTGTCTTATTTCCTCTTTATTACCACTTTGATCCCTTCACCTCTAGGGGCTCAGAGAAGACACCCTTTCTGGTAAGTTAGAAGCTTCTAGAACAGGGCTTCTATCCCATCTATTTCCCTATGCTCAATCTGAGCTGTGGCCACACTGGCCAATCTCCCACAATGGCATACAGAAGGGATGCTTGGAGACATGGAAATTTTAAAATCAAAAGACTGTCCTTCTCAAAATTGGAAAGAAGTTGCTTGGATCTTGGGGATGAGATCCAAGGAATTGGCCTTGGTGGCCTGTTTCTAGGTGGTAGACAAGGTCAAGCCTGGAGATGGGGATAACTGAACTGGGCATGCAGATCTTTCCAGGTCTCTCCCACTCAGTTTCCTTTGTCCTCTCACCAAGCTCATTAGGACTGCTAAAATGACTGACTTTCACCTGCTGCTGAACCGGTTGCCGTAGATACCCAGTTGACACTGGAGAGACCTAGCAGTAATGATGTGACAGCCCTTGTGGACAATGGAAGGCTAATTAGGCATGTACTGTCAGCCTGTAACTGCTGAGGGTATTACTGACTAGGTTCACCCTGTGTTCTGAGCCCCAGTGTTTGCTCCTAGGTACCAGCCTTGGGTCTATGGGGCTATCTCCTCGAGTTTTCCCCGTCTCTTTTGTTATATCCTTCTGTACCATTTCATGTATCTTGTGTGTCTCTGTCTCTTTTTCTCTGTCTTCCTCCCTGTGGCCAACTCAGCATCTTTCCTTGGACTGTTTGCTCTGCAGATTTCCATTGAGACTATTCAGAGAGATGCCAGAAAGAGCTGGTGTCAGCTCCTTTGCCCTGTCCCATACCCTATTCCCTTGGCCTACAAGCCATTTTACCTATCCCTTAAGGCTGCTTCCATTGCCCCACTTCCTTATCTCCAGACTTGGCCTGCCAGATATGACCTGAAGCAAACCTATTCATGCTGTAGATTCTCATAGGGTTTGAGGTTTCATGGCAGACCTGAAACACTGGGGCTGCCCCAGATCTGGTCCAGTGTTCCTGAGGACCCAGGTCCAGATCAGCCCTGAGGAATGGGCTGGGCTTTCCTCTAAATGCACATGTGACATAAAGTATTTCAGGAAATGGGCGGAGGAGAAGTAAAGGAGGATCAAGCAAGAGCCTCCCATTGGGATGGGGAGTCACAGACAAAGAGACATTAGAGTAAAATAGAAGGAGTGGGTGGGAAATTGTGGTCACTAAGTTACGGAATAAGGGACAAAGCCAGAATAGAATTCCAAGGCCCTAAGCCCATTTGGATGAGGCATAATGTGTGATGCTCCAAAGGAAAGAGCTCTAGATGTACTTCTTTGCAGAGATGGGGGGCTATAGGTGAGGAATATGGCATATAATGTCACACTCAGTTTACATGTTGGTTAATTCTGCTGAAGTGCTCTCCCCACCCACCTTTTCTCTCTTTTTTGTCATTAAAGAAGTAGCTGGCTGGGATAACGGAGAGATGAACTGAAGGTCATGTACAAACAGACAACAAATATAGTAATAAAAACAACAACATTTTAGTAGTCTTTAAAGGAGGCTCCTCGTCTCAGCTCAACCATCAAAGTGCTATGTAACCTTGGGCAAGTCACTTCTCTCTGGGGCTAATTTCCTCCTTTGTCATATAAAGAGGTTGGAGCATGATCTCTAAGATTTATTTTTGGTTCTACCAGAAAAGGCAAGTGAGTGAGAAGCAGAAGGGGCTGCTGGAGAATTTCCAACTAGGAGGTTAATCAAGTACTAAGTAGACTTGGAGAAAAAAGGCCGACAATAAGGCAGCCCATGCAGAGCAAATTGCTCCCCTCCTGGGTCTCTTTGAGTGTGTGTGACCCAGATGGCATCACTACAGTGTTTGGAGAGCTTTGGCCACTCTCTGGGCTCGAAAGAGGGAGAGAGGAACTTGAAGAAGGTCAGGAATGGGGCAGAGAGATTCTTGAGGATCCTAGGGACTGGACCATGCCAAGGAGTGAGTGGGGCATGAATGTTCTCAGGGGTTCTCCCATTCTAAGCTGAAAAAGAACGGCCCGGAGTCCTCACTAAAATATCATTTCTGAGGGACCATGAAGACCAATCCAGCTCTGGGTCCCCAGAAATGCAGCTCTCCCTAGGGTGAACTTGGTTTCATGGCAAATTTCCTTTCCAGATCTCTCTTTCTGGCATTGTGGAAATTGCCCAGGGAAAGAGTATAATGCTGAAGTACTCATACCTGAATCAGAGGTAGGAGAGGTGGGCTCTGGTCTCAGTAACCCTGTGATGTCAGGTGAATCATTCCTCTTCTCTAGGTTTCAGTATTTTTTTAATCTGCAAAAGTGGGGAAGGAGCCCCCACATCATAGAGTCATTGGGAGAATCAAATGACATAATATATTAGAAAGACCTTTGAAAAATATGTATATGGAAATGTATTTTGCATTACTATACATATATAACCTATGTCAAATTGCTTGACTTTTCAATAGGGGTGAGGTGGGGGAGAGAATCTAGAACTCAGAAAATTCTTTTAAAATGTTAAAATTGTTTTTACATAAAATTGGGGAAAAATAAAATACTAAATTTAGAATTGAAAACAAAGAAAAACATGTATCAAGTTCTATATAGAAATAAGATGGTATAAGCTTCCATAAAGACCTTTGGGGCAGCTAGGTAGAGCAGTGGATAGGGTACTGGGTCTGAACCCAGGATGACCTGAGTTCAAATCTGGCCTCCAACAGTAGCAAGTCACTTAATCTGTTTACCTCAGTTTCCTCATCTGTAAAATGAGCTGAAGAAAAAGAATGGCAAAGCACTCCAGTATCTTTGCCAAGAAAACTCCAACTGGGGTCAGGGAGAGTCAGACACAACTGGAAACAACTCAACAATAACAACAAAAAGAAACTTTGACCTCAGTTTCCTCCTCAGAAAAACCAAGGTTAAAGTCCGGGGATCAGACTAGATGGTTTCTAAGGGTCTTCCCAGCTTTCAATCCTAAGGATCTATCACTAAGAGTATAAGCACAAACAAAAATTCAAATGCACCCTATGATCTATACTGCATCCCAACCCATCCAGTCCCAGCCTAGGATAAGGTGAGACCAAAGAACTTTTGGTAAGGGGCCGGTTTTCTCCTTTGAGGCTACAGGGCATCAAATGAAGAGAGAGCACTCCTACTTAACCTTGCCCACTGGTCCAGTGATGGCCCCTCCTTCTAAGGTTCTCCTCAATTTTGGAGGAGCTCATAGTACTCCCACTGGTCCCAGAAGATCACTATGTTGTGTAGTCCAGGATGGACAAGGAAAGCACTGTACAAAAGATTCAGAAGGTCTGGCCTCTGTTCCTTGCTCTTTCTCGTTAATTTGTTGTGTGATTCCCCCCAAGCAAGTTATTTCACCTTTTGAGGCTCAGTTTACCCATCTGTAAAAACAAGTATACAATATAATTCCTGCCCTCCCTTCTTCACAGAATTTTGAAGAGAAAAAATACTTTGTAAATCATAAAACAAGAGTGGCAATGATTTGTTGCTATTGTAATAGAAGGCATACCATGCCAAAGGCCCCTGGCTGCTCAGTCTCTAAAAAGCTAGTGGTGGTGGTAGTAAGGGAGGAGGGAGTGAGATCCATAGCAAAGGGGAAGGGTACTAGACCCAAGAAAAAAGCTCTGGAGCCTCCTGCATCACTGCGGTGGCCCAGTTCCAATCCGTCTCCCAAGATACAGGCTGGCCTTCTGATGGTGAAGCCCTGCCTGAGAGGCAGGACCTCTTGTCCTCCAAAGGGTTGGGAAAAGTCCAGAGGAGAGACTTGGCAAGTGAACTCAGGGCCAGACCTCATGAGGCTCAGGTTTTCAAAGTGACCTGACTCTATATAGCATTCTCCTTGGTGTTAAAGAGAACTGGCCAGGTAACGAAGCCACAAGAAGGGCAAGCCCATTGTGTTTGGAGACAATGGTTGCCAACTCTGGAGAGTGCAAGGCAGACTGGCCTCCCTGTTTGGATACAGGGGCATGTGCCTACTCAACCAGAACTTCCCTCTCTTGGCCCATCTGGACATAGGGCAGGTATATCTTATTTTTATTCAATTCAAAATATAAAATCTTGACTTTACATATTTGACAAGAATTCTAGGATCATCATTTTAGAGATGGGAGAGGACGTAAGAGATCATATGGTAGTAATGGATCAATTAATAGGAAATGAAGGTCAAGAGAAGGGAATTGACTAGCCTAAGGTCACCTAGGAAGAAACAAAACTGAACCCAGATGTTCAGCCTTCAGATTTATTGGTCTATGATACAGTGAAGCAGGTTCAGTCATTTCATTTGTGACTGACTATTTGTGACCTGGCAGAGGATACCAGAGTGGTTTCCCATTTTCTTCTCCAGTTCATTTTACAGATGAAGAAACTGCGGCAAATGGGGTGAATTGACTTGTTCAGAGTTATCCAGCTAGTAAACGTCTGAGGTCAGATTTGAACTCAGGAAGAGGAGCGTTTCTAACTCCAAGCCTCACACTCTAGCCATTGAACCACCAGCTGCCCATTGTGAAGTACCAAGTCTCTAACTTAAGGGATTTGGGGGTAGAAAGCATGATGTGTTACTCAGTGGCAGCTGTCAGTAGAGGCTCATGTAACTAGTCAGCTGTGGCAGACATCATAAATAATGCTAAGTGTTAACAATAATAACATAAGATCCCAGGGGGTAAGGACTGTTTTGCTTTTGTCTCTGCATCACCAGTGCCTATTACAGTGGCTGACACAGAGTGAGTGCTTAATATTTTATTTGTTTGGTTTTTATTTATTTTTAATAGTCCTTTAAAAAAATGAGTTCTGTAAATTCTTGTTGGTCGATGGATTGATTTATATAACCCTTTATGGTATACTAAGTGATCTACATATATGAATATATAGGCGTCTGGGAGGGGGGGAACGTTATTATTCCCATTTTACAAATGATAAAAACAGAGACAAAACATATAGAGGTTTAGTGGTTTGCCCAAGGCAACAAAGCTATTAAATGTCAAAGACAGGATTGGAACACAGGATTTCTGTGTCCAAAATCCAGTTCTCATTCTATGCTATTGCTGTTTTACCCCTGTCTCCTTCAAATAAGAGGAAGAAAATCACAACTAAATGCCAGGACAGCCCTAGCAGTGACATTTGTATAGTATACTACAGTAGTTCTCAAGCTTTTTGATCTCTGGACCTTTTACAATTTAAAAAATGATCAGGGATGACCCACAAAGAGCTTTTGTTTATGTGGGTTGTGCTGATCAATATTTACTATATTACAAATGAAAGCATCTAAGTATTATTGTGAAAATAGTTTTGACCTCAAGGACCCCTTGAAAGGATTCCGAGGACCATTCTTTGAGCATTTTTTTGTCTAGAGGAAACTGAAGAATAAATAATCCCTTCCCATCTGAAGAAGTCCCTCATGATCTGTGGCAGCTCTTGGTTGTAAGTCTCAGATATGTTGTGAATAAGGCTGGTATTGCCTGGACTGGTTCATTAGCTGACAGAGGACCAGGCAACATACAAGGGACCATAAGACGAAGGGAGGAGTCAGCTGGGTCACCAATCCACAGAAAATAGAGTGGGAGACTGAGGAGAAGAAATGGCCCCCCAAGGCATTCTGAGAGATAGAAAGATAGGTGGATGGGTGGGTGGATGGATGGATGGATGGACAGATAGGTAGATGGATCAATGGATGGATGGAGGGATGGATGGATGGATGGGTGGGTGGGTGGGTGGAGGGAGGACAGGGAGGGATAGATCTACATATCTATGTAGAGAGGCAATACAGTCAAGAAGAGAGGCAAAAACCAGGGAAGGGAAGCAGTACCAATTTCTTTCTATCTGGGGATCTTTCTTTGCCATACCTACACCAACTGAAAAATGTACAACTAGGTGAAACACTACTAGTATAGAAGTATCTGGCAGACCATCAGGATGATGTCCTTAAATTCTATCTTCACCACAGTTCTTAACTCAGTCATTTGGGAGATATTTTTCCCTCCATGGGAACATTTAATTTTGTAACAGAATCCACTAGAACCTACGATTCACTTTACATACATATGCTTGCTTTAAATTGAGATCTGGAACATTCATGTTCCTTAAAAAAATGAAAAGAAGGAAGGAAACAAGAATTTATTAAGCACTATATGCTAGGTTCCGTACTAAGCACTTTATAAGTATTATCTCATTTGATTTTTACATCAACTATGTGAGGTATGTGTTGCTATTATCACCATTTTAAGTTGAGGAAACTGAGGCAAAAGTTATGTGACTTGCCCAGGGTCATACAGCTAATAAGTGTCTAAAACCAGATTTGAAAGTAGGTCTTCCTGACTCCAGTCTCCATGGAGTCACTATACTACTCACTATACCACCTAGTTGCCTAAAAGAAGGTGCCACTTTTCATCTAGATTTCTTTTTCCAGAACTCAGATCCATTTTGCATCCTGACTTCCTGGGGGAAGAGAAATGGTCAAGGGCTTAGATAGCAAATTCTTCCTTGCTGAAGTCTTTTCCAGATCCCCCAATGCTTCTCCAAGTCATGATGTCACGATGGAACCTTCATGCCCTTCTCTTACTTTTGCCCATTCCTACCTGTTCTCAGGGATTCTCCTTTGGAATGATCTAACTTGGGTCATAGACTTGATTCCCAATCTGGTCATTCACTCAGCAGATGGTAAGCTTCTTACCTGTCACTTGCCCCCAAACACAAACTCTTTCAGCTCCAGAGGTGTATACCTGCTTCCCTCTTGACCACACCTGGTTCCACCTTTGCCCCATCTGCTTGTGAAATGATTGCTTTTTTGAGAGGCAGCTTCCCCTCTCCCTTGCTGAGATATCACAAAATAAATCAACCCTTACCTGGAAGCCAGGGGCTGCCTGATGAATTGGAGCATCTGAGATGAGCGGTCTGGTATATATTTCTCCTCTGACGTCATGAAGAGAGTCTACTCATCTCTCATTGCTGACAGACAAAGTGGTTCCGGGATTTGTGGGGAAGATCAGGCATGGAGACCAATACTAGAACTGCAGGGAAAGAGAAAGGAAGTTCTGTAAGGGGGATGGGAAGAAACAATGCCAATAACAGCTCAGTCATCCAAGAGAGACCCTAGTTATCAAAATAGGCCATCCTTTGGGTTGACAGAGAGATCAACCAGGAAAGGATGAGAAAGAAAATAGAACGTAGCTTCCAAACAGATCCAACCATCATTGGAATTAATCAGTTGAAAAGCCAATCAATAAGTGGGGTAGGGTGGAATCAGAGAAAGACTCTGCAGACTAGAAAAGCAGAACCCTGGGATTGAGCCTTACTAATTTTCTCCTTCTTGTAAACTTCTACAGTGTCATTCATTTAGTATTTACCTTATCTTGTGTGGCACGTTCATTCCTTTTTTAAAGGGCATAACTCAAACTGCAAGCTCCTTATTCTTGTCGGTCAGTTGTTTCAGTTGTGTTCAACTCTTTGTGACCCCACCTGGGGTTTTCTTCTTCTCCAGTTCATTTTATAGATGAGGAAACTGAGGCAAACAGGGTTAACTGACTTGCCCTGGGTCACACAGCTAATAAGTGTCTGAAGCCAGATTTGAACTCAGAAAAATGACTCTTCCAGACTCGGCACTCTACTCACTGTGCCACCTAGCTGCCCAGGCTCCTTGGGAACAGGGCTTTTTGTGCATTATACTTTGTATCTTCCACAGCATATAGCACCTGAGGGCAATGTGTTACAGGAGAGAGAGGACAGACTTAAATTTGGATCCAGACTCTACTACTTACTGGGGGGACTATGGGCAAGTTACTTTACCTCTCTGGGTCTCAGTTTCCTCATCTGTAAATCTGAGATGATAATACTAGTGCTACTTACCTCAGAGGTACTCTGAGGCAGGTGCTTTATGAACCATAAAATACTAGATAAATATGAGCTATAATAATGACAGTAAGTTTTTATTGATAGATGTCAATTAGAAAGGCATATATACTAAATACTGCAGACCAAGGGGAGATCAGGAGTAAGGGATGGCTCTTGTTACCTATGAAATCAATGACAGATAAGAATGAGTGAGTATGTGGAGGGAATGTCTCACTTCCGAATCCTTCCCCCACAGAATTTCCTTATTTTCTAGCTTTCCAGAGATGGGAACTGCACATACAGGAGGTTGATCCTTGTTCAGAAAAAAATGGATGAATGAAAAAGCATTGATTAAGTGCTTAGTAGTATTAAATGCCAAGGACTGTGCTCAACCTTGGAGGTACAGATAGAAAAGCAAAACAGTCCCTTCCTACTCACAAAGAACTCATCCTATTAAGGGGAGACAGTCACATATATGTGAGACAGGATGAAAGACAAGATAACCTCCCACCCCACAGCCACTATGACACAGAAGGTGAAGCCTTCATGGGTACAAGGAACAAACTTAAACTTAAAGAAAAAACATCTCTCTAGGACTGGTATAGATCTCAAAGATAAGCTAGAAAACCTGAGACCTCTATTTCCTTAGGAACAATAGGCCTGCCTAGGGAGAGCTTGTACCCAGCAGTGAGGGAGAACAGAAAAGGTAATGGGGTGTGGTGAAATCTCTTCACCAGAATGACTGATGGGATACCAGGCCGGAGGCTGAGATAGACTTGCATGGGGAAGGGGCGGGGGAGCAACACAGTAGCACACTGGGAACCATCTAGTCAGGCAGAAGAGATAGGGCTGATACACAACGTTGGGACAGGAGTCAGACGGAGGGGCAGGCACAGAGGAGATACTCATGATTCTTCTTTCCAATCTGCACTTGGGTGAGGGATGTGTTTGGTTTTTAAGTGAACAATCGTACCCTTTGATTTATACGTGGGTCGGGAGCACATTTGGGGAAGGCAGACATCACTGCTGATGATGGGCTCCTTGGCAAGATCCAGGAAAATCTCTTCCATTTCCCAGTGACTTATCACTGGGAAAAACAAACACAGATACAACCTATAGCTGGCAGAAGCCATACATACACATACACACACACACACACAGGCATACACAGATGTAGTCACCCAGACACACACAGGCACCATCGTATTAGATGGAATGCATGCCCCAGTACTCAATGTTCTGAACTTATATGGACTAGGTTCCCTCACATCATATTCCTCTGATTCGTTTTGCCCTACCCAGAGTTTTCCATGAACTCAAAATACAGTTTCTATCTATTTCTCCATAGATGTGAGTAAAGGAGTCCCTATGCAAGCATGCAAAGTAACAAAGTCCTCAGAGAACCACAAATACAATTGATAGCAATATCTTTCTAATATTAGTTATTAGTATTATGAGAACCACCTTTACCCCCAGTGACCTATAAAGGACTCTAATTCTAGACTCCTACCGCAAAGGCTTGGAACTCTCTCCTAACAGAAATGAGTTTGGGAGATGCTAAAGGGCCCATTGGACTGGCATCATTCAAATAATACATAGAATTAGGTGAGAGCAAAGCCCACTTTTTCTTCTTCTATAATATATGTAGATTTTTCAATCCAGAAACTCTTTGATACCCCTCCATAAATCTGGGGTTCAGGAACTCTTACCACTCAAACTCAATTCTCCTCTCCCCATGGTTGCAATCTCTTGGACTGAAAAGTTATATTATCTCTCCAAGTCTTAGATCAGAAGCTCTCCCATATCTTTCTGGAACATGATGTTACGACCTCCCCTGGGGCCATATTGTTCATATACCTCACTGCTGCCACTTGCCATCATTTCTCAGGCCAATTGGGTGAGAACTTATATAACTAGGATCATAGATCTAAAACCAGAAGAGATCTTAGAAGCCACTTGTCTAATTCTCAGAACTGGATTCTCCTCTTCAAAGGAAACTGAGGTGGAAGGAAGCAAAGCAACTTGACTAAGGTCATACAGGTGATAAGTGCCTCCTACAAATGAACCTCCACCCAAAGGCAGTTTCTAGTAGTTCCTAGAAAATGTGGAGAGTCTATCCATATACAAGGGCTTCTCCCTTCACTATACCCACCCTGCATCGCTGGTTAACTCTTAAGTAGGAAGAAAGAAAATAAACATTTATTAAGTGCTAAATATTTTACAAATTTTAATTTTGTAATTTTGATTAAATGATTTACCAATCATTTAATCCTTTCTTCCTGCTTCCTCTCTTTCTCTCTCTTTTTCCTCCCTCCCTGCCCCCCCTTTAGCGAGATGGATGAAGGCCTATGGGGTCCCCATTAAAGACCCAGTTCAAAGGAATAACTGATTCACAACATCCAGAACCAAATACACCTTCCTCAAAAACTAAGACTTTATCATTCATCCTCAATGACATCTGAATAGATCAAAATTACCCAGCAGATGTCCTCCACCTCCCAATGAGATGCCTCTTATCATGCTCATACCCTTCATAGGAAAATATCAAAGTCCCACAAAAGTCTCACCTCCCTACAGATTCATCAAGTTGATCAGGAAACACACTGATAGATACCCAAAGATAGCAGCCCACAGTGACACACAAACATGGATACATAGACAGAGACACATGTATGTCATGCAGAGGCAAACACAGGAATCCATACAACAGTCAAATAGAAGGAGGCCTTGCCCCTTTAAAGAACAAGACAGCTTTCTTCTCATGGCAAGACATGGGAACTTGAGGTGTTTTTTAAATTACAGTGTATTTCTTCCCTTTCGATCCTCTCTCTCAAATCCTTGAGATTAATTTAAATAACTCTATATGTCTATGCAGTTAGAAAACTGTCACAAAGAGTGACAGAATACGCTTTGAGCTCTGACTAGTTGAGGCAAAGGCTGGGAAAATGATTCCAAGGGGAAGGCTGAAGCCCTCTCATTCCTGCCTTTGTTAATCACTTAGAGATAGTGGAGAGTAGTAGAGAAAATTTTGGAATCAGAAAGATTTGGGTTCAAATCCCACCAAATATCATGTTTGCCTGGGCAAGTGTCTTAATTGCTCCATGCCTCAGTTTGGTCATCTGTAAAGGGTTGGATTAGACAGGCTCAAAGTTTCCTTTCTGCTCTGCATCTATGATCTATGAGTCATTCACTCAACAAGTCTATGCCAACTGTCGGCGTACCAAGTCCTGTGAGGAGAAGAGATGGTAGCTGTCCTCTGTGGCTTGCTGTAGGGAGGTGAAGCTCAAGACACACACAAAGTACAACTCATCATAATAAGGGACAAATAAAAAGCACCAGAGAGATTCTGGGATGAGTAAGGTTGGTGAAGGTTGGAGTAGGCAAGGAGGGTGTCAAGAAGTCTGACACTCTCTCTGTCACTGAAGGAAGAAGGGTAGTTTTGAACCTTTATCACCAAACAACCTGATGTAGCAAAGTAATGAACTTGGGATTGAAAAGACTTGGGTTTGAATCCTGCCTAAAGCATTAACTAGCACTCTGACCCTGAGCAAGTTACTCTTAACTTCTCTGGGCCTCAGTTTCCTCATGTGTAAAAGAAGTAATTGGACTTGATGACTTCTAGGGCCTCTTCTCGTTCTAAATCTGTGATCCTACAAGTACTGACATGGTCTCTCTCAGCTGCCTGTTAAATGCCATGAGGCCATCTCCAGGGAGTAAATCAAACACAATGCAGTTATAATCACAGCCTCTTATGTTTGTACAGATACTGAGAATTTTAAAAAGCATTTTCATATAAAGTAGCACTGGATTTAGCACCACAGAATTGAAGTGTGAACAAGACATGGAGTCCAACTCAAATACCAAAGGAGTCAAGGACTAGAATTTGAATCTGTGTAACTCTGGGTAGGTCACTTATCTTCTCTGGGCCTCAGGGTCATCATTTTTAAAACAAGGGTGTTGGAAAACAACTGAACTCAAATGCTGTGAAATTCTAATGATCAAGATAGGAGAAGTTATCTTCTCTATTTCTTTGCAGAGGTGAGGAGCTATGGGTGTTGAATCCTACATATAATATCAGACTTTTGCTTAGTTGAATTACTCCTAGTTATAAGGAGTGGCTCACAATGTTGGAGAGGAAGTGGGAAAACTGGGACACTAATGCACTGTCGGTGGAGTTGTGAACTGATCCAACTAGTCTGGAGAATAATTTGGAACTATGCTCAAAGGGCAATCAAACTATGTATATCCTTGATCCGGCAATACCACTGCTAGGTCTGTATCCCAAAGAGATCATTAAAAAGGGAAAAGGACCTACATGTGCAAAAATATTTATAGCAGTTCTTTATGTGGTAGCAAAAAATTAGAAATTGAGGGGATACCCATCAGTTGGAGAAGGATTGAATAAATTGTGGCATATGAGTGGAATACTATTGTGCAGGCACTTTTCTGAAAAACTTGCAAAGATTTATATGAACTGATGCAAAATGAAATAAACAGAACCAGGAGAACATTGCCCAGAGTAAAAGTAATAAATACTGTGTGATGATCAACTATGAATGACTTAGCTTTTCTCAGAAATGCAATGATCCAAAACAATTACAAAGGACTCATGATGGAAAACGCTATCCACCTCCAGAGAAAGAACTGATGGAGCCTGAATGCAGAGTGAAGCAGACTATTTTCATTCTATTATTTTTTTTTTTGTAGTTTGTTCCTTTTGGTCTGTTTTCTTCTTTCACAACTATGACTAGTATGGAAATATGTTTTACATGATTGCCCATATAGAAGCCATATCAAACAGCTTATCACTTTAGAAAGAGGGGAGGGGGGAGAGGAGAAAAATGTGGAACTCAAAATTTTGTAAAAGTGAATGTTAAAAATTGTCTTTACATATGCGTGGAAAAAAATAAAATACTATTTAAAAAAGGAATACATTGGGAAATATAGATGAAAATAAAAAAAATTTAAATAAGAGAGGTGGACTAGATTATCTCTAACATCCCCTCCTGCCCTAAAGCATTGACCACACAATCCTATAATTTTACCTGATTCCCACGATAGCCTTGTGAAGTGGATAGATGGGGATTGAGTCCATTTTATAGAATAACTTGACAACCATAAAGTATTAGACCTGGGAAGGACCTTGGACAGCACTTAGCTGAGCCCCACTCAACGTACAGAGGCAGAAACCAAGCATGAAAGAAATGACTCTCCCAAGGTTTATGTAGAGCTGAGATGAGAAATAAAGTCTCAATTCAGAATTTTTCCTACTATGCCATGCTACCTTACTATGTCAGTTTATCTGCTGTAAGTTCAGTGCGTGGTGGTGGGAGGAAAAGAAAAAGGTTTCGAACCCTTGCTATGAGGAGGGATATAAGGGGTTAGTAAGGGATGAATGGTAGAATGTCAGAACAGCAGTGAGAGTCCAACTCTGCATACCATGAAAGTAACTAGGTGGTGCAGTGGATAAAGCACCAGTGCAGGAGTCAGGAGGACCTGAGTTCAAATTTCACCTCAGACACTTGACACTCACTAGCTGTGTGACCTTGGGCAAGTCACTTAACCCCAATAGCTCATCCTGGGTCATCTCCAGGCATCTTGATGAATATCTGGTCACTGGATTCAGATGGCTCTGGAGGAGAAATGAGGCTAGTGACCTGTACAGCCCTCCCTCACTCAAAACAAAGTCAAGTGCAAGTCATGTCATTATTTCTCTGATGGTGTGGTCTTCTTTAGCAGCAAAGGACCAACACACTACATCATGAAAGTAAGGGAGGTGACATTAGCTCTATGAATGAGCTTGACTTGGGAGAAGTGAGGAACCATCCTCATTACTTGCTTCTTTTCTTTTTTGTTTTAAGACTGGGTGTATCCTCACCCCACCCATGTTGGAAGTGCAGGGCTATTCATGAACCTGCCACCAACTGACCTGCTCAGTTTCCAATCTAGGCTGGTTTGCTCCTGCTTAGGCCCAGGGCTTCACTCATATTGATGCTAAACTTAGTATAGACAACTGATAGGCATGTAGGCTGGAACTCCCAAGTGAATTTCTCAAATATCAGGTGGAGGCAGCATGACTAGGCAACAGTTCATAAGAAAAAGGTCTGGCAGTTTTAGTGGGTTGTAAGTTCTCTATGATGTGACATCGCAATTCACAAAATTAATGCTATTCCAAGACAGCATTAACAAAAGTACAATGTTCAGAACATGGGAAGCGATTATTCTGTTGAATTCTGCCCTGATCAGACCAAACCTGAGACTTCTGTTGAATTCTGGGCACAGTCAATTGGGAAGAACAAAGATAAGACAAAAAAATTTCTAAAAAGGATGACTAAAATGGCAAGAGGGCTGGACACTAAGACAAGTTCAGTCAAAGGAACTGGGGGTGCTTAGCCTGGATAAAAGATAACTTAGTGGACACATAATAACTTCCTTCAGAAACATGAAGGTCTGTGCTATGAGAAAGAATCAGTTATTCTGCTTGTTCCCAGATGGCAGAAATAAAAGGAAAGAGGTGGTAAGAGGTAAAGGTAGGTACGATCCAAGGGAAAATTTCCTAGTAATTATGGGTAATCCAAAGTGAAATGGGCTTCCTTCAGAGACAGTGAGCTCTCCCTAGCAATAGGTCTAGCAGAGAATGCATGGTCACAAATAAGGTATATTGTAGATGGGATTCTGGTTCACATAAGGGTTGGCTTTGACAGCCTCTGACGTCCCTGCCAACTATGAGATTTTATGGCTGTGTCATCTTGATTTACTTTCTTCCCCAATAAACTCACAAATAGGTACCAAGGAGACTAGAATTTTCTAGCATTAAAATGTTTATTAAAATTTGTTAAATAATGAAATCAACTAATCAATAATATTAACTAAAATTTTCTAATGAATATTAAATAAATTAAATTTTATTCAAAGTGACTGCAAGCTCATTGAGACTCAGAACTATTTTCACTTTTCTTTATATCCCCAATGTTTAGTATATTGCCTAACACAAAGTAAAAAATACTTGTTGATTGATTGATCGCTTTTCCTTCCTCAGTTTTACCACCTTGGCTGTCCCTTATCATGACTCTTTCTCTAGGACTGAGCCCTTCAGGGCTCCCCAAGGGCCCAGAAGAGACTGATGGTGAGACTGAATCACCTTGCTCCCCTTTTGAAACTAGAGGTGATAAGTAGGCTTGGCAAATCTTCATGACAGAGCAGAAAAGCAGCATTGATGATAGTCTAAGAACCTGGAGACCTGGATTCTAGTCCTAGCTTTGCTACTACTTTGCTATGTGACCCTAATTAGTCAAGTTATTGAACAGCTCTATATCTCATTTTCCCCAACTATCAAATGAGAATAATAGTGTCTTCCAGTAGTGTTCTGAGGATGGGATTTGATAATGAATACGAAGGCGTTTTGAAAAGTGGCATAGTGGACAGAGACTATGCACCTGGAGCCAGGAAAAGCTGGATTCAAGTTTCACCTCTATGTGATGTGTGACTATGAAAAAGTCTTTTTATCTCTCTATGATCTAAGCAGCTTTCTGAAACTATATATTACAGAGAGGACAACCTCCGCTTGTAAAAGAGTTTCCTAATTTGGGATTTCTCTATACCTATGAAGAACAGTTAGGTGGCATTGTGGATAGATTGTCAGGCCTGGAGTCAGGAAGACTAAGTTCAAATCCAGTCTCACACACTTACCAGCTGTGTGACTAGAAAGTTTCTTAATCCTGTTTGCCTCAGTTTTCTTATCTATAGAATGAGCTGGGGAAGGAAATGGCAAACCTCTCCAGTATCTTTGCTAAGAAAACCCCAAATGAGGTCACGAAGAGTCAGACGACTGAAAACAACTCAACAACAAAATCCCAACGAGATCACAGTTCAGAAGCCATCTCTAATTGTCAGGAAGCTTTTCCTTATATCAGTCTGCTTATTCTTTTCCCCTCTATTCTATCTCCTTCTATTAATTCTTTCCTTTATTTGTAACTTGGTCCTATTAATCTTTCTTATTTATAGATCTGGCTGCATCCCTCCTCTGTCCAAAAACTTTCAGTGACTCCCTATTGCCCACCAAGTGAAGTACATACAGACCCCTCTGCTTGGCATTCAAAGCCTTCCACAATCTGGCACTGTCTTATTTTCCCAAACTTATCTGATTTCACTCCCTATCATGCATTCTGGTTTGGATTAGTCTCTGTCCCCTAAAGTGACCATTTTCCAACCTTTGTATCTTTTTTCCTCACCCTTCCCCTTTACCTAGTGAATATTTATCCAGTCTTTAAACTTTAGAGTCTAAAAGCCCAATTTAAATGCTATTTTCTCCAGGTAGTCTTCTCTGATCTCACCTGTGCAAGGTGACATTCCCCCTCAGACCTCCCATATGCTTCTCATCTATTTCTTTTTTTTAAATTTGAGATTGGGACTCCCTATCTTGCCTAGGTTGGAGATGTAGCAGCCACTCATGGAAGATCCTAATATATACACAAAAGCTCCAAAATGAGCTGGTTCGTTCCTTCTTGGGCATCCTTGGTTGCCTCCCAATTCCTAGGGCTTGCTATATTAGTGTGAATCTTTGGATTTCTGAAAATCCAACCACATCTCAGAATCCCTGGATTCAAGGGATTCATCAGCCTTGGCCTCCTCAGCAGCATGGAATACATATTGTTTTGCTTCTCACTAATCCATTTCTTCTTTTTTGTGTATCATATGCAGTTAGCTGTATTCTGTTTTATCTCCTAATAGACTATACATTCCATGGGGATAAGAACCTTGTATCCTTCTCACACAAGGGAGGACTTGAATTCTCTTCCTCCTAGCTCAGAGGTCAAACAATTTACCATGTTTTCCTCCCTTTCCTTCCCCCATTTCTCTTTAGGAGCTATTTTATAGGGCTAGATGGTCAGAAAGAAGCTACAAGAGGCCTTGGATTATGGACTTGGCCCCATTCATTGGTGTTTGGTGTATTTAAATCTGGAAGTCAATAAACCCATATGGTGGCTATCTTACCTGGCTAATGGATCTGCCCTAAGTTTCCAGCAAGTGAAATAAATGGGGAATTATCCTCCTCCTCCCCCTCCCCTTACACTGTTTATGTTGAGATAAAATTTGTGAATATTCTTGGTAAGTTCTAGATTTCCAAAGGAAAAAAATTAAATTTATGTAGCTCTGATGCTATAAAATAATTTTGATAAGTGTTTTTTAAAAGTAGGTGCTTCACACATCCAATAAAAACAAATTGTTTTGTTCAGAGTTGCTTTCCAGAGCACTCTCTGGCTATGTTCTCTGCATGCCTGAGTTAGGGCAATTCTTTGTGTTAGCTCCCCATCTGTGATCATAGCTCACATTTATATAGTTTAAAGTTCGCAATGTGCTTGACATATATTATTATATCCTTTGATTTTCAAAAATATTATACAATAGGTGTTATTTCCATTTTACAGATTGGAAAACTGAGGCTGAGAGGTGATGGGGCATGCCTGGAGCCACAGAGCTAGTAGATATCTGAGGTGGAATTCATACTCAGGTCTCCCTGACTCCAAGTCCAGCACTCAATTAATTCCCTTTGTTGCCTAAAATGTCTTCCCTGCCATTCACTCCTCTCTCTCCCACCAAGCCCCTTACATGACTTCCTAGAATTCCTCAGCTACCATCCACCTTCCTGCCCTTCCTTAGAAGCCCACCTCCTTTGATGAACATGTTTCTTTGATTAAGGGAGTGAGGGAGATAGGGGAACAAATTGTTAATAGTCTGTGTTCATTCATCTTATCTCTTTTATCCTAATAGATAATCCTTCATATTGGTAGAGTGCTTTGTTCTTTTTCAAAGTATGTTCACATATCTTATCTCATTCGCTTCTCACAATAATCCTCAGAGACCTGATATTATTATTTGATATAATATATCAAATGATATAATCTATTTGATAGACTAAAAAAAATTGAGGCACATAGAAGTTAGATGACTTACTGAAGGTCACACAGCTTATTAGTCCAAAAAACTTGGACAAAATTTTCTACTTCCCAAGTTTCAGGGCTCTTTCTGTAAGTCTGGTGGTCAGGAATAGGTTGCTTAAGCAGCCTTGATGAAAAGCGGAAGAATGATTACTGAAGGCCAAAAGAGCAAGGGAACCAGACTATCCTGCAGTGGGGAAGAGAGCAATCACTTACTGAGCTCCTACCATGCTGCAGGCACTTAATCTCTGTACACATATTACCTTGTTGGATCCTTACATCATTCCTGGGAGGTATGTACTAGAATTATCACCTCCATTTTATAGACGATGAAACTGAGGCAGACCAAGGTAATTGACTTGCCCAAGAACACACAGTTCCTAAGTGTCTAAAGCCAGATTTAACCGTAGATCTTTCTGACTCCAGCACCAGCAGAGATGATGTGGGACTGTTGAAGATGATAGGGAGGGGGTAGGGTGGTGATGACCGTTATCCCAGCGAGAACTTGAGCAGCCTTAACACTGGTCCTGATCTCACGGCTGGCATTCCAGATTTGGCCTTGCTACTGTTCCCCAAATAAAAAATAGCTGACATTGGTGTCAAACTTTACCAAGAAAGCAACTTTCGATATTATCTCATTTGAGATATGTCAGCCATGTGCATGATACTGACCAGATCATAGATTTAAAGCTGGAAAGAAAATCTGAGGTCACTGAGTACAATGCCCAGAGATATTAAGTGACTTGCACAGCGTCACCAGGCAAGTGTCTAAGAGCAGGATTTGAACCCACGCCATCTGACTGCAAGTTCTGGGCTCTAGATGTACAATGTACCACATTGCCTCTTGTGCGATACTGTAACACTGAGAATGTGTCTTTTCCACAACTCCCCAGGAACCAGGCAGTATTGTTACATCAAACGCTCAGTTTCAGTGAATTGCAGAGCACTCAGATGGTCCTTAGGCACAGACAATTCAGGGCTCCTTCCACAGCAGCACTGCTGTTTCCATGCTGGAGAAAGGGAAGCTGAAAGGAACCGCAGCAAACGAACCTGCGCGTGTGAACAAGTGTGTGCAAATAGACTAAATGAGTGACATGTAATTACTTAAAATTGTTAGTTAGCAGTGGATGTAAATAACCCCAAAAATATGTAGGGAAGGGGAAAAGATGTTAATAAATTAGAGTTAATTACTTAACAGCTAATTGAAATAATAATGGCTCCGATTTGAATATGCTAATATCACTGAACCTGTCTTGAAAAGGTAATGGAAATAAAAATAGGGCGAATTTAAATGGTGTCTCCAACCAGTCGGGAGGCGGGGAGGCGGGAGAAAAGAGCTCGGTGTTATCGCCCTGAATGGAAACCTTCTTAGCCCGGCTTCCCATTGGCTGGAGGACTGGAAGCCTCGGGGAGGGCTGAGCGTCCAGCCAATCAAACGAGGGCATTTGGATCTGAAGGAGATTTGCAGACCGGAGAAGGGAATGGGACGTGCCTAGCTTTGGAAATCGCGCCTTCTTAGGAAGGAGAGGGAAAAGGATCACTGGAGATGAATTGTAACCTTTTCTTCCCCCAGCTTTTCTGATTCGGAGACTCGCCGCTCCATCCTGGGCTGGTCAGGGCTCTGACACCCCCGCACCCCCACCTTTGCACCACTGTGTCACGTTCAGTCCTTTAATAAATGGACATGCATTTATTAAGGGCTGACTAATACCGGGAGCTAGGATTTGTGTAGCATTGTAATATTTTCCATGTTAGCTTCTTAGGCTCCGAGCTAGTCAATGGAGGTAGAAATAAAGAAAGGAAGTAATGCCTAGTCTCAAGGATGAATGAATGAAAAATACTTAAAAGTGACAGGAACTGGGCTAGGCACTACAAGTAAAAATAAAGGAAGGAAACAATTCAGTCTCAAGGATGAATGAAATGAATGAATGAAAATTACTTAAAGGTGATAAGAACTAGACTAGGCACTGGAGGTAAAAGTAAAGGAAGGAAACAATTCCTAGTCTCAAGGATGGATGGATGGATGGATAGGTGGATGGATGAATGAATGAAAAAGCACTTAAGGTGACAGGCCCTGATACAAATACAAAACTGTAAAGCAGTTCCTGTTGTGGAGCAGCTTCCATTTTAATACATCCCTAGTCATTGTTGTTCAGTCTTGTCCGACTCTTTGTGACCCCATTTGAGGCTCTGTAAGCAGAGATACTGAAGGGGTTTGCCATTTCCTTATCCAGATCATTTTTTTTTTTGCAGATGAGGAAACTGAGGCAAACAAGGTGAAGCAACTTGCCCAAGGTCACACAGCTAGTAAGTGTCTGAGTCCAGATTTGAACTCAGGAAGATAAATCTTCCTGACCGTAGGCCTGGCACTCTATCCACTTCACCACCCAGCTGCCCCAATATAATCATAGGCTTTTCTGATTACTACTGGTCCCCTTGGTGGGAAGATTTTCCCGCCTCCCCTCTATTAATTCATCCTTCAATGTCTAGCTCTCATTTCGTAGTCTTCAGGAAACTTCCCAGATTTGTCCAAGTTAGAGACCTAGACCTAAAGAAACAAAGACTTGGGTTCAAATCTTGCCTAAGATACTAGCAGTGCGACCTGGGCAAATCATTTAATGTCTCTGGCCTTCAGTTCACAGAACGGGAACCAAGTATGTGGGAAACTTGTAGAGGTCAGTCAGGCAATAACATTGCATATTAGTTAATCCAGCTTCCTTTCCCACCCCAGGTCAGATCATAGGATTTTAGAAAGGATCTTTATAGACTGCTTAAGTTAACCCTTTAATTTTCTAGATAAGGGAATGGAGAAGGAACTGATCGAATGTTAAGAAGAGGTGGGTTGGGGCAAGGAAAAAGAACTCATGGGAGATTAAGGGACAACCACAGATGAGACAGTTAGGTGGATTGAGCACCAGGCCGGGAATCAAGAAGAAGACTTCTTCTGAGTCTAAATCTGGCCTCAGACACTTACTAGCAGCATGACCCAGAGCAATTCACTTAATGCGGTTTGTCTCAGTTTCCTCATCTGTAAAGTGAGCTGGGGAAGGAAATGGCAAACACTCCATTATCTCTGCTACCAAAGCCTCAAATGGCATCCTGGAGAGTTGAACACAACAGAAAAACAACATTAATGAGGGGATCCAGCAGAAGGGGGAAGTATGAAAGAAGAGTCTGACAATGAAGGGATGAGAGATGAAGCCTCAGGTCTCAGTTTCTCCATCTATAAGAGTTAAACTAGATGATCTCTGAGGTCCCTTCCAGCCCTGTAAGTCTACAAGACTGAATCTAAGCACAGACAAGATTCAAACACAGGTCCTTGCTTCAACTGTAAAAGGCCAGACTTGAACAAGAAGGTCTTTAAGGTTGTTTTTAGTCCTAAAACTCATCACCCTAAGACTCCATAATTACCTGAGGTGAGAGCCTTAAAAAAGAGTGAGGATCAAGACTTGGTTGTTGGATACTGAAAGAACTTCAACTTGGCTCTCAAAGAAATCTTTCCCCAGCCCTCCGAGTCTCAATTTTTTCATCTATAAGTTGAAATGAGTAATTGTTTTTCACAGTGACCTGGCAAGAATCTCCGAGTTCTGCCCAGACTCCAATATGCCTTACTTTGAGGTCAGGAGAAATCAGAGTTCAAAGAGTCAAAAAGCCCTAGGAGGAGACTGAAGAGAGGAATCAGGCGAAGGAGGGGGGAAAGGCAAAAGAACAAATCAACACAATGAAGAAGGGACAAGGAAAACAGGAAAGGGAGGAAAGGGAAGAGAGCATTCAAGAAAGCTGGAGAGGTGGTAGCAGAGAGGGGGTAGATACGGAGAACGGATGTGGCACAGAAAGAAGATAGAGCGCTTACAGGCTTGACAAACCCCAAGTGGTAGCAATTACATGAGTCTGCTGGGCTAGAAAATCTGCTTCAGGTCATCAGATTCATGTCGTTCCAATTAAGATAAGAGCCATCTCTCCCTTCCCACCCAAGGGTTGGATCTCATATAAGACAGGCAGGAGATGATACAGCAGCCTGGGCTGGTGTCAGCCAGGGTTCAAAATGCCCCTCATGGAGTGGGAGGGAGAATGAAAGGCAGTCCTCCATCCCTGGAAGTCATGTCTGCTCTCAAGACCCCTGTGGGCTGGAGTACCGGAAGGAGAGAGGTGAGGAAATGTCAAAAAGCAATGCAAGAAGCCTCCCTCTCAGTTCCATTGGGATGGAATGCTGGCATAAGGGGCCTTTGTCCATAGAATGCCCTCATCCCCACCGGGTGGGATGGAGTACACAGGCTCTTGGCTCCTCTGGGGCACTGGCTTTGAAATGTTCCCCATGCTTCAATTTCACTAACAATATCTATGACCCTCTTAGCCTTGGTGTATTGGGCACTATGTCCACAACGGGATACCTGTGCTCCAGAAAGTTTCCAGGCTCTAGTGGCATCATACATCCAGACAACTTGCTCTTGTTAACACTACCCACAGTCACCCAGATACTCTATTAATATGTTTTTAAAGGCAAGTGCATTTGCTTTTGTTATGATTCACAAAATCATAGGGTCATAGAGATGAAAAGACCCTTAGAGGTCATCTAAATCCTATTCCCTCACTTTATTGTGGAGGAAGCTGAGGTCCAGAGAGGTTAAATGACCATCTAGCAAGTTGCAGAGGCAGGATTTGAACCCAACATCCCTCACTCCAAATCAAGCACTCTTTTCACTGTATCACTGTGTGACTTTCTGGATAGGTTCACATTGGTTGATGGAGGGTGGGGAAAGGATGAAAGCTAGAGTTTGAGGGGAAGGTTAAGCCTTCATCCAGGCACACTGAGGATGAGAAGACTTCCTAGAGGAGGAGGGATTTCCTTAGACCAAGAAGTTCTTACATCATTACACTGTCATCAGAGTGATACCCTCCCTGAGAAGTGGGGTCAAAGAGCCTGCCACTCTGACCAGCTCTGGAAATCTGATTGAACCAAGCATGAGACACATGAGACACTATTCTGATTATACAAGTTGAGAAGTTCCTTGACCTGCTCCATATTTCTCTACTTAAAGAAATTCTGATTTCTCACCAAGTAGGAGAGAAGGGATTTTCCTGATGTCACTGGAATTCCTTTCCAAGGTCCCTGACTTTGGATAGCTTAGGTTGGCCCCTCTTTATCTTCAGGTGCCTTTTCATCAATTTAACCCTATCCATAAGGAAATAAGTTCCTGATAGATCATAAATCAAACTCCTTCTCCCTCATGGTCTGTTTAGGAGACCCCACTGGGGAGAGAATGGGACAGGGCATCATGGTGTCAAATTTTCCATTTAATCAGTGAAGAAAGATACTGTTAAAAGGAAGTTCTGATCATAACCTTTTCCAATGTCCTGGAAGAAAGGGAATAAGCATTTATAAAGCACCCACTATGTGCCAGGAACCATGTTAAGTGCTTTATAAATATAACCTATTTGATTCTCACAAAAACCCTTCAAGGTAGATACTATTTCATGCCCATTTTACTGGTGAGGAAACTGAGGCAAACAGAAGTTAAGTGACTTGCCCATAGTCACACAGCTGGCAAATATCTGAGGCAGAGGCTGGATTTAAAATCAGGTCTTTCTGGCTCCAAGGAAGCTAAGTGGCTCAGTGGATAGTGTATCAGTCTTTAAATAAGGAAGAATCATCTTCCTGTGCTCAAATCTGACCTCAGACACTTACTAACTGTGTGCCCCTAGGCAAGTCATTTCACCCTGTTTGCCTCAGTTTTCTTATCTGGAAAATGAGCTGAAGAAGAAATGAAAAACTACTTCAGTATCTTTGCAAAGAAAACCCCCAAAACAGGGTCACTAATAAATGACTGAACAACTTCCTGACTCCAGGTCCAGTACTTTATCAACTATAACCTGCTCTGCAGAGAAGACTCAGAGCCTGGTTCAGACTCTGCCAACTCACCAGGTACTGTGACCTTGGGAAAGGCCCACAGTCCGTCTGAACCTGTTTTCTCACTTACTAAATGCTGATACTAATACCCACACTACCTACCCCACAGGGTGGATGGGATAATGGATGTGAAAATGCTTTGGAAAGTATAAAGTGCTACCCACGTATGAGTTATTATTAGAGTTATGATCTCGCCTGTAAACTAATCCTCTGCAATACAGAAGCCAGTAGACAGGCCCTATGTTAAGTGTGATCTAAGTTAAAATCTAAGAATGGAGGGGACAAAGAATAATCCTGGGGATGGAGAATGGGTCTTTAGTCAGGCAGTGGAGAACTATTTAGAAAGCACCTACTATGTGCTAAACACTGTGCTAAGAACTGGGGATACATCAAAAGAGGCAAAAGACTGTCCTTGACCGCAAAGAGCTCATGATCTAATGGAGGAAACAAGAAACAAATATTTTAAAAGCAAACTTTAGGATAAATAGGAAATAATTAAGAGAGGGAAGGTGCTAGAATTGAGAGGAGTTGGGAAAGGCTTCTAATAGATGAGATTTTAATTGATACTGAAAGGAAGCCAGTAGGCAGTGATAAGGAGGGATAACCTTCTGCCATGCAGAAAAACTGCCTGGAGTGGGGAGGAGGGGTGTTGCAAGAGAAGGCAAATAGATTGATTGGTCATCTAGCTAATAGTCTGTGATTCTATGGAAGACTGGTCTTCCTGATGAAGAAACTGAGAGGAGGGGAGGGGCTGGAGGAGACCAGAGTTCAAGTGACTCAGGGACTAGGAACCGAGAACAGGACTCCGATCTCCTGCCTCATATTTAAAGACAGGAATGGAGCACAGGACCCCTGAACCCCTTTCTGCAGATTGAAGGCAAGGGAGACTGAGGCTCGAAGTGACCTACCTGGAGTCCCACAGCTAGAAGCGGGGGTGACCTTGTCTCCCCACCCACTCACCCATGACTTGCCTTGGGCTGAAGGAGACTCGCTCCCTCCCTTAGTGGCAGACACCTCCCCAGCAGGAGAGCCAAGAGCGAGCCTGGCTTTTGTTTTCCTGCCGGGGAAGCAATTAGTCGTGCCTTCCCACTCAGGTTGGCCGCGGCGGGCGGCAGAGCTGAGGAGTTACGGTGAGTAATCCTGCCCAGTCATCACTGGGCCCTGGCAGAGGAGGGGGCAGCTTGGAGGAGGGGAGGGGGGGGTGCAGAGAAACATCTCTCTCCCCTTCCAGGGCCCGGCAGGAGAAACTCATCGAATTGCAAATGCCCATGCAAAAGGGAGAAAGAGCCCAAACTTGACATTTGCATTTCAAACACTTATATCAGCAAAACAAATAACAGTAATTATACCATTTGCATATTTTGTTAAATGATTGTTTAGCGAGGTGGGGAGAGGGTGTGCGAGCCCAAGGAAAGCGCTGATGCCAGCAGCCCGGCTAGGCGGAACAGCTGTTCCCAGGCTCCCCAGGTCTGGCGGGGCTTCGCTGTATGGTGTGGATTCGGAATTACTGGGGTGGGGTGGAGGGGGAGAATGAAAGGGAAGAAGCCACAGCCGCTGCCCGCACCGGGCTGAGGGATAGAGTCAGCCTCACATCCAGAACTGGGGGGGGGGGGGGGCTTGGAGGTCCAGCCCCCTCATTTATTTATTTTTTTAACAAATGAGTAAACTCAAGCTCAAGGAATTTAGGTGACTTGGTCACGGTCACACAGGGTGAGGGCGCTGGGATTTGAACCCAGGTCCTAAGGCTTCCCCACAAAGACTTTCTCTTTGGCCCAGAAAGGGAAATGGCTCAATAGAAATAGAATTTGAATCCAAAATAAGATTTTTTTATACCAGTTTCCCAATATACCATTCCCCTCCCGGCAACACCTTTGATTCCTTACCTCTAGCAAAGAAAAATTGTCAAGTCAAGGCTAAAAAAGTACAAGAAGCTTTACTTTGACAGAGTAAGTTCCATTCTGCTCCCCTACCCCACTCTCACCACAAACTGCCTCCCTTTCCTTCCCATCAGGAGGCTTCTGCATCTCCCCTTCTCAACTGCCTCTACCCTGTCCCATTTCCAAGGGAAGTTGTGTTCATCTGGCCAATCCATGCCCCCCTCCCATGAATCTAGATATTCCCTCCAAAAAGGTTAGTCTTCCTAGGGAGAAATGGCACTTTTCATTGACAGTCCCTGAAAGGAGGGATTGTTTCATCCAGTGTACTTGTATCTCAGGCATGATACCTGGCACATGGTAGGTGCTTAACAAAAACGTGCTGATTGATATTAAAGAACAAAAAATCATTAAGAGCCAAAGACCTGAATTTCTGATGGAAGAATCTGTGACTCCAGTGCAAAGGAATCTGACCAACATCTTTCAGATTATTTTGAGGCCAGCTTTGTTTGGGTCAAGTGACTTTGTGGTTATTTACACTCTACTCTTTGAGATCTCATTGGAGGTGTTGTTGGCAAACATACTAAAGTGGTTTACCTTTTCCTTCTCCAGCTCATTTTTTTTTTTACAGATAAGGAAACTAAAGCAGAGTTAAGTGACTTGCCCAGGGTCATATAGCTAGTAAGTGTTTGAGGTTTAATTTGAACTCAGGTTTTCTTGACTCCAGAAGTGACTTACCCAGGATCAAAAAGATAGAAGTATCAGATGGGATTTGAACCCATGCAACTCAGAGTTACAAGGGATCGACCTGAAAAGCCCTGGGTCTCATACTACCTTTGTCTAATGTCTGCATTATTTCTACAGAATCTCTATGACAACATCCAGTCTGTGTGTGAACACTTGCATAGACAGCCCATTCTATTTTTATTAAGGAAGTACTGATTATTAAGTTTTTATACTGAGCTGAAATCTTCCCAAGAAATTCTACCTGTTGCTCCAAGTTTTGATTTATGGGGTCAAAGAAAGCAAATGTAATCCTTCTTCCATAAAACAGCCTTTCACTTAGGATTTAAAAGGAGGAAGAGACCTGCCTCCTGGGGTAGCTAGGTGTTGAAGTGGATAGAGAACCAGACCTGGAATCATTCAGAAGCTCAAATCAGGCCTCCAACACTTAATAGCTTAGTCACTTAACCCTAGTTGCCTCAGTTTCCTTATTTGTAAAAATGAGCGAGAGAAGGAAATAGCAAACCACTCCAGTATCTTTGTCAGGAACAAGTGGGACAAGACTGGAAAACTGATTCAAAGTCACTTGACCCAGAACTCTATGGGGTCAGGAAGAGTCAAACATGACTATAAAATGACTAAACAATAACAGATAATGTGGCCCACCCTGTGCAAAAAAATTAGTAATTCCTGTCATGGAGTGGCTTCCATCCTTTACTAGGGGAGAGTATCCTGTAATCAAGATCTTCAAGGATAAATATACTCAAAATACAGAATAAATGTGAAGTAAGTGTGTGTGTGTGTGTGTGTGTGTAATGGGTCTGTAGTCAGGAAGTCCTGGGTTCAAATCCAGCCTCAGATACTTACAAACTGTATTACCATTGCTCAGTCACATCACCGCTGTCAGCTTTAGTTTCCTTATCTGCAAAATGGCAATTATAAGAGTACCTGCCTCTGCCAAGGTTGTTTAAAGAGCTTTGCAAGCCTTAAAGCCTGTGTAACTGCTAGCTATTACCATTATTTTATTTCAACTTCTAAAGTACCACTTCTGCAGTGGGGTAGATTTTTGGAAGACCCCCCAACAGCCAGGGGAAAATTCTCTCACTCACCACCACCTCCAAGTCCTACGGAGGTTACTTGGGTATTCTCAAGCCCAAGATGGTCCTGGAATTAGTAGCTGGGCATGTAGGAAATGGAGGGTGGAAATGATCTGATCAGGGGTTCTACTAGTGGGCCTCCACGGTCTCTAAAAGAAACTACAGTTTGTCTGGGGAGATGAACAGGATGAGACTTTCCCAGAGGACAGTTGGGGAGGAGAGCCTGGATGACACCTGTCAGGGATGCTGTCGAGGAAATATCACCCCTAAAGAGCATAGAATTTCTGAAAGTTATAGAATTCTGATGCTTACTACTCATGGGACCTTGAGCAAGTCACGTAATCTCATGGGTCTCAGTTTCCTCATCTGTAAAATGAGATTTGGATGAAATGGCCTCTGCCGTTCCTCCCAGATTTCTATAGTACTTGAAGGTTTGCCAAGTGCTTTCCTGTGTGTTATATCGTTCATCCTCACAACAACTCTGTGAAATAGGAGCTGTTATTGTTATCTCCATTTTACAGATGAGGAAACTGAGGCTTTGAGCCCAGAAAGAGGGAGAATAGGCTACCAACTGAGGCAACCTCCGCTTCAGCCTCATCCAGGGCTTCCCTCTTCTGGGGACATGCCAGGGAATGTCTTGCCCTAAATCTTACCTCTAAATCTTCCCAGCCCAGAGCTCAGGGACAGGCCTAGGCAGCAGGTAGCCAGGGAAGAGGGGGTGGGAAAACCCGAGCCAGAAAGACAGGGAATCCTGCCTGCAGGAGAAAAGACAACATTTCTCAACTGTGAGAGAAGGACCTGAACCAGTGCCAAGGGCATGCTTTCCTGTGATAATCAGAACAAAGGACTTGACTGAAATTCTCCTGGACTCATCTCCCTGAAGCCTGAGGCAGCACCTTTTCAGATGGTGGAGGAGATTTTCGCCTCTAGGTGACACACTAGGAAAATCAGGCGAGGAGAGCGAGAAGGGAAAAGGAGGGCAGGAGGGCCGGGTCACCCAAGGAGGGAACACCATGCCAGTTACATGACCTACAGAGACCAAGAATTCTGGGACCTTGGACCTTCTACAAGGGAAAGGCCTATGCTCCTGGTGGTCATGGGTAATTTGTATGAGACTCGTGTGCATGTGCATATATTTATAAAAACTATGAAAGACAAGATTAGCCTTGGAACCCTCTCCCACCTCTTTCCCTCTCTGCCCATCACTAGAATATTCCTCAGTTGCCCTTCTAGTGCATTATAACAGGGGCCCTCTGAAGACACAATACTTTAACACAAAGGAGTGGCTCTCATGTTGGAATTCTAAACACTGTGCCAGGCCAATAGATAGGATGTTCATAAATGGGGTGGGGCACTCTTCAAATCCCTGCATAAGACGGTCCAGCAAAAGCAATAAATCATTCAATAAGCATTTGTTAATTACCTGTGGAGCCAGGCACTGTTAGGTGCTAGGGCTACCAAGACAAAACAAAAAGAGGCCCTGTTCTTAGGAAGCTTGCTTTTAATTGGAGGCAAAAACATCATAATAAGTTCAAATCTGGCCTCAAACACTTACTAGCTGTGTGACCCTGGGCAAGTCACTTTACCCTGTTTTCCTGAGATTTCTCATCTGTAAAATACGCTAGAGAAGGAAATGGCAAACCACTCCAGTATTTTTGCCAAGAAGGAGTCAGATATGGCTAAAAAAACAACATAAAACACATAAGTACCTGT
This sequence comes from Potorous gilbertii, assembly GCA_028658325.1. Lineage (NCBI taxonomy): Eukaryota > Metazoa > Chordata > Mammalia > Diprotodontia > Potoroidae > Potorous > Potorous gilbertii. The sequence goes on along the minus strand of CM053772.1, from coordinate 83,826,402 downwards.
GTAAGCTCGGGCAAATCCCAACCTCCCTGGGCCTCAGTTTCCATATCTGTAAAATGAATGGGTTAGATTAGAAATGCCTCTGAAGTTTTTTTTAGTTCTAGATCTATGACTCTATGAAATAAATATTATATATATTTACAAAATAAATACAGATAGAGGTATGCTGGTAAATGTTTAACAATCAGCTCTCTAGAAAAAAAATGAAGGTGCAACACATTCATCTTAAAAACTAATCTATTAACTATTTCTGTATTAACATTTTCTTCATCATTCTCTTAAGTCTAGAAATCAATAAATCAATAAATAAATCAAACCTTGATTTGTAGTATTTGTCTATTTCTGAGGTGTAAATACAGTGATAATTTAATAATACAAATTTGAGCTGTCTTCAGAATACTCCTGTATATATAAGATATATAATATAATTTGGGGGAGGGAGTAGAAAAGGGGGATATTGGGAAAAGCCTGGCATAAGAGGCAACATGAGTTGGGCTCTGAAGGGAGCTAGAGATTCTAAAAGATACAGGTAGGAAAGGAACGAGTGCATTCCAGGCCAGAAAGAAAACCTATATTAAAGTATGATGAGGGGAGATGAATCAGGATATACAGGGAAGAACAAATCCACCCGTTCAGATGGTAGAGTCAAGTGAGGCATTTTGTTTTGTTTTTAAAAGATGGAGGAGAATTTGGGCATGTTGGTAGGCAGCAGAGTCAGGAGATAAGGAGACTGAAGATTAGAGAAAGGGAGAAGGGGAAGATCCAGGGAACTGTCTGCCAGAGATGATAGAGATGATATCAGGGTCCAAGGAGTAAGTAGAGTTAACCTTGAAAAGGAGATGGATTGTCTATCTCTTCATCAGAGACTGGAGTAAAAGAGGAGAAAATGGTGGATGGGGTGTGATAACAAAGGATTTTGAGATGTAGAAGATGGGAGAAGAAGCAATCTTTGGTAATCACATTCTGTTTTCTTGGTAAAGTATGAAGCAAGGTCACCTGCTGAAGAAACCATTTGCTCATCCTTTCTATGTCCCCAGAGAGGCACCATTATATAGTGCGATGGTTCTCCAAGTGTGGTCCAGAGACCTATGAGATGCTTTCAGAAGTCTGTAAGGTCAAAATATTTTCATAATAATATGAAGACATCTTAATTTATAATTTGCTACATACCAATAGACATAATCCACATAAAGCAAAAGCTTTTTGGGGAGGTCCTCAATAATTTTTAAGAGTATAAAAGCATCCATCCTGAGACCAAAAAATTTGAGAAGGACCACTATAGTGAATAGAAGAGTTGGTCTCAGAGCCTGGGTTCAGATCTTATCTCTGATATATAATGGCTGTGTGTGCAAGTTACTTTACCTCTTAGGCAAATCTCTGAGACCAAGTTGCAGAGAAGGTGGTATTGGTAGAGAAAGTATTGTCATCTCTAAGGTCCCTATATCCATGAAATTATAGATGCAGACCCTGTACCTATCTCTCCATGCTCGTAACATTCCAACTGAGTGACTGTCATCATGGGTCATCATAGAACAGTGTGCTCTTGGGTTGAAGCAGAACTTGTATCCATGTTTAAAATATTAGCATTCTTCTGGCCTCCCAGGAACACAGAAAAGGCACCCACCAGGCTCACAGGCATTCTACCTAGTTGAACTCTCTTACTTTATAGATGAGGAAGCTGAAGACCAGGGAGGTTGACTTAACTAAAGGACATATAGCTAATAAGCATCACAGAGAGGATTTGAACCCAGGTCCTCTGACTCCGAATTCAGCTTCCTTTCCACTGCACCCCTCTGTCTCCCTCAGAAGATGGAAGGAGAGTTAAGAAAATCTCTTCTGCAGGAATATGAGAAGACCCTGGTTATGGAGACACCACCTAACTGCACCCCAGTCTATCCTAGTGGCCACACCTTCCAAGGGACCTGTTCCCAGACTTTCCAGAACTGGTTTTGGGGGACCTCACCTACCCACACCCCAGCTTAGCCTATTGTGGTGGCCACACCTTACTAGAACCATGTCCCTGGAACTGGTTTGAAATTTCCAAGGCTCATGGTTTTGCTCTATGTCTGGCTCTTTGCCAGATCATTTGCTTTTAGAAAGAGATCTCCTGCAGCCCTCATCTGCCTCCAAGAGCCTCAGTGATTCAGTGTTTCTGGGCTCCAGTGGCCAAAGTTAACCACCTCCTGTTACTTCATGAACTATGACTCACAGGAACATCGATCTCAGGCTGGAAAAGCACCTCAGAGGCCATCTAGTTCAACTGTCTCATTTTACAGATGAGGAAACTGAGACCCAGGGGATTAAGTGAGTTGCCCACGGTCGTAAGGGTAGTAAGCATCATGAGTGGTTTTATAACTCCAGAGTCAGTGCTCTTTCCTTTAAGTAGTTCAGTCATGTCCGACTCTTTGTGACCTTGTATGGAATTTTCTTGATAAAGATACTGGAGTGGTTTGCCATTCATTTCCTTCTCCATTGGATTAAGGCAGAGATTAAGTGATTTGACGAGAGTCACACAGCTAGTACTTGTCTGAGGCCAGATTTGAACTCACGTTTTCCTGACTCCATGTCCACTGAGCCACCTACCTGCCTTCTTTTCACTGTACCAAGAGCCAAGTAGCCTTTGCAGGCTGCCCTAGGGTAGGAGGAAAGTCATCAAGGGAGGTGAATTTGGTCATGGTGTCAGTTGGCCAACTGAGATTTCAGTTAAATTTTCATCCACCTAAAGTCTTACTCCTTTTTCCATTGTGTAAGTGATTAGGGGCCTTTTCTTCCTGCAGGCAATAATTCAGTAGAACATAAGCTCTTTAAGAGCGGAGTTATTGTTATTTTTTAAAAATCCCTAGTGCCTAGCAAAATGTTGCATGTAGTAGGCAGTTAATAATATTTGTTGAATTGAAATCATGACTCAATAGGCCCCTGGAAATTGTACTTGCCTATATTTGGCATAAATGGGTAAATGACTCTCATGTGTATATTATGTCTTCCTGATAAAAACATAAGGCCCCTGAAGATATTATTATTAATAATATTAACAAATAGAATTTATATCATGCCTAATATGTGCCAGGTACTGCGTTAAGTACTTTACAGATATTATCTCATTTGTTCCTCATAACAACCCTGGGAGGCAGGTGCTATTATTCTCCCTATTTTATAGTTGAAGAAATTGAGGCAAACAGAAGTTAAGTGACTTGCCCAAGGTCACACTGCTTGAAAGTGTCAGAGACTAAAATTTGAATTTAGGTCTTCATGACTGCAGGCCTAGGGCTCCATCCACTTCACCACCTAGTTTCTTTTTGTTTCTGCTAATGGCACTGTATCTATCACTGGTTTGAAACCTAAACTGTCTTTCACTCATCCTCCCTCAAACTCCCCACTCCCATCCAGTTTGTCCCAAAGTCCTGTTCATTCTACCTTCATAGTCTCTTGTCTCTCTCTCTCTTTCCCATTTCTATTGTTACAGCTCTGGATGAAACCCTTAACATCTTTCATCAGGAAAATTTCAGTGGCCTCCTAACTGATCTCTCTGTCTCTAGTGTATTGATCTGCCATCCAACCCAGAGAATGACCAGATTAAGTTCCTTAAATATCAGTGCTGACTCGTGCCATGTCAGCCGTCATCCCATTGATCAGAAGAACATCACCATCCCCCACACCACCACCTTGACTACTTTCCTGCTTTCTTTATCATTAAGTCCACTAAGCTCTAAGCTCACTAAGTTCTTTAGTCTGGCATTTCATGTCTTTTACAATCTGGCTCCATCTGCTTCTCTAGAAGCTTTTCGAATGAATGCAATGTAACTTTTAGCCACATCTCCCAATGCCCTTCTTAAATTCACTCTACACCCTGGACAAATTAGACTACTCACTATTTCCTAAACCCAACCCTCCCAATTCCCATCCTATTCCCTTGCTTTGCTCCCTCCCCCCATCTCTACCCTGTAGTCCTTCACTTTATTTTCCAAAATATAGGGTCAAACATACAGGAGGGACCTGTTGATGGAAATAAATTGAAGAGGCATAGGAAGGAGGAGCTAGAAAAAGACATCAATATGGTAGGCAGGGGGAAGATAGGGAGATGTAAAGAAAAAGAAGTCTGCCTTCTTTCCCTCTTCTCCCTTTATTATTAATTATTATTTTCACTTATTAACACAGAATCTCACACATTCATAAACTTACATATCTCCACAGTGTGTCCCTGACACACGTGCAAATGTACTGTCACACATTCTTACACACTGACACCAATACAACAGATCAACTTGAAACTCCTTTTTTTTTTCTTTTGATAATACATGATTGGTGCTATCCAAGGTTCCAGGCAATGAGAACTCAAAGACATTCGTTATGGATTCCTTTATACATGGGCAGCTAGATGGCACAATGGATAGATCACTGAGCCTGGAGTCAGGAAGACCCATCTTCCCAATCTCAGACACCTACTGGCCCTAGGCAAGTCACTTAACTCTGTTTACCTCAGTTTCCTCATTTGTAAAATGATCTGGAGAAGGAAATGACAAACTACTCCAGTATCTTTGCCAAGAAAACCCAAAAGAAGTCACAAAGATTCAGACACGACTTAAATGAAATGACTGAACAACAAACAAAAACCTTTATACACACTCCACGCAGATACTGTCACACCCTGTCCCTGAAGCTAACCCACATGTACACACCCTTTCTCTCCTGTACTTTCTTTCCTCCTAACTCCCAGCATAGATTTCCGGAGAAGCAGTTGGTACTTTGTCCCCGATGGGATCATCTTGTGAGGCCCCTGCCTCCCTGCCAGGCCACCAGAGAGGAGATATTGAGGAGGAGGGTGAAGGAAACAAGCAGCCAAGAAAGAGCCCAGGGTACTGAGGTTACAACAAGTAGCATCTGAGCAGTAGTAGCTCAAGGTTGGCATTCCTGGCTAGGTGCCCGGACCAGCTGGGATGGTATCGCCTTTCCTGATCCTGACTTTCTGGACTTCAAAAAAAATCATGCCTCCACTGATGCCTCTCCCTGCCTTGAACCAAGGTCTTCCTGGTCTCAAGGCCGACTCTTTATCCACTAGGCTATTGTCTCTCACCTATAAAAGAGCTAATACTACTTGGACTGCTTAACCTCATGGTTGGTCTCCTCATCTCAATTCTTTCCCTACTGCAGTTCAGCCTGAACTCAGTTATCAAAGTGTTCTTCCTAAAGCTTGGTTCTGACCACATCGCAATTTCTCTTCCCAATGCAATAAATTCTCATATGGCTCCCTATTACTTCCAGGATCAAATATAAAGTCCTCAGTTTGGCTTTTAAAGTCTTTCATTACATGACTCCTTCCTAACTTTCCAGTCTTGTACATCTTACTTCCCTCTACATACTCTTCAGTTCGGTGACACTGGCCTCCTAGCTATTCCTTGAACAAGGTCCTCCTCTCAGCTAAGCATTTTCATTGGCAATCCCTCATGCCTGGAATTCACTCCCTCCTCATCTCTGCCTCCTGACTTCCCTCAAGTCTTAGCCAAAATTCTGTCTTCTGCAAGAAGCCCACCCTGATCACCTTTAAGGCTACGGCCTTCCCTCCGTCTTTAAACTCCAATATATTCTGTCTCTAACTTGTTAGTATGTAGTTGTTTGCATGTTGTCTCCCCAGTTAGACTTTGATCTCTTTGAGGGCAGGGACCATCTTTTGCCTCTCTTTGTATCCCCTAGTTCTCAGCACAGAGCCTGGAAAAGAGTAGGCACTTAACAAATGCTTATTGACTAACTTGACCCTTAGGGGTTGTGAGAAAATACCATAGAAATGTGAGTTATTAGTATCATAAGAACATACAGGATGGTCACTCATCTCATCAAGGCTCATAGGATTTGGGGCTGGAGGGACACTAAAGGCAATCCAACTTAACCCCCTCAATTTACAAAGGAGGAAACCATAGTCCACAGAGGTGAAAGGGCTTATTCAGTGTCACACATACCGTCATAGAACACACACAGAATTTAAACTCAGGCCTTCTGATTCTGAATCCAATTCAATTATGTAATCCCAGAAAATAGCTAGAAGGGATCTTAGAACTGAGCTTTTACCACCTCCTCATTTTACAGATGAAGAACCTATGACATAGAAAAGGAAAATGCCTTACCCAAGGTCACAGTTAGCAGGCAGCAGTATTAGGACAAAACCCAGGTCTTCTGACTGTTTTAGGCTCTTCTAGGATGTCTGCTATGTTCAAGGGTGTTTGCTAGGCACAAAATCTATCTTTAATGCAATTACTATGTATCTCTACGTAGCCTATGGGACAATTAGTATGTATCTCTAAGATCTCCGGAGGAAGAGTTTTTAGTTTGGAGATCTTCCAGTCCATCACCCCCACACACACACATGTTCCAGCCAGCCCAACTGTCTCCAGGGAGTGCCCTGAACAGAACGTACCTGCTTTGGGTACCTTGTCCAGTGCCCAGGCCAGAGCCAGGTTCCTTTCTTTCCTGAAAGATGGTCAAGCTGGCCTAGGGCAGCCTCAGTCAAGCCAGGAGCCCCAGAGCAGCTGGAATTCACTCTCTGGGTCACCTGAACACAGTTAGGATGTGGAAGAAATCAGCAGTCAGGTTTCACTTACCTGACGGATGAAGATCAGTCAGGGGGAGGATACAACAGTAATGGATCCAGAAGGTATGACAATGATGGTACAAACTCATACCACCAAACTGGGGGGAGGTTGTCAGGGAACCTGGGAGCCCATCCCTGATTGAATTATAGCAACTGAAAACTGGAAGAAACTTTAGATACTATTCAGACTAAGCCTCCACATTTTACAGATATGAAAATTAAAGCCCACAGAGGAGTACTGGCTTACTAGTCTAGATTACACAGTAAACTAGAGGCAGAATTGAGCCTAGAACCTAACTTTAGAATACAAGCTCTCTGAAGTCAGGGACTGTCTTATTTGCCTTTATTCGTATCTTCAGTGCTTAGCAGAATGTCTGACACATAGAAATACTGAATAAATGCTGTAATAATCACTACAATAATTTATATGGTGCTTTAAGATATGTTGGGATAAGCAGGTGGGGCAGTTGATAGAATACTGGACCTGAAGTCAGGAACATTTCCTGGTTTCAAATCTAGCCTCACACACATGCATTAGCTGTATGATCCTAGGCAAGTTATTTAACCCTGTTTACCTCAGTTTCCTCATCTGTAAAATGAGCTAGAGAAGGAACTGGCAAAGAGTCAGACATGACTAAAATGACTCAACAACAGACAACAACATGCAACGTGTGCAAAACGCTTTACATGTGTTAACAATGAATTCTCACAAGAAGCCTGTAAGGAGAGTACTCCTATTATCTATATTCTACAGATGAATTATGAAGGAAGCCAGAAAAGTGAGGGTGAGGAAAGAAAGCATTCTGGGAATCGGAGACAGTTCCTGCAAAGGCAAGGTATAGGAGAGACTTAAGAATTTCCTTCTTATCTGAGTCTGACATGCTTTTTGAAACTTCAGATACTTCTAGGGAAGGGGCAACACATTAAACTACCAAGATGGACCTTTGGCAGGGATGAACAAAACCTGACACCCAGTAGGCCACAAGGGAATGGGACCCCTGGGATTCTAAAAAGCCAGTCTGAAGCTGGAGTTAGAGCAAACCCAGTTGGTAAATCACAATGGACAGTTTTGGGCAAGGAATAGGGTTTGGAAGGAGGGGGCATAGGTTGACACTTGACGTTGGGTCCTAAAAGACAAAGTGTCTATTTTACAATGATAACTTTGCCGTGTGTGTGTGTGTGTGTGTGTGTGGCCTTGCAGCTACATGGCACAATGGATACAGTGCTGGGCCTAGTGTCAGGAAGATCTGAGTTCAATTCCAGCCTCAGACACTAGCTATGTGACCCTGGCCAAGTCATTTCATTTTGTTAGCCTTAGTTTCCTCATCTGTAAAATGAGCTGCCAAAGGAAATGGTAAATCTCTCCAATATCTTTACCAAGAAAACCCCAAATGGGGTCATAAAGAGTCAGACATGACTGAATGAAACAACAAACAGCTGCTTGGAGGCCAGTGTATTCTTGTGTCTTGAATATGTATACATCTGTGGGTGTGTGTATGTTGTAAGCCCATCTGTGTGGGCAATGTTGTTCCAAATCCTCTGGATAGGGAGCCAAATTCAGATGGAATATCAGCTGTTACAGGGAAGGGCAAGGTGCCCAGAGCACCAGGGAGGGGCAGGTGTAGATGCCGTCTGGGTAGAAGGAGCATAGAGGAGGGAAGGAAATGGCAAAATCTCCATGGAACGGAACTCAGAGTTCCAGAATTTATAGGAAGTGGAAAAGTTGGGATAATTGGGGTGGGAATGAAATGATGGTAGGGTATAGGTTAGGAGAGGAGTTAGGACAAAGAACTACTGTGTGGGATGCAGATAACCTGGGATGGGGATGATGGTATGTTAAGATGTCCTGGGACTGATTCCATTTCTGCAATGGTATTCACATCTGTCCTGTTCTCTCAGTCCCCACCACCACGACAAGCACTCATTACTACACACTATTAGTAGTTAAGTGACTCAGTGGATAGAGCCCTGAGTCTGGAGTGAAGGAGACTTATTTTCCTGAGTTCAAATCCAGCCTCAAACACTACTATTTGTATGACCCTGGGCAAATCACTTCATCCTGTTTGCCTCAGTTTCCTCATTTCTAAAATGAGCTAGAGGAGGAAATGTCAAACTACTCCAATGTCTTTGCCAAGAAGACCCCCAAATGTGGTCACAAAGAGCTGGAAACACAACTGAAAAGTGAGTTAATAACACTCAAACCCTAAGAGTGTTTTGTGCCTTCATTATCACCCCTCCAAACCACCCTCCACTGCCAGACCAATCTTCCTGATGCAAAGATATGTCCTGTTATTTCTCTGCTCAAAGGATTCTTCAGTGGTTTCCTCTCTTGTGCTTACATCTTGCATCACCAACTGCCTCCTGGTCATTTCAGACTAGCTGTCCCAGAGACATCTGAAACCCAATGCGTCTAACACAGAATTCATTATCTCTCCCCCAAACTTGCCTATTTCTGTGAAAGGTATGCCCATCTTTCCGGGGTCCAAGTCTGTAATCTCAGCATTAAGCTCAACTCCTCATTCTCACTCACTCCACATATCCAATTAGCTGCCAGACCTTGCCATTTCTACCTTTCTAACATCTCTAATCTGTCCCTTTCATTCTACTCACCAGCCACCTTCTCGGTTCAGGCCCTCATCACCTTTCTTCTAGATTATTTCAAAAGTCTCTTAATTGATCTCTCTGCCTCCAGTCCATCTTACACACTGCTGACAAAGTCATTTTCCTTAAGCACGGATCTTACCACATGACACTCACTCAACCAACTCCTCTGGCTTCCTATTGCCTCTAGGATAAAATATAAACTCTTCTGTTTATCTTTTAAAGCCCTACAGAATCTTGCCCAATCTGTCTTTCCAGCTTTATTGGACGATTGCATTTTTCCTTCTTTTTCACTGTGATCCAGCCAGACTGACTCTCTTGCTCCTCACCCATAATACTTCATCTCCTATCTCCATGCCTTTGCACTGGCTGTGTCCCATGCTTGGAATGCACTTCCTTCTTCCCTCCACAGATTTCCTCTCCTCAGTTTAGAGGATAACTTCTGTAGGAAATCTTTCCTACTCCATCCCACCCCACAACTTTTGCTTTACAAATTGTCCATTTGTATCATACCAATGTTGTCCTTAGGATTTTCTTAGCAAAGATACTGGAGTGATTTGCCATTTCCTTCTCCAGTGGAATAAGGCAAACAGAGATTAAGTGCCCAGGGTCACACAGCCAGTAAGTGTCTGAGGCCAGATTTCAAGTCAGGTCTTCCTGACTCCAGGCCCAATGCAGCTACCTAGCTACCTCCATATTTATGTATACTTTTATTTATTAACATTATGGTTATTCTTTTCATATCTACTAATTTATCAACTTTATATTTATGATGTGTATTTTTTCATGTATTCTTCATTACCCCTATGAGAATGCAAGTAGAGATCCTTTCCATCTTTGCATCCCCACCACCTACCCCAGTGGGCAACTGGGCCTTGCCTTGTGCTGTTCTTTCTACTTCCTCTCCTCATTTGTTGAATTTCTGACCATCCTTTAGAGCTCAATTCCAATGTTACCTCCTCAAGGAATCTCTCAGTTGGTATCCTCCTTGTGTCCCCCCCGACCTCCAAAGGTACCTTGTCTTTATATATCTCAAATGCACTCATCTATTATTTTGGATTAGATATTTAGTTGTTGGTTTGGTTTTTTTTTTAAGGGGTGGGGTTAAGTGACTTGCCCAGGATCATATAGCTAGTAAGTGTCTGAGGCCAATTTTTTAACTCAGGTCCTTCCTGATTCCAGGGCTGGCACTCTATCCTCTGAGCCACTTAGATGCCCCTAGATACTTATTAATGATGTTCCTTGTATCTCTTGAAACTTCTGTGGGGCAGGAACCATATCTTAAAGTCTTGTCTGAATTTTGCCTGTCCTTCATCACCTAATAAAGTAATGTACACAATGGTTATTTAGTTGTTTAATCAACAAATACTTATTAAGCACCTATTATTTGCCATGTATCATACCATGCTAGGCAAAGGATACAATGGCAAAAATGAAACAATCTCTGTCCTCAAAGAGCTTACAATCTATCAAGAGACAATAAATACATATATAAACATATATGCACAAATACGGCGATAAAGGGACCAGACCTCTGATTTCATTGGTATACAGAACTCCCAGGTGAGGAAATTCCCTCTACCAATGTAGGTTAGCACCTTCTCTGCCACTTAAGAATCTCACAAGGCAGTTAGGTGGTGCAATAGAAAGAAAGCTAGACTGGAGTTCAAATCTTGCCTCAGTCACTCCCTGGATATGTCACTTTATCGAGCTAAGCCTCAGTCCCTTTATCTGTAAAAACAAAACAAAACAAAAAGAAAGTATAATAACTGTACAGACATCAAGGGGCTACCATGAAGCTTAAGTAAAATAACGTAAGATGTTCTGCAGACCTTAAAGTGCCATAGAAATGCTATCTATTTTTATTAAAGAACTAGGTAAAACAGTAAGAAGATAAGTGACTTGCTCAGGGTCACTTCCATAGTAGATATCAGAGGCGGGGCTCAAACCTAAATCTTCTTGGCTACCAGGTCAGCCCTCTATCCACTAGGCTGAGCTGCCTCTCATATGCATGTAGGTATACAGGTGTGAATATATTACATCTATGTGTATAGATACCCCTATGTGTGGGAATATATGCATGTGTGTACACATGTATGTGTATATGTATACACATGCCTATATATCATAGCATATGTGTATATATACACACATATACACATAGTATACATGTGTATATGTGTACGTGTATAGTTATAAAGAACTTTTAAATATAAACAGAAGATCTTATCCTAGAGGCAAAAGAGAACCATTGGAATTTATTGAGCACTGAAGTGACATGATCAGACCTCCACTCTAGAAAAGCATTTTGGCAGTTGAGTGATAGATGTTTTGGAGAAGAGAGAATCTTGAGGCAGGTGTTCTGGTCCATAGCATTCAGTAGGGTGGTGGCCATGAGAAGAGAACAAGCTGTGTGACCCTGGGCAAGTCACTTAACCCTGTTTGCCTTAGTTTCCTCATCTGTAAAATGTGCTGGACAGGGAAATGGCAAATGACTCCAGTAACTGTGTCAAGAAAACCCCAAATGGGGTCATGAAGAGTTGGATATTACTGAAAATTATTCAACAACAAGAAATTACATACACACACACGTGTTAAGCAGTGAGTGCAAAAGAGACTGTTGTTTCCCCTTCATTCTCAAGGACAAAGATGACATCTCGGAGGTGATACCATGATATGCAAATGAATTGGATTTAAGTGAGGGAGGGTTGTGCAAAGCCACCAGCTTCACTTTCTCCTCCAGAGTCATCTGGGTGCAGTGGCCAGATACACACCAGAGATGGTCCAGGATGCAATGGGAGACCTTGCAGGTCTTTTGACTGAGGCAACTCCCATTCAGGGATTAAGGCTAGGTTAAAAAAATGAAGCAAAGATTGACCCTTTAGCCTAGTCCAAAAAAAAAAAAAACCCAACTGGGAGAGGAAGACCCTCGGGGTTTCTGGTCAAAAGGGATATAATTCCTATTTGGGTTCACTCAGAGTCGATCAGGACACAAATAATGACCAGGTTCAAGAGGTATGGAAAGATGACTGGATGTGGAATGCAAGCGTCATGGTTCAAATCCTGCCTCAATCACTTTCCTACCTGTGCATGATTCTGAGCAAGTCATTTCTTTCAGGATTTCAGTTTCCTTATCTGCAAAATGACAGGGTTGGACTAAAATGAACTCTGCTCTAAATGTAATGACCCATCTTTAGGAAGTCTTTCCCAATCCCCTTGAATTCTATTATTTTTCTTCTATTGATTATCCACATAGCTTGTACATTTATTCCTTTGTGTATTGTTTTCCCCATTAGACTGAGCACCCTGAAAGCAGGGACTGTCTTTGCCTTTCTTTATAAATAACTAATACAAAATAATAGATGAGTGCATTTGAGATACATAAAGACAAGGCATCTTTTGAGTTTGAGGGGGGGTGGGGCACAAGGCTGATATTGATGAAGAAATTCCTAGAGGAGCTGAGCTCTAAAGCATGGTCAGGCATTTGACATCAAGAGTGGAAGCAAGGCCCAGTTACCCATTGTGGGCTAGCCAGCCACGGTGGTAGGTGGTGGGGATACAAAAATTGAAACAATCTCTACTTTCATTCTTTCAAGGGCAACAAAAGGTGGCCTCCTTTAGTCTTTAAAAGGACATTGCCTCAGACAAACTGAGGCCTGGGAAAGACCTTAATTTAGAAAGGCCAAGGTCATGCAGTGCATTCTGGAAGACCAAGAGAGAGGCTGACAACTTTTATCCGACTCTGCCTCACTTAAATTGAATTCATATGCAACTCAAGGCATCATCCTGTGATGTCACTGATCCTCTTCAAACAGTGAGAAGAAGTACCAAAACCCCCAGCACTTAGCATAGTGCCTCACAGACCATGGATGCTTAATAAATGTTTATAAATGTTTATCGACTGACTGACCAAAGGGATACAGAGGCAGAAAGGTTTCCAAGGCTTCGAAATGAATGAGCCAAATTGAGTTATTAGCTTCTTGGAAGCTAATGTGCAAATGTCAGACAATCTGTCTTTCTATGGGGCCCTGCCTCTCCCTGCCAGGCTCTGGGAAAGGCTATAGGAACTTTGGGTTTAACCCAGGGAAGAGGGGGGAAGGCAGATGGTGCCGGTGAGGAGGGTAGGGTGTGGACACAGCAGAGGCCCTTAGGAAGAGTTCAGTGGTGAAAATCCTCCCTGTGAGAGAGGGAAGACTTGTTTTTGTCACCTACACCCTAATTTTTTCACCTCTGGACTGACTTTGGAATCTCTCACATGCCCCAGGGCTATGCACAGGGTATAAATATCATGAACTATTAAAAGCTCTGTCCCTTATTGGGGGTCTGTGTGGGAAGTTAAGGGGTGAAGTGTGGGATTTAAGGTTTTCAGTCCTGCTACAGTACCCCAAATCCCTCCATCTAGCTTGCCTCCTCCGAACCTGATGGGGAAATCTGGCCAGTTGCTGATGTGGGCACGGTCCCTTGGGGAGCTATGGGCCACTGTGCTTTCTGGGGAACCCAGGAGAGAACGTAAGCTCTTTCAAGGCAATGACTGTTTTTTAATTTTGCTTTTGTAACCTCGGAGCCTAGCACAGTGCAGTGTATATAGCAAGTAATGAATACATGTTAATTATTAATAAATTGACAAATGCTGGTTGGCTTGGCCTGGATTGGGTCAGGTTCGATGAGAAGGGGAACCTGGTACTATGCTCCTATGACTACTAGATCTGAGAAAGAGCTATTGCCCAACCCAATCTCCAAATATGGTTCACCAAATAACAATAAATTCAACTCTTAGTTTGTGTGCTGAGGTTTACAAAGAAGTTGTATGAGGTCAAGTTACTGTTACGTTACTATTACCGTTACTGAGCGGGACAAGTTACTGTTACGTTGCTATTACCGTTACTGAGCGGGACAAGTTACTGTTACGTTACTATTACCGTTACTGAGCGGGACAAGTTACTGTTACGTTATTATCCCCATTTTATTAACAGGAAAACCAAGGCTCCAAGAAGTTAAGCTACCTGCTCACAGCCAGAGAACTGGAAGTGTTGGGAGTCATGCCTTGTATCCAGCCTTCTGACTCCAAGTCTGAAATTCTTTCCTTTGTGTTAACTCACTCACTTGTTCATTCAACAAACCTATACTAAGCACTTATACATGTAAAGCATGGATATTGCTAATGTCCAACAAGGCATCATAAGGTTCAGTTTGACACAGACCATCACCTTCCTCCTACCTACCAGGGCCAAAAGTAGAGATTGTCAGGGGCCCCATTTTCCACCCCAACAGACAAGTAGGATTCCTGAGCTAGAAAAACCCTTGAGGTCACCAAAACCATCCCCCTGCCTCCAGTTGAGATCACCCCCTCATCCATTCAAGACCAGTGAAAATTTGTTCCATTGGAAGAGATTTCCAGACCCGCAAACATTCTGCCCCTTCCACTTGGGAACAATAAATTATTTCTGGTGTCTGACAAATTGCACAGCCTTGCAGCCTAGGGCTGGTAATGCCTCAGTGATACCAATATTCTCTCCTTAGCTAGGTCTATATGCAGGTATATAACATGAGAGAATCCTATAATGATATGCCTTTATTAAGCATCCTTACCGCTTCCTCTCAGGTGCTAATAACCACCCTCCCCCCCTTCCCCCTCCCCACCAATTACCTACTATTAGTATTCAGGGGGCTATTTTTCATATCCTTATCCCCCTGGAGAGAATGTTAATTTCTGGAAATCAAGGATCACTTCATTTTTGTTATTTTATCCTCAGGGCTTTGGCAATGTCTGGTATATAGTAGGTGCTTCATAAATACTGAGTTATTGATTGACCTGCCACATGCAGGGCACTTTAAGGGATAGAAATACAAAAGCAAATAGTCCTTCCCTGGGCCGCTTATATTCCACTTGTGAGATCTAACATAATAGTCAGCATTTCATGGCGCACTATACAAATGTCCTATCATTTGATCCTCACAATAAGCCTGTAAGTTAAGGACTATTACCATCCCATTTCACAGGTGACAAAACTAAGACTGAACAAGGCTGGGTTGACTGGCTCATGGTCACAGAGTGAATCATTATCTGAAGAAGGATTTGATGTCAGATGTTTTTTTATTCCAAATTCAGCAAAATATCCACCTTGCCATCTAGCTATCTCAATACATATATAGGTAAGTAAATGAAGTGTTACACTATACACCATAACACAAAGTAACTTCAAGAGGAAGAGGGTATTATCAACTTGGTGGGTAGGCAGAGATCAGGAAAGACTTTTAAGTATGAGGTGACTCCTGACTTGTATCATCACATCCAACAATCTCATCTTATAGATGAAACTGAGGTCCACACAGATTAAGTGACATACCACAGGTTCTCGGATCCCACAATTCTATAATTCAGGGGAACCACAAATAGAGTCACCATTTTTAAAAAATTTAATTCACTGTGTATGAGCAAAATGGTAGGGCTGGATGCAAGGAAGCTTTTTTTTTCCTTCTCTGAAGCCCTGGTAAAGAGGAGAATGAGTTAATGGAGGCTGACAATCTCCCAGCCCACTGCTTCGGCTTTTAAAGGTCTCCTGGTGAGCTGATGACTCACAGCCCAAGGCAGCAAACCATATCCAAATCATTGCTTTGGGCAGGAGGGTCTGGGTTCAAGCTGGGAAAATGGAGAGGGCCCTGCAATGAGAGGTACTTTCTCCAGAGGGGGTCCATATTGCTACCACTCAAATTTGGTAAAGAACTGAGCTTTAAGCAAAGATTTTCCCTGAGTCACCCCTAGAGAAATCAGACAGGGCTATGGGGAAACCTGCTCCATTGGCAACTTTGGGGCAGAGAAGAAGGCAGTGCCTCAGTGGAAACTCTACTTGGTGATCTGGCATCCTGTGCAACTGGCTCACCCACCTGATGGAGGCTATCTTGCCCCTGCTCCATGACACGTATTCTCAGGTCAGCCTAGAGAACCTCATCTCTCAGGTCCATGAAATGAATCTGGGGGCACATAAATAAGCAGGGGCTGGAACTAGGGAGGGCACACATAGGGTTTCATTTTGTAGTCTCATTGCAGCCCTAGATTGCCAATACATCTCAACATAATAAAACTGAGCTTCCTGACTTAGTGCAGCAAAATGGTAAAAATCTCAGGGTTTGAAGGGACCTGAGAGAGCATCTGGTGCAGTCCGTACCTGAACAGAGTTCCTCTCTGTGATACATAACAAAAGGCCACTTAAACACTTTCAATGCCAAAGAACTCACTACTTCCCATGCCAACCCATTCCATTTGGATAGCTCTGGTCATTCACAAGTTTTCCTTTATATTCAGCCAAAAACTGCCCCCTTACAGTTTTAACCTATTTCTGGCTTCTGAGGCCAAGCGGAATCAATCTATTTATCAAGCGCCCACTATGTGCAAGGCACAGTGCTAGGTACCCAGGATATAAATTCAAAGAATGAAACAATTCCTACCCTCAAGGAGATTACATTTGAATAGGAGAGACAAGTACATTTTATATACATTTATATATGTAATATTTTTATTTATTTATACATGTATATATTTCATAAAATATGTATCTCATAATATATACATATATGTATCTCATAAAATATAAACTAAGTAAATACACACTAATGTGAGAGGGAGAGCACTGGCGTGTTGAGAGAAGAGTAGTAAAGGCTTCATGCAAAAGATGCTTCCTATGTTGCATCTTAAAGAAAGAGAAAGGACTCTATGAGGTGGAGACAAGAGAACATTCCAGGTGTTGGGCACAGTCACTGCAAACACTTAGTGATGGAAGATGAGTTATGTCTGAGAACAGAGAACAATCTGAATTCTTTTCCCTGTGATAACCCTCTGAATATTTGAAAACATCTATTTTTCAACACTAAATCTCTTCTTCAGGCTCAATATCCTGAGTTTCTTCAATTGATCTTGACTTGACATAGTGGTTCAAGGCCCCTCACCATTCTTGTCACCTGCTTTTGGCAGCATTTAGCTTGTCAACATGCTCTTCCCAGAAATGGACAAAATATTTAAGGTCAGTGTTCTTAACCTGGGCTCCACAGACACCCAATGGGGTGAGAAGTTAGCCTTCGGTGGAAGCCAATGAACTTGGACAGGAAAAAAAATGCATCTTTATTTCAATATGATTGGTTTCCATCATAATTGTATGTATTTTATTTTATGCTTTAAAACTATTATGAAAAGGGGTCTATAAAACTTTATCAGACTGCCAAAAAAAAAAGTTAAGAACTTTGTTTATACATCAAGACCAGCCCCAAACAGAAAAAAATCCCTGATCAGAAAGCTGATTGAGTGTTGTAAATCCTTCCCAAGCAGAAAAAGGAAGTTGTGGGTTGCTGGGGGGAGAGGGGCAAGGAGAATAATCCCTGTTCTCCTAGGGACCGCTTCTTCCTGTTTACTCAGTGGATGAGGAAACTCAACTCTCCTGGTCCATGTCAACGGCTGAGTGACTCCTCTACACTTAGCTTGATAAGGTGGGCTGTGCTTCCCTCTTCCCATAATTTATTTTTAACCAAACTGGTAGTTTAAGATGAATAAACACATCGAAATTACTGGTAAGCTGCAGGAGTCCAAACAGTTCCTCTGAGCAGAGAGAGACTTCCCTTCCTATTTAAGAGGGTGAGTCCCAGGGTCTTTTATTCAGACCTTCCCCTCAGGTTCCATTGGGATAGGAAGGAAGACCTACTTTATTATACTCTTACTAGGTTGTTCTACTGGCTGAGGTCATTATGTCCCTTTGCCTCTGGGATGGAAGGCTAGGAATGTGTCCAGGTAGGAAAAACACTGGTACCCTAGAATAAAGGTGGGTGGGAGTATTGGTCTGAGGTCTGGTTCCTGCACTGGGAAGAAAAGGGCAGCCTACATATCAGGTGAGAAAGATAGAACTAGAAGAAAAAGGCAAAGGGAATAAGCATCTTATAGTATCTGTTATGTGTCAGCCACTGTGCTAAGAGCTTTACAAATATCTCATTTGATCCTCACAAAAGGCTGAAGGATGCTGTTATTAATCTCATTTTACAGTTGAGGAAACTGGGACAGAGGCAAAGCGACTTGGCTGGAGTCACACAGCTAGTTAGTGTCTGAGATCAGATTTGAACTCAGGTTTTCCAGACCAAGCTCAGGACTCTATCCACTGTACCCCCTAGCTCCCTGAGAGGTAGGGAAAGCACTCATTCATCAGGCTAGACAGTAAGAAGTGATAGAATGGGTAGGGTGAGAAATGGGAGTTGAAAGGGGGGCATGGAAACTGAGGACACCCAGGTCTTGATTAAACCTCTCTACCCTTTGTATGTAGGTTAGCACATCATAAATGTTTGCAGCTAATACTGTTAATACAACTGAGAAGGGCAGATGCCAGGATAGGAGCTTCAGCCCAAGACCCCAGGACAATACCCCTATGGACAGAGATGTTTCATGCCCATACTAGTCTGAAACCCTCTAGTCTTTTAAAAATCCATGGCTCATCTATGAACTCTCTGAAATTCACTGGGAAGTTCTCTTACTGTCCAAGTATCCAGCAATACCTTCAAACCTAGATTATTTTACTCTCCCCTCCCTCCCTCCATCTTTCTCTTTCCTTCCTTCCTTCTCTCTTTCTCTCTCTCTCTTCACCTCTCTCTCTCTCTCTCTCTCTCTCTCTCCCCCCTTCCCACCCCCTTTCCTCTCCCTCTGTCTCTTACATACAACTGGGAGTAGGGAAATGTTGGGTTCAGATCCTCTCTTTGACACTTACTGATGGTGCACATTGAAGCCATTCTATCCCCAAGCTTCCTTACCTGCAAAATAAAAGGATTGACCTAGTTCTAGGGACGACATTCTATAGTTCCAAGTCCTCAGTAGTCCCCTTCAGTCTCTAGTACCTCCCCACCTAAAATGACAGTCTTTATTTTGCATATTCTTTTATATAGTATGTATATATTATATATATTCTTCCCAATAGAAGGTAAGCTCCTTGAGAGCAGAGACTACTTACTTCATTGTCTTTGTGCCTAAGATAGCACCTAAGCATAAGTGCTTGTTGATTGATTAATTAGATCGGTCCTTTCTCTACCATAGCCATATCTAGCACCCCATTCATTGCTTTGTCTTCAGTGATTTAATTGATGGAATTTAAAATGCTTAATGTGAAAAAGAGAACACTTGGGGATCACAGGATTATGGATTCAGAACTAGAAGGAAACTCAGAAGCAATCTAACCCAACCTCCCTCTTCTACCAGTAAGAAAAGTGGGCCACAAGGAGGTTAAGACATTTCTCCAAGTCACTGTGGTAGTAAATAACCTTGAAGCCAGGTCCCCTGGGTTGTGGCAGGTTTTCCACTAGACCATTTTGGAGACATGAGAGCTGTCTTCAAGTATCTGAATGGCTATCACATTGGAAGAGGGATCAGCCTTTGCCTGGTTGACTCTAGAGGGCAAAATGAAAACTGATGGGTAGCAGTTGTATAGAAATAGATTTCAGCTTGAAGATTTCCTTAATTAAAATTTTTCCAAAGCGGAATGGGCTGTCTCAGGAGGTAGCGATTTCCCCAGTTGGACTTCAAGCATTTATTATTTTCCAGACACTGAGCTAAGTACTGAGGATACAAGGAGACCCAAAATGAATTCCTTCTATCGTGGAGTTCCCATTCTATGGGGCAGGCAATGTATAGTAGGAACATTACCAAATATATTCAGAGCAATGGAAGGAAATTTTAGACAAGGCATTAGCTGCTACGGGGACTGGGAAAGACCTGACAAAATGGTATCACTGAAAAAGCTTTGAGCTGAGTCTTGAAGGAAGAGAGGAGGAGGTGAAGAAGGAGAAAGCATTCCAGATGTGGGAAACAGCTAAGACAAAGGCATGGAGAAAGGAGATGGAGTGTTGTTTTGAAAGAACCACCAAGCAGATCTGTGTTGCTGAATCACAGAGTGGGTAGAGGGTAGTAAAATGAAAAGAGGAAAATAAATTAGAAGAAGGCTGGAAAGGCAGGAAGGGGTTAGGTTATGATGAGCTTTAACTGCCAAACAAAGGAGTTAATATTTTATTCTGGAGGTAATAGAGAGCTATTAGATCTAATTGAGCAAGGGGGTGATATGGTGAGACCTATTTAGGAAAAAAAAATATCACCTAAGCAGTGGAGTGAGGATAGATTAGAGCGGGGAAAGACTTGAGGCAGAAGGACCAGTTAGAAAGCTAATGCAATAGACCTCCATTTAAGGTGAGAGCTCTGCTCAGACATCTCATCTCTCACCTGGTTCCATTACTTTAGGATTTCCCTGACTTGATTTCTCCACCAATGCCTGACTTAAACCTCACTCCCTTTTCAACTTCTTTTTGTGTTCTGTCCTCCCTCATTACATTATAAGCTCCTAAACAGCAGGGATTGTCTTTTTTTTTATTCGTATTTATATCCCCAACACTTAGCACAGTGCCTGACACATAGTAGGAGCTTAAAAACTATTTATAGACTATTTATTGACCACATGAGTTGGTGGTTGGTTGTTGTCCTATGTTCTTGAAGAGGACCCAAATGACACCACTATACTAGAGTCCAGTTTCAATGTGTCTAACCATTGCTGATCAGACCAATATGAGATCCATGATGGGAGGAGGTGGGGTTTGAATTAGGTAACTCCAAAAGTTTGAGAGTCTGTGGTTTCTGTGCCTCTAATAATGCTGCTTAGACCTCCAAGTGTACCTCAGGAGTGAGAAATACCAGAAAACAGAAAGATAGAAAGGCAGGCTTACACTAAGGGCATTCTGGATGGAGCCATAAGGTCCTCCTGTCTTGGAGAATCTAGACAGGAATACCAGGACGTTGCCTTCACTTCCTACCACATGCTCCCATTCACCAGATGGCCACATCTGCATTCTTTCCCTGGTTCATGCTGGGAACAGCAGCTGAGAGTCACGTGATGCCCAGCCCATTCCAGCTGGGCTCCCTGCTTTCCTCCAAGATGGGACTGGAGGTGCAGACGTTCTTTCAATTACCAGACCCTTTTGCTCCCCGAGCCTGCCGTGCTTATTTGCCAATATGGAGCTCAAATATCATTTGCTTAATTTCTACCCTGTGCACACAAGCCAGCTCGATTTCTTGTTAACAAAGGCCTGGCTTCCTTGAGGTGCGCTCTGAACTCCTAGCCCTCGGGCTTTGCAGCGCTCCCTGTGAAATATTGACACACTTGTCAAAGCCTGGTAATGATTCCCACCCCTGGCCCTGCTTTTTCTCCCCCTTGGGTTATTTAATTTTTTTTTTTAGTCCTCCCATTAATTCTATATCTGAAGGTAAATGCCAGGATTTTCTGATTGACTTTTGTTTGGGGTTCCAGTTTCCAAGCCTTATGTTGGAGGAGGGAGGTGGTGAGAGAGGGATCATGGAAAGGCCTGTTCCAAGATTCCAAAAGAATTTGAGAATCATTTTCCCCAGGGAAAACAAGTGTGCGTGTGCGTGCGTATGTGTGTGCATGTGTGTGTATGCATGTGTGTGTGTGCGCATGCATGTGCATGTGCGTGTTGCAAGGGGGGTGTCAGAAATGGAATATCAGGGAGTATGGTAGAAGGAACACAATTTTGTTGTCAAGAGGCCTGGCGGGCTCAACCAGTGGCTTACAGTGTGGCTCTAGGCAAGTCCCTTGACCTCTCTGGGTCTCAGGAGCATAAAAAAAGACACCCGCAGCCTCCCTACTTCATTGGGCTATGGTGAGGAATGAGCAAGATAATGGATGAGAAAGTACTTTGGAAAGCATAAAGCCCTGTACAGATATGAGGCACCGTTACTACTATTATTTTTATGTTTGTGAAGGGATGGCATATAGTCCTCTGTTGCCAAAATGAAATGAGCTTCAGCAGCTGCTGAATGACTTAGGTAAGACATAAAGAATGTCTTGGCCAGGCTCATGAGGCACTGGGAAATCTGTCCCCAGAGAGAGAAAAATAAGAGAGGGAAAGGAAGGAAAAGGAAGAAGAAAAGAAAAATCTTATCTACATCTTCAAAGTTCTGGGAGCAATCTTGGCTTGGAGACAGGGGATGGATTAAATGACCTCCAGGGGTCCTTCCATTCTGATGATTTCCATGACTGTGTAGGAAGTAGTTCACCTGCTGGCTCCTCTCTGCCTTGCAGCTCAGATGGGGCTCTGCAGACCTAGCGATAAAGACTTCTTATTAAATTTATTCCCACCTTAAAAGCTTTAAAACAGCAAGCCATGATTCTCTTATGTGCTCTCCAGCCCTGGGGGAGGCAGCTGCCGGATGGAGGAACTAGCCAGTGTGGGTCTGGATGTCTCACCACGATGGAGCTGACCCTCTCTGGGGAGGAGAGGGGTGCTAACTGCCTGGTGGGAATGCCAGTTGAGCTTCAATATCTCCCCTCATGCTGCATGATCTGGTCTCCCCACTCCTACATTTGGGGAAGAGCCCTTCACTTCCACGGCTCCCCCTTAGAGGGATCTTTTTAAGTTGGGGAGATGGGTCTTTAGAAAATGAATTCAAATCTCTCTCATTAAATCAGGAAAACCTGAAGCCCAGAGAAAGGTACTGACTTGCCCAAGGTTACAGGGTTGGTAAGTGACCTAGGGAAGTCTGTTGGTTCCCATTTCAAAGAAGGGAGGTTGAGTCGGCTTTCTTCAGGTGAGCAAATTCAATCCCCCCCAAGGCCAGGCCATGGGATAGAGTTTTCAAAGTTTCTCGTCTCACCCTGTGGTTTCTTTTCTTTATACCTGCTAGAAATGGGGACACCAAACTTGAAAGGCAGAAAGCTATGCATGAAAGGCAGAAGAAGCATGTAGTTGTCCGTGACTGACAGCTGCTCCCTGTGCTCAAAAGGGTGGTCAAAATGTCCTCCTGAAGTTGGTCATCAGGGCAGTAGGTGTTAAGTGGCCAGTCCCTGGATATTTGTGATGGACTGTGGAGCAATTATTGAGTATATGCAGAGAACAAGCAGAATCCTGTTGTGTGGATTTGGGGATGAGTAACAGCTGTTTGGAAGCTGAGATAATGTAAGTTTGGTTGAAGCTGAAGTTGTTGTTACCATCATTCCAGGCCCTAGCAACCATCCTGTGCCCCAGAGTTTGGGTCAACAGCCCAACAGATGTTTATTCCAATATTATCCCACTGCCCAGGGACACTCACGGCAACCAAAGGGTCTTCCCTTCCTCACTGAGTCTCATTTACTTCATCTATAAAATGCGGATTAAAAAAGATACCTGCACCCTACCTATTTCAGAGGGTTGTAGTGAGGCCTCCCCATATTATAAGGCTCAGCTGAGGTCTTATCTCCTCCATGAAATCTTTCTTAAAAATCCCATTTTGCAGTAATCTCTCTTTCCTCTGAATTGCTGGACCAAGTACTTACTGACTGGATCTTTCATTTGGTATCTCAACAATTCAATTAAATTTAATAAATAATCCTACTATATTCAAGAGTTTATCTGGGTATGGGGAATACAAAAATACATACAGGTCAGCTGCTGCTCCCAGAAAGTTTACCATTTAATGAGAAAGGTTACTAGCTGACCTTCCTTCCTTCTTTCTTTCCTTCCTTTCTTTTTCTTTCTTTCATTATGGACCCTTTGGCAGCCTGGTACAGACCCTTCTCAGAATAATGTCTATAAATGCATAAAATAAAAAACAAAGGATTTCCAAGGGAATTAGTTCTATTGAAATAGTTATGAATTTTTTTTTAAGAAACAAATTTATAGAACCCAAGTTGAGAATGCCTGATCTAACAGGAAGAAAAAGACACATACAGAGGAGGACAGACAAAAATGAAGAAAAGGCATAAGGAAAATGGTATAAGAAATTTGAGGGGACAAAGAAAACTTTTTACTGAGAATATGGGGAGAAGTAATCAGAAGACTTCATGAAGAACCACTTGGTCCTTGAAGGAAGGGAAAAGCAATAGATGAGATGGGGGAGTCCGTTTCCACATAGGACAAGACTAGAAAGGGGTATGAAAAATAGATCAGTTTGGCTGAAATCTAGAGAAGCCTGGAAAGGTAGGTTGGAATCTAATGATGGAGAGCCTCGAAAGCCCAAATCAGGAGTTTCTACTTTATTTGGGAAGAAAGCCACTGAAAGCACATTAGGAAAAGTACTTGGGCAACAGCGTAACTGATGGATTAGAGAGAAGAGAGAATGGAGGCAGGAAGACTCGTTAGAAGGATATTCAATTCAGCAAACATTTATTAAGTGCCTATGATGCGTAATATTGCAATAGTCTAGATGGGAAGAAAAGAGAATTGGATGGCGGCAGCGTGCATGGGAAGTGGGAAATGGATATGAGAGTTACTGCAGAAGCAGACTCGTTAAGAGCTGAAAATTAGAGGGTATCATGGTGAAAGAGAGGTTCAAAAATGACTTTGAGATTATAATCTAGGGTGGAAACACCAGCAGAAATAAAGGATTTAGGGCAGGGGCCAGTATTTACCATTTTGTGGTCAGGTTTCTTGGGTCAAGTTTTTAAAATACATAAGTCTTCTGTCTCCAATCACATTATAAATTCTTTGTGGGGAGGGACCTTATGCTATTTCTTTTTCTCTAGGTGGCCCTATACCAATGCAATCCCTTCTTTACACAGACAACCAGAGAAGACACTCAGGATATTTTCATTAATAGGCAGCTAGAGGCTCCAGTGGATATAGTGCTGGGTCTGAAATCAGGAAGAATCATCTCCCTGAATTCAAATTGAACCTCAGAACTTACTAGATGTGTGACCTTGGGCAAGTCACTTCACCTTACTCGCCTCAGCTCCCTCATCTGTAAAATGAGCTCAAGAAGAAAGTGGCAAACCACACCAGTATCTCTGCCAAGAAAACCCTAAATGGGGTCAAGAAGAGTTAGACACAACTGAAAATAACTAAACAAAACTTTTATTGAATCATGTAAGATCAAAGATCTATAGCTAAAGGGACTTCAGAGGACAATTAGTGCAAATACCCTCATTTTAAAGATGGTAAAACAGACTTGGGGAGGTTAAGGGATTTGCTCAAAATCATTCAGGTACCAAATTGCAAAGGCAGCATTGAACTCAGGTCTTCTGACCCCCAAGCCAATGAATGTTCCTTCCACTAAATGCCATGCTACTTTTAGTCATGACTACACTACTTCATTATACAATAATTGGTCGATGCTTACGTCCATGTCTCACCATGTTCTGACTTCTGGTAACTCAGAATTTCACTGATCCCTGCAGACTCTTCTTTTATAATCCCTACTTACTTAACTGGAGTCACTGAAAAGTGGAACTACCCAACTACATTGAGGATCCTCAAGGGCATGGGTGAGAAAGGGATTTCAAGAGGTCAGCTTTAAGATCCACTTTCAAACATTCCAATCTCTAAGCCAGATTTCTCCAAGCTACCAGTACAGAGGGACTTGTAATTGATTTTTAGAGCTCTACATAGTTTCCCCACCTTCAATATCCATTCTCTTAACTGCTTTAATGATGAGTTGTTGTGGTGGTTATTCAATTATTTCAGTCATTCCCAACTCTTCATGACCTCATTTTGGGTTTTCTTGGCAGAGATTCTAGAGAAATTTGCCATTTCCTTCTTCAGCTCATTTTACAGATGAGGAACTGGGGCAAACAGGAACACATGACTGGCCTAGGGTCACCCAACTAGGAAGCATCTGGGGTCAGATTTGAACTCAGAAAGAAGAGTCTTCCTGACTCCAGGCTCAGCACTCTATCCACTAGGCCACCTAGCGGCCCTTAATTCCCTTAAGGGAATATCAATTAGGATGAGAGGCAAATACCAGTTTGGTTTGGCTCACAGTCATGGAACTAGACCTTAAAAAGGAGACAAATTAGATCTTTACTGGGGTTTTTTTTGGCCAAAGTCCACATCAAAGCTTCCAGAATGAAGACCAGAGAATAAAGACCATGTTCTCATGTTTCTCTAAAGAGTTAAACATTCAGATAGAACAGAGCTATTATGTATGTGTTTTTCAATGTATTAAGATTTAACATAGCTGTTCTTGGGAGAAGTGAGGTGAGAAACAACCATCAGAAAAATGCATCAAAATATTGATTGGCATCTACATTGATGGGGGAAAAAGGAGCCATGCCCGTGTCTACTTAGATAGTAACCTTTCTCTCCTGGAAGGTTAGCATTAGACTACGGAACTTCTAATATGGGTCTAGATGCATAGGGCAGAATAGAAAGCAACATGAGAATTCCCAAACTGAAGTCCTTGAACTTGCAAATACAGGTTCATTGAACAAGAGAGTCCAAGGATATTATTGGCATCTGGGCATTGGGTTTGAACAGGACCTGGAGAGCCAACAAGAAGGCTTGTCTGAGCTGGGAAATGTAAAGATAGTGATAACTGACATTTATACAGTGTTCTAAACTTTGCAAAACATTTTTCTAACATTATCATTCACTTCCCAGCCAATTCTAAGTCATTAGGTTTGCCTTCTGGCCATCATTGCTACCCACTCCCAACTAGAAAATTGGGATCTACCCCCATAGGCACCCTGGGCTTTGAGAGGTTAGCTCTGGCCTTAATTTGCCCTCAACAACACTTTTGGGTCATCTCCAGCCAGGGTACCCATGTATTCCCTTTCCAGCTCCTCTTTAGGTATTGTCTTTTCCCATTAGAATGGAAATTCTTTATGGACAGAGGCTGTCTTGATTACTCATATTTGCATCCCCAGCACTTAGCACAGTATCTAACACATTGTTTTTTGGTCAGTCATGCCCTTCTCTATGTGACTCCATGGACATTGTCCATAGGGTTTTCTTAGCAAAGATACTGGAGTGGTTTGACATTTCCTTCTCCAGTGTGGCCCCATTTGACAGATTGAGAAACTAAGGCATATAGAGGTAATGTGACTTGCCCAGGGTCACACAACTCATAAGTGTATTGAGGCATTATTTAAAGTCATCTGGAGGGGAAACTGGGAGAGCCTTTTCTCTGTCATCTTATATTGAGGACCATAGATCAGAGCTGGAAGGCAATTTATGAGTTCAGTCTAGTCCAATTTCCCATTTTATAGATAAGAAAACTGAAACCTGAAGAAGCAAGAATGACTTGCTTAAAGTTAAACTGGTAGTAAGTGGCAGAGCCAAAATTTGAACTTGGGTTCTGTGACTCCAGATTCCATGATCTTTCCCTGTAACATGCAACCCTCCTATTTCTTTTATACCTAGCACAGTGCTAGGCATAAAGTAAATATTCAGTGGAGACTTGTTGAGTAATCTTGGAATACTTTCCCCATTGGCCCTTCCTTATGTTTTCATAAGGTCAGTTGAGCCACCAAAGCTTCCCACTAGCCCCCATTTCATTTCCCTCCACCATGCCATCCCACCCCACCTGTTCCAATCCTTCCTTTGTTACATCATAGCCTGTTGCCATGGGAACCCTGCCAACTGAGCCCATTGACTATGCCAGAGGATTAAGGTGGGAAAGGCATGGGCCCACCTGGATTTCACCGCAAATGTCTTTAATAATTAGCCAAAATGGCAAAGAAAATGAGGAAAACCACAAGACACAAGAGTACAAATCCATTTCAGACAAATGATATTTCCACCTGTTCCCCAGGGTGAAAGCCAATCTGTACAAAGCTCTTCTTTCCTTGAGTGTAAACTAAAGACTCAGAGAATTAAAAGTTCGAAGCAGGAAGTGCTTTGTTTTTCCAGTGGCTAGCAATGCTGTCATCTTTCTGGGTGTTTTATGTTTTGTTTTGTTTCTACAACACAGCAGAATAAGAGGATATGGATCAGGAGGGATAAGGATATGAGCAATTAATATACAGAGTCCCAGCAAGCTTAGATCATTTAGCTCAGTGGGTTAGCAGGAGTTTGTCATGGAAACGGCTTTGGACCTCAGTCTGTCCATCTGAGAAAATGGGAGCAGCGCAGCATGGGAGGAAGGGGACTTGGACTTTTGGTCCTCAGTGGCCTGAACTCTGAGTCAGTTTCATAAAACACCCATTTGTAGAGACACTGCCCTAAACCTAGTCTGTGCCTATACACCAAAAATAAGAAGCCTCTCAATCATCCATACAGGAGTCATGGCTTAGAAAATCCCAAATAGCAGATAATTCAGAACCACTTCATATCAGCTTGTGGAATGGAGTAGCTGATTTCTTTTAAATAGAAGATTCAACTTGCCCTGATAATACTTTTTTCCTTAGGTGCCTCCGAAACTATGTTTCTTGAGAACACAGCAATCCAGCGGCAATGGGGAGTCGGCATGGAAACCAACTAGATGGCAGAGCTAAGTCAGCCTTTGCCATGGAGAGCCCACATGTGGATACTCAGGAATGGACTATGCTAGAAGGCTGTCTTCTTTTTACTAACTCACTGGTGCTTCTCACTTAACCCAGCTCAGAGGGGGAGAGAGCCATACAGAACTCAGGAACAGTTCACAGCGTACTCTCCTATTATGGCTCCCCCTTCTCTCCCTTTCCCAAACCACATACCTAAGTATTCACACAATCAAATATCCGTCTCCTTTCTACAGCACTGCAGGGAGGGGGAGGAGAGAGAATAGCAATCCATCATTTTCCTCTAAACACATAGACCTAGTTACTGGAAAGGTGTGTGGGAGGCCAGTGGTGTGGGAGGACCCCAGGCCCAAGTCAAAGAACCATCACCTCCCCCAAAAGGATAATGAAAGGTATGAGAGTCCTAGGTATACATGGAAATATGTGGGTACACAGATGCACCCATTATCAACAGGTGCATCCAAACAATTGTGTATACAAGGTATATACATACAGTTGAATGTGCATTTGGATGGAAATGCATAAACAGAAATGTGTTGGTTTCCTCTTCAGGTTTGTCTGAAGGATTCTCTGACCCTCGGATCCTTTTCTAATGTATTTGTCCTATTCTCTTGCCCCAGCACCTGCTAGAAATTCCTTCCAAGGGTAATGGGACACATGTCCATAATCTAGGGAAAACCTGTCTTGTTAGTACTTGGAAGTTGAAAGGAGAAGGAAAGCTTGAAGAGGGATCAGCTTACTGGGGCTTCTAGGGTCTGGAACTTCCCTGTAGAAAAATAATACAATGCCCTGAATGGTGCTTCTCTAAGAAGCCTTGGTCTGGGGAACAAGGAGTGAGTGATGACAAGGAGATGGCTCAAGAGATAGATTCTAGCCTTGGAAGCCCTGAAATCTAGAAGGCACTCTTTCTTCCTTACCCTTCCCCCATCCAAGCAAAAGGAGCTGCAACTCTGGCAAGAGGGTCATTGGCCCTGTGAATTTCCTGTTTATGACTCTGTATCTCATCTATACAATGAGAAACAGAAGAATCTAATGTAATGCAATTTTCCATGTTTAGTGCATTATTACAGTGGCTGCCCCTGCTGATTGCTTCCTATTTTTCTTCGCTGTCTCTCTCCATGAGCCTTGCTCTACAGCAAAGGGCTGGTGGAGCTCTAGAGTGAGCCTATGGTATGGACCTCAGGGCCTACTTCCCTCGCCACTTCTCTGACATCTTGGATGAGCACCCTCCTCTAGGCATGGATGGGTTGGGGGGAGGGAAGGAATACAAGGATGAAGAGAATCACTGTGGCAGTGGCAGGGCGGTGTGGGTGATAACAGAGATGGTCTGGCTCTAATGAGTTCTCATGTCCAGTTGGGGGATGGAGTCTGCAGGACATGGAGGCTTTTTGTTTACCTGGCTTGGGACCTAATTGTCAAGCCCTGACCCTGCGGGAAGAAAAAGCTCCCCACCAGTAAACAAGCCTGTGTGGCTCTCCCTTGGGATTCATTTCCCTGCCAAGAAGCCTGGTAGGAGCCCTTATTGTCTTAACTTATTACACAGGCAGCAGAGAAAGAGCCTAGTGACAATAGTGATGTGGTGGTAACTGGGGAGATGTTGGGGAGGGATCAGAAAAATGATCCCTCCCAGGAAGGCATCCCCAACAATCCTGGACAGCCTCTTCCCTTCCCTTTCCCCCAAGCCCCAGAGATTGTTAATTGTTATTAATTGAAATACGTCTGAGATGCAGCCTGAGGACAAATGAAAGGCAGAATCTTGGCTGGGGAGTGGAGACAGCCTGGCTCCTGAGACCCTAGCATGCCCTGTTTCTTGAGTTAGGGTCAGGGAGAGGGAGAGAAGAAGGGCTTTGGGGGAAATTGGGATGTTTTCTCCAAGGCAATGCAAGAGGTTTGTCTTCCACAACCTGGGGAGGGGATGTGGTTGCCTGCCTACACACACACACACACACACACACACACACAACTCAGTGACACCCTTGATTGATAGTCATAAATAGAGCCACAAATAGCCATTTTGGCACCTGCGGCAAGATGAAAACAAATTCAGGTGAGGGCAGAGTGCTCAGGAAGAGGCCTTGTACCTCAGGACATGATGGAAGAGGTCCCAGGAATATGACTCCATGGTGGAAAAGAGACCCTAGGACACTGATAAGCTGCTGCTAAAAAAGATGCCATAGCAGGGAGGCTTTAGGGTAGGAACTCTCCTGAGATGCCCCTGCTGGGTGGAAACAGCCTGCCATCTGTTATCTTCCTGTTTTAACTAATTACTCTTTCAAACAACAACAAAATCTTGCTAACTAGGCTCTAAGCTTAGTTGTTTCTACCCACTGAAGGCTGTCAGTGCCTTCTAAATTTTAGCACCCCAATACAGAGCCCCAGTCACCCCTCCCTAGTTTTGACTCTGCTGCTGATTGAAGGTCAGATGGAATCATTTTAGGGGTTGTTATTCACTCCTGTCAGGGCAAAGCCAGGAACTAAGGGAGAAAAACTTCAAGATATTTGGTAACCATGGTGAGATACATGCCCACTGTACTTTCTCCTCCAGTGTAATCCCCCCCCAAAAAATGTAAACACCTTGAGAGCATAGATCTTTTCTTATTTAAAGTTTATCCCACCCACCCTTTAGCACCTACCACAGCACTCTAAACAATAAGAGCTTAATCAGTGTTTGTTGTAGCTGCACACATTGTCACCCACACACATAGACTACATCTGAGCCACTATAAGAGGTGAGATATAAATCCAAGGTCTCATTATTCCGAACATATGCATATAGTATTCCTATAAGAGATACTATTTGGGGTTTGTGCCTAGGAGCTATTTTTTCCCAATTTAAAAACCAAGTTCTCTCTTTCTTGCATAGAATATGCTCCGTGCTAGGCTTCAACAGGAGCAGTAATGCAGAAGTGGACTTTAAATATCTCACTGATTTCATCCCCTTTTCCCCTCCTTCTTCTCAAACACCCCAGAGGCATCAGTCCGAACCCAGGACTAATGGGCTGTGAAGTTTCATTTTTCAAAGTTAAACATTCCTTATGCTCCCCCACGCTGGCTCTTTAGACACAGCTTGGTAAACCCATGTCTAGGACCAGGACAGCTCCTTTGGAGATGAAAGGAGCTTAACTGATTTGCACAACTCCCTTTGTTTTACCCAACACACTATGGCGATATATGAATTGTATGGGCTCTGATATCTTGTGCAGCCAATAGCAGCCCAGAGTGAGTACCCCTTGAAGTGAGGGGGAAGTAAGGATGTTCAGGGATTGATTAAAACTGGAAATGATGACAAGACAGAAAGACTCAAGAAAGTTGAGTATAATGTGTCTTGGGTCCACAAGCCCCTCCTACCCTTTTAATCCCTTTGGTCTGTTCAAGGTTCTCCTCCTTCCTCTAGCAAGCTACTCTCAGGAAAGGATCTGCTATCAGTCCTCTACACACTCTAGTGAATGTAAGACCCATTGTGGATTCCCTTTCCAGAGGTAATTTGCATTTTAAATGTCTCTCACCAAGGAATGCAAGGTTTTTTAATTCCTAGTTTAAAAAACATTTCAAATGCTGAAAGTACGGCAGGAACAATTTATGACATAGAGACCACGCTAGTTTTTCCTTAAAAATTATTGAAACCATGCTTGAGAGTTGATTGACTAAGGAGACAAAGGCTTTAGTTGTAGACATAGCTTCCTGCTATTCATCACGCCAGGAGTAGTCAAGCAGCCGATGCTCCCTCGGGCTTCTGACCAGAAGACCAGTATGGCCAACACCGAGGCAGAGATGGGACATACAAGTAAATCAATGCTATATTCTTTGTATGCTGTGACAAAGTTAATCTTTTTTTGTCAACTGTTAGTGAGGGAAGGGAGGGGTGTCTACAAGTGATTCACAAGTGACCTCATTATGAATAGGAATATCAATATCCAAACTATCCAAGGGCAGCTAGAGTTTGCAATGGATAGAGCTTGGAATTCATCTTCATGAGTTCAAATCCTGCATCAGACTCTTACTAGCTACATGACTCTGACCAAGTCACTTAATCCTATTTACCTCAGTTTCCTAATCTGTAAAGTGAACGAGAGAAGAAAACTGAAAGCCATTCTAATATCTTTGCCAAAAAAACCCCAACTAGTCATGGAGAATAGGATATGACTGATAACAATTGAACAACAATATACCCAAACCAAGCTTGATCTTCAAAAGGAGAGGTATATTGGAGGAGCAAAACATTTAGGAAAAAGGCTTTCCTTAGAAGGAAATCATACAGATAATGCTGCAATACTATTCTAGTTCTAAGTGGGTTCCCCAGGCACAAGAAGTCTTTAAGCTAACAAGTGGAGGGCCACATATCAGGGATGTTGTTTGGGTTCAGACTAGACAAGATAATCTTGAGATTCTATTTATTTGAGATATACTTGATGATACGGGGAAGAATCTGGAAAACCAAATAAGAATGTGAACCGCAAGAGTCAAATCTGAGTATTCAGGCACCAAGAGCCATGTGTGGGGTATGTTTGACCTCCATACTCAAGGAACCCTGGTGGTGTTGCTACATCTGGTCCCATTCAAAAGAAGAGTCTAAGGAAAAACTGCTGGCATTTTCTCCCCCACTAATCATGTCTATTCAAGCTGCTACAAAGAGAATGCATATGTCACTTTCTTGTAAAAGCTCTTCTTACAAGCTCCTTCTGCTTTCCCTGAATCTGCCTGAGTGTCAGAGAACACAGTAGATAGGTATGATTGGGTAATGTGGCATTCTGGGTGCTGTGCTAGGAGTGGGGTAGTAGTGGGGAGGGGAGAGAAGGTAGAGTAAAGACCAGAATAGGAAAGCAACAATAGAAAGCCAAGGAAGCTGGGAAGTGTCAGGATAGAAAGACCTGTCACTAAGCTTGAAAGGGGTATGTATGGGGAATGGGGAAATCTAGATAAATATGAGATGACTTGGCTTAAAAATCAAATTAAGTGAGAGAACCAGATGGGTACCAATAAAAGGTGAAAGGTAAAGAAAGAGGGCCAAATCATTTGAATCACTTACAGAATTTTCGAGGTATGAGTGACTTTAGAGATACTCTACCACCATCACCTTATTCCAGCTGAAGCCTTGGGAGGTGAAGTGATTTTTTTTAAGTCACATGGAAATTATTGGCAGAGATGTAATTATAACTCAGGTCTCCTGACTCCCTGTCCAATGGTCTTTCCATGCTTATCAATGGTGTCTCAGGGTCACCAGCTGTCCTCAAAAGAAATGACATTGGAGAGTTTGCTTTTGGTCCTGCCTTGGGAGGATTATTGTATATCCCCAAACAAGTCCCTTACCTTCTCTGTCCCCTTTGCTTCTCCATTCCTAAAATGGACAGAGTGGTGCATAAGCTTTGGCACCTTCAAGTGATGCCTGGCAAGAGAAAATGAAGGCATTCTGCTCTCAAAGGATGGGAAATAGATGGTGAGGTCAGAAGATTAAACACAGTCATGAAAATAAAATGACTAGCTCTTCAAGTCCTGCACTCTGACCCCCACTCAAGGCAAGAATTGTACTTTCCAGATGGTATCTCCTAAGAGCACGAGAGAGCAGATTTACACCTAGATTCAATGGGTTGCCTTTACCACAGATGATCTGAACACATGCCCATCAGTAGCCACCAATCAATCCCACCCCCTCAGGGAAATGGGGTGAGGGAATTCCTGTTCGTCTCTGTCCCTGACCCCATTCTACCTATATCTTTGTTGTTGTTCAGTCATTTTCAGTCATGTCTGATTCTTTATGATCCCATTTGAGGTTTTCTTTAAAGATACTGGAATGGTTTGCCATTTCCTTTTCTAACTCATTTTATAGATGAGTAACTGAGGCAGAGTTAAGTGACTTGTCCAGGATCACACAGCTAGTAAGTATCTGAGGCGAAATTTGAATCAGAGTCTTCTTGACTTCAGACCCATCATTCTATCCATGTGCCATCTTGCATCCCCTATATCTATACTCCCCCATTCACATCATAATAGACTGAATTAGAACACTAAATGAAAAGTCAAATTGCAGGGTTCTAGTCTCAGGCTTGTTGCTGATCACTTGTGATCTTGAGCAAGTTCCTTCTTATCTCTGGACCTCAGTTTCCTCATATACAAAGTGGGGGGGGGGGGGCAAAAGGAGAATTATATAACGTGATTGATAAGGTTTATTAAAGCTGTCTTATATTCCAGGACAGAACATGATTACTTAATATCTATGAGGTGTGACTATAAAATAATGCAATCTTTGACTTTTCACAAACATTCTGGAACTTTCATGGTCAAATGAGTATTTTTCAAAACAGACTTCTTTGTAGGTCAGGTATTTATTCAAACAACTCTGCCCTTGCTCAGGTCCCCTTCTTTGGGGATCATCTTGGAAAGTCACACAGGAAATTACGTACTAGTCACAAATAATGTTTGCTCTCAACTGGAATCCTCCTGATTGGTTAAACAAGTCATTTACCAGACTTAGCTCTGAGAGACATTTGTGTATTTCCTTAAAAATAAAACATCCAGAGAAGACTGACCACTTTAGAGGACATTTCAAAGAAGGTGCTTCAGCCTCTGAAGTAGTTCCCAGAACAGGGCTCAAAACATCTTAGTCACTGTACCACTGCTGGAATCTGTATAGCCTCCCAAGGGGGCTACTTTGAAGGAGATACTGACTTTGAAAGAGATACTGATTTGGATGGATGAATTTTGGTTTGCTTATGAAAATACCAGTTATGTTACTTTGTAATCATATTTCAGATACTACACATATATACTTATACACATGCATATGTACAGAGATACCTATCCTCTTCATTCTCCCATTTGTATTGTCACTACTAACCTGTATTCTTCAGGAGCAAATTGACATATCTAAAAAAGGGGAGTGGGAAAACCTAGATCATTTTCACTTTTATTGGCCACAGTACTTACTAGACAGTAAAATGTTGCCCTAGGTCATCCTACTGCAAGATCAGCACCATGGATAGTAGCCTCTCTACCATCTTGTACTTGAGAGGATGACTAGCCAAAGGAGGAATTGAGGCTGGTGAATTTGTACAGCCCTCCCTCGCTTAAATCCAATTCACTTGCATTTCATGGCATCACATTCCTGATGTCATGATCCTCTTCAAGAACAAAAGACAACAACGGTCTGAACAAGTCTGGTCTTAGCACTTCGTCAGAGAAGGAAACAAGGTTATGAGTTTCTCTGTGAAACGTGCAGGGTTCTTGGTCTCTGATCCATTAGCAAGCCTGGATAGATACTTGAACTGACTCTGCAACCCTAATTAGTGCCTCAATTTCTCCCATGCTTACCCTTGTTCCATAGAATGACCTCCATCCTGCCTCCCATACCATACCTCTCCTCCTATTTTTTCCTTTGGGTTGCAGCTCAGGGCCTAGCTCCTCTAGAACATAATTCTGGGTTCACCCTGCCTCCTCCCAATTTTCTGTTCTGTAACTACCAGCTGCAGACCTGAACTATCATTTCCCCTCCAGCCATTTGGCCAATGATTGTATTTTCACGGTTCATTTTTAATGATTACACTGCTCCCTTTCATCATCCCTACTAGAAAGGCCAGGAACTATTTATTTTTAACTGTGTATCCTAAGTGCCTATGACATTGCAATGTAATCTGTGGATGCTTAGTACTAGCAGTAAATGAAACAATCAACAAACACTATTTAATGAGTATCCTGAACTAATTTAATAGCATGGAAGGGTAGGCAGAAGAGAGAGTGGTAAGAAGGGGGAAGCTGAAGATGATGGAGGGATTTGAGGTCTTAAGAGAAAGACAATAAAAAATGCTATTTCTTAGGACTGGGAGGATACATCATTAGCAGGTTTAGATTTGTATCTCTGGGTACTGTGTCATCCTATGGCAACACCTCGTTGAATCCTGACTCACTTACAGCTACTTTGTCAAATTCAATCGTAGCACTACTCAATCACCACCAAGTCTGCTAATGTCACTATTCTCCAGGGCAGAGGGTCTAGGGAAATGCAAGAAAAACACAGGAAAGCAAGAGTAGGCTGGCCACCTTGCAATATGTCTGAGCCCTCTTCAGTGCCAAGCATCAATTGTCCATGTTCCATCCAACAGGTTTCCCTCAGGGATGGATGATAACACCGAACTTCTTACATTCTTCACATTCCTACTGGCACCCTGGAAAAGTTGCCTGACTTGGTAAGTTAAAAATTGTTTCCCCTTAAAGTCTCGTATCCCTGAAAGATAGGTGTATTATGATGTAGAGGATACTGGCATTACACCACTCTGGGCTGGCATAAAGGGTTATTTGTTACATAATGGTCATTTTAAAAGCCCAATGGATAATCAATAGCATTTAGGGATCTCAACAAGAAGACTCACCAACAAACAATAGTTCTGAATTACAGCTATGCTTATTAGCCATATTTTATCCCCACTGACTTGGAGCCAATGTCCCAATGAGACATAAGAGCCTTTATACAAAGACTGTAGCTGGCATAGGGGGTGGGGTGGGGTGGAGGGAGAGTAAAGGAGAAAGCTCATGCCTCTTCTCCATCTGCCCTCTCTGACTTCAGTAAAAGACAATAAGGTGTGGAGAAGATGAACACTGGATTTGGGGTTAAAAATAATCCCTGCTCTGTCACTAGCCATTCAACCTTGGGAAAGTCACAGTTTCATAGGTTTAGAGGTAGGAAGGTTAATAGTGCTCTTCTAGTCTAACTTCATTTTATAAATGAGGAAACTGAGACACAAAGCGTTTGAGACAAATATATTGCCATCCTTCCAGTAACTAATATGTTTGCCACCTTGGAAGTTATTCTCTTCTAAGAATCCTTACCCACCTATCCAACACGTTGCCAATTCTTGTGGCTTCTGCCTCCAGACACTCTCTTATGTTTGCTCCCTTCTCTCCACTCAAACCAGAACCATCTAATTCAGGCCTCTATCCCCTCTTGCCTGGATTACTGGCCATTTGGCCTCCTAATTGATCTCCCTGCTTTATATCTCCCTTCCCCAGGCCATCTTGCATAGGGCTGCCGAAGTGATATTCCTCAAGCAGAGGTCTGTCTATGTCACTTCTCTGCTCCAGAAACTCCACTTGTTTCCTCTCATCTGGAGAATCAAATACAATCTCCTTTCATTACTATTTAAAGTCCTTCAAACCTGGCTTCAACCTAACTTTTCAGCTTCATTACATAGCAGTCTCCTTCATGCACACAATCGTCCAACTGGCCTTCTCATTGCTCTTCATGCATATGGCATTCCACTGCCAATTTCCTATCTTTGGGAAGCTTTGCACAGGATTTATCGTGCTGCCCCCTCCCTCCAAACTGGAATGTACTCCCTCTTCACTTCTGTCTTTTTTATTTCAACTGCTGATGAAATTTCAATCCTTTGTTTCAACTGATGTTGAGTGAAGTAAGCAGAACCAGAATAACATTGTACACAATAACAGCAACGTCGTAAGAATGACCAAGTGTGAAAGACTTAGCTCCTCTGAGCAAGACAGTGATCCAAGACGGTCCCAAAGGACTCATGGTGAAAGATGCAATCCGCCTCCAGTGAGAGAACTGATGAACTGAGTACAGATTGGAGAATACTGTTTTCCCTTTCTTTTTCTTGCTTTTTTTTGCAATATGATTAATCTGGAAATATGTTTTGCATGATTACATGTGTATAATTAATACATTGCTTGCCTTCTCAATGTTTGAGGGAGAGGATGTAGGGAGGGAAAGAATTCTGAACTCAAAATTTTTTAAATGCTTAAAACAAATAAATAATAAAAATTTTGGAGAATGTTATAAGTAAATCCTATTTTTTTAAAAAATTCTTTATCTCCTTCAAAACTCAGCTCACATGCCATCTCTTATATGAGGCCTTTCTTAATTCCCTTAGATGCTCCTGCCTTCTCCTTCCCCTCAAAATAATTACCTTTCATTTACTCAGTATATACTTAATATAGTCTTAGTCAGGACACATGTTGAGTCCGCCACAGAGAATGTAAATAGCTTGAGCGTAAAAATTATTTAATTTTTGTGTTTGTATCTCTATCACCTAACACAGTGCTAATGTCACATGGTAGGCACTTAATGATTGTTGATTGATTGATTGCTCAAGGTCACTCAGGTAGTAAAAGCCAGAATCCCAACCCAGGTCTTCTGACTCCAAATTCCAGTGCTGTTTCCATGGTACCATCTTTTCAGATTTCATCTAAGCCTCAGTTTCCCTCATCTGTAAAAATGAAAATAATAACTTGCACGGCTTACCTTATAAAATAGATGATTTATGGAATGTACTATGCAAATTTATAGTATTATAAGTATATGCTAAATCTTGCTGAAAGCAGGGAATGCCAGAGGAATAAAATGGTGAATAAGGAAACTACCCTTCGAGGATTTCTATATGCATGAAGGGAACTTTTCCCTTGAATATTAGGATCTCCTTTATTCTTTTCCCAGATTCCTCCCCAGTCTCCTCACTAGGTCCAGGTGTCAGTGTGGTTCCTGTGCCTGTTCCTAGACCAGCTGTGGGCCCAATTCTTCAATTTATTAGCATCTGGATTTGAGGCAGGTAGCTCAGTGGATAGGGCAGATAGGTGGCAAAGTAGATAGAAGGCAGAGTATGTAATCAGGAAGATTCATTTTCTTGAATTTAAATCTTACCTCAGACACTTACTATCTATGTGACCCTGGGTAAGTCACTTAATCCTATTTGTCTCAGTTTCCTCATCTGTAAAATGAGAAGGAAATGGAAAGCCACTCTAGTATCTTTGCAAAGAGAAATCTAATTAGAGTCAGATACAATTGAAAAAATGACTCAACAACAAAAGCTCAGAGGATTAGAGTGCTAGATCTGGAGTTAGGAAGAACTGAGTTCAAATTTTACCTCTGACACTTCCTAGCTGTTTGACCCTGGTCCAGTCTGTCTTCCTCAGTTTCCTCATTTGTAAAATGGAGATAATGACAACATCTATTTCTCAGGAAGTTGTATTGAGAGCAAATTGAAAAGCATTTTTGAAACCTTAAAGACCTATATAAATGCTATCTATTATTAAAAATGATGCTGAATTCTGGGTACATTCCAGAGCAACTTGATCAATATGTTCAGAGCTCAGAAAGGTTAGGTGGCCCAGTTCTGCCTGATACCTGCTTCTTATCCTAAGCCTAGACTCTGGGTCAGATTTGAAACCTGCCCCTATGAGTCTACTTGATGAACATTGTGATTTTTTTAATCTTTCTGGTCTCTTCTCCCTGGATATCTCTCAGGGCACACTTACCTTTTTTTTTTAAGTGGGATCTGTGATTTCATCTGTACAAATAGCGAGGAACTTTCTCTACCAATGCAGCTTGTTGGCTGCTTTGCAATTCATAATCTTGGAGAGCAGACTAGGGGATACTAAGATGATAAATGTCTTTCCCAGGGTCACATAACCATGATATATCAGAGGAGAGATTTGAACCCAGAACTTCCTCACTTCAAGGCTGGCTCTGGACCCACAAGGCCATGCTGTTTCACCAAGCATAATACTTAGAAAATCATGGTAAAAACCAAAGCCTCATTTGAAATGGACAATTGGATTCAATGCCTCTAACATTAAGCCGGAAATACACATTTGTATATATCACTCTACAAGGCATCATGACTACAAAGACAGAATTAAACCCAATTTAGGGTCAAGGGACCAGGATAGAAACCCAATGTCAATTGGACCAAGAAAGGAATTCTAGTCACTGGATTCATGGTAAGAGTTTCCTACAATTAATGGAATCTCCCTGTATATGCTTTAGCCCCTAAATAGAAAAATGTCCATTTGCAGATACATGCTTGCAAATTACCCGACTGTGCCAAAATCCAGGAGAACCTTTTAGAGACCTTCAAAAACCAAGTGATTTTAACAGAGAGGAGGAGAAAGGGGGAGGGGGGGAGAATGCTATCAGCAATGCCAAGGGTCAAGTTACTTCTGACTTATGATAAATGCATTCCAAAGTACTTGCGTCACACAGACTTTGACAAACTTGCTTTGATGACTTTGAAAAAAGGATTGAAGCAGAACTAGTTCCCACTTGGGTAAGAGATTTTTTTTTAATTTTTTACCACTTGGGTAAGAGATTTTTTTTTTAAATTTTTTACCACTTGGGTAAGAGATTTTTTAATTCTGCTGTATGGAGTAGTGGGGTGAGGGGTGGGGGGTAGCAACCAGGTGGCACTATAGATATAGCAGCACTGGGTCTGGAATCAGGAAGACTCATCTTCCTGAGTTCAAATCTGACCTTAGACACTCTAGGTGGATGACCCCAGGCAAGTCACTTCACACTATTTGCCTCAGTTTCCTCATCTGTAAAATACTCTAGAGAAGGAGATGTTAAGCTACTCCAGTATCTTTGCCAAGAAAACCCCAAATGGGGTCATGAAGAATTGGACATGACCGAAAACAACAGATAGCCTTAAAACCAGGACTACCTGGGGTCAAGTCCCAACTCTGACACATGGTAGCTGGGTGACCCTGGATAAGCCACTAAAATTCTCAGCGCTCTAGGCAACTTTCTAAGAGCATAAATCATCTGCTGGGCAGGTAGTGGCCTGTGTAGTTGGAGAGAATTCCTCACTGAATAATTCCTTATCCCAATGAAATAACCAGTCTAGTCCCTGGCATTCATCACCCTGGATAGTTCTCTAAGGAATAAGAGTTCTCATCATTTGGATGTTGTCCTATGTGTGTTAGGTGGATTTCTGGTCTGAATTCAAGAGGAGAACCAGAAGTCATTCTTTCAAACAGCCTAGCAAATCAAGAGATTTAAAAAGCACTCCTTCAATGATTCTATTCTGGTGTAGGACAGAAAGTCTCTATGCCCTTTTGAGATGTCCAACTAGCTATTACTCATACACCACATTACACACCCCCGAAATAACCTTGGGTTTTTGTCCGGGATGTATTCTATACCTGGAATGCCCTCTTTCTTGATTTCCACCTTGTAGATTCCTAGCTTCCTTCAAACCTGAGCTCACACCACCTCCTTTCTTGATCTCTCCCCTCCTCCACTCCTAGTGCCTCTCTCTAAACAACTATACTGTTGTTTATGCTGTTCCCCTTTCTTGAACCCCTAGTCCTTTATCAATTCATGATAAAAGCCTCAGACCTGGACAATTCTGAATCATGTAACCACTCTGGGTCTACTACAAATTTGTTACATAACCTCAACTGGGCCCTCACCGCTACCAGGCAACCCTAATGAATCTTTTTCATCCCTCCTCAAATCTCCCATGGGTCCCCTCCCACCCTCTCAGCCAAGAACCTTGTTTCCTATTTTATCAACAAAACTGAAGTTCTCCCCTCTTCCCCATCTCCTATCACTCATATATCTTCTACTACTCCCTCCTCCTTCATTCCTGTCTCATGTAATGAGGTGAACTTACTCCTGACCAAAGATAATTCTATCTGCTCAAGAAATCTCATTCCATCCTGTCTCCTCCAACAGCTTGGTCCTTCTGCTATCCCTCTTCTATCACTTATTTTCAATCTCTTCTTGTCAGTTGGCTTATTCCCTACTGCCTACAAAAAGGTCCATGGATTCTTCCATTCCTGCTAACTACTGGCCTACATCTCGTCTGTTCTTTTAACCTAAATTCCACAAAAAGTCATCTACAATAGATGCCTCCACTGTCTCTCCTCTCACTCTCTTGTTAACCCTTTACAACTTGTCTTCCAACCTTATCATTCTATTAAAACTTCTCCCTCCAAAGTTAGGAGAGATCTAGTGCCAGATCTAGTGGTCTTTTCTCAGTCCTTACTTTTCTTGACCTCTCAGCAGCCTTTGAAACCATTGATCACTCCTCCTTGAGTATCAAGGACAGGGCTGGGGAATCTGAGTAATGGAGGCCACATGTGATCCTGTAGGTCCTCAAATGTGGTCCTTTGACTGAATCCAAACTTCACAGAATAAATTTGTTACCTAGATGTCCCTAGGTTATCAGAATACAATTCTTTCTCTCTCTCTCTCAGTTCTTTGGTCCATCTGATTCTTCCTTCTCTGTTTCTTCTGAGGATCCTCTTCTAGATCATATGCTCTAACCACAAGTGTCCCTCAGGGTCATATTTTGCTCTCTTTTCTTTTCTCCCTCTATACAATTTCATTTGGTATTCTCATCAGCCCCCATGGAATTAATTAGCATCTCTATGCTGAAGATGCTCAAATCTACCAATCCTCCCCCAACCTCTCTGCTGACCTCCCACTCTTGCATCTCCAACTAACTTTCAGACATCTTGAATTGGATCCAAAATGGAATTCATTATCTTTCCCCCTAAACTCCTCCCTTGTCCCCTACCTTCCTTATAAAAGGCAACACCATCCTCCCAATTTCTCAGGTTTGCATCCTGGGAAATGTCTTTGATTCATCACTCTCTCTTAATCCTCATATCCAACCTGTTGCCCAAGTCTATAGATTTCACCTTCGCACCATCTCTTGAACACTCCCCCTTATCTCTTTTAAAACTGTCAACAATTGGAGCTTTGAGTCAATCCAACCATTCTGGAGAGCAATTTGGAACTATGCCCAAAAGGCTACAAAAATGTGCATGCCCTTTGATCCAGCAATATTGCTTCTAGGACTGTATCCCAGAGATCATAAAAAGGAGAAAGGGTCCCACATGTACAAAAATATTTATAGCAGCTCTCTTTGTGGTGGCCAAGAATTGGAAATCAAGGGGATACCCATCCACTGGGGAATGGCTAAACAAGTTGTGGTAGATGAATGTAATGGAATACTACTGTCCTACAAGAAATGATGAACAGGAAGACTTCAGAGAGGTCTGGAAGTTTTTATATGAACTGATGCTAAATGAAAGGAGCAGAACCAGGAGAACATTGTTCATAACAACAACCACAGTGTGTGAGGCATTTTTGGGGTAGACTTAGCCCTTCACAGCAATGCAAGGACCTAAAACATTTCCAAAGGACTCTAGAGGCAAAATGCCTTCCACATCCAGAGAAAGAACTATAGAATTGGAAAGCAGAATGAAGAAGAATATTTTCTCTTGTGTTGTTTTTTTCTCATGCTTTCTCCCATTTGTTTTAATTCTTCTATGCAACATGACTAATGTGAAAATGTGTTTAATAAGAATGTATGTAGAGAACCCATATACGATTACATGCTGTCTCAGGGAGGGAGGGGTAGAAAATCTAAGACTTATGGAAGTGATTGTAGAAAACGGAAGAGAAATAAATATAGTTGAAAAAAATTAAAACAAAACAAAAAGAAATAAAACTGCCACCATTCTGGTGCAGGCTTCTATCTCCTCATGAATGGACTATAACAGTAGCCTGCTGGTGGGGTCTGTCTGCTTCAAGCATCTTGCTGCTCTACTCTATCCTCCATTTAGCTACTAAGCTGAATTTTCTTTAAGCAAAGGTCTGACCATGTCAACCCCATGCTCCATAAACTCCATTGACTTTCACCTACAGAATCAAATTCAAAATCCTCTGTTTGGCTTTCAGAGCCCTCCATAATCTAGCCCCCTCCTACCTTTCCAGTCTTCATACATCTTAATCCCTATCATGTACTCTTCAATCCAGTGATACTAGCCTCCATTCTGTTCCATGAATGAG
The DNA here is from genome assembly GCA_028658325.1 of Potorous gilbertii. Classification (NCBI taxonomy): domain Eukaryota; kingdom Metazoa; phylum Chordata; class Mammalia; order Diprotodontia; family Potoroidae; genus Potorous; species Potorous gilbertii. The sequence goes on along the minus strand of CM053772.1, from coordinate 83,782,424 downwards.
ACACTCTTCTATCTCTCTACTCCATGCATTTTCTCTGTCTGTTCCCGATACCTAGAACACTCTCCTTCCACAGCTCTATCTGCTGGATTCCCTAGCCTCCTTCAAGTTCCCACTGAAATCCCATATTTTAGTCTTTCCTAACCTCTTTTAATTTCAGTATTATTCCTCTCTTAAATATATTAATCCTAAACATACCTCGTTTGTACAGAAAACTCCTTGAGGGCCAGAAGCCGTCTTTTGCCTCTTTCTTGCATCCCTCACTCTAAGCACAGTGCCTAAGAAGTGTTTACTGACTGATGGAATGATTTTGTATGGAATTTGTTATAATAAAATTTATATCCACTTACATACATACATATTCATATACGCATACATATATGTGTATATACAAATGTCTGTGTATATGTCTCTGTGTGTGTGTGTGTATAAAATTTTCCCTGATAGAATGTATGTTTCATGAGGAAGGGGCTATTTGGTTTAATTTTGTTTTTTGTCTTTTCATCCTTAGCACCTACCATAGTACTTGGCACATAGTAGACCCTTAATAAATGCTTGTTAATTGTTTCATTGGTTCTGACCAAAAAATTCGTATTATGGCCAAACTGTCCTCTCTGAACTTGGCTGGGCTCATCTTTGGATAATAGTCAGAAAATTAAAAAAAAAATAACAAATCCTTAGATAACTTTTGAAAAGTGAAGGTCACCTCTATCCCATACTGATGTAACATATTTAGTAGAGAAAAAAAGTCCTATTGTGCTGAAAATGACTTATGGTCCACCTGTTCTGCCCTAGGAGACATCAGTGGAATTAGTCAGTGGACATGTGAGCATCTACCTAACCACCTGGGGGGTATGTGTGTGTACATGTGCATGTGCATGTGTGTGTGTATGTATGTGTGTGTGTTGTATGTATGTGTTAGGGTTAGAGGAGGTTCTAGAACTGCAGTGCATAGTAGGGATATATACTGAAAAATGATGTACTTTCTGCTCTCAGGGAATTTATGGTCTATCCTCCCTATTAGATGTACTAACAAGCAATGATTTAACCATTCAGATTTTTACAAACTTAGAATAGTGAGCCATACATCAGGGCAGAGAGTGGGTCACTGGTTTGCAGAAAGGCTCAGCTGGAGAGGCTTGTTGGAGGAGACAATCCTCCTTATTACATGCAAGGACAGTCCAAGGGTAGAAGATGGGACAGCTACTTGTAGACAGTGTAGACCAAGGTGAGAAAGCACAGACAGAATAAAACAGAAGGTCCTTGAGTGAGTAAAACCAGTGTCTTTACACCAGCTACCTCTTATTCTTCTGGACATGGGATTGACAAGGACCTGCCATAAAACAGGTCTGTACTCTGACTAAGAACATGGTAGGATCAAGTCTCAATATGATATGGTGGACAGCTAACTGTCCTTTGAGCCAGGAAGAACTAGGTTCAAGTCCAACCCCTGAAACAGACCAGCTATGGTGATCTTCAGTTACTCCATCTGTAAAATGGGGATAATGAAAGCATCTACTTCACAGGCTTGGTGGGAGGTTCCAATGAAATGACATATGTAAAGAGCTTTACAAACCTTATAGAGCTATATGAATACTTGTTGTTTGGGTCCCCGACTCTTTGTGACCCCATGTGGGATTTTCTTTGGCAGAGACACTGGAGTGGTTTGCCATTTCCTTCTCCAGGTCATTTTACAGATGAGGAAACTGAGGCAAACAGGGTTAAATGCCATGCCTATGGTCACACAGCTAGTGAGTATCTGAGACTGGATTTGAACTCAGGAAAATGAGTTCCAGGCCTTTTACTCTACCCACTTAGCTGTGCCAATATAAATGCTAGGCGCTATTATTGTATCAGGGTAACTTAACTCTCAGTATCCTAGGCAATTTGCTATAGGAAGACTATAAGAGGAGGGGAGGATAGAAGAAGAGCATTCACATAGCACCTACTACATTATGGGCACTGAACTTTACAAATATCTCAATTAATCCTCACAACAGTCTTTCGAAGGAGGTGCTTTTTCACAGTTTGTGGAAACTAAGGCAGAATTTCAGTGACTTGCTCAGGGTCATAAAGCTATTAAGTGTAAGAGGCAGTATTTGAATTCAAAACCTCTTGACTCCATGCCACTAGCTGCCAACATACATTGGGAGAGGGAGATTCCCCCCACCCAGGAGTTCCCTAAGCTAGTGAAATCACAGGTCTAGTTCCTATCCTGTATCTTAGGATCACTGATTTCTAACTGATAGAGACCTTGCAGATCATTTAGTCCATTTAGGTTTTCGACAGAGAAAAGGAAGCCCAGGGAGGTGAGCACATAACTTGCTCAAGGTCACACGGGTTACTTTGGGTAGCAGCTGCTATAGATCTAGACTAAAAAGAATTTAACTAACAACCCCAACAAATCCCAGCTCACCCTTCTAGAATGGTTTATGTTTTGACAGGCACTCTCCTTAACAAAATTGTGAGGTTGGTAGATGAGATAAAGGCACAGATAATCATTCACAGAGGTTGTCTTTCTATAACATTACAGACAGGAAACCTGGAGAAATCCCTAGAGAGGTTCCTGGCAGCCTATTTATTTATGTGGGTTTAAGAGATATTAATAAAACAACCCCTAAGACTTAGGTAGAAAGAAAAAAGGACACGTTCTGTAGTATTCAACCTGACATGTCCTCCCCTTATCCCACCCCCTACCTTCAGACAGACAATAAAGATAACAACCATCACCCCACACGAAGGAAAACCTTCCAGATGCAAAATGAGTGCAGGTGTTTCCTTTCCTGCTCTATCTCCCCCACCTCTTCTCAGTTTTTTGTTAGTTTGTTTTTTCATGGGTTTTTTTTTGGAAGGCAATTGGGTTAAATGACCGGCCCAGAATCACACAGCTAATAAATATCTGAGACCAGATTTGAACTCAGGTCCTCCTGACTCCAGAGCTGGTACCTTATCCACTGCACCATCGAGCTGCCCCCTTGCTGTTACCTTCTGCATCAACTACTGGACTCAAAGGGTTTCTGAAACCCTCCCATAAGACCTTTTCCCCCCAAGTAGGTAATGGGCCCCCAGCTTCGCTCTGCACTTACAATTTCTAGTTGCACTTATCCAAGACAAAGAATTCACCTGGGGACCCATCAATCTCTACTCTTAAGGGTACCATCACCAATCCTGGTCAGTCTTGATGCTGAACCAAGGGAGAATAACATTCATAAAAATCAACTCTCTGGGAAACAAAATATAGGAAGTCCATCTTCACAAACCACTTCTACTTCCTGGGCCCCTATTTCCTTCCTTGGGTATGGGAATGGTATAATCTGATCAACCCACCTCATCATGTTGTGAGGACCAAATGAGATCGCAGACCTGGAAGGGACTTTAGAATATCTAATCCAACCCCTTCATTTTACAGTAGAAGAAACCGAGGTTCAAGAAGAGAGACAAAGGAGCACAGGATCATAGAGTTAGAACTGGAAAGAGACCTTAGAAGTCATATAGTTTGCTTCATTTAAGAGACTGGTGAGTGGCATAGCAAGTTATGGGGCAGAGCAAGAATTGGAGGTCAGGTCTTCCAACCCCAGCACTTTCCACTGTACAAAGTCACCTAAATAATTATGGACATGAAAGAACTTCTAAAGGTATAAAGCTATATGAAAATTTAATTCAATTAAATAAACATTTATTAAGTACCTAGTATGTACTTTTCTGACTCTTCATGACCCCATTTGGGGTTTTCTTGACAGAGCTACTGAAGTGGTGTGCCATTTCCTTCTCCAGTTCATTTTACAGATGAAGAAACTGACGCAAACAGGGTTAGGTGACTTGCCCAGGGTCACACAACAACTAAATGTCTGAAACCAGATTGCAACTCCCAAAGATGAATCTTCCTGACTCCAGCTCCAGTGATCTATCCACTGAGCCACTAAGCTGCCTGTCTACAGGCTGGGGATAAAGAACTGACCTTGAAATCAGGAAGATCTGTGTTCATATTCTGTTTCTGATATATATTGTCTGTGCTATTTCAGGGAAGTCACTTGAACTCAGTATCTCAGGCAATTCTCTAAGACATTTATTTAAATTGCAAAGCAGATATTAATCTGGATTGGTGAAGGGATTTTCCTCATTATGAGCTCCATATAGGGGGCAGCTAGGCCCTGGAGTCTGGAGGATCATTAATTCAAATTTGGTCTCAGACACTTACTAGCTGTATGATCCTAGGCAAGTCACTTAACCCCAGTTGCCTTAAAACAAACAAACAAACAAACAACTCTAAGGCAACTGGAGTTAAGTGACTTGCCTAGGATCATGCAACTAGTAAGTGTCTGAGATCCAGTCTAAAAATAGATGAGCAAGGCACTATGCTAATAACTGGAGATACAAAAATGAAGCAGTCCTTGTCTTCAAGACTTACATTCATCTGTAATACAAAGGCTTGTTGGCAGTAGTTTGGGCAGCATGGCAGAGTGGATAGGGAACTGGCCTTGAAGCCAGGAAGGCTTGACTTCATACTAACACATACTGACTTTGGGATTGTGGGTAAATCTCTAAGACACTTATCCCTCACTTGCTCAGGCCAGGTTTACCTATTTGCCTGCTTGCACTGGCTTAGACCTTTCTGATCTCTGAAAGAAATTCTGGCCTTGGGCAGGAAATATTCAAGAAGCTCGAGGCTCATAGAAGTCTTTGAGTCAACATTAAATTCTGTTCTTCCTGCTTGTGCTGATGAAGGCAAGAAGTGCTGACCTGCATTGGTAAAGGGTGTTTCCTCACCTGGAAGTCCCCTATACCAATTAAATCACAATTCTAGACTAGTAGTGTTAGCAGCAGTATGGACTTCTTTGCCAACCTCAGGATGTCATAGAGGGCGATTGCCATCCACTATAGGTTGGACTAACTGATAAAAGTTAATGCCTCTATGATTCCATGGACCCTGCTCTCTCTACTCAACAACTATTAATGACCCTAACATGCCCTTCAGCTGTCCTCAAGCCTTTCCTAATTTGATGAGCATGGAAACCATCCATCTCCAAATTCCCATTAGCCTTATGAATGGATACACTATTCAGAGCCATAGCTACCACCCAAGGAGGCTACATCAGGGATAGAGAGCCACAAAATAAAGAGTTCTAGGATATACTGAATTGAGGGGGTATTTTAGGGACAATGGGCAAAGGAAACCTGGATTCAATATTGTGTAACTCTACATACTGTTTGCACAACAGCCAGCAAGTATATCTCCCACTTGAAAGTAACTTCACAGTATAGAGGAAAGAGAGAGAAAGAAAAGGAAGAAAAAAGAATGGCGAAGAGATGAACCAGTGGGGGGGAGATTAACATTAGCTACCCTTAACATCAATTGTAGAGATCTGGCTCAAGTTAAAACTTGAAAAACAAACAGAAATTTGAAACAGTGTTATCATTCAATTAGCACCGCTGATGACCAGCAATTATCAGCACTTCAAGTGTGTAAGCACCCCTCTAGCAGACCAGTTAATGAGCAGCCCCCCTGTTGGGTCTTCCAAAGATTTAATCATTAACCAGACCTCTCCAGCTAGTGCTAAGATTAGCCAATTAATGCTGACATTAGCCAGAGTTTATCCATTAGGCACTAGACTCAATGTCAAAGCAGAAAGTACCTTAGAGATCACCAAGTGCTCATTTTAGAATGGGAAACTGAGCCCTAGAAAAGTAAAAACTTACCCAGGGTTCTACAGATAGTAGCAAAACAAAGCTTTTGTTTGTATTGTATATATTGTGTAGACTCTAACATAGCATATTCATCTTGCAATTTCATAATGAACTTATACTGTAATATTGTGTATTGTGGTTATTTTATTTATTGTCTTAGCCCCCACTAGACTATTTTCCCTAGTGCCTAGTAAAATGTTCTGCATGCAGCAGGTACTGAATAAGTTTGCACAGAATGAACAGATATAATATTTATAACAGAGTAGAGATAGGGATTGGACCTGTGACTTCATTGGTAAAGAGTATGCCTCAGAAATGAAATTCTTGGGTAGATCTTGGCGAATGACAGTCTTACGGAATTGCCATAGAGAACCGAGATGTTAAGTGATTTGTTCATGGTCACTGGCCAGTATGTATTGTAGGTAGGACTAAAACCCATGTCTTCCTGACTTCCAAAGTCAGTGATCTAGAAGCTAGTCCATGTAAAAGTCATACTACCATCCAGGGCTATATAGGAGCTATAGTAACTGAAATGTCCCAACCCTTCAGAAAACATGGCTTATACAATACTGACACTCTGACTGTAGATAGTGGATCTGAGATCAAGAAAGGGGGATGTATGTCAGTGGATGGAAAAATGGCAGCAGTTTCAGGACCTCCCATCTGCAATTACAAGGTATACAAATGAGTTCACAGTAACAGAAGGAAGTGTTCCCAGAATGAATCATTCCCACTCACATCACAGGGGCAATAGCTGCTTTGCTACCTGTCCTGTCCCTCCCCCGCTTTGGCCTGGTCTACCTATTTGCTTCCCTGTGTTGGCTCAGACCCTTCCATTCTCTGAGAGCAATTCTGGCCTTGGGCAGGAAATACCCAGGGAGCCTGTGGCTCATAGAGCCTTTGAGTCAGCATCAAATTCTATTCTGCCTGCTGGTGCCGATGGGTCACTTGGGATGATTTATCCTTTTCTGGGGGGAAAGGGAAGAGGGGGAGAGGAGGTAGGTGGTAGTCAGAAACTGAATTTAAATGTGAATGATGTTTCTTCTTCTTTAACCGCCTCCCCACCCCCACCCCCCTTTGGTGAAGAAGAATCGGTAACTGGGTCAAAAAGGCAGTAGTCAGTATTTGCATGGAACCATGTGGGTGGAATGCCAGGCAGTGGTGTCTATTCTTGAATTGACAGGATTGTGATACTGATTTTAAAATTAACCTGTGGGCTCAACCAAGGGCATTGAAAACTGAGTGGATTACAAAGCCAGTTAGGGATGTCATGGAGAAAATGGGTGCCATTTTGGTATCTGCAAGCAGCTCCAGAGCCTAAGGAATTATAGTGAAAGCTATTCAAGATGTGTCAAGGTCTTGGGGAAAGGCAGGATGGATAAAATGCTACAATTAGGAGTCAAGAGGACCTGAGTTCAAATCCTGCCTCAGACACTTTCCAGTAGTGTGACCTTGTGTGTCAAGTCATCTAACCTTTCTCAACCTTGGTTTCTTCCTCTATAAAATGGGGATGATGATAACGCACCTCACAAGTCTGGTGGGAGGATCAAATGCGTTCACACGGGTAAAGTGCTTTGAAAATCTTATAGCATTAAATAAATCTGTTAGCTTAGACTAAAGAAAAAGTTGAAAGTGTGTTGTCTTGACCAGAAGGCTGGCCATGGAGAAATCTTAGGATGACTTGGGTTCAAGTGTTGCCTCTGACAGATATTAGCTGAATAACCATTGATAAATTACTGAGAGACAATTCTCCTAACACTACAAATGACTCAAGTTGCTGATCTCTATCAGTGAAGGAAATTTCTTATACCGGTAAAGTCAAAGATCCATTGTCCCTGTCCCTCCTCTCCCCACAAAAAAAGGATAAGATTTTTACCCCTATTAAATTCCATTCTGATGCCTTATAATAATGAAAAGATGACCCTGGTTGCTATGCTAATAAATGGCGATCTCTAGATAATGCTGCAAAGCTGGAAAAGAGTTCAGTCATGGACCAAGATCAATCAGTCACCCAACAAGCATTTATTAAGCACCTACTGTGTGCTCAGGAACTGAAGCTAGGCATTAGGAATACACAGAAAAGGAATGAAACTTTCTTCTCTCAATTAGATTCTGTGTCCATTGCTCAAGGATCAACCTCCTCAAACTCAGAGAGGTCCGTTTACTGTCAGAAGGTTAGGTGATATGGAGAATAGTGATAGATTTACTTCAGCCCCTGAAATTTATGAGGATAAGCTACTAAGGCATGGCGGGGCTGGGATCTGCTTTGACAGACAGAGCACCTATATCAGTGAATCTGCATTTTGAAGAAGGAAAGGATAAGAAAGGATAGATTTAGCAAGTTATATAGCTGATCAGAAGCTGTTCTGGTCAGAAACTTTCATGTTTCCTGACCTTCTGCATCTGTTGAATTATTTATGCATTTTTCTGTCCTTGTAAATGTATTCTTTGCTAGACTTAACCTGTCTCAGCCGTGAGAAGGAATTAGGGGAACTGGGAAGAGGAAAGATGGAGACAGAAGCTGAAAACTTTGAATCAGGAGACAATGGACCCCAACTGAGCTCCTAGGGTAACCAGTAGGCTAATGACGAGATAGGGAGCAAGCCGAGCATTCAATTTCTTATTTGGGACAGACCTCAGGAAAGGTTGGAGAGCATTTCCTTGTAGTGTTCCACGACCATTCTACCTAGATCCTGACCTTTAGTCAGTCAACTAGCATTTAAGCGCCTACTGTGTGCCAGACACTATGCTTAATACACAGTGCTAAGTTATTCAGGCTCTCTGCTTATGTCTCTGAATTTTATTTCTCAGTCATAGGATCACAGATCTCTCTAGATGAACTGCAGAGTTAGCATTTATATAGTGTAGTGCCTACTAGGTACCAGATACTATGCTAAGCACTTAAAAGTATTATCTCATTTAAACCTTATTATAACCCTGGGAGGTAGGTGCTAAGAGTATTATTGTTTTTGTTATTAAAGTTGGGGAAACTGAGGTATGCAGAGGGTAAGTAATTTGCCCAGGTTCACACATAGAGTAAGTGTCTGGGGCTGGATTTGAACTCAATCTTCCTGGCTCCAAGTTCAGTATTCTATATACTGCACTCCCCAGAGCCCATCTCATCCACTTCACTCATTTTACAGAGAAAGAAAAGGAGCCCAGTGAAATTAAGTGACTTACTCAAAGTCACACAGGTAGTAAACATCAGAGCAGAATTTGAACTCAAGTCCTCTGGCTTCAGGGTCAGGGCTCCTTCCACTGTACTATGCTGCCTCTCTAGTCTTTGAGACAGAGATGCTAATCCTGATTCCAGCTATGCGACCTACTAGACTTGACCCCTGACCTTTACAGACAAGTTAATTAACATCTCAGTGTTCTAATATCTTCCAGCATCCTTCCTGTTTCACTTCCTCTCCCCTCACTCCTGATTGGCATGCCCTGTTCTAATGCTACATAATTTCAAGAGGGATAATGTAAAGGCTAGAAGTCAGGAATCCTGAGTGCTAGTCTCACCTGTCACTCATTCACTGGGTGTCCTTGAACCTAGCCTCCATAGGCTTCAACTTGCCAATCTAAAATCTGAGACTGAAGTAAGTGATCTTTCCAATCCCTTCCAGCTCTGAGACTCATTTACTCTATGCATCCATACCAATGTTTTCCAGTGACTTGGCCTCATAACACTAGGGCTTTAAATATATTGCTAAAACCTATGAAAAATGGTCCAGGGAGCTTAGGTTTATGGGGTACTCCATAGGATAAACATGGACAAGGGGACTTATAGAGAAAAATAAGCTGAATTTCCTATCCCCCCCCAAATTGGTTTATTGATACACAATTTAATGGTTTTGGGACGTAGATATTGCTTAGTAAAGCTTTTCTTGCTGAACTTCCAACCACATACTCACAAGGCACAGAGTAAAAGGGTCATACAAGGGTTGCAGTAGAGTGCCCCAAAGCTCCGTGCTGGCCTTTGGCACTATTTAACATTTTTACCAATGATTTAGAAATGGTATATAGGAGAGATAGATAGGAGAGATAGGATCCCAAAAGATCTTGACAGGCTAGAACATTGGGCTGAATCTAATAAGATGAAATTCAATACTTATACTTGGATTTCAAAAAAATTAGCTCATTTGATCCCTACCATCATCCTATGGGGTAAATGCTATAATATTTTTCATTTTACAATTGAGAAAACTGAAGCAGACAAAGATTAAGTGACTTGTCCGGTGTCACATGGCTAGGAAGTATCTGAGGCTGGATTTTAAACTCCAGTCTTCCTGACTCTGGTCTCAAGACTCCATCCATTGTAGCACCTAGCTGTGGCAGTGAGTTCACCTCTCACCTAGAGGTTTTTAAACAGAGACTGGATAATTATTTGTAATTATCAGTCAGGTCAATAGTGTTAGGGGATTCTTTTCAGGTACTGGTTGGAGCAGGTGACTGCCAAGGCCTCTTCCCACTCTAAATTTCTGTGATCCCAGGTGCCACAGGATACAGAAATTGGGAAACACCAACCTAGTGAGAGGAGCTCATTCCTCAGATCAACTCAATTCAAAGCACTTGATCGTTTCTTGAGTGCCCATCGAGAGCAATGGGTGCTGGAGACATAACGATAAAGAGGAAGCAGTCCTTGTCTTCAGGAAGCTTATGCTCTACAGGGGGATACAGCATTTATGAGTAAATACAAGGTCATTTCAGGCAATTTGGAAAGACTTTGCCTAGAAGGTTCTACTTGAGTTTAGCCTTGAAAAAGCTAGGGATCCTAAGAAGGAGAGTTGAAGAAGGAATGCATTCTAGACATGGGAACTCGTGGACAAAAAAGCATGGAGGGAAGAGTTCAGGAAAACAGTTTGGCTGGAATGTGGTGATGAAGGACAGACAATAAGAATTGTCTGAAGGTGGTTAGGAACCATATTGTAGAGCATTTTACTCCCTAGGGACACTAGGGAGCCTTATGGTGGAATGTCCTTTATTTCCTAACACATCTCTTACTCATTCATCATATGGGATGAAAGTAAACCATTATTAAGTAAATCATTAGAGATTCCTTTCAGCTAACCCAAAGGCAGATTGATATCATGGACAGACTGCTGGAGTCAGGAAGACTTTGAATTTAAATCCTACTGTAGACATTTAGTAACTATGTAACTTCGGGCAAGTCACCTAAACTCCTTGGAGTTGGACTAGACTCAGGGTTCTTACCCATTTTTGTGTGACATAGTTTCCCACAGCACTATTTCCCTGATGCATGCTTTTCGGTCCAGTGACACTGGAAGCCTAGAAGGACTATGGGAGGGAGCCCCACTTCACAATCTTACTGTGGGCCAGCCAGCCCCACTGATAGCAATGGAACCAGATTCAAGCCTGCTCCTCAAGATTTCCTGTGGCAGGGATCTGACCATTTCTGAAAGCAGCAAATTCTGTGGTTGGGACAGTTCTACTGATCAGGAAGTTTCTAATATAGAGCTAAAAAGAATCATTACATTATAGGACAGCTATGTGGCTCAACAGTCCTGAAGTCTGTGAGACCTGAGTTCAAATCTGTCCTCAGATACTTATTAGCTGTGTGAGCCTGGGCAAGTCCCTTAACCTATGTCTGCTTCAGGTTCCTCAGCTGTAAATAATAACACCTACCTCACACTGTTGTTGTGAGAAATGAGATAATGTTTTTAAAGCAATTAGCACCTGGCCTAGTGGGTGCTTAAGCTCATTTCCTTCCCTAAAAATCTGTCTCTTTGTTAACTTCCACCTGTTGGTACTAGTTCCTTTCCTAAAGTACCATGTGGAACAAGACAGTATCTCTTTGCTCCAAGATAGTCCTTCAAGTATGTGAAGACAGATGTCATGTCTTCATATCCCTGAATTAGACACCAGATGCCATGTCCCCTCCCCATCCTAAAACCAGACACCAGATGTCATGTCTTTCCATCTCAAACCAGACACCAGATGCTACATCCCTGTCCCCCATCCCAAACCTGACAGGATAACTTGAGTGTCCTATTCAGTCTCCAGGGAATGGGACAGGAAAGACTCTCACAGACTGTCAAGAGAGCTGACCTTACTGACAGACCTCTCTGGGCTCCCTGTAGCAGGATGCAGTTTGCACCAACTGATCCCCAGATCTTAGGAGTACAGTATGGGGCTGGAGAAGGTATCTGCAGAGGTTATAGGAAGACATGGAGAAGGCATGGAGAGAAGAGTCTAGGTCAGGCATGGAGTCCAAAGACTTTGCAGACCAAAGAGGTCCCTCTGTTGATTTTGGAGTGTGTGAGAGGAAAAGCATGTTTAGCTTTTGTTTTAAAAATGCAGAGTAGCCATAGAGAGATGAGGGCCAACGGGTATGGAATGTTGACTAAGATGTTGGATACAATCCCTTTATCCACTGGTATTGCATAAGCATTTTTCTTCATCATAAGGTTCTTAGGATAGATAAGATCATATAAAGGATCATGGAAGCCACCAACTTCATTATCCTCCCTTTATAGGTGAGGAAACTAAAACTGTGAGAGGTTAAGGCTGGGGGCACAGGGTCCACATGAAGATTTTAATAGACCACTGGACTAGTCAGGAGGCCCTAGATTCAAATCTTGCCTTAGACACTAGTTGTATGAACTAGGCAGGTCACTCAATCATTCTGTATCTCAATTTCCTCATTTATAAAATTGTGAGGGCATTTGAACATGATGACCTACAAAGCCCCAAGCTCTATATCTATGATGCCAGAGAGGGTATCCTCTAAATCCTATCCTTTCAAAGGCCCAGAGGCATATCAGGAAATGATGGTTAGATTTAAAAAAAAACCCAAAGAACATCAATAAAACTTCAAAAATAAATGAGTAAAATCCAAGTAAACCACATAAAAATTGTGAAGGCTGTTTGCTTATTTGTAAATGTTACTTTTGCCAATTCAGTGACCAGCTACAAACCTGACTTTCCGCTCCAAATATGGATAGAAGCAATAGAGCTTTGTTTTCCTAGTTTGTTTGACCCACAGATTGGATTTCCAGCTGGCCAGACCTAGGGCTATGAATTTGCACTGAGAATGCCTCCAGAAATCAATGCCAGAATTCCAAAGAAAATCTTCCTAAGGTAAAAAAGGGCTCTGGAGTCCTCCCACCCCTTCCTCAAGAACACAATCAACCCAATTCAACTCAATCACCAACCCACAAGAAGGCCACGAGGCAACATCTATCACTCTCTGTAAGTCTAGGGACTTCCTTCACATCCATCTGGCAAAGAGAACAGTTCATAACAAATAAACAACAGACTTCATAGGATTAGGATATCAAAAAACCAGAGACCTAGAGTTGGAAGGGATCTCAGAGGCAAATAAGTTCCAAGCCTCTCATTTTATAGACGAGGAAACTAAAGCATGGGTAGTTTAAGGTGACTTGGCTAGCATCCCACCAATAGAAAGTGGCAGAGCCAGATTTTAATTTGGGTACTATGAGTCCAAGTTCAGGGCACTTGCTGTACCATGCTTTTGGCATGGGGATGGAGGAAGGAGTCAAAATTAGTCAAATTACTCAAATTTCTATGGCATTCTGTCAGTACTCCAAGTATCATGCACTCAAAGATTCGGAATCAGATGGGACTTTGGGGATCCAATCCATACTAGAATAAAGGTCCGCTCTACAACATACCGAACCAGTGGTCATCTGGCCTATTCTCAGAGGAGAAACTCACTATTTTCCAAGGCAGCCTTTTATATTTTGAGATAGCTTCAACTGTTTGGAAATTTTCCCTTATATCAAGCCTACATCTGCTTCCTTTACCCAAGGCTCCTAGGTCTGCCCTCTGGGATCAAGCTGAAGATAGCCCTTCATGAATATATCATGCAGTACTATCATGTTCCCCACCTTCATCCAAGTCTTCCCTTTTCTAAACTAAATCTCTCCAGCTTCTCCAATGATATGGAATAATTTCAAGACCTCCCATTAGTCTAATTGCCTTCTTTCAGATGCTGTCCAGCTTATCAATACCCATCCTCAAATGTGATGCCTAGAACTTAATTCAATATTCCAGATGTGACTTGGCCAGAGAAGGGTCCAGATAGACTACCCCCTCCTTAGACCTGGAGACGAAATATCTCAATGCAGCCAAACATAGCATTCTGGTTTTTTGGGGTTTTTTTGCTTCCATCCTACACTGTTGATACAGATGAAGCCAGATGGATATACATGGGCAGCTAGGTGCTTCAGTGGATAGATCTGAAGCTAGGAAGACTCATCTTCCTGAGTTCAAATCTGTTCTCAGACACTTAGTAGCTTATGACTGTAGGCAAGTCACTTACTCCTATTTCCTTCAGTTTCCTCATCTGTAAAATGAGCTGGAGAAGGAAATGGCAAATCACTCCAGTGTCTATGCCAAGAAAATCCCAAAATGGGGTGATGAAGAGTCAGACATGACTGAAAGATAAATGAACAACAACATGGATATATATGATCCACCCAAATCTGAGAGCTTTTTCAGATCAACTGATAGCTAGCCAGACTTTTTCTTATTTGTCAGTGCATGGCACATGGTAGGCAATGAGAGAATACTAGCTGACTAACTGAAATTGATTTCAAAGAACTCCAGTAAATGTCTAAGAAGCCCCCATTTCTACTCAATGCCAGGCTTGTAATCTATCTCTCAGACCACTCATCTATTTCCTCTTTTCATCCAGGTGGTTTGTAGTAGTCTCCAAATGACAGTATCCCTTTGGTTTTTGCTTCTGTTGACCTACACTCACTCAAATGCTCTTGACAGTGCTTCTCTCACCACACCCCACTCCAGTTCCTGTACATCCTTAGTGAGTATATCTTAACACATGATCTCTCTCTCTCTCTCTCTCTCTCTCTCTCTCACTCACACACACACACACACACACACACACACACACACGTCTAAGGTATATCTTTCCAGAGTTATATTCCTATCTTAGATCCTATCTCACCAAGTCTGTTATTCCCCATGTTACATTTAAGGAAACTCAGTTACAGGGAGTTTAAGTGACTTGCCAACAGATACATAACTAATACATATCAGAAACAGACTTTAAACACAGGTCTCCCTCCATTCACAGACCCATGACTTTCTCCCTAAGCCTTTGACCTCTTGCCATACGACTTCCTTACCATAAACTGTTTTTCCCAGGAAATGGAGTGGGACTGAGTTACAATATTAGAAATAAAGGCAGCCCTGGAAAGTGCCTAAAACTTCATAAGCACAAGTCAGTCATTTTGTGCTTTTGCTAAATACTGTGTCCCTGGTACCTTTACAGGCTCATTATTTAAAGCAGAGGCTTTTAGACTTTTTTGTATCCAAAATTCCTTGAAGAATCTGGTAAGGCAAATGGACCCTTTTCAGAAAGTTTTTGAAATTAATAATCAAAGGAGGTGCTAAGTTTCAGGCAGAGGCTAATGAGAATAAATGTATAATTTTCCCTATATAAGTTCATTAAATTTGTCTATGGACCCCAGATTAAAAACCCCAGATTTAAAGGATTTCCAATCCTTGGCAGAAACAAAACCAGCATACTCTATGAATTCCTTCTCTTTCTCCCTCATCCCCACACCTATGGTTCCAAGTATGGTTTTATATCTTTCTCAGAAACACATACTGTCAAGGGAAAGGGACCAGAAGGAAATGGTATTGTCTCCTCTCTCCCTGAGGAGAACATGTGACCCATGGGGGCTCCCCTAACACCTTGTAGTTTCAGTTCCTCAGGTGACCTGCTAAGGAAGTCACAAAGCCCAACCTTTAATGAATCAGGTACTGGGAGGGGGAAATTCCCAGTGAAAATCGTAGAAGGGGAGGGAGAGGCAGGAGCAGAGAGGTGAATCACTAAATGCCACCCACTGACAACACCGTGCTTCACCTCCCCCTTCCTCCCTAACTCAAAGCCAGCAGAGTATAAAACAGAAAATTCTTCTAAAATGGCCTTTTTCTGCTCATACACAGGCAATTATAGGTGTGTGTAAGCACATTTCCAGGTTCAGCGTTGTTCAATGTTGCAGCAAACTACTAATTTTGTTACTTGGTCTAAATAATAAAACTATTTCTCAAGCTAAATACCAAACAGTCACTTGGGTTAAATAAAATTGGAGAGCAGGCTGAGTCTCCTCTGGCAATTTTGCATTTCTCTCAAGCCCATTGAGACTTTATCTCTTAGGGCTGTGCTGTCTGGGGGGAAATATCTGGAACTTTTATTGGGTAGAACTGTCTATCCCAGGAGGGAACAAGGAATAAGTATAGGGGAATGAGCCTGGTTTTCAGGTGTTTACATCTCCCAGGGGACTTGACCCAAATCGCCTCCCCCTTCAGCACTGTCAGCTGTGGCTTGTTCGGGAAGTCTGACTGGGAGATGAGCAGTAACTCTGCTTCCCCAGACACCAGACACCAGCCGGATTGGCAGAAACACCTCCCACATTTGGGATACTTTCCCAGAGAACCCAAGGAGGGATTTCCTCCCTTTTTTCTACCCCCAACTTCAACCCACTCACACGTAGTTCTCTTCTCAATTGTTCCATTCTTTGCCAGTGGCTTTTCTCTAGTACTTGTGGCCTTAGGGACCTGGGGAGAACATTTAAGGAAAGAAAAGACAGGCTCCACAAAGGGGGAGGGAACCTGTGGCCTTGTGGTCTCATGTGGCTTTCTAGGTCCTCAAGTGTGTCTTTTTGACAGAATCGGTCAAATCAGCCTTGAGGCCACAGGTTCCCACCCCCAAGGGTCCTGTGGGTTTCCTTACTCATGAATGCCAACCTAAGACCCCTAGAATTCAGTGTAGTAACAAGACTCTAGGCCTAATCTGGTTCTATTTTTGGCTCTGCTTTTAACAAGCTGCTTAAGGTGGTTGAACAAGTCACTAGCTTCCTTGAGTTTCAGGTTCCTGGTCTAGGAAGAGCAAATGTAACATACAAAAAGTACCTTGCAAATCTTTAAATGTTATAAAAATGTTAGCTATTTATTCAATCATTCCTTCATTCATTCATCCATTGTGGGCAGAGTCTGTGATTTTACTGATAGACATATCAGGTTAGGAAACGCCATCCACCAACATTCATCAACACTTCTCCAGCCTGGAGTTTCAGAAATGGAGAACCAAGAATCGATAGTGGGAACTTAGGAAAAAAAATTATCTCTTTATTTTCACTAACCTTTGGTTTCCATTTTAATCCCATATATTTTACTTTATATATTTAAAAATATTCTCCGAGGCTTCACCAGACTGCCAAACGAGACCATAAGACAAAAAAAGTTGAGAAGGTCTGTCTTAGACAGTAGCCTCGGGCACTGAAGCTGAAATTTGCCCAGGGTCAGACAATCACTATGCTTCAGAGACAGGAACTGTACCCGGCTCTCAGAGGTTGGATCTCCATCCACTATGCCAATGTGGATATAACAGAAACAATGATCCCTGACCTACGTATCTCATAGCTGTTGGGAAAATGAAATGAAATAACGAATGCAAAAGGACTGTGCTTTTATTATTGTTGTGGAGGAAGGAAGGTGGAAGGAAGGTGGAAGGAAAGAACACAGTATTTGGAACATAGGACCTGAGTTCAAATACCGGCTCTACACTAAAAAAAAAAAAAAAAAAAAAAAAAAATCAGTCTTTGCCTCAGTTTCCTTACCTGTAAAATAGTTAGAATTGCATTGGATGACCTCTAGGTACCTTCAAGCTCTTAAATAATTAGCCTGGGGTGTTTAAAGTCCCATTCCGACTTTAAATCCATGGTTATCTTACCCCTTCAGGCCCTGAGAATGGACAGGACAGTCCTGCAAGGGTTTTTTGGTGACAATGAGTTCTATAGGCTGAAGGTTCAAATTCCAAACAAGTCAGCCTTTTGCATAAGACCTTTTGCAGACCTGAGGTCATGCCAAAGTAGTACAATGGCTGTGAAGTCAGAGGACTTGGGTCCAAATATTACCTCTGATACTACCTCACTGATCTTGGGTAACCTTTCCTGGGTTGTAATTTTTCCATCCATTAAATGAAAGGGTGAGAATCCCGGCTCTTCACCTAGGATCACTTCAGCAGGAGATTTGGAGAAACAGACAGCTCCTTCCCCATGAATAGGAACAAAATAGAATTACAAAACTGGGGGGAACTGAGAGGATCCTTGAGAGATCAGCAAGTCATTTCCCCCTCCCCAACATGTGACTTTTTTCCTGATTAAACCATGTCTCTTTTTCTTAACTATCTACATGGAGTAATTCTTGCCATAAAGACCATTTCAGGCCCAAGGCAGAAAAATCTTGAGCTCTCAAAACTCTCATTTACAGAACAAGGACAGGAATGCAGAGATGGGTGATAACTGATGATATCCCAGCGCATGGGTGATTGGATTAAAACCTAAGGGCTCAGTTCCAACAGACTGAAATGAGTGCCTTGACTGGCTACATAAGTCCTTTTTGGTGCAGAGAACATTTGAGATGCCCCTGGGAATGTCAGCAGAGTAACTCTTAAGTTTAAACAACATGTTCCCAGCCGGGGGAAGCAGTGTTGATTATTCACACAGCTCAGAGATCAGGTGCTAGGCTTTGCTGACCCCACTAAAGCCTGAGTCCCTCCCCCAAGGTGTTCACAGGCAAAACCACTGACAAATTAATTAGAAATACCTTCATGCCCCACATTTCTCTGGGCTTCCCTGAGTGGCGGGGGAGGGAGGGAGAGGTGTGTCTTTCTATCTGAATACATGGGCTTGTCATGTTTGTGTGTATATGTGTGTGTGTGTATTTTCTCACCAGCTTTTTTTTTTTCACGCCTGCTACTGTTTGGCAGAGAAGTTTTCAAGCTTGCAGCCCACTCGTGTTTTGATCTCTAACTTTTTATTTAAACTCATGTAGCAATATTAGGATTTCTGATGCATTGTTTTTTTTCCTTTCTGAAAAATCTCTCTTGTGTAATCACGTTCTCCACATTTAACATGCTCAGCCTCTCTGAGTACTTCATAATGAGGAAAAACTGAAATAAACACACTGAAAATGAAGGCTTTCTTTTAAGTCCTCTTCCTGCCTCCCTACTTCTCTACCTCACCCCAAGGGGGGAATTTCAGTTCCAAGAACCAACCCAAAATGAGATCATCTTATTGCATCTAGTGACTTTTCTCTAAGGCGGGAAATGATCAGCACAGGTGGAGATAATTTTAGGTTCCAAAGCTCAGACTCAAAAAGAACACCTGAAATCTTCACAAGCATCCCTCATTCTAAGTGATTTTGGTCAAGTTACTTAGTCTTCTTGACATTTTCCTCATCTGTAAATGGACAAGACTTTCTCTGAGATCCCTTTCAGCTCTAAGTCTATGATCTTCTGTAACTGGAAAATGTATCTGGAATTTTGAAATTCCCAAAGTGGAAAAAAAATCAGGGAATGAATTCACATTAGAGAATCTGAATCCTCAGACCAAAATACCTCCATGCGTTAGACAAAGAATCTGATATTGTCACCCAGCTCTATTAGCTTTATTAGATTGAAAAGTTCCATTATTTATTTATTAGGTTGGGAAGCTTTATAACTCTATTAAATTGAGAATATACATAATTACTATTACTATTTATGTATCAGATGGAGCTCTATAGCCCTATTAGATTAAGAGTATCCATAATTTCGGTATTAGATTGAGAAGCTCTATAGCTCTATTAGATTGGGAATATTCATAATTCTTTTAGTCCCGGAAAGGGGTTGTAGGAAGGTCACAGCATCTTAACTTAAAAGTTGGAAGGAACTTCAGAGGATTTCTAGTCCAAATTTCTCTTTTGGCAGATCAGAAACCTGAACTTCAAGGACCCTAAATGACAAGTCCTTTGTGCATGCCCCCCACCTGCCTCCCCACCCCATTTCAACTCTCTCCCCCCTGTACCTTAGCTGCTTTACAGAATTTCATCAAATACAGCAGCAAAGGAAAGATAAAACTGCTGAGTGAGGAGTTCAATACCTAGAAGAGTCCCAGTATGATACATAACCCACCAAAGAGCTTTCTTTTCAGTACTTTTCAGCAAAGAAGGCATCTGCTTTTATTATGGATCTCAACAGGAAAATAGAATTTGTTTTACAGAAATCCACTTCTAAACAGATCTGGTTGGAACAGATCTATGTGATAAAGCAATGACAACATGTATTTTAATCCTGGGTTATGGGAATAGCCTTTTGCCATCGCCAGATAGCTTACCCTCAACAGTCTTCAATAAACCCCTGTCTCTCACAGGATCTCACCCAAAAGCCAGTGCTGAGGACAAGGAGAACGGGGGCTGATGCTCTCAGGGAGAGTCCTCTGGTCTCTTCACCACCCATTAGCTTCACTTACACAGTCACATTGCAGATTGCCTGTCTCATGTGACTCCCCCCTCTCTGTGCAGAGCTAATTCAGCACAGTGTCCTATACAAAGAGACTCTCAATCAATAAAGATTTGGGGGTTTTACAATAAATCAAAAAGGAATATGGGCCTAAGAGAGACCTCAGAAATTAGTCCAATGTGGTCATTTGACAAAAATGGAAACTGAGGCCCATAACGAGGAAGACATCTGCCTGAGTTCACACAGTCAGTGATAGAAACAGATTAGACCCAAGCTACTCATAACATCATGTCCAGGTCTTTTTTTTTCTCCCACTATGCTGATAGTTTTTGCCTTCTAGGAAACCACACATGCAGGACTGGCTTTATCTTTGGGCAGAATTAAGTAGCCAAAAAAATACCTCTCTTACACAGTTAGTTAATGCCTTTAAGAAGAGACAAAAAGCTTTTGATTCTGAATTCAGAGCTGGGAAACCAAAAGGCACCCTAGGAGAGAGACCACAGAGACATGAACTTATTTACACTAAAGTATAAATGACTGATATAAAATCCTTACCTGGGAGCAGGTTTTGATAAGAAGAACAGAATATGTGGGTCACTGCTGACCTGAAGATATTTTTGCAGGAAGTGTCCTGCAAAAGGCAGAAAGAGCAGATTCTAGGAGCAAATTCTCCTAATTCACAATCTAGCCAAGGGCCAGGCATGCAGATATCAGTAACATAACTATACAAGGAACTTGCAGGGCTATGCAGCTTCTTTACCAGTACAGACATATATCTTTCTTGAGAATTAACTTCACTTCCAAGTATCCATAGAAAGAGAAATTCCACAATGCCTCTCTATCAACAGGGTCTAACCATTCTCCCTTGGCAAGAAATGCTCCTTAAGTCATAACTTAAAACTTCCTATCTCTTGGCAGAAAGGTGGACAACTCGGTGCAGAATGTGACATATGCTGTCAGCCATGGGAAATGAATTTTATTTATCAAAACAAATTTTATTTATTAAACAAAACAACTCTACTTTGTTACGAGGAAAGGTTTGACACAGAAGAGAGGAAGTCTTTGAAGAATGAGAGCAATATTTTTAAAAACAGTAATAAAACTTTTTTACTAAAGAAAATGAACCCACTTCACTTTCTTATATCATGAGGGAGAAGGAGTTGGAGAAGAAGGCATTCAAATTGTTGGGCTGGTGAGTTTTGGGGAGAATGTAGACAAGAATCTCACAGGACGGGCAGGTATGGATTGCAAAATCTACATTGTTAGAGGGAACCCCTGAAATAAGTGAGATTAGAAATGCATTTCTCTAAAGTGCTAATGATACAGTTTAAACCTATCCCTCTTCAGAGTACAGAAAAGTTTATCCTCATGTAGCAAAGCACACGAATCGCACAATTAATAGGATCATACTTTTATAATTAATAGAAGCATAATTCATGTTGGAGCTGGAAGGGACCCTAATTGAAAGACATCTGGTCCAAACCCTTCATTTTACAGTAAAGACAACTGAGGACTAGAGATGAGGAAGATAAATTGTCCAGCATCACATAGCTAATGATTAGCTAATCTATACTTGATTCTCACAGCCGGAGTCAAATTCGTGAATACAGATTTCAACATGGGTAATATTGGATGCTCTTGATTCCAGTGTTGAGACTTCCAATTCATGACCACTGATTCTCCTGTGTAGTGCACGGGCCACTGAACTGGGGAGTCAGAAAACCTGGATTTTGAGCGCTGCCAATGACTCACTGTATGACTTCGGGCATGGCATTTCCCCTCTCTTAGCTTCTGGCTTTAATTTTCATCTCCATAAAAAGAAGGGTGTGTGGGGAAGTGGGTTGAGGGGAATGGAATCCAGATAATCTCTAATGTGCCCCCCTAAACTTTCCAATTCTGAAATTCTTAGATGAAGAGTCAAATATAAGAATTCAAAGGACAATGCTACAAACTCATAGGAAACCATAGCGAAAGCCACATCCAGGAATAAAGACTTACATTCAATTCTATTTAAATTCATACAGTATTTAGTAAGTGCTTACTATGTGCCAGGCACATGGTACACTACCCCAAACCTCAGCTGTCAAAACAGTGACAATAATGAAAATGTCCCTGCTCTCAAAAAGCTTACCTTAAGTATGGGGTTTCATGTTCATCACTCAGTTGTGACGTCAATGGGAGAGGGAAGGGAGGATGATGGAGTGAAGTCACTGGATAGGAAGGAAAATCCCCTTGAAGTCTGTTTTAAAACTCTTTCTGGAGAAAGTAGTCTTTAAGGAGTCTAGGTCTCTGTGCCACATTGTAATTGGCACTGGTGGCATTTGGTTTGTATGACGAGACCACACAATTCTTGCAGATACGAACTCTTTCTCTAGCACAGAATGTGGCATGAAAGTAGACCTAGATCTCCATCTGTAAAATGGGTACAGAACCTTTTTCCTTCCTTACGTCACAGGATTACTTCTTAGGGAAGCACAATGTAAACTGAAAAGGACTATATTAAGTAAGTTCTCATTATTAATACAGAGCCATCTATCTAGGGAGTGGGTGGCAGCTGAAGGTGACAGGATTGGCGGAACCCCAGCTCGTAGCTCCCAAGCTTCCAGCTCCCATCACTGCAGTGACGGGGCATTTCACCCTGAGCCAGCACTGAGCCACATCCTGCAATGCTATTTGGCTTTTTTTTGTTTTGTTTTGATTGCTCCGGATGATTAAAGATTATAGCTGCTGTGGCGGGCTATGTGATGAATTCCGACCCAGCAGAGTGACATTTTCTCAAAGTGCTGTTCTTAAAAAGTATTGCTTTTGATTATCCGGGGGGAGAGTGACAGGGGAGGTAAGACTTCTTCCTTGGGCCTTGACCCTTATGGATGCCTGCTCTCTGATGTGTGTTTAATAAAGTTTGCAGGAGGGTACATATATGTATGTGTGTGTGTGTGTGAAAGTGTGTTAGTATATATGTGTGTGAGTGTGAGAAAGTATGTGTGTGTGCGTGTTTAATACATTTAACTAGAAGGAGCTAATGACTAAGTGGTTCCTCATTTTTATTCTGCTTGAAATAAAACTAAAAGCTTACTGTAAATATAAGGGAACAGCCTGCCTGACAGTGATTTCCCAGGCACTCAGATCTCAGTGATGCCAGAAATCTGATTTATCTGAACTTTTCCAAAGAGCCTTAAGCAATAGTGGAAGCAGGCAACTGTCAAGTGAGCAGCTGCACAGGGCGCAAGGCCAGAAGAGGGCTCAGCTCCATGGCTAGGCTTTCACCATGATCCTCCTTTCAAACCTCAAAAGCCTGAACCATATCTTCCGATTCCTTAGAGTGTTAGGTAGCGGCAAAGGCAGGTTGACTGGCTGCATGTTTGGTCATTAGCCTTGGGTTGGGGGTGGTGGTGAGGGAATTTATTTCCCAAGGTTTGGTCTTAATGATTTATTTTTGGTTTGGTTTTAAATTCAGGTAGAAGAAGGGGCGAGGGGGGTAAGGGGTCTAGGCTAGATAGGATGCAGAAATTGCTACTTACTCCTTTAAACCTTTAAGGTATGTGATAGGTCACATTTACCTCTACGTAAAAGAAATGGTTGGGACTGGACCAGTGTTTTCTGGCTTCTGATGCCAAGCAAATTTTCCCTGCTCTGCAGATCATTTTTCTACCCCAAGTCTTCAATTCTCAAAACCTTGAAATACAAAATTCTCCTTCTTCTTACTTTCTGTTTATCTTACCCGTCTCTCTGCTTGTCTCCCATTCCCAGGCCCTGCTTCTAGAGAGCTGTAGCCTAGAGAGAGGAGTCATTTATGACAGAGAATTTAACTTTATTCCAAGTTCTCAGTATGGTTTAGCCTAAGAAATCCTGGACTCCTCATAAATGGCATTCCAACACCCATCTTCATGACTTTGCCAACGCTGTTCCCCTATGCCTAGAATGCACTGTCTTCATTTCTGCTTCTTAGACCCTCTAACTCTGTTAACGTTTGGCTTTGGTTCCATGTATGTGAGGCCTTTCCTGATATCTGCAGCTACTGTTGCACCATGAATTACTCTGTATATATTTCATATTTGCCTCTACATATTCATGTTATTTTCCCCAACAGAATGTGAGGTTTTGAAAGGTAGGAACTATTTCTCTTTTTTTTAATTCCCAGTGCCTAACACTGGATGGGCACATGGTGCCACAGTGTCTGGCAAGTAGTATGTATTTAGTAAATGTTTATTAATTAACTGATTTATAAGGATCTTTCCAGCTTTATATAGTTCAAAATAGCTCTTTCTGGCTACCTCTGGTCTCCTCTTCTTTTCCCTGTTCTATCCATCCATCTACCCATTTATCCACCCATCTATCTTCCTATCCACCTATCCATTCATTCATTTTTCACTCACACACTCATCCACCTGCCCATCCATCCATCTATCCATCCATCCATTCAACAAATATTAGGTGCCTACTACATGCAAAACACTCTAATTCAGTCTCATTTTTAAGAACTGTGACAAATTGGATTCAAGAAGTCAAAAGACTCCTATTGTAGATAATGGCTTAACTCCAGGCCCCCTTTTCCTTTTTCAGTAGGTAAAGATAGAGGGATAGTACCCCCTTCCCTATACCCCAGAGGAGTTTCCCTATCCCCTAGTAACCCATACAGATTTGTCCAATATTTCTTTGAACTTCTTGGAATTCAGTACTCTCCTAGTGCCACTGTAAGGGGTTTGGAAAAAGCCTTGGACCTCATCTACTGGCCTGGAGGGGGAAGCAGGGAAAGGAATAGGAGGAATAATAGAATAAGAAGAGAGAGGGGAGTAAAACAATAGACCTTCCACAGTCCTTTCTTCCATTTTCCCACACTTAGCTCACATTAGTCTCTAACAGAACTATACCGCTCTGCTCACTGATACGCTTCTAAGTTCAATACTTTCCTGTCTCCAGTACCTCTAATCTCCCAGTTCTCTACTTAGAATGGTCTGTGCACCCTTCCTCTCTACTTGAATCCCATCCATCTCTTTTTCAGCTCAAATCTCACCTCCCACAGAAAGTTTTCCTTGACTATACTAAACATGATGATTTCTCCCTCCTCAAAGGTCCTATAACATTTATTTATTATTTATTCAGAGCTATTATTGCTCAAGCACAGAGAAGCTAGATAGTGTAGTAAATAAGAGTGCCAGGCCTGGAGTAGAGAAGATTCATCTTCCTGAGTTCAAATCTGGCCTCAGACACTTGCTAGCTGTGTGATCCTGGGCAAGTCACTTAACTCTGTTTGCCTCATTTCCTAATCTGTAAAATAAGCTGGAGAAGGAAATGGCAAACCACTTTAGTATCTTTGCCAAGGAAGATATGAAGAGTCAGACATGACTGAAAATGACTGAATACACTGTTCAAGCAGCTGGGTCATGCTTGGTGTTCACAAAGGAAAGGCCCTGGGGTAGACAATGAGGACATTTAAGGGGCAATGCGTAAAAAGGAGGGAGGGGGAGACAGGATGAGGTATGTAATCGCTACAAAGGGAACATAGCAAAGTCAAATATAAGCCTTGAATGGCAATCAAGTTTCTGCTCGGGAATCCTTCATTTGAAAACAAGAAGAGCATTTACGAATCAATGGAGGAAAGTGAAATTAAAGAACTGGGGTGGGGTGAGATGGGGATGAAACACTGGAGCTAAGAGGGCTAGAACAGTATAGGTCAGAAGCTGGAGAGGTGGACTCATCCTCAAGAGATACAGATTCCAGACCTGCTCCATATACTCTGCTTTACAACCTTCAATTTACACACTGCTCATGCCTGCCTTCCACGGGTACCAGGGATAAGAAATGGGTGGGAGGGAGAGGCAGCGAAGAACTCTGAACTTGTAAAAAGAATGGTTATCTAGAGACCCAAGGAAATATCACTAGCAAAGCTGTTGGATGTCCCACATCCTGCCTGTTAACTCTGACAATACTGTTTTCCTTTATAAAATGACAGATGGAGAACATAAGAAAAAAGGAGACCCCCCCCCCCCTTAGGAAATAATCAGAAAGAAAAGTGGTGGAATTTAAGTAGCTTGACCTCTCTGAGCTTTCTCTTCTCTAAAGCAGGATGTTATAGTGGGTAGTGCTGAACTTGGGTTTGAAACCTGCCTCAGACATTTACTAGCAGTGTGACCCTGGGCAAGTCACTTGAACTGTCTGAGCCTATTTCTTCATCTGATTGATTTTGATGTCCTCTAACTTCTCTTCTAGCTCTAAAACTATGATCCTCTGATGCCCTCTTGCCTCCAAGAAAAGTCCCAGGCATTTGGAGTGACTGGGGAAAGAGATTTGGATTGAGTCTCAGAGAACATGCTTCTTGTTCTATCACCAACTTCACTGTGTACCTTTGGGCAAGTCACTTTCCCATTTCTTTCTTTGTAGTAAGAGGGGGTTGTAAAAATAAGATGTCTTTCACCTCAAAAGAAATCTTTAAAAAAATCGTTCTAGGATTTGAAGTGTCACCCAGACACTTTTTTTTAACAGACCCAAAGGGAAGGTCTCTCTTTTCTGCCCCTCGCTCTAGAGGATTGCACATCAGGACAAGAAAGTGTCTAACATTAGTTAACAGTGAAATAATTCTTCTCGTTGGGTACAAGCAGGATAAGTGGCTACAGAAAACTGTTGAGGGGGAAATGGAGAGAAGGTTTAAAGAGGATGTCCAGGGAGAAAGTCGATGACATCATCATTGCATTCTTGATGTCACTACTATAATATGCCACATTTTTCACCACTGTAGAACTGCTATGTACAGGGCCAGCCACACAGGTATGCAGAAGGGTAGGTGGACAAAAATAGCAAACAGAGAGGCCTCTGTCATGGTTCTCTAATTACGGTATCTGCTCTGTTCAGCAGAGCCAGCTGGTATCTCACTATTCATAACCCATAACTCCCAACATTAGCAATCCAGGGACATTCTAGAAGCTTAGCCATTCTGCTATGTATAAGTATAATAAGTATAATGGAAAGAGCACTGGGTGGTTAAGATTTGGGGTCTACTCCTACCTTTGACAGGGGAAGACTGATCACTTACAGATTACTGTGAATCCTTTCATATGTTTTTACATAGAGAATAAAGGCTGTCCTGTACCTGATACGTGAATTGTTACCTTGTGTGCTTATATGAGATCTGGGATCCTTTTATCCAAAGACCTAGAGACTTGCTGTTTTTAAATTGTATGCTGAGATCCTCAAGACCAAACTTCAGGTGGGGACAAAAAAATGAAAGTACAACCATACTGTCTGAGACTCCATCTAAATCTCTTTCCCTACTCATCCCTAAATGACTGGGACTTTTCACAGAGGCCGAAAGGCATCAGAGGTTGTATAGCTTTAAAGCTAGAAGGATTATCAAAATTAATCCTCTTGTGTTACAGGTAAGGAACAAACCACAAAGTGACTTGACCAAAGTCACACAGCTAGTAAGTATATGAGCCAGGACTCAAGAATACAGTGATTTGGAAGGTAGGGTAACACCCAAGACTGGACCTGATTTCATTCAGTTCAGAACCTAGGATACTAGGCTGTGGGTGAAATCTTAGGCAGAAGTCCAAGTCTACAATATCATAGACTAGTTGTCTAGTTTTGAGTAAATCATGTCCCCTTTTTGAACTTCAGTTTTCTCACCTGTAAAATGAGGGGTTAGCTTTCTTCCAGATCTTAACATTCTGAGATTTTTTTTCTAGAGTTAGCACCACACTCTCAGCAACTACATCAAACTGTCTCAAATGCAAGGACCAGGTAGCAAATGAGTCTTTCTTTGGTTAGGAGAAGCATCCATGGAAACCAGCAAGAGAATTCATGAATTAGTTAAAGTAAAGTGAAATATCTCAGGAAGAACAACATGGTGGGGGGAGTGTTGAAAGATGCACAATAAAATTTATCCGGTGCTCCCTGGTAACACTACTGACTATTTCTGGTTCATGCTATGAAATTTATTACCCCCGTCACTTGGACCCTGAGATATATCTCCAAGCTTGTCATTCACTGGTATATTTCATTTAACCACTCTCCATTTATATCTATATATCTATATATATATGTATATATAGTTATATACATCTATTGGTGTATCTACAGGATCTTTCTGTCCCTTTTCTACAGAGAAATATGAACACAAAAAGACTGCACCTACAGTAATAAATTTCCTCCAAGCCAACAGCATCTGAAATAACCCATGCAGAAACCCATCTTCTGCTTCCATTCAGTGTTAACCACAGTAAAGGTTTTAGAGGATAGGTCCAAATGGGGAGAAGGGAGGGTCACAGCGTCCTGCATATGCTTCAGAGCTAGAAAGAAACTTAGGGATTACCTTGTCCAACACTCTCATTTTTAGAGACAAGGAAACTGAGGCATCCAGAAGGAAGCAACTCAACCAAGGTAATGAATAGGAGAGTCAGCTTAGAACCCAAGCTGTAAAGTTAATGCCAATTCCTCTACATCATGTTGCCTCCCATAGTAGGAGCTTAAAATGCTGTTGAATTGGATTCATGTATTCCTGGCATCTATTCCATCCACTTTACCCAGAAGAGTTGGGAGAAAAAATTCACCAAAATTTCTAAGAGCTGGGGGAAATGGGAGGGGGGAGGGCAGTTTGCACATTGCAACAAAGTATCTAAAACCTTCATCTCTATCACTTTCATCCCTTTTGTCCTTAATATTTTTTTCAATTAGAGGCAAACCCACTGGGGACATCTGGGGTCCCAACATTCCATGGTCTGTGATAAGGGAAAAGCATCCAAGTCAATCAAAGCTGTCCCTCTACCAGCTCCAGGCTATGAGAACATTTTTGCTAGACATTCTTCTAGGGATTCTGAGAATGTCACTCTGTCCTTTTTCTTTTGCAGGTACAGAGAATCCAGCTTTGGGTAAGATTTGCAAAAATTATTGGGCTTTCTCTAGAAGTAAGTCCTTCTGCCTTTCTTACTTCCCACATTTTGTTCTCCTAGACCAAGACCAAAGACCCAATGCCTTCTCCAACTGTCTCTACCCTCATCTCTCCCTGCTCCTTCTCTTTCCAAGTTCTGCCTGCTCTGTGAATCTAAGACTGGCTATTTCTGTTGATAGAGATACCTTTTACTTCACGTCCATGCTGAGCTTTTCCAGAGTCACGAATCTCCTTATTCCTTATTCCCAAGCTGCTGTATCATCCTGAAGTCTACATTTAGCTACATTGCCAACTGGTGGATATTAAACTGAAAAGGGTCTCAATTTTGAGTCAGGGTGCCTAGGGGGACAGATTGATGAGCTGAGTACCTAATAGGTTTTTATTGATATAGCCCTATCATAGCCTTTCTTGCTTGCCTAAAAAAGTACTGAAGTTTTCATGCTTTCCTAGGTGAATTTATATCTTCTTATGTAAGAATACTGAGCTGAGAGTAAAGACTCCAGGGTTCTATTATCATCTTCTCTCACTAACTCACTCTGTGATCTTGGACAAGTCACTTAGCCTCTTGCAGTCTCAGTTTCTCCATCTGTCAAATAGGGTATGGATTCATCTCAAAAATATTATGAGAGTCAAACAAGAAACTGCTGTGTAAGAGGAGTCAAAAGACCAGTTCTAGTCCCTTTTCTGTATTTTACTAAGTAACTTAGGGAACATTGTATTGACCCCCAGAGGCTCAGTTTCCTCATCTGTGAAATGGAGAAGATACCTACTTCACGGTAGTGTTAAGAGAAAAGAGCTTTGTAAGATTTAAAGGGATACAAATGTGAATTGGTTATTATTTGTAAAGTATAAACCCAAATGTAAATAATTAACAAAGACAACCAAATCACTGACTTTATCCTACCTCTTTAGGTAGGATTGCAAGAGCCCCCAGGTCAAGCTAGCAATTGCCCTTTTGAGGTTGTCTGGGCTGTTGCAGAATGATGCATAGGGGAAGGAGAAGTTGGTTTCCTTGGTACCTACCACTCAGCCCCAGAGGTTTCCTAGAGGGTCGTTTCCTTTCCCACAAATCATCGGGTTTCTTGCTCCACCAAGAGCCCTAGAAAAGGGGCTGGCCCGACTTAAGCCAAGAATGTTGCCACCACACCCATCCCAAACTCCCAGCCCCTAGAAGCCTGAACGTAAGGTACTAGCTTACTTAGGTACCTGGCCCCTTCTATCCCCAGTACCTTTTTTCTACACACCCCTCCTCCCCACCTAAGGCGCAGGAGAAAATCTGACTAGCAGCTAATACTCCCTAGCTTCAAGGTAAGATTCAAGCCTTGGACAGCGTTTGTTAGACGAACTGCTTTGGCTCTCTGGGGCTGACCCAGCAGTACACCCAGTCTGAGAACGGCCACCTCCCCTGACTCATAGAGGAGAGAGATAGGGCTTGTCCTTGGCTCCCCTGGCAGAGCCCATTTTCTCCTTACCCCCATCCCTACCCTAGCACAGAGTTCGAGGACACCCGCCGCGCCTCGGGAAAGTAGAGGTAAGGTGGGGTGGGTGCGGGTCCCACTAGCGTAGCCCCCCAGCCTTGTCCTCGGAAGTGGATGCAAACCAAATGCAAACCAACTTACGCGCTGCGAGGCCACTGCCTCCCTTCTCCTCCTCCTCCTCTTCCAGAGGGCATACGCAGGCTCCAAGTCTAGACAGGCGGGGCGCTCCGGGCCTGGCTCCGGCGTCTCCCCCAGTCCCCCGCGGCTGACTGTCGCTCCGTCCCCAGCAGGACTACGTGTACTGCGCTCGTTCACTCGCTTCTTTTCCCTCGACGCGGGCGAGGAGAGAGCCGCCGCTCAGCCCCAGGGGCTCCCACGCGAGTCGGTGACTGTGGATAGCAAACCAGACTGTTGGTTTATCTGGAGGAGTGGTCACCCCTCCCACCTCGGCTCCTGGAAGTCAAGGGGCAAACCGGACCGCAAAGTTCCTCCAAACTTAGTTTTTAGGGACAGCGGGAGAGAGAGGCAGAGTTTTGCTTTCCCCCTCTGACTCCGAGACTCGGGCAAGGAGCCCGTTGTACCTTATGCCCAGGTGAAACACCTGAAGGTAAAGGGGACTGGGAAGGGATGGAGGGAGCTTAGACTAGGCTACCGGCTTTCCTTTCCTAAAATTCAGCTCCGAATTCCTCTCTCCCATCCCCATCTCTGGCCACCATTCCCATCTCGGTCCCTGTCCAACCCTCCTCCGCTCCCCCAGGTGCCAGTACCGCTGGGCTAGGTCTCCTTACCTCCGGAGCTGGCTAGCTGCGAGCCGCCACTGCCACGGCTCCGCCGCCTCTCTCTCTCTCTCCCGTCCTTCAGTCTCTAACTTTGCTCTCGGTATTGAAATTCCTCTCCTGCTTCTCGCATCGATCTGAGAGCACGGCCCCTCCCCTCCCCTCTCAGGCAAAGAGAATTCTCATTCTCTCTCCTTTCCTCATCTCTCTGTCTGTACATCTGTCTTTCCTCTCTCCAGTCTATATCCACTGAGCGATCTCCGGGTCCCACAGCTGTGGGGGCGTCTATGAGGGGGGTGAGGGTGGGGAGAGGGTTGGGCTAGAAGATCTATTAGCATTAAAAGGAGGGTTTCCTCAGGGCTCTAGTCCCCCATCTACCGCCCCCACTCCTCTCCTGCCGAATACTTAGACTGAAGGAGGGGGGAGGGCGGAGTAGGACGAGTAAGCAACCAAGTAATCTGTCTTATTGAGCTATTCTCTCAGTTTGTCCCAAGGTAGTTTCTCTGGGGAGGTAAGCTAGGAGATGCGGTAGGGGGATTTGGGGAGGGAGGGACAGGTTAAACTGTTTTCTGTTACCTAGTGGCACTAAGAATGGGACCCTATGACCGGGTGGGAGACCTCAATAAATTTGGATTGATTGGCTAACTGCCCCCCTTCTCTCATCCAGACAACACACACACACACACACACACACACACACCTACATTTCTTTTCTATGACAGAGCGTTTATTAAGCGCTTACTATATACCAGGTAGGGGATCCTCGGGGATTTCCCCTCTCCCTTGGACTCTTGGACTACCAGGATCAGGAGGATGAGAATTGGGAATGAGAATAAATGTGGGAAAGTAGGTGTTTTCAACACAAGGGGCCCCTCGAACCTGCTCCTAGCCCCTTACTCCTCTGTTTTGTTTTGTTTTTTTAACCACCACTGAATTTATTCGACGGACATGCTGAGAGCTCGAATTCTGTACAAGGTGTTGGGAAGGAGGGAGAAAGGGGAAGATAGGGGGAGACGCAGAGATAAACATGACTGCCCTCAAAGAGTTTATACTCTGTGCTGTAGGGCATTTATTTATATCTTCCCAATCCCACAGCCCTACCAACCCTAGTTATGGTAGCTAAGGATGCAGACCTCTAGTTCTGTCCCCTCCCCCCCAGTCTGTCCTGGGTCAGCGCTGTCTCGATTTCTTTGTAAGTAGCTTTTCTCCCCCACCCTCCTTCCTGCCTTGTTCCATCACCAGCACTGATTCCCCTTTTTCTCTGTACCCACTGCACGCTCCCTTCCTCTTTCTACAAAGCAGCTGGCCAATTCACGCAGCATACAAAAGAGTTGACTCAATTCAAAGGCAGCAAATCAAGATAAATCCTATAGTGTATGAGGAAGAGAGAGAATATGAATGAATCCCCCACAAGAAAACTAATTCCTGTATTGACTGGCCCATCCCCAAAACATGGACTGCTTCAGCACCCTAAATACTTGATGAGATCACCTAATATTATCCAATTTGGGGTTCAGATATGAGTTGGATCAAGGCCGAGTTCCCTCCAGGGGCTAATTTTGTC
Organism: Potorous gilbertii; assembly: GCA_028658325.1. Lineage (NCBI taxonomy): Eukaryota > Metazoa > Chordata > Mammalia > Diprotodontia > Potoroidae > Potorous > Potorous gilbertii. The sequence continues at coordinate 83,749,756 of CM053772.1, read as the reverse complement.
TGAGGTAGTGGGCTAGGTTCTTCATGTCATAATCTGGGAAAGGTAATCTCTAGGAAGATTGAAGAAAGGATACATCACAGTGTATTTCCTCATCCCCTCTTCATTTTACCCTGGGGAACTCAGTTCACAATGAACAGAAAGAATATCCTTGAAACTATAATGAAACCACCAGAAGTCAGTAGTCTGGAGAGCAATGTGAAATGGAAGATGGCACAAACCCACCAATTTTCCCTGATACCAGTGAAGTTCTATGAGTTCCTTATGGATAAGCACTTGAGATTTTATTTTAGCATCAGAAACTGAAAATAACTAGCTAGTTTGCCCTCAAAGCTGCCTCTTTGAGCCATTCATTACTCAGTTGCTAGCAAGGGGAAGGGTCCCCAGACATAAAGTCCAGGGGGTTCCCACCCACGGTCATGAGGTCCCTAAGAACTATGAGAAGGAAAAACCAACTGGTCTTTGGAAACTCTGGGGGGACAACAGATCTTGGCTCCAGGGCCTGATAAGTCTCTAAGAGGTCTCTTTCTGCTTTCTACCCAACCAAGAAAGTCCATCTCAAGAAGAAAGAGAGGGAAAAAAGTTGATATTTCTAGAGGAACTAGCTTTCAAATCCTCTTTTTTTTCTCCTCTGGGGTCCCAGCCCCATGAGCACTGGCTCCGGAGAGGAGGGTAGAACCCAAATTCTGATAGCTTTAATAAGAATAAGGTGAAGGGGGTTGAAAGAATGGTGAATGATAATAAATGAATTGAATTTTCTATAGTAGTGAACAGCTGGCCTTGCTTGTTTCCTTGTCTTCCTGGCCTCCCACTGTATCTTACAAAAGGCTCCAAAGGGCTTTTAGAGTTTTCTGGTTCTCCTCTCCTTCAGCCAAAGAATCCCCAACTCCACCTGCTTTGAACCCTCCCCCACACCTTGCTGGGTCTTCCCTTTTGCTGTCTTCTCTACATTCCTACAGGGAGCAGAAAAAGAAATAAGAATAAAAAGTGATATAGGGCTCCTATTTGTCTGGCTTTGGGTTAGAGCTCTTCCTTCTTCCCCCCTTTTACCTCCCCCCATCCTGAAGCCCTGAAGACCCTAAAGTTATACTGAGGGTGAGGTCTCAAGGACACCCAGGTTTTAGGATTTCACTGGATCTGCATTCTTGGGTGCAAGGAAAGTCCCTCTTTAATTACTGAGCCCCACCTCAGTCTTTGATTTATACTCCCTCTTCTATGAACAGAGTCTTCGGAAGAAGAAATCAGAGTATCCAGGCCTGGGATGGGGCTGTTGGGCCAAGGTGAGGGTAATCCATCTCTCTGGGTTCTCTCTGGGAGTCTTGGGAGAGAGAACCTTACCTCCACCCTACCTTCCCACCTAGAAATAGGGCACAGAGTTTCTGAAGGTTATTGTTTTTCTGAAGGAAAGACCCCTAGCTTAAGGTAGAAGGAAGTTCCAAGAGTTACAGGCTTCTCTGGGCCTATTCCTCAACCAGCTAATAGAACCCCTGGAGAAGTAGGAGGGTTACTAGCTGGTATCAACTAGTTCTGTGGAGTTAACATCATCCAGGACGGGGCTGCCTACAGTGTTGAAGTCCTACTCAAAACTGAGCTGCATATCAGGAAGGAGATGTAATTGGGTCCTACCTTTCTAATACCTCTGCCAACTCTTAGGCTGAACAGTTCCTTCCAATCCAAGTGCACCTTCTTACCTAGAAAATTACAATCTGACTTCCTAAAAATGTTGTCACTTCCTCGGTGCCATCTCCTGTCCCCTTTTCTTCCCCTCCCTCATGCCCCTGCCTCCCAATGGCTCTTTTAATTGGCATCCTCCATGCTGATCATTAATTCTGTTACAGAGAAGGTGGCGCTATAGCCACATCTGTCAGGCACATTAAAGCAGTTACACACCCCCCACACTTCCGTCCCCCTCCGTCCTGCTCCAAACCCCTATGATAAACTTAGGGGAGGAAAAAAACGCTGTTCCTCCTCAACTCAGATAACTAGGATGGTGTGGGGATGCTTGGGAGAGGGAAGATAGGGACACCAGCAACCCCACACACCTTTAGCCCTCTAGAAATTTCATACGAGATAGAGTGAGAGTAGAGAAGATAATAGAGAAGATGTCCCACAAGAGGGGGACAAGACCATACCAAACTGTTGTGTAAAGGAGAGGGAGCAGAGCTCTCTAGGGAGGAGGAAGCTTGGGGGAAAGGACTATTGTAGCTCAGACAAGTGAACCACCAACAATACACTGGGGGATTTATTTTTAAAAGCCGAGAAAACTGGAATAAATCCCCTGAGGCGCTATGATGGCACCATCCTCCGGGGGGTAGACCCGAGGCCTTGGGTCTACTGCAGAGGCAACTGGGTCCTTCTTCCCAGATTCCCAGAAGCTGCCCCTTCCTAAGAGCTTTTCCTATCCCCTTAGCCCCCCTCAGCCTCTGCGCTCTCTCACCAACACTCACAGATACGTTTCTTATTCCCTTCTCCCATCCCCAGGTCTCCTAGGTCCCCAACAGTTTCTTTGGTAATTTGCCCCGCCCCCCCATTCCCTTCAAAACCTTTGGGTAGCCGGAACTCAATGGAACAGGAGGTGGGAGTATGTGGGTGGAAGGAATCGGGGGCGGGAAGGGGAGGCAGTAATGGGTCCACAAGAAACTTCCGTCCCTGCCGCTCGGGCAAACAGCTGTAGCGGAGCAGAGAAGTGGCGGCAGCTCCCTACTGGCCACCCCTCATTCACCTAATCCTTCACAACCCCGCCTCCCAAGGATCCAAAGACCTGCTTAGGGGACCCTGGACAGGGGCGTCAGTTTGATCCAGGCCCAGGAGACACCGAGACCCTTCCGTAGCGACACATTCGCTGGGCCAGTAGCGAAGCGCTGTATAGTCCAGTTCAGGGATAGGAAAAGTTTGGGGGTTGGGAGAACGACAGTGAGCTGAAAAGGGGTAATAGCAAGAGATAAAGAGATGGGGGAAGGGTAAAGAGAGTGAAAGAATGGGGACTAGGGAAAAGAGAAGGGACAAAGTGGCAGGCAGGGGAATAGGGAAGGTTGGGAGGAAGAATTGGTGGGGTTAAGTGAGAGGAATTCTTTAGGGGGTGGGGGAAAGAGGTGAACACTGAAGGTGGTTGTGACCACCAGATCCCGGCCCGGTTTCCCCAAGCAGTCTGAAAGAACCAGGCAGGTCACAGGCTCCTATTAATAGCCCAGAGCTCGTTCTTCACACTTCGACGATGCAGCCTTTGGGGCCAACGTTGCCCTAAACTGGGACTCAGAGCCCCCAAGAACAGCCAGTCTCAGAATGCCTCAGGAGGACCTCCTTAAATATGCTTGTTGATGGGGGGGTACCACTTCCCTCCAACCCCTTTCTTTCCATTCCCTCCCCCACACCCTTCCCGGTAGCTCGATCTCAAAGCATCTTTTCTGCTGGGGGGGGGGGGGCGCGGAAGGGTGGGTGAAAGGGATTGTATGTGTGTGTGAAAGTGTATGAGAGAGAGAGAGAGAGAGAGAGAGAGAGAGAGAGAGAGAGAGAGAGAGAGAGAGAGAGAGCACGCGGG